>JAWNNJ010001882.1:0-715102 GCA_035045125.1 Hypselothyrea guttata
CGGCAGATCTGTGGGACAGATAGGAGATAGATCCTTTATTTTGTATTTCCATCATCACTGTACCTGTGCCTCACCATTCAACAGAGCTAAGCAATTTGTCTTTTGCATATCTTCGCTGTTACTTTATCCGATCATAATGCGATTTGACAACGCCGAGGCAGAATGCAATAAGCTGCATATGTACATTTATATATCGACTCTCACTCCCATGTTTTATTGATAATGTCTAACTTAACAGACCCTTTAGTAAATTTTTTAAAGTAGGGAGTGTTACTAAACAGTCGAAAACATTTGCTGACTTGCACGCTTTCAAACATGCCCATAAAGTGCATCAAATTCCAATAACATCCGATACAGATCAACACTTCATAAACACAGGAAGGGCAGACTGGCAAATTTAACAACAGTCAGATGCCGGAGCCAAAGATATTGGCCATCAGGAAGCGGCGGGTGTGCGCAGCAGGTCATAAGAGCAGGTAGCAATCGCTGCACATTTAGTCGGGTTAAATGAACCGCATCTATTGACTATCTGAGCGCTATGGCCGGCAATGGAGTACTGGCCATGGCAAATTTTGCTTTTGAAGGCAACATAAATTTTTCAAACGATTGACTCAGCAAAATGACCATGAATGTGTGACATGAGCAATGAATGCCCTGCACTGGCAATGGCAATTTTCATCATCATTCTTGGCAACATTATCATTATCATTATCATCATCATTATCATTCGTCTCGGGCACAAATATCCAAAGGTAAATACGTGCATTGCCTCTGCTTCCGTTATCAGTCAGCTTGTTTGCCAGCCAGACAGATGGACAGACGAAAGGACAGACAAACCAGGCAGCAGTCTGGACAGTCTGCCACGCCTACCTGCTGCCTACGCCGCCCACTACTTCGATTTGGGTGCTTATTGACGCTTTGAAGTCTGTTGAATTTGTACAATTTTGTCGCCCCAGCTGAGCTGAGAGTGGACAGTGGCACTTGCAGCAGCATTTTAGCCTCCCTTTCAGTGTCCAGTGTTCAGTGTTCAGTGTTCATGTTCGGCGTGCTGAAGTGTTGAAAATTAACTTTCAAAGATTTCCGTTGTATCAAATTGCTTGACATTGCATTTGCGGTTCACTGCGCATGCAGCAGGGTTCATTGATACTCGCAGCTGCTGCAGACGTCTCTGCTTTCCAGCTGCATACGTGGCGTATGATTAATGTCGCATGCACATGGCTTACGGTTAAGTGCATATTATAGTAAATGTTTAAACACCGTTTTCAATAATGTCATTGAAGTATTATTTATGAATTAAACTTTGAACTGCTTAGTCTGTTATTTTCATAGGAACTTGTAATGTCGTTGAATATAATTTATTAAATTTCTGGCATAAATTTCTATACACTGTACTCATTGTGCGAATGTATCTAACTGGCAGAAGAAAGCAGACCCCATAAAGTATATATGTATATTCATATTGATATTTGATATATTGACATGCTTCATCTCTGACTGCTGATGATTATCGAGTTTTCCATAAACTGTTCAACAAATGCAAAAACGAAATAAATTGCATTTTTAATTTTCAACTCAAGTGTCAAACTAAGCGTTTATTAAATTTCTGCATAAACAAATAATGGTTGATGCTGGAAATTTTATATGTGTTGAGCTCAAAGCAGTTAACAACTGCCAGATAACGTTAAATGACAAATGAAATTGTGCAGAATGCTTAAATAAATATGACAAAAACAACAGAGCAAACTAAAAAACAACAATAATCAAATATTTTCCCCCAAGGCTATCAAATGCCAACGGCAACGCTCTGCCAACTAATAAAACGTGCGCTAAATATTTATGAATTTTCATTTTACGACACCTTTGATAGCAGCTGGAAAAACAAAACACACACATACACACACCCTCAACGCCGGAAAACTGTCGCCTGGACGATGGCCAGTGGTTCCTACTTAACTTCAACAAAAAGCACAGCGAGTGGCACAAAAACGAAGGGAATGACAAAGAACAATAATTAACATAAACCGTAAAAAAACAAGAACTAGAAAAAGCATAACAAAAAGAAATCACGTTTTGCAATTACACAAAAAGATGCGACACCAGAGCACACTGTGCTTAAGTTTTCGGTGTGTTTGAAGAGCTTAAAAAAGTGAATGAGAAAGTGAAAAAAGGCCAAGAAAATAAAAATATTGCAGCACAGACAATATAATAAGCGTCCAACAGCGATTGTTTGTTTAGGCAGAGGTTAAAACAAGCATAAGAAAGGTCAGTCGGGTGAACTCGACAAGCTGCTGGAATTATCAAAATATTATGAGTAATAAACTATGCGACTTTACAGAAACTGTGCACAGTTTTAGCTGCACACAAAACAAATATACCCGCAAAAATTAGTTGTTCATATTTGTTGGAAAATATAATACTGCCGTATTATGTGAGAAACGTGTAAATTACAAGCATGCCACTAAAATATATATTTTATATATTCCAGCCACAGCAAAATGAAAGTTTCTGCTGTAAGACTTTAGCATATTTTACTTGGGCAACTGTCATATTTTGTTATCTGGTTAATAATATGCTTACGAGCAACCTTATGCCAAGAAATGCAACTTTAAGCCGTTAGCTAAACGCAAAAATTCAAAGCCTAAGCTAGTTGGCCGTATAGAGAAACTTTCGTGAAAGTTTGCATGCGAAATCCTTTCATTATTGCAACTATGGTTGCAACATTTGTAACCCTCCGAGAACAACAAAGCAGCAACAGCGAATTCTCCCAAAATGCTCAACTAAGTCGCCGAAAACAAGTCACGTTTTTAACCACTCAAAACAAAACAAGCCAAAACAAACCAAAACAATACGAAACCCGGCGTAAGCGTGGGTCTATGTGTAGAGCTTTACCATAATTGTATTGCATAATTTTAGCACGCTCCGATGTGAAATGCATGCCATAAATACGGCAGGAAATATGCAGCAATATATTTGCGGTCTGCCTACAGAGCCGGAGTCGCTCTTTGCACACTACTTTGCTCATTACAAATTGGATTTTGCAGTCACATTTCGCTTATTGCGTTAAAAATCTATGTAAATTTCTTTATATGCCCATGAGAGAATAAAAGCAACAGTAACGGACCCTGAACCATTTCTCAACAGCCATTCTGCCTTCTCTCTCTCTCCCTCTCTCTCTCTCTGTCTGGCGAATTTTCACTCAGAGTGTGAGCGCGAAAATAGTCAGATAAACATTAAAAGAACCTCTAAATAAAAACTATACATAATATAGACAAACAATTAAGTTTTTTAATTTAAAATTTGAAACGATACTAATATATTATTATTCTTACTTTCAGTTTTTATAATATACAAAATAAATAAATAAAAATTATGATAAGTATGTTTTATTATTACAAATTAAGGCAAATAAATATTTTCTCCAAGTCCCAATTTTCATGCGCAAGATCTGGTGGGAAAGCAGCCAAATAGGCAGCACTGCTCACACTGCATGTTATCTGCTGTCATTTTTATTACAGCATACTTTTGTGCGCCTTTCGTGTTGCAGCTGCACGTACTGCAGCAGCAGCAGCGACGGCATTTTGTTTGCATCTTATTATTATTATTATTATTATTGCCGTAGTGCTGCTGATGCACAAAAACAAAAACAAGCAGGCAATTCTTATGTTCGCATAACGGAATCTTGTATACTCTACGATTTTCCATGTAGCTCTCAAATTATATTGCGTTTAAACACAAATCATAAAAATGGGAGTGTACAATATAAGGAGTTGGGCCAGCGGGAGTACGGCTATCAAGAGTTAGGTCATCGAAAGTTAGGCTAGAGAGACTTGGGCCAGCCAGAGTTAGGCAAGAATTCTGCTAGTGTGAGGCCAGCGAGGGTTCAGACAGCAAGAATACGACCAGCGAGAGTTCGGCCAATAAGAGTTCCTGTGAGAATTCGGATGTAGAGCCAATGTGTGTTAAGCCAGCAGGAGTTAGTTGCAAGACTATAATAAATAAATAATATTTATTATAATACCAATCCCACTTGCCATTTAAGCATCCGCCACATAACTGAACCACTTGACTTCAAACAGCACTGTGATTGCCAGCACTAGAGCAGCAGTATTTATAGTGCTTGCAGGCAGCGCTGTCGCTGTCTCTGCTCTTGATCAGTTCCCGCTACAGAGAAAGCGTCAGAGAAACCCACTTACCACTCCGCTGCTATGGTAAGCTATGGTCGCTAGCTGCAGCGGCGGTGGCTGCTGCTCTCGCTCTATACAAACGCTCACATGGCCGCTCTCTTATTTGCTCGCTCTAGCTGGCGCTCTAAGCAAGCGCTAGCAACTACACGTGTGAGTGTGTGCGTGTGTTTAATTGAGTGCGGATCGGAATAACAGTTAAAATGGAAGGCGATAAGAGTAGTGGCATGATGTAGCTCATACTCGCGAGAGTTAGTTTCCAGCAGTGGTGCCCAAACGGAGAGTCTCTTCCCATCAGCAAGAGCTCTTTCCATATGCTAAAGAGCAGCGAGAGCTATGGGCCAGCGGGCACCTCTGGTTTAAAGTATTTAATTTTATATATTTAGCAATATCTAGAAACAGCAAAAGGTGAAATATTACAGCATTTTGATTGTAATTGTTCCAGTTTTCCAGAATATTTAGGTTTATTTCTTATGGCCCACTATTGCTATTCATCACAAACCTAAGTAATATAATGAAAATACTATATCTTTAAATGTGATCTTACGGAGTTGGGTCTTTAAATGTGCACAAACCTTCATAATGTATGTAGACTCTTTTTCTTTTTTGACTCCCCTGATTTTTAATATGGCACATAGAACTAAATGACTCTTTGTTAGGGTATAACACGCACAACAACAACAAGAGGCGCATGTCAGTTTGGCAAATTATTGCGAAAATATAATTCAGTGGAGTTTTCTTTTGCAGCATTTCAAGCTTTCGTTGTCTCTTTCACGCCTCTGCAGCTTTGTCTGTCGCCTGCAAATTAGCTATGTGGCAATGTGATAATAAAAATTTTGGTAAAAAGAAACAAGTTTATTGTCTGCAATTGTGCGGATTACATAATCATGGTTGGTAAGTTGTTATAGACAAGCAATATAATGTCTATTGTACGTTCTAGCCATGTTTAGTTTAATGAACTGAACGTGGAAGACATAAAACATATATTTTGTATTATTAAATTAAAATAACGAACATGCACCTGCTTGCTTTTAATATATTTGTATGGTTTTGGTTTGAAATTTCAAGCACATTTGTGAAGGCAGAGCAGCGAGAATATATATGTGCTTGGCATTCAGCTATTTAACGCTACAAGTTAGAGTGGGACAACTATAGAGGCATTGCTTACACATGGCAATTAGTGATGGAACTGTTGTAGTATTTAGAGATGGACCAGTTACGGCAAATGGTAGATTGAATAGATTACTTTGTATAAATAGTCAAATGAAATGAATTGTAAAATAATAAGTTGGCTTAGAGTTTTTATTCAATTGAAGTTCAGAGCAAAGTATTATTTCAGCTGTAATTATCATCCATTGTTATATTTTGTATTTTCACAAAAAAAAAACTTGTTATCCAAATTTATTTGAATTTAAATAAAGCAATTAATTTGTTAGCTCGAACATTTAAGCGAGTGTTGATGCTGAAGCTTAAGCGTGAGGTATGTATGTGTATATAGTATATGCATGACTCATGAATGCAACAAAACATAAAAATTAATTACTCCAAGACAGTTTGGCCAGAAGACGCTGCTCATCTCCCTCCTCGTGCTCCCTCGCTCTTCCAGCTTGTTGTCCAAAAGTCAGCTAATTGTAGACTTCTGCGAGTCGTTTCATTGATTTATGGCTGCTAATTTCTACGCACACGACGTTGCAAAGTATTAAATAATAAACTCTTAACGCGCGACGTCCTGCCACGAAAAACCAACGGAGATTCCGTTCTCGTTCCCCCCTTCTATTACCATTTCCCACTCTCTTCTCCGCTTCCTCCCTCGCTTGGGCAGCCTGCTGAGCTGCAATGGCGTCAACAGCGGCGCCGTGGAATATGAGCTGGCCTTCGTCTCTCTGTTCCCGCTGTCACACTCCTTCCCTCCATGACTTTACAAGTGTTTTGTTCTATTTTATGGGCTACTAACGCTGCGTGTGGCCCGCGCACCATTCCTCAGCCCTCAACCCCTCCACCCCTTTGCTCCTTTGCCCCTCCCTGTACGAGTTGAGTTGCCGCCCCACTCGTTGGCATGTAATGAAATTAAAGGCGTAATGTAATACAGCTGGCAAAGTTTTTCCAGCGGTTATTTCCATGGCTGTTAGCGGGCAACTTCTTCCCGACCCCTCGCTAAAAAATAGGACGTTCTAGACAGGCATTAAATTTAATTAATATAAGCTTACGTATAAGCATTTAATTATTTCAGTTTTCTGCATCTTAAAGAAAGGTGTAAACTAACAAACCGATGGCACAATTTTCTCTGTAATTAAAGACATTTTGGCAACAATTGCTGGATATTATTTTGACTATTGTGGGTATTCCTAAAACTCCCCTTTTTGAAAGGTGGCAACATCTTCACGTAACCCTCATGTAATTATTTATGTTAGATTTAAGTTCAAAATGTATCGATACTTGAAAAGTATAACTCTGCTGTACTATATCGATAATCATATCGTTGTACTCATAATATAACAAGCTTCGGCAGTCATCACTTGCATTTGAACAATTGTCAAATTAAATAAACACAATAATTATAATATATTTTTATATATTTACTCATATATTTTTATTTAATTCAGGTATGTAAAAATAGGCCATTATCGATATTAGTTGCACATCTCTACAAAATAGTGACCTGAATAATCGATTAGTCGCATCACTACAAACGTTCGATAGTCTCTTCACTGTTGATTCAGCACTATTTTCATTTCGTTTGGACGCAGTCGGAAAGCAGCTTGCCATAAATTGTAGTTTACACTTGAAAGGTTAAGATCAAGATGCCATCAAAGAAAAATCGAAAAATACGTAAAATGAACGAACAAAAAAATGAAAATCGCAGAACTACCCCGAAACCGGCTCCGTCCATTGATTTGGTGCGTTTCGATGTTCCTCCACGACCGAACCGTTCAAGTAGGAGGCTATGTAGAGCGAAGTAAGTTAAACATTCAACTATATCAAGTTATATAAATATTATTATCAATCTGCCTTGCAGTGCTGTTAATTACATCATTCATGGGCGACGTTCCATAAGTCAGCCTAGGCCAGAGCCGAACATCCGTTATGCTTCAACGTATATGACTGGCAGTGCTTTTCCCTTTCGCGGGTTTCGTTCTGAAAATAGGTAAGGTTTAAGTTACACTGTTTTACAAATTTTGAGTTAATTGAGAATTCAGCGATTCTAATATCACTATAGTAAAAGCTATGTATTTCACACATCCTCAAAGTTTTGTTAGAAATGCCCTCATTTGTGCAATATGTTTACAGCGATTCGTCTGAGGATCAGCAAGAACCGGCAGACAATGCGGACCCCAACCCTAATACTGACCCTGATCCTATCCAAGTTGTTTCTAATGCGGACCCTGATCCTATTACTGACCCTGAAGCTTGTGCGTGTACCAGCAATTACTGCTCGCCGTAGTATACATTCTAAATCATTTAAACGCAAAGGGTAAGCGACTGTTGTAAACCTATTAACATGTAGAATTAATTTTTCCTAACAATCGTAACTAACATTACAGTAGCGACTATGCAACTATAAATCCGGCTAAACGTGTTCGTCAAGAAGTGGCAGATGGGCCAACAACTTCAGCGGATGCATCGGTCCAATTTGAATCGTTGGTGTCTGTGGCATCTATACAAGTAAGACCAATCTCTCAGAGTACAACTACCTTATCCGATTCTGTAACTTCTGATGCTATTTTTTTAGGTGGAGCCCGATCCATCCACAGAATTCAAACGCCTAATGGAACACATGAGCATCAATGTACAGTCGCAGTTGTCAATTGCGGGAATAACGTCTTCTAATCAGGCCATTCAGGTGGGACGCAACACTTGCCAAGAACTCCAACGAATGAGCATCAATGTACAGACTCCAGTGTCTATTGCATCTCGTTTAGGTCTAATGGCACATCAGTCGGTCGATACAAGCGACCTAGCTGAAAATTCTGATCGGTTAGGTCCAATGCCAAATCAGTTAATTGATAATGCTGATCGGATTGCAGATAATATCGATAATGGTGATGCTGCTGAAACAATGGATAACGATAACGAAGACGCTGAGCAGAATGTTAATAATAGCGGTATCATTAAGCAGGCTAAATCTGCATTTACCAAAAGGTGTAACATAATGTAATTGTGAATTAATTTGTTATTTTTCAAAATCATATACAAAATTTAGTACGTTATATAATTTAAACATGCATTTCTTAGGGCTGTAAACTTTCGAAATGTATGTTACTTTAATAATAAAAAAAATAATAATAAAACCAGTAAGAACGGAGCACTTCAGTCAGGTGGTAGGCTACAGCCGGGCGTAATCGACATCGAAATGACCCTGTACTTCGTATTTTAATAATCACTGTCAGAACTGAAAATATATGAAATTAAATTTATAATAGAAATTATTTGTTTTAAATGTATTATTATTTAAAACAATTTATTTATATATATATTTGCTTATATCTTTATATGAAAAATTTTTGCTTTAAATTAGCTAACATAAATATTTCCCGGAGGAATCCGCATCTCCATTTTGTGTGTGTTTGTAGCCCTGGTATTTGTGTGCCATTGCGGCATTTAGATACAACTAATTCGTATGGTAGCATGTGTTAATGGGAAGTACAGCGACAGCGACAAAAACCAAATGCCTGCAACTTTCCACACACCCGAAACACAAACAGCAAAAGCCGAGTGGCAAAAAAAAACAACAAACTCAGAAAAGTTCCTCAGCTGACAGAAGACAACAAGGACAAGGCTAACAACAGACACTACCAAATGCCAAAGCAGGCCAAGTAAGCGGGCTCACAGAACTGGGTGACAGACGGGGCAGGACAGGAGCAGAGGGGGAGGGGAGCAAGGGAGCAAGTTGGAGGCACGCAGCGAAACGGTTACAGCATGGCAAACAAGATGGCAACGAGACTTGGAGAAATGCGGAACTGGGAATGGGAATGGGAATGGCAATGGGAGTGGGAGTGGGAATGGGAAAGGCAAAGGCAGCAGGGGAAATGCGGAAATGAGTCGTGAGTGAGAGGGAAAGGGGGGGGGGAATGGGAATTGAATCTATGTAGCAGCACTGCTAAAGTTCCACAACTAATCCTGACTGATGTTGCGACAATATATAGAAAAGCACAACATATGCTACAGCCGTTTCGCAGCTATGCTTTGCTGCCTGCTTGTCTATCTCTCCCTCTCCCTCTCTCTCTCTATATATATCTGTCTCACTTGCACTTTTTGCTGTTTGCCAGTTGTGCCAAAGATTTATGCGTTAGCGTAAAAGTTGCATTTAAAATGGATTACAACAAAATGCAAACAAAAACAATAACAATGAGCTAGCAAATGCAGCGAAAGGTCACAGCGCAAATTTGTTTAAATATATAAAGGGAACTACATTAGGAAAAATATAAAACAAATTTATAAACAGCATAAACTAATTAAAAAAGAAGCAAAGAAAAGTCAAGCCATACGACTGCACAACGAATATTTTAATTTGGTGCCGTTTTTAATTATTAATTATTTATATAAAATAAATAAAATAAAATAAAATAAAATAAATAAAATACTTTTCAATAATTTTAAAATAATATATTCTTTATTTATTTTATATTTATTTATTACGTATAATTCTTCATAATGCTATAAAAACAGAGAATTGGCATTAAAAGCCAAAAATATAAATATATATGCTATAAAAATATTTAAAGTTATAACTTAATAATTACTTAAAAAAAATAAAAAAATAAAATGCTCTATACTGGCTGCGTCTCCTACTGCAGATAACTGTTTTTCCGATCTGTTCTCAATTACTTGAGCTTTTTCTCAGAGAGCTAACAAGAGCGCGCCAGTGAAGAGATCGCCTGCTTCTGCAGGCGATGCGAAAGAGCGAGAGAGAAAAAGTCAGCAGCGCTCGATGCATATGTATGCGTGCGCTGTGTTCGCACACTTTGATTGCTCTTCGCGCTCTCGTTTCGACTAAGCTCGATCGAGGGATTGAGAGCGCAGGCTGCTTGCTCTATAAAAGCTGCTGCTTGCAGTTCTTATCTTCAGTGCAGTCTCTGTTGTGGAGGGACGCAGGCTTGTGGTGGGTGTGGGAGTGTGCTTACAGTCGGCTCAACTATAACTGTAAATGCAATGAGTCATCAGCTCAGTTGGATGTGCGCTCAGAAAGCGAACAAGAGCAAGTGTTGGGCGATCTCTCGTTGGCCAAACTCTAGTCAAATTTGCTAATTGAATTCTCGTTGGCAGACAGATGGACAGACAGACAGACAGACAGACGGAGTTAAATAAACGCATAAAGTAATTAACTTATTTTTATTATTAATTTAATAATGGTTTTTGTTGTATAATATTTTTTAAATAATTATTGGACACATCATGTTATTAAATGCTCATAATGAAATATGGGGCTTGGTTTCCTTTTTAAGTACATAGTACATTTGTTGTACAATTCCCTGCTGCACAGGTTCTACACTTATTTACGGAAATACCACAAAATAAAAATATATTAGATAATTATAATAATAAATTTCATAATAATTTAATACATATTGTTTATAAGTATACTATATTTAATATACTATATTAAAATGTTTTGTCAGGTATTGTCCAAGAATCTCCCAAGACGTGCATAACAAGCAACATAATAAAGAATGAAACCATTTAAAAGTGTAAAAACGAGGGATTCCATTAAAGTTGCCGTCTGTCTGTCTGTGTGTCTGTCTGTCTGCCTGTCTGGTGGCAGATAAATTAAATTCAATTGTGCTGAAGGTGTGAAACGCTTAACGCCAGTGTATAAAATGCTTAACACAGCCAAGTGACACGTCTGCCCCACCTGGTGAGCCATTTGTGGGCACACATTATGTGGCCCAAGGGGGCGTATACGTAATGTGTATGGCGCTGGCAAGCCGAGATATTTCTATGGTTGTTGTTGCCGCAAAATTCAATCAATATAATTGCAACACTTTAGTTAAGAACTTTTGCCGAGGTACGCAACAAAAGGCAGACCCACATACAAAGTAACTATGACAAAGTACGTAAACAAAGTAAAGCGTTTCAAATTTATGTGTGAACCTCAAAAAAAGTTGTCCCGTGGGGACTGACGATGACGATAGATAGACAGAGAGAGGGGGAGTCTATATAGGAGCCGAATGGCAACTGTATTTATGCTAAGAAGTTTATGCACTTAATTAAGCCTCTAAGAACTTATGTGTGTCGAGCCAAAAACGACCTGAGACAACAACTTTTGAGGGTGCACGACACATAGTTTGTCATTGGTTTCGAGTGGGCGTATAAATAGGTATCTAGTTATATACATTCATATATTCATGGAGGACTTTCAGTTTTCTCAAGCTTCACTGGCAAATTTACCAACTCTCGGACCAATTTTCATTGGACTGGCTGAGGCAGAAACAGAAGTTTTGTTGCCGCAGCTGTGACTTTGAAATACATTCAATCATTTTGCAAAAATAAAACAAAAACTGATGCAAATTATGAGCATAGTTGGAACTTTTGCTCTAGCACACAAAAGTACATACTATATGACAATTGGGGCCTCAAAGATTTGCCAGGTGAGCGAACAGCAGAAAGTTTTAAATTAGTTACACTTTAAATTGCAACTAGGTCTATCAATCTTAAGTTTTCAACAAGAATGTGAATGGATTTGATATCTGACAATTATCAACTCAATAATCTAACTTAAAATGCATTAAAATGTTGAAATTAGCATCAGAAATGCTTAGTATTATTCTTATGATAAATTTTGAGTACAAATATGTTATTTACCGTAATACCTTTTTATTCTGTTTCCTTTGTCATTTAGTTTTGATGACCATTCAAAATGTTTGTCATTATTTAATACAAATTGATTTACAATATTTGAATAGGTCAATTTGTGTTGTAAACAAAAATAAAATACTATTTTGTATTGGTAAATTTCACTAATTTGTTTAATGAGCGAACATCACAATTTACGGCTAATTAAAAAACTCAATTAGTTGTTGCATTTGTGGCTGTCAGCGTTAAATAAATTATGGCTTGCCAAACATTTTAAAAACTGATCTAAATTAAAATGTTGATTCAGCTTTAATACATAATAAATCTATTGTTGGTTAATTAATTTATAATACGGAATGCACGGGTTTTCAAATTAATTTATTCTATTAAATCTTATAAATATTTTGAATAATGTTTAAAGCTAAGGATTATCTGAAAAATTTCGAACTTTGGTACATTGCTTAAATTTCATTAATAATAAGTAATAATTAATTAAATCTTTTGTTGGTTAATACTTAGATCCGAATATATGGTTTTCTAATTTGAATAAAAGAGATGCCATTGTTATATTAAAAATTATTAAATAATATTTGTTCATATTTTAAATTTTGCTACATATCCTAAATTACTTTAATCAAATTGTTTGATTGCTTAAGATTTATTCATTATCTTTGATCTATGCCTTCAACTGCTGATAAGTCTCTCTGTTTATCAATTGGCCAGCGTAATCCTAATCTAGCATTTTTATATATTTTATAAATTGGGAATCTTTTTGCCATTTATCGTACGTTGTCAGGGGGAAAACTTTGCTTTGTTTGTTGGTGTCAACGCTTGATGACATGATTTGACACTTGGCCAAAAATCAACAAAACAATTTGATAATTTGGCCAACAGCTGAAAATGTTAGTACAAGGTACGAATATACCCATAAACCTTCATATATACTTATATATATATGTATTTGCGATGTTTTTCGCAATTTTCTAATTAAAATTTTTGGCAATAAATTTTGTCATGTGGCTGACAGTTTTCAGCTGCTCTCAACGCACTCTCACGCACAACAACAGTGAAGGGAAGAAAGCAAAGAGCAACAATGGCAAAAAAGGGAAAATAATAATGATAATATTTACAGCGCAACACAATTTGCATACAGTGCAGGTGTATACACACACAGATACACAGACACACACACACACACACACACGCACAGCCAGTCATTGACATAATGGAAGCATGCACAATATGCTGGCACTCGGCTGACGGACATTGTGAATACATTAAACAAATAAATTAACTGTATTTCGGCGCAAAATCTGCAACATATTTGGTTAATTTCTAAATAGGCTTTTGGCGTTTGCCATTCGCTATTGCCAATATGCAAATTGTCCTGCTGTAAAACTTTCCTACGATTTTGTTTAATAAACTGCTCAAATATTTATGCCAACCACAATTTTTGTGGAAATGAACGAATTTCAATTACACTATGCTACACTATTTCACACTTATTGAATTCTAATAAAATATATATTTAGTTTTATATAAGTCATACACTCTTGTAATTTTTATTTAATACGAATTTTATAATATCAAAATATTGCGGGTAAAATAATTAAAAAAAATAATTTATGATTAATTTTTAGTATTGCAAATTCAAAGATTAAGACCTTTGTATACACTGTACTTATTATTAAAATATGAAACACAAAAATTCAGTATTTTTGCAGGTGTTATTGTAGGGCTTATTGTATTGAAGGTTCCATTATATTGACTAACATAATACTTTATATAGGGTCAGGAAGAAACAAACCAGCTAATATACCTTTATTTTGGATTAATTTGGAGCTTGAAGCGCTTTGCTATTTGCATAGGTCGCGTATTTTGTGATTCACAGCTCTGCAAATAGATTTTCAATATGCTGTGTGAATATGCGTGTGTGTTTTGTGTGCGTGTGTGTAAGTGTGCTTGGGTGTGTGGGTGTGTTCTTGTGTTTGCTGTGGAACAGTTCATTGTATAGCTCAATAATTACATTGTATTTATTTGTGCTGTTTTCGATAGTCGGCGCCTGATGCCTGCAGCTCAGCTCAGCGCAGCTCAACCGTTTTGCAGCATAATTATTTCAATTTATTTTGTTGCCCAAAATCTGTGCAAACTCAACATATGCCATGCATAGGGTATTGAGTTGTATGGGTAAATGTCTGGGTGTGTACATTTGATTTGCTGCAATTTGCATATAGAGTTTGCTTATCGGTCGCACTTCATTATATAGTCGTATAACCAATTGATATAGCACTCACTGTCCCGAAACCCCAGTCAATCAATCAATCGATATGCAAAATGCCAAATGCAAAATGCATGAAATGCATTTGTTGAGTTTGCAGTTTGATTAGCTTAGTTTTAGGTTTTTAATGTTTACCTGCAGAGCAGCGAAAATCCCGTAAAACAAGCTAATTTATTATTTGGGAATTTCGTGTATTTATTCGGAACAGTTTACAATTGCTGCTTGATATCTAAAACCAGAAATTCAGCAGTATACAAATTGTGGAATTAACACAGCTTGAGGATAACAATTTTTGGATTATATTCCCGAGCTTATAAATATTTAATAAACATCGATGTAATCGTCGAATTTTTAATTAAAGTCCCGCCAAATACTTCAAGTAAATTTACATCCACTCGAGTCGAAAAAAACCCAGAAAGTGCGGGGCAGATGAGTCGGACGCGCCCAACTGTAGAATACCCCGTACCCTATATTCGAAATATATTTTTAAAATATCATAGAAAAATTGATAAATAAATATAAATAAATAAACAGCAATACTGTTTGTTAAATATCTTCTGTGTTTAATAACCGCTTTCAATGCGCTCTTCAGGATAGAAAAAAATAATAGTAGAGAGTGCTAAATCGATTCAGTTCGTCGTCCTGATTAAGAATATATATAAATTGTAAGCTTTGCCACGTTTCCTTTTGCCTGTTACATACATTCTCAAAAGTTATTAAACCTTTTAAACCTATTTTTAATGGGTACAGGGTATAAAAATAGAAACGAACAGGCAACGTGTTGAAAATTTATGCATCTTAACTTTCAACGCGAAAGTTTTTAGGCTCAAGGTAAGCCCAAACTTTTGCACACACACTATGCAGACACCTTTCAACTTCAGGTTCTGGTGCCCAGATAAGACTCAACAAAAGTTTTGCATTCATTTCGAAATTAATTAAATGTTTGCCTGTACTTTGAGTCCTATCTTAAATGTTGTCTCAACTTTGAACGGGTCACAAAACTTGCAGTTCGGCCCAAAGACAAAGCCAATTGCGCAGCCAATAATAATTGGCCAAAGCGGCTTTGACTGCACCTTAAAATCTATATATCAAACCTTAATTCCTGCTGCACTAACATCGATCTTAAGCCAGTTGTAAGTACTCTTCAGTGAGACGAAAAAAACAATTGCAATAAAAGTGCTTTCTCTCAAATTGCTCTTTCGTTTAATGAGCCCTTAATGCCAGTTAGTTTTCCTTTGCTTTCACTTGTAGTTTTTTCTTATATTTTTCCTAAACATGTCTAGCTTTTGCTTTGGCAGGTGGGTTTTCCTTTTGTGCGGCTTTTCCGGCGCGTATTACACTAAGCGGCTTAAATGTTGTGGCTGTTTTTCATTGTTAACTGTAGCATGTCTAGCCGAGGCATTGATACAGCATAAGCATTATTGAGCTTGGTTCAAAAACAACTTGAAATAAAGTCCAATTTACCAGAAGCAACTAAATTTCGATTTCCAATGAAGGAAACTACATGCCAATTTTTACAGAAATTGTTTTTGAAATATTAAACAAATTGAAAAGCTTATGATTTGTAATGGAATCTGGAATGGAATCTATTTGTCAATTTCTTTTAATCATATACCCGTTTTTTAAACATTTTTCAAAATATTTCGACGTTTTACGTGTTTATTCTTTACACAAATTATATTAGATGTTTGTCTTTATTGTATAAATAATTATATACACCATTCCTTATATACCGATTCCTTTCTTTACCAGATTATATTATATAGTATACAAAGTTTATCTTAGATCCTTGTTTCAATATAAATATTGAATGATTGGCTTTACAATATTAATAAATCTAAATACCATTTATTTTATATCGTTGTCTTTACCATATTAAACATTCTATACACAATTTATATTAAATTCTTGACTGTACCAGATTAATAATTCTATGTATCGATTTTTTTCGATTGTTTTTGAGTGTTAATCGCGCTTTATAAAACTGCTGAGCAGCCGAATTGCCCATTAGCTGAGCAGCAGCCACAATCACTGGATGAAGCTGCACTCTTGGGCGCTGTTTAGTTTGGTTTTCATTACGGCAACGACACGAAACATCGATGAGCTGCGTCAACAAGCTGGACAATCCTTCGATAGGTTTATTTTTCTGCAGCCAGAGATGGGATCGAATGGGATGGGATGGAAATCGAGGGAGCATAGAACACACACTTCAATGTGCAAGTGCAGCAATGTCAGCTGAACTATGGTGAATTGTGTGCAGGAGACTTGTTGGAGTCATCATCATTAGGTAGCAGGAGGGAGGACAGCAGAGGATGGCAGCTGCTTGTCCGTCTGTGTTCCGGCAAGAAAGCCAGCGAAGCAAATTGTTTTTAATTAAAAGTAAACAATATCAATTCATTCGACAGTTATCCAGTTATGCTGCTGACATTGCTGCCATCTCCAAGTTCCAGCTGCTGCTGATCCTGGCCCCAAGGCATCTAAGCTGCCAGCAGTTGCATTGTTTACTGGGGATTAAAAAAAAACTCTATATTGTATATATAAAATATTGAGAGAATTGATGCTTCGGAATTTTTGACATGGTCTTTGCTTTATATTTATTTTAAGCGCAGCGTGCACACATTGCTTAGCTTTTTTTAATTAGATTATTATTAATTGTCTTCAATCGGGATTATATTACAGAGTTGCATTTAATATTATTTTTTGCAGCTCCCGACACGCTTCTTGGCTGCAGTTTTAATTGCATTTTATGCGCTTGCTTTGCTACGTTTGTTTGTTTTATTGCTTAACTTTGGCTTGGAAAATATTTGAAATATTTCATTTTATTCTGTTGGGATTTATTTCTTCTTAGTTCCGTTGCTTTGGCTCGTTGGGTTTATTTTTCTGCTATTTATTTTTACACAATTAATTCCATATCTCTTATCAGGAGCACACTTAACAAGTCTAGTTACAAGCACTACACAAAAAGTAGCTACAACTCAAACAACATTGCGCATACGCCCCATATGCAAAAAGGCGAGCTACTTTCCTACATGTATGTACTTATTCTAAATGTGTAGAGAGTTCTAAGCTCTGGCAAGGGCAAAGTGCCACAGAGAGAGAGAGAGACAGTGGGTGAGAGGGCACGAGAGAGTTGTAGGAAGGGGGAGGGGGATGGGGAGAGAGAAGGTAGCATATTCCCGTCATCATCATTATGATTTCGGGCACAGCATTGTGGGCTGGCTGACTCTGGTGTTTGGTGAAAGGAAATACATACGTGCGCATTCATTTCATTTCCGTTTTGTGTCGCAATGGCGTACGCTTCTCTCTTCTCTCTTCTCTCCCCGCACCCCTCACCAGCAACCGCAGGCTCTAGGGGCGTGCTCGGGGGCGTTGCCATGACTGTGTCTCGACTATAACTGCCTGGGCAACGTTACAGTTCTGCCGGGCTTGTGTATATGTGTGTCCAACTATTTATTTTTATGACATAATGTAGCTACAGTTGCGACTCTGCGTATATCTGTGAATGTTGCCATCTAAATATGTGAAAATTGCTCATTTCAAATGTTGCCAGAGCGATACACAGAGTTATTTGGAATGGGAATGGGAATGGGAATCAGAATGGGAATACCAGACTTGAGAATGGTTGTAGGCTGGGAATGTCTAGGCAAATTGCCTGTCAAAAATTTGTTGGGCAATTTGTTTTTGTTTTGATACAATTCCATTTTTATACCCTGTACCCATTGAAAAATGGGAAATACAGGGTTAATAACTTTGTGCGAATGTATGTAACAGGCAGAAGGAGGCGTGGCAGACCCCACAAACTATATATATTCTTGATCAGGGAGATGAGCTGAGTCGATTAAGCCCTGTCTGTCTGTCTGTCTGTCTGTCTGTCTGTCCGTCTGTGTGTTTGTATGAACGCGTCGATTTCGGAAACTACAAAAGCTAGAGCTGTAATTTTTGGCGTGTTTGGTAGATAAATAACGTACGCAGATCAAGTTTATTTCAAATCTTAGGTGCCACGCCCCTTCCGCCCACTATAAGTGAAACAAAATTGATTTGCCAATTAAAGAGATACGGATCTATTTACATAAATTCTGAGATTTTAGTAGTCTGTAGTGTTTCGTAAAGTCTACCGATTCTGTAAATTTCATCTAAATCGGTCCATAATTAAGATAGTTATGATGTTTTTATACATTTTAAGCAATTTCATGCTTGTAAGTATGTATTATATTTGCACAAATAATATGTATATATGTATGTATGAATGTTGCCAATTAGGTGCTTGTAGACAAGTTGGCAGCCCTGCTCGATGCTGCCAGATATTTGGTTCGTTTGGTGTTCAAATGTTTGCTCTATAATTATTATAGCCTGCACCCATTACAAATGAGTAATTACCAAGAGATATGTAAAGCATAAATATATTGGTTATATAGAAGAGGTTTTAAATTTTAATTCACATTTAAAACGCGTATTTGAAAATTGGCGCGCATTTGCCAAGCAAAACAAGTGAAGCGCCACCTGTCGTTTTTGGCGATCCCGATTGGCGTTGCCAGATGGATCTCTTGCGAAGGGCGCTGCCAACCTGCTAGACCGATTTTTGCGTTTCGTTCGATTGATTACGATTCTAATTACAATATAACGTATTTAAATAGTTTTTCAAGATTATTAACATTTTAAAAAGCGAAATTATCATTGCGAGTGTTAAATAATATAATTCGCCGCGTTCCGATACGTCAGATTCGTGCGTATAATACTAAATAAGCGTTTTAGCTAAGTATTTGTATGTATGTGTATGTGTTTGCGCGCAATTTGGCGCATATTACTTATATATTTTGAATTATATACTGTTCGGGCGAGCGCGCAGCGCGAGCTGTGGTACAGGGTATAAGACAGTCGGGCTTGCCCGACTGTCAGGTGGAGCGCGCAGAGCGCGCGACATTTTTTTTCAGTTGTTATTTTGTCTGATGCTTATCGAAAGTGCTTGAAGCAATTGTTGCAATAAATATGAAAAAAATAACGAATATTTTAAATTTCTGTCGAATGGCACATCAGCATATAATATATTTTTAATAGAACTCTGACGCATTTTTGGGGAAAAATTGATCTTCTTAAAGTTAATACTTTAAAGTAAATATTTGCAGTGTTTCGTTAAGATTTTTAATAAGTGATTCAATTTATCTATTAAAGTTATATTTTATAAAGCATTATTTTATATGATTTAATTTGCAAATGAACGAATAAATGGTTGATCATTTTGTTAGGGAAAATTTTGTTATGCTCTTGCGCTGTTTATAGGAACTTTTATGGATTAATAACAATAATCCCCACAAGCAATAAACTATGTTTATTTATATTACTATTTATGTAAACAAATATATATTTTGTTAAATATCAATCGTTTATCTAAGTCACAGCTTAGTAAATATCATTAAAGCCAAATGATAAAAATAATATTATTCATAGGCTAAGTTATATATTTGGTGTGCAAAAATCTTATGAAATCGATTGGAGATTGTTCTGCCTAAAAAATCGGCAGTTGTTAAAGGCCCACTGATGCTTTAAGAACGCAAAACCAAGAGAAAAGAGAGGGATACTGGGTGGAGCTTCTCTCTGTGCATACCTTCTCTTTCTGGTCGAACAGCAACTTGTCGCTGCTGACATTATGACAGAGCTCCCTGCACTTGTGTAGGGTCGCTAGAACCTCCTAACTAACTTCCTGAACATGTCTGATGACTTGTATGTGCCCCATGCAGCCGATGCTGCCTCGCTCGCCTTTCTCTATCTCCAATCTCTTCAATCTTTTGTCTTTGAGCTCGTACATGTTGTCATTGGCATACGAGGCTGCCTACTCCGCCAAATGGCAACATCAACGTACAGCTTGCAATGGCAGCCATAGTTGAGAAGGCAAAGAGAGTGGGGGCAAGGGTGCTCTGCATTACATAGATATGTCGTGGCCTGACCCCATGTTTTGTGTGCCTATGGATCAATCCGGTAACGTGCCACTTGTTAACGCACAATGGACCTGCCACAAGACTGATTGATGCAGCTGCAAAAACGCAAAACTCCAGAGCCTCTATTTGTTGCAAAAAATTGCATGGCATTTTCCGTAAAATTGTTGCATTTTCTTTTTTTTTTTTTTCAACTATTTCCAGTTTTAGCGAACTACTATTAACTGAACAGCAAAAGTCCATTAATTTGCTGTTGGTGGTAGTCTTGTTGTTTTGATTTATATTTTTTTTGTAGTTCAATTCACTATATTTTTGTGAAAGTTATTTTGAGGCATGTCTGTTTTCATTTAATTAATATAGTTTTCAACCGTAATATTTGGAAATCAATTAAATATATTATTTTGTATACATTTTTAATATATTCTTGGCATTAGATAAAATAAATTTCATTAGGTAAAACTTTTCCAAAAAAGCGTTATATATTCTTCAGCTATTTTTTATTCATGATATATATATTTTTTTATATTAAATATAAATTGTTTTAAATTGTCTGCGTGTTAGTTGTTTCCCAATATACAACTATAAAATTTAATATTTTAATCGTGCTGTGATGTTAGTCTAAGCGCTTCCCATTTTCTATTTACTCTTGCTTTCCCTACCTCTGCTCTTGTGCCTCTGTTTGTGTGGCTTTCGCCACTGTGTTTCTCTTTTTGCTCTATCTATGCTATTCCTGCCACGTGCTCGGCGTCAGTTTCCAACACTTTTGGCACGCCAAGTTTTTATTTTTTTGTCAGGGGAAAATTGTAGGTAAAATATTGACAGAGCTATTATGCAGCGTGTACAAATTAATAGCAATGGCAGGGTAAACACACTCGTCCACACTTCAAAAAGCACATGAATACGAATACACACACACACAGTCACACTCACACACATACAGATGTGCATTGAGGGTATGCCATTGAGGTGTTCAGTTCGTTCTAGCAAAATCTCTTGTATGCTGTTTACATGTTTACATCTACGTGTCTTTGTTGGCAAATTAACGCACACACACACACACGCAATACATACACACACACACACACACATATACGTACATACATAGCTGTATCCTAGATAAACATATACATAGGCCGAGCAAACAGCAGCCATTACCTACTATCAACCTTTGCGGTCGGCGTATTTATTTACGCCCTTCGAGTGCCTCTGGAGTAAAACTCAACTTTAACGCGACTTGCCGCTATAAACCCATGTACCGTTAGCTTCTTATATGGGTTCTTCTTTCCGTGGCATAGACTTTCAAAAGTTAAGTTTTCAGACAGTTGGGCAAAAGTTTTAAAGCTTTACGAAGGCTGCACTGTGAGCTGCCGAATTATTATTTATTGATTATTTGTAAAAGTACAAAATACTTGTATTCCAAATTATAACTCTCATTTAAGCAGATATATCTTAAATTATATCTTAAATTACTTAATAAGTTTATATAATTTAATTTTATAATATTTAATTCCATTCGTTTGTTTATTATTTTTGTTATATTTTAAATTGCTAATTTCTCTCTTAAATGTTGTAATAAATTACTTATAAATAAAATTGTATTTAATGTTGGCTGTTCCCATTTCGCAGATTTGGCCCATTTCGTTAGCCAGGTTCATGTGTTGCATCTCTATCTGAATATTCAGCTAATTAGCTGAACATTTTCTGAAGCAGCTTTAAAAACTGCGTTGCATCCTTTCACTTCTGGCTGTGTTTTTTCCTGCTTACCTTTCTTTTCTTTTTGTATATTCTGTTTTGGCATGGATAACATAACCTTAAATATAATCAACCACCTGGCAGGCGTCAGCTAATTAAGCGCGCTGAAAAGCAGCCAAGTTAGAGGTGGGGAAAGGCGGGAAAAGGGGGGAAATGGAGGGAAAAACAGGTCGCGGGGTCAGTTGGCTGTAATGCTGAATTTTTGCTCGGCTAATGAAGTTACCACAAAGTGAAAGGCGTCCAGACTACGCTTACCAGGCGCTAATTAATTGGAGCATTAATTTTTTTATTTCTATTTATTTATTTTTATTTTTTCGTCTCTGCAGCGAAAGTTGATTTAATGTTGGTCACACTGGCTAATGAGGCAAGAAAAACGCCAAAGTGGGTCATTGATTCAGCTTAGAAAATCATATTCTATAGAGTATTATGAATTATATGGTATAGTATTCCCCTGTTCTTGATTATATTTTTAATCTTTGCATAAACACCACGTCAGCTGGTCTAAGCATACAAAAGTTTTAGTTAAAACAAATATTTTCAAATTATTTTCCTTAGAAAAACAAAACTTTTCATCCTCCTCACAAAATCAATAACCGAATGGAAAATTTTCAAATACTTTATATTTTTGGTATTTTTTGGGGAATATTTAATTCAGTACGAAACGGAATAATTGTTATAAGAGTGAAGCAGCAAAATAACAGTTGTGCATAAACTTTTGGCAGCAACTGTACGCCTTGTTTTGGTTTGTTGCCTGGCGCACCTGTTACTACAACTACAAAAACAACAAAACCAGAACAACAAATTTATACAAAATATATTACAACACCTTGGCGCAAGATTTTCTCTTTTTGCTGCAGTTGGTGTTTTGAGTTTTGTTTTCTTGTCAATGCAGAACAACAACAGAACTTTGCCAGAGATGAGCGCTTGGCAGGGGAATAGGGAGAGGGGGCAGCCATGCGAACAGCTGTTTATATGTAGGTAACGGTAATGCTAACGGTAACTGTAACGGTACTAACTGCCTGCCATATTGCATAATGAAATGAAATTGGGAAACAATTTGCATTTTAAATCACATGAAGTTTATATTTTCTATTATTGTTGAATGAGTTGAGGATTACACAAGATGGAAAATTCCATTAAGAAATTTCAGTAATGTGTCCATTTATAGTAAATATATAAAGAATGAATACGGATCTTAAAGAAATCTAGAAACGCACTTGAAATCAATATTTTTGGTATTAATTGTGACAGATATACAATTTATTTGAATCACAAGTAGTTATTAAATTTAATTGGGGAATTTTTGGCCTAGAGGAATTGCTAAAAATTGAATTGCGAAAATTGTATATGAGTAGGAGTATTCCCAAAAGTTTAAAGCGAAAATTGTTAAGATGCCAAGGCAACAAAAGAGTTAGCCTTCAAAGGAGCAACAAAAGCAACACTTGACAACAAAGATGCCTACACTCAACACACACACACACACATACTCACACATTTGCAATTGAAGGCAAAGCACGCAACTCTAGAGTTGGGCATGGACCGTGTTTTCTTCGTGTCACGATGAGGCACGATTAAAGGCTACGTGTTCGTGTTGAAAATTTGTATGTTGTTTATTTATTTATATATATAAAAACAAAACAAATATGCAAAAAATTTAAATTAAATTAATATAAAATAAAAATTAATTTATATCCGTAAACAGATTAATGATAAGCCTAAGCACATTTCGGAAACTAGCTTAATTTACAACGCCAAGTGTAAAATGTGTTTAAAAATCCCAAAAATATTGATCATCGAAAAAACCAATAATATTTTGATAGCTTGATAAGAACAAGCGTGACGTCAATTTATGTGAAATACAAAAGTTTGCAGTACAAAAGACCGATAAGAGAATACCGAGAAGTTGAAGCGTGCGTGAGCTCGTGTCAGAGAAGTTTAATCTTCGTGCTGTGCTGGGTCAAATTGGGAAAGTACAGTCCATGCCCATCTCTACGCAACACAATGCATAACAAGAGCAGCAGAAAGAGGAAGAGGCGCAGCAACAACAATAGCTTCAGCTTGAGCTAAATCTTGATAACAAAGTAAATAATACAAATTCTCGCAATTTTTCTGTAATTAACACATCCTCCAACAACAACATACACTTAGTATGTGTGCGTGTGTGTGTGTGTATGTGTGTGTGCGTATGTGTGAGTGTGTGTGTGTGTGTGTCGGGTGTCTGTGTGTTGAGTGAAAGCATGACAGGATTGCGTGCTGCAGGCATGAAACGCAAACCGTTTGAAGCGACTGTAGTAAGGGGGGAAGTCGCCGCTTGTGGGGCAGCTGGGGTGTGGGGTGCGGGGTGTGGGGTGCGTGGTGGCGCTGCCAACTGCTCTCACATTTACAACTCATACAAAAGTGTTGTCAGCTCGCATTTTTATGAGGTGTAAGTGTGTGTGTGGCCCTGTGTTTGTATGTGTGTCTGAAACGACATGCAACCTGTGTTTGTTTATGAGCTCATGTCAAGTTTAAGTGGCGTCTCTCAGCGTTCTGTCTGCTGTCTCTGCACTCCTCTGCTCTGCCCCCTCTGTAACTCGCTCCCTCTCTCTCTCCGTTGTTGGCTGTCTTTTTTCTGCTTCCAACCAAATTGGCACGTCAGTGCATGTGTCTGTTTAGTGTTTTGTTGTTAGTGAAATATATTAAAAGCGTGTAAATCACGTAAAGAATAATGAAAACAAAGCATAAATCGGATTACGGCTTAACACCAACTTGCCACACTGAAATTAAATCAAAATACTTTGTTATTACAAAGGAAATATCAAATATAGATGTATTTTTTTTTTATATAACTAAAAAATAATCAAAATTAATATTTTCCTCATCATTGTGACAGCCTCAGGGGCTGTCCGATCATTACCGATTAGTTCATCAACTGAACTGAACTGAACTGTTCCAATGAACTACGATGAGCAACTCTTGTGCCTACAACAATTTGACAAAAGCAAGAGGCATTACAACAGCAATAACAAATAAAAACAATTATAATAATTTCATAACATAAATTGAATATTGATTGATGAATACGTCGGACATTCGTGACGTTTATTCATGTTATTCATGTTTGCATTCATGCGTTAAGACGACCATAAATTAATTGCAATAAATATGACAATCGCATTTATTTTTATCCAAATGATGGAAATATTCTGCATGAATCTACATACATATAAGTATAAACTAACAAGAGGCTTAAAGATATATTAAAGCTAGGTGTTAATGGTATAGTTGTGAGTAAAAAAATAATAATACTAAAAGCTTTGGGATTTTAAAATTATAATAATATATTGTGCATATTGTGCAATAGATTAATATATTTATATTACGGCATAAACATTTCTACTTGCAAGAAAAAATATGCTAAAAATGTTTTAACATCTAAATCTATTGATGGTACTCAGATATTATAAAGAAACAGTTTAAATTGAATATAAATAAAAAAACTAATGCCCTAATAATAATAATAAAAATAATTAAATAATAATTCAATGTATATTGCAATATCTCATCGATGTTCTGCCTCCTGTTTTGGCTAAGTTCAGTGAGTAATCGCATAAAATAGAAATGACATACGTATGTTTATTTATGATGGTACAAAGTAAAATTTAAATTTTCGGATTTAAGCATCTGGTACTCTTCAAACCAATTCTCTTTAACTTGTGTTGCTCTGCAGTTTACATTTGACCACAAATGGTTAAAATTTGCCTATAGTCTTGTTGAGTTCTGTCGTTCGTTTTGCTCTTGTTGTTGTCTCTTGACTGTTTCAGCTTGTGTGCCTATTCTCTTTTAATTGTTTTGCATTGTTGTTATGGTTATCGTTGTTATCATTGTCGTCGTTGTTGTTGTTGTTGTTGTTGTTATTGCTACTCCTTTTGCTGTTGGCTTTCATTGGTTTTCGTGGCGCGTAAATAAATTTCATATCATGACATTTATTACTGACCCTTAAGCTGGTGGGCCAAGCCAAGCCGCAACCAAACAAGTCATACCAATATGGGAATATATCTCTTTTGACTTCACACACACACACACCCACACCCACACACACACACATACGCATTTGCAGATTATCCCACACACAGTAACTGTGTGTTGGTTACAATTTTCATTTAAGATTTGTTTTGCTGCTGGTTGTTGTTTTTATTTCTCTGCTCTCCTCTCCATTTTGTTTTTTGCTGTTCTTTGGCCCCACATTTTGATTTATTTTAGCACTCAATGGTTATGTCCTGAGATTGCCACAAAAAGAGGCAAGAAGATGGCAACAATAAGAAAGGCAAACAAATGCCAAGGAAATTAACGAAGGCCGGCGAATGAATGCGAATAAATGAATGAATGTGAATGGGAATGTGAATGCGAATGCGAATGTGTATGAATGAATGCAAAGATGTAGATTAAATGGTAAATGAATGGGCGGACAACAATTGTAGTTAATTTACGCGTAGAAGAAATGCATAAGAAATTAATGAAAATAATGTAAATGAAAATGAAACAGAAACAGAAACAGCAACTGAAAAGAATTGTGAAAATTTGTGCTGGGCCCTCGGGTCCTGCTCGTAGTCATACTACTATATCTTTTAAAGTTAACTTGACTGTGAAATAAGCTGAGCAAATACGCAGCGCATTGTCTTTGTCATTGCGCCTTCTCCCTTGCATAATTTATTTATGTTTTCATTTTCACCCAAAAAGCACAGGGCCAAGTAGAGCAAAGAGAAGAAAGAAAAAATCAGTCAGTCGGCAGTTAATATCGTAAAATGCCAACAATTTCGCTTCAGCAAATAATTACAGGCTTAATAACAAATTGAATATTGTTCGCTGCCTCTGCTGGGCATTATGAAAAGGCCATGACAGACTATACAAAATAGCTCTATGAACTTTTCGTTGAGCTGAAAATGTTCAACTTGCAAGAGGGGAATACATTCTATTAAAATCTTTCTTAGTGAAGGCGATAGCGTATCTGATAGTCGACGTACTGTCGAGAGCTTTGTTCACGTTTATTTATTTGCTTCTTGCCTCCTTGAGTTGTGAGTTGTATACAGTCTCAATCCCTTCGGTAACACCGTCCATGTCAACTGTTGATTTTCTCATACGTTTCATGCGTTTTAATGAGTCTGTTCGGGTCCACTGTTTGCGCTTCAATAACAATGCTCCCTGCTCTGTCCGGCTGAAGCCTTTAACGAGTTGTATTTGTTGTGCCTGCCATTAAAGCATGCACACACTTGTTACCAACAGGCCTCACTCCTCACTCCTCTCTACATTATTTTCACTTCTCTCCCTGTTTCACTGCTTTAAGTTTTGAGCCTGAAGCAGTGTTGCCAATTCAAATAAAGCTAAAAAAATTTGCAAAATCATGGAAAAGAAAAGAAAAAAGTTTAATCGTTGTGTTGATAAGGTATTCTATTCGGCCACGTCCTTACTGGTTATCAAGTTCGTTAATTGCATAACAATTCTATCGATATAACAATTTAAATTTAATGAAAGCGAACAAAATAATGACGACAGATTTATAAATTAAGACATATTTTAGTTATAAGAACTTTGTAAAATTTAAGAAAAATCCAGAATTTCCGCTTCTTACTAGCTTACAATTTTTCTTTTCGAAAACAGCCTGGTTTGACGGGAAAAAGCGCATTTGGCAACACTGGCCTGAAGAGTCGTTGTCCTTGCAATTAGTTGTTGTTCTCTTTCTAGCTAGAATTGCCATTTGTTTTTTTGTGCACAGCTCTTCAGAATTGTTAAACAGCTTGAAATGTGAGCAGGTGCAATGAGGAGGACGTGGGCTAATTGTGTTTCAAGTTCTTGGGGCTCTAGAAAGTAACTACACATGATGAACAGACCTTCGTGTGAATAATATAGAGTGAAGACCATAAAGAAAGTAAAAGTAATTGCACAATATGACAACTGAAGCAAACACTGTCATCGAAATAATTATTTAAAATGAAACATATTAAATAAAACTCGAACTTTCCCATAGTTGATTTCAATTTCATTCAAAGCTACACAAAAAAATTATTTCCGTTTTTTTTCACATATTAAAAAATTTGCCAAACTTTTTTTTAGAGCTTATCATGGGTAAGGCAGAGAACAAATATTCTGTACTCGATAACATCACTATTATATAATTTTTAGCAGACTCCAGTAATGAAGATGAAGGACCAATTAAGCTGGATCCGCCGCTCTTTCTGAACTGTGATTTGGATGAGTTTCTTGATCCCGATCAGAAAGGTGAACCTAAGGGAGCCTGCGAGGAGCTGGAGAAGTTAAGCGCACAGGATGAGATCAGTGTATCCAGTATTATTTCGGCATTGATCAGACCCATTGAGCCGTCGGATGATCAATATAAGGAATGCAATTGGGACATCGATCCCAAGAAGTTTCTGCCCGTGAAAAATGCAATTATGTTCAAGGAGCAATTGTTCATTTCGAAACTGCGGAATACCAATTGCAAGTTGAATGAGAATCTCAAGGTGTTCTTCGAACGTGAACTGAAACAGATCGGCAAGTTCTGTCTGAATGTGGAGGAGGCATTCGATGGCTATGTGGTCTACAGCAGCAGCAAAATGCAGAAAGGCAAAGGTATTACGGAGTGTGGACATCAACTGAAGGGCAAATACGATGATCACTTTCTGCTGATATGCGAGAAACGCTCGGAATACGATCGCATCGATCATGCCAACATCGAGAAAACCTTCGAGGTTAGAAACCATGCGGATCGATATCTCACTGCCATACGTGAGACCAAAATCAACGAGGAGTCCCAGAGGTTTAAGGCCACAGTTGACATCAAGGACCGCGATCACACTTTTGTTCTCGATGGCGGCATCATGCTGCTCATGCGCAAATTGGTTTGCTTCAATTACGTTGGCTCCTTCGAGTACTACACCATGAACCTCTACGGTCGAGTGCTGCGTTGCAATCTGGTGGTCCACAAGGAGCGAAAGCTGGTGCGCATCTTCTATCGCACCTATAAGAACTGCGTACACATCATAACCCAACAGTGCTTCAATGATGAGCTCCAGGATGTGGCGGAGACCTTTATGACCCCAGAAGGTCGCATAGTACTACACTTCTGGCGAGGCTACAACTATCTACTGCATGCCGCTTGTGCTCCGCCCAAGAAAAAGGAAGTGATCTTGCCCAAACTGGAGCTTATGTGGCGTCAAGATTCGATCTTAACACGCAAGTTCAAGCAGCTCAAGGCGCTTAACTATCATAATACTACCAAGTATCTGGAAACAAATTCGGAACTGGCCGACTTTATGCAGGACTATCTGCTCAATGTGGTACGCTACAAGCCGGAGAATGTGCTCGAGTTTTCCATAATGTTCTTCCAGAATATGATTGCGCCCTAGTGCATTATTATCTCAATGCTATTCGGCATAAATTTGGTCAATGATTTGAAATTGTACGCGTCTCTAAAAAAATATGTAAATAAAAATTCTTTAGCAATAAATTAAAAAGTATTTAGCGATTAATTTGTTAATTCCATAAAGTTAATAATATGCAATTGAAACAGTCAAATAGCTTCTATGGAAACCATGTAAATTATAAATTCAACAATTAATTTGTTTAATTTAACGTGAGAGATTTCCCCAGTAACCGTAGCTTGGCTTGGCAAATAACCCAAGCAACCTGGTAGTATGTTTATAGTTCAAAAACAAAACTTGCAACGAAAATTTTCAGTAGTGTAGGAAGTTCTGTTTATAGCAATTCTTTAAACAATCCCGTTGTAGAATATTTCTGTTCTTCGAGTTTGTGATTAGTAATGGCGTGTTGCAAGGAAAAGGATCTGTATGCAGAGCCAAAAGAATGCCATGGCGACGCCATTGATCTGCATCCCACCTCGGCATGTCCGGCTCCCATCATTTGCCCACCACCGCCGGAAATGGGGCCCATCCGACGCCGCAAATGGAGTGAGGAGACGCCGGTGGCCTTGGTGCCCAATACTGAGGCCATTGCGGAGCAAATAAAGCAGTCGGTGCTGGATCCGGCGCAGGAGCATCTGAAGGTGCCAGAAGATTTCAAGGCCGGAGTGGATAATCAGCAGCAGCAGTTGCTCGATATGCGAGTGCAACATGCTCAGAAACCCATCAAAACGGACGAAGTGCAATTTGCTGTAAATAAAGAAATATCTATAAAAATTCTAGTGAATTATAAAATTAATTTTTTATAGCGTTCTATAAATCCGGATGCGGATAATCTGTTGAATCCGCCGTGCTATCTGCCGCAGCCCGGCGATGATTTGCCACACAAGGATTCCATGACGCCCATGGGACCTGTCGGCCCCTGGGCAACCGGCAAGGTCGACTAGAGTCCCATGGCTGGCTTAACCGGCACACGTCCCGTGGTCGATAGGTACTCCATAACGCGCTACAGTCCGAACGAATGGCGCACCAGGAACCAGGAGACAGTGCAGTATACGAACAGTGTGCTGGACAAGGCAGACAAGTAAGTGGAGATTTAATAGTGTTCTTGTGGCTTACTCAAACCCATTTGCAATGGTTGCAGAAATCGATTCAGCGGCACCACGGAGTTCCAGCGTCTGACCGCAGCTGTGAACAAGTCGCAGAACGAGACGACTGAGAAGATCAGGCAGCGGGCGCAGATCATTTGCAAGTGGAAGAGCACGCTGGAGAATGCCATCAAGGCGATGACCGACGAGATCTTCCGGGTGGACGAGGAGCGCAATAGACTGCGCAAGTGTCTGGTGATACTGGGCGTGCCCGAATCCATTGTCAAGGAGTGCATAGAGAAACGCTGCAGTCGCCCGGACACGGAGCTGGTGCGCGATCAGACTGAAGAGGAGCTGATCAATGAGCTGGCGCTGATAGCCGAGATCAAGCGGCAGCTGAAGAAGACCCTGGAAGACTTTGAGGCACAGCAGCAGGAGAATCGGGCGGCCAAGAAGCGTCTGGAGTTCGACTGGAGCGACAAGCAGGAATCCTATGACATTGATACCGTAAATCTCGGGCTCAACAACAGCTCACGCACCATCATGTTCCACGTGGGCGCTATTCGACAGCCCCCCGAGCAGTCCTCCGAACAGTACTGGGAGTACTTCAGTCTCGAAACACTGGGAGAATGTGAGAAGTGCCGTCAGAGATCGGCTGCTCTGCGCAGCACCCTCAACACCATGCTGCTCAATGGCGCCAGAGACATACGCACCCAGGCTGACATTGTGGAGAAATCTCTCACCTCCCGCATCAACTGCACCCAGGAGGCGGTGCAGCGTTTCGAGAACGATCTGCACCGTGTGCTCTTCGACTTGGCCGATGTCGAGACCCGCATCGAGCAACTGCATGGTCGCATACGTAGCTTCGATGCCGCCATGAAGGTGGCCCAAACTCGCATGCACAATCGCAGCTATCGTCCCAATGTGGAGAGCTGTCGCGATGTAGCCCAACAGCATCTGATCGATGAGGTGCACACCATTCAGAGCAGCGTCACGGCCATGCTGCATGAGCTGAGCGCTGCCGAGGAGACGAAGGAGGCTCTGGTTGCGGCACGTTCCAAATTGGAGCGGGAGATCATGCTGAAGCGACGCTGCCTCTTTGTCGATCGGGAGCGATGCATGATCCTGCGCTCACATTATCCTTCTGCCAATGCGCTGTCTGGCACGGGCAATTTCTAACTACTTCTATAGTCTATGATAAATGTAATCGTTGTCGAAATTGAATGTCGCAAATTATGTGTCTTAACTGTGAATTATATTTGGAAATTACTGTCGGAAAAGTATATATTTTATTTTATATTCTATGTATGCCGTTTCGGATTTTAGTTTTCTTCATTAAACAGTTCGACTAGTCTACTTTAAAACTCAAAAGATTAAAGTAAATATACAAATTTAAAATTTATCTGCTGGAGAAGAATTAATTATATTTCATCTCCACATTCATGATAACTTTAATCTTCAGCGAAATTTCGTTTGCCTTGCACAATTTGATATGGATTATGTTGCTTCACTTTCAATAAACCGAAATCTAGTCAAATTTCTTGACCTTGCTCACGAAAGCAAACTGGTTGGCTTTGCCTAAACAATTGGTATCTCAATCCTTTGCAGAATAGCCACGACTTGGCATAACAACACGTGTCTTTGCAATAAATCTCTTGCCTGGCAAATGTTTTGCACGTATGCGGAAGCAAAAGCGACTACCAAAAAAGAAGAAAAATGGCATCGAAACAGACAAAGGGAAGAGAAAACAGGACATGTGATGTTTCTGTTTTGACTGGTATGGGACAGAAGAGCTTTGCACTATGCCGGCCGCAACACGTGGCGTATGAGCAACGTGTCAGTGTCATATGACCTTTGGAGAGAGAAAATAGAATGAAATAAAGTTGTGGCAGGGATAAAATGTTTGAGCAAAAACATAAAATAACTTCAATATGCTGTCAAGATGTGTCTGTGTGAAACTTTGCCAAACCAATTTTAAACTGCAGGCTTTTATGTTATTTCTTATTTCCAGTTTAAAATGTGTCTTATTTTTCTCTTCGTGTGCGTGTGCAATTTATTGTCCTTGAGCGCAGAGTCTGTTAGGTCATAAGGTACTGCTTGCATAGAGCAACCGACAGACAGACAGACGGACAGAGGGACAGAGGGAGAGAAGGACAGGCAGACAGATTGTCCCAATATTTGTTGCACTACATTTCCGAAATCCAACTTCTCAGTTACCCTTTGCACAGTCCTCTTCAGTCGCTGTTTCTGTTTCTGTGTATCTCTAAATTGAGTACGTGTTGTTCTGGCTGTTGAACGTGTTTGGTAAATAATAAGTTCACGTGAGTATGCACATGTGTGTGTGTGTGTGTGTGTGTCTGCTATGCTTCGAAGTTGGCAACATATTTCCACTTTTATGGATTTTCAAACGTGTCTGATTGCCATCTAATGTCACTTAGCTGATATCGTTTTATTGCTTCTATTGCGCCTGAATTTTTATTGGCCAACGTTTTGTGGAATTTTTCAAATCAATTTCAAAATTGTGGCCAAGCTTAAATTGCGCAAAATTTCTATCAAATATATCTTTAAGGCAGCTGAAATGAGTTCAAAATGATGAATAAATAATTATAAATTGTAAAAACTTCTCTTAAATATTTGTACGTTTTTTAGCTGTAACCACTAAATTGCACTCAATATTTGGTGCTTTATGGCACATATTTTTCGCAAATTATGCTTTAAGGTGCAAATTCTTTATGTATGAAAAAATGGACTCTACGCATTCATGGTGCCATTTACAGCCCTCTCTGTCGCTTTGCTTTCAACTCCATTACCATGCCGCTTGCTAGGCGTGCCACATGCGGTGTTGTTTTTCACATTTGTGCTGTTAATATTTCGTAATGCCGGTAAAAATCACAGCATGTTGCAGCCGTAAAAAACGTTAAACACACTAACAGAAATACTGATTTATTCGGCAGCAAATAGTTGGCAATAAAGAGTCATATTTAATTACATTAGACATTTATTTATTTAATTAATTTTCATATATTTAGAAATAATGTTATAATATTGTTATTTATTAAATAAATTTAAATGTTTATAATGATTATACTTTTAACTCAATTGTTGATCGGTTCCAATATTTTTCCCAATCTTCAGTACCCTCTTATACAGATTAACTAGAATGTTTCACAAAATTAAATATATTTTAAATTTTCTCAAGGAGAACGGGTTACGTACCATGCTTTCGGCTTTAAACTAAGCTAGTATTTTTGTCAGTGTATCTGCGGTATATAAAAAATGTGCCAACATCCCCAACGTGTTGCCAGTTTGTTGCTTTTGCTTTTGTTTGTTGGGTTTCGCTTTGTTGTTGTTTCTGTTGTTTTGCTTTTTTGGCACCATGCGGCGGCTTTGCTAAGAAAAAATCTGTTGCATACTTTTGTGCGGCTAAAAATATTTATATTTTCAGACATCCCGCAATGCCAAAAGGGGAAAACGGGAAAAAGCAAAAGTAAAGTGTGGAAAATGGCATTTTAAAAAGTTGTTGCATTTTGTTGTTTATAAATTAATGGATTGGGCACAAACGGGTTGCTTCAACTTTTGCCGCTCGGCTACTTGAAAGCTGAGAAACTATCTGAAACAAACACACACACAGATAGACACAGCTGGAGTTATGTCATGTGTGTATGTGTGTGTGTGTGTGTGTGTGTGTGTGGAGCTCAAGCTGTAACTGAAACTGAGCTGCTGGAGGAAGGGAGGCAATAATTTAACTTCAACGCAGCAAGACATGCAATTTAATTTTAACAAAACCTGACATTATCACACGAGCCAAACGAGCGAAAAGTAGACACAAGCAGTGTCTAAAGAGAAGCAGAGAGATGTATATAGAGGGAGGGGGAGAGCGAGAGGAACAGAGCATGGAAGTAGCTGTAGCATCTAGAGAGATGGCAGGAGGGGGGGAAGTAGCTGTAGCTGTAGCTATAGCTGGATCGCTGCAACACAAAGTTAGTAACATAATAAGTAGCAATTTTCGGTTTCCGCTTTCCGGGCCAACCTACCATAAAAATACATAAAATTTTGCGCCAGAAATAAAAGCAGAGAAGCTCAGACGTAAAAAACTATAAAGGAAACGCGCCGCCCCAGAAGGGAGGGGCGTGGCAGGGGGAAACAGCAGCCAAAAGGCAACTGTGGCAACAGCCTGCAGCTGTGGGCTTATCATGCCGGCAATACGTAAGCAGCAGCATTAAGGCCGCAAGGGGGCGTGGCATGTCTGGGTGCCAAGAAAAGTCGTCGCGCATGCAGAGTAAATTGCAATTTTATAGTTGCAACTTCAACATCAGCTTGGCAAAAGGTGCAAGCTGCAGTGGGCTCAAACCCATTAAAAAATAAATTTAAATGGCACGAATTTGCAGTTTTTGGCTAAGAAATAATTACAAAAAAAAATCGCTTGCATTTTTTTAAAACTAAGGCAATAAATACAATGTAAAAAGTGTGTATATTAAATAATTTCTTAAAATCATATTTTAAATTAATTTTTAAAATATTGTCTATAGTTTTTTTTAGAATTCTAAAAAATTTAGGCAATACAAAATTAAAATAAAATAAATAATTTTTTTTACATATTTTCAATATTTTTCTATTTAAAAGTTTAAAAGTTTTGCTTAAATCAAAATTTGTATATTTTTTCGACTGTTATTGATATCGATACCAATTAAAAAATTTAAATAGTGCGAATATGCAGGTATGATTACATAATACAATAATAAAATAAAATAATTATTCCAAATAAATTCGCGTATTATTTGCATTAGCCTTTTGATATTCTTGGCGACTGTTTTGAGACGATATCGAAGCACCCTGCTAAGCTGTAGCTGTAAATGAAGATGCCGCCATTTGCAAATGCTGCTAAATTAGTTGCAGACCACAAAAATAGGAGTAGCTGAAACTTGCTCAAACAGCCACAAGGACGAGGCAAGCACGGTTGTGGGCGTGGGGGGCTGGGCTACTGTGCTGCTGGGGGAGTAAGGGCAACAAAAGGTTGTCATTCGCCTGGGCTCGTTAGCATTTTACAACACTGGCGCAGTCAGTTGCATCACGTGTACAACATCGTCTCTTACCACTTACCCCCAAACCCCCTCCCCTCGACCCTCTTCGTGCTCTAAGATGATTTGTGACCAGCTGCAACTTTTTGCTCACGCCCCCGCGGCAGCCATTTTTGATATTATTTCAGTGCTGCCATTGCCGCTGCACTTCCGTTTCCGTTTTGCCAACAACTGGCAGCAGCGTTGCATGTAAATGTAGTTTTTTGATCGCTTATCGCTGTGTCTGTGTGTGTGTGTGTGTGTGTATGTGGGGTTGGCATAATGTTATGGGTTGAAGCAGAGTTGCACCGTTGATTACATCTTTGTTGCTGACTTGTTGACTTTGCCACGGTTAACTGTTGAAATGTTTATGACTTCATTGTGCTAATAAAAGATATCATTTTCGTTCCCTTAGTAGAATTAACAGTGTGTTGGATGAGGGGGAGGGAAGGGAAGCACAAGTAAGCCACATGCAAAATGAGCTACTTCTTCGTTCTTTATTTGGGCATTTTAGATTTGTTAGCGCCTCTGTTCTGTCACAAAATCAGATTAGCATACGTTTAACTCTGGCAAAACCAAACTCAACCGAAAAGCGCCAGCGCTGGAAATTTAGCAGCTCGTGTCAAAAGCATCAGCCCGAAATTCTCTTCCATGCTAGCTAACAAACAACGCCGCGTATACGCAACGCGATGCATTTTCGATTTTCATATTCAAGTGCACTGTAAAAAAATTAAATTAAATAGGCTAAAATTAAAATTAAAATGGATTTATTATTCGATTAACATTAATTTAATTTTTATAAGTGGGTAATAGATAAATTTACATATTTAATAATTTTAAATGGGTTGAAGTAATTTTCGTATTTTTCATATTATTTAATGAAATTATTCAAATATTCTAATAAAAATAATAAAATAATTCTTATATTTATAATATATTAATGTATTATATAACAATATTTATAATAACTTATAACTTGAGACAAATAGTTTGTTTTTTTACATAAAACTATTTTAGACAGGGTAAAGCATTTTTTACTTCATTTAAAATACGGAAGTCAAAGAAAAACTATAATTATTTTCCCTATGTAGCCCATAATATCTAAACACATACATATATTTATGCCACTTAGCTGCCAATACCAATTGTACGGCAGTTTTTCTCTCAGTGTGGCCGCTGGTCAGCCGACAGCTTAATGCGGCGTGAATATGCAACGTGTGGACTGGCAACCTGCGGCCAGTGGCCACGCTATCATCATCAATGCACGATTCCTGTGCCGCTTTGTCCACTCTGCCTCCCCTCGACTATATCTACTCTCTCCCTCTCTTCCTCTCTCCCCCACTCCCTCACTCCCACTCTGGCCACGGGCTGTGCTAATGTGCGGTCTGGTGGTCGTCGAAAGATTAGCCAAAGTTCCATTCGCTGCTCCCTTGGTTCCCTAAAGCTGCATGCATGTATTTGTGTGTATCTGTGTGTGTGCGTGTGTTTGTGTGTGCGCTTGTGTGCATGCTTGTGAGTGTGTGTGTTTTGGGCTAAAAAATCAAAATTCCAGCACGCGCAGATTGTCTGGCATTTTATTACCTGGAATGTTGACGCTGAAGCTGTAGAAATGATTGAGATTGAATGACATGCCAACGTTGATGACAAGCCAGAGACAGAGACAGAGACAGAGATAGACAGCTGCCTCTCTCTTTTCCCCCCACACATACACACACATACACACACACACTTGCCGCTTAAAATATGCAGAGAGTAGCATTGCGAAAAGGTTAAAAAGAAAATGCCATTTAAATGCAAAGCATATTTTTGCCAACCAAAATGAGCGAAAAGGTGCAAAGAGTCGCTGCGTGCGTCAAGTGGCAAGTAGCACATGATGGGTGGGGGGTGCAGGGGGCGGGGGCTTGGCACGCTCTGTGCGCCTGTAAATAATCAAGTTGAATGTTGACACGCGTAAGCCACCCAGAGAGCGGGAGGGAGGGAAATGATACTCCATTCTTGCCAATGATGCAAACTGGCATTTATATATCTTATGTGCAAGGTTTAAATATTCTCGGATTAGGAATATTCCAAGAACACGCTTATTTCCACTCTCAAGTAATTCCATCTCTTGCATCAATGCCAAAGCTTTTTCAGGAATTGTTCTAGAATCGAATAAAAAGTACACTAACAAAAATAATGAGCAAAGCATACTCTCAAATACTACTTCTAAATAAATCTTGTTTTACTGTAAAATATAACTACAATTCGAAATAGAATCGCAAATAAAATCTGTTCAATCACGGCAAACAATGAAAAGATCAAAACCGGTTTAATTTAAATATTATACAAATTATATTCTATTTTACATTATGTTATATTTCATGTATGTATTTTTTGTGTTTGTTGTATATGCTATAATATTTTTATTATATTAATTAACATTATTTTAATTATATTCTTTTAATTCCATTGTTTTACTTATTTTATTTGACCTATATTGGTTATACATAATTATTTTAATTAAGTTATTTTTATTTCAGTAGAAAGAGTTGTATGTTATTTTATCAATCTTAAAAGTTTATGAAAATATAACGCGTTTTAATAGAATTTCATTCTTGGATCAATTTTCTGGCTCATTAAACTGTGGACACCGGAAATTCTTGATGCAAGTACAACTAATAATTATTCTCTCTGTAGCAACAACAGATTTCTTTAAATCTAAGTAAGTAATATGCTCACTGCTACGCAATTTCCAGGGTATGCGCAAAAGAATGAAAGCTGCGCCTCAGATGTCGCATGACTTTTGAGCTGTCGAAAACTTTTGCTGCTGTTCCCACGCTTTTATGCCTTATGCTGCGTGTAAATGTGTGTATGCGTGTGTGTGTGTCATATGCGTGTGTGTGTGTGCTGGCATTGAGCTGTTTGTCTTTTAATTGTTTGCACTTAAGTAGAATTTGGTGTCTGCTCTGCTGCTGCTGTTTGTTTGTTTGACTGCATTTGTATGTGTGTCTGTCTGTCAGTCTGTCTGACTGTCTGTCTGTATGTCTGTATGTATGCCTTACAGGTTATGACTTTTGTGAAAAGTCGTTAAGACAGCGCTGAAGCTAAATTACAGCTACAAAGTATGATTCCTTGAGGTGCGAGCTGCCAATGGATGTGGCAGCAGCTGAACGCACGAGCTAATATAAATGAGGAATTTAAGTTGACCAAAAAAGGGTATAAGAAATTTAAAATGAAAATGTTTAATTTTATATTTTTATATTTTATACTTTATTCCCTTATCTCTTTCTCGGTGTAGTACTAATTATTCTATTCATAACCCATTTAGAGTTCTTTGTAGTGAGTACAATAGCCTTTTTAACATTATTTCTAGTGCCACCTCAGTGCCTCTACTAAGATGGACGCTTCTGCAACACCTTTCTCGTAGATAATACTTAGTTTCGTTTAAATTTGTATATTGTTTGTAGCTTTATTCCGCGATCTATCGTATTTTTTTTTCCGCTCGATGCGCGGTGCGCCCCTCGGTCGGATGGGCGGGTGGTGGGCTGCGTATTGGCTTGGGTTCGCGCGTTAACAAGCACATGCTTGGTGTCGCTGGACCACTTGAACATGCTGCCGGTAGTATGTCAACGCCCAGAATATATTGCACAAATATTGTGTTTTTAATTAATTAATAACTTATTTATTTATTGTTGTAAAAAACATAATTGATAATTTAATTTTTAAAATAATAAAAAAATTGAAAGGAAGTGAAAAGCAATAACTAAAGTTGGCAAACAAAATGTTTATAATCACTGAACCATTGGCAATAATTGCTTATAGCTACAATCACGCCACAACTCTTATCGCCTCCCATTTTAACTGTTATTCCGATTCGCACTCAATTAAACACACGCCCACACTCACACGTGTAGTTGCTAGCGCTTGCTTAGAGCGCCAGCTAGGGCGAGCAAATAGAAGAGCGGCCTTGTGAACGTTTGTATAGAGCGAGCGCCGCAGCCTCCGCTGCTGTAGCTGGCGACTTGTTCGCTTATCATAGCAGCGGAATGGTAAGTGGGTTTCTCTGACGCTTTCTCTTTGGCGGGAACTGATCAAGAGCAGAGACAGCGACAGCGCTGCTTGCAAGCACTATAAATACTGCAGCTGCAGTGCTGGCAATTACAGTGCAGTGTCAGCGGTCAAGTGTTAAAGACGTGTGGTGGGTGCTTAAGTGGTAGGTGGACTATTGTAATAAATATTATTTATTTATTATTATTTCGCAGAAAATGCCCGAAGTTTGCAAGTGCACTGCTGGCAGCTTGTGTAGATCTGCCATGGCCTGTGGCAACAATGCAGTCGAACTCTCGCTGGCCGAACTCTCGCTGGACCAACTCTCGCTAAACCAACTCTCACAGGCCAAACTCTACTTGAACCAACTCCCACTGGCATAACTCTCGCCGGCCCAGTTCTCGTTCGCCGTACTCTCGCAGGGCGAGCTCTCTCTGACCGAACACTCACAAGCCGAACTATCGCTGGTTAAACTCTCGCATGCCAAACTCTCACTAGACGAACTCTTAGTGGCCGATTTCTCGCTGGCAACACTCTCGTTGAACGAATGCATTTTATTTAATTTTTACCGTAGAGACTCTCTTTCAAAGCATAATTTATTTGCAATGCCGCAAATACCATTAACATTCTACAGTTCTTTTCAGCTGGTTTGTACATCGACATATCAATAGTTGTTTATTGATTGCCAAATGTTAAAAAAAACACATACATACAAAGCGTATATATGTATATCTGCAATCATATAGAATGCCAATTGACTTATCTGTGCGGTCAGTGCAAAATCAACATGTTTGTGCTGTGACAAACATTACAAAACTGAATTCGAATGGCAAAATGCAATCGGATCTGGTATCTGCAGACATGGGTAAATTGATACACACATCAAGCGTTGCAATAGCCGCAAATCTTTGCGTAAATCAAGCAAAATGCAAATTTCACTAAAAGCAAAAAATAGAACACCTCGAATCGAACTTTGCAACTGGAAACCGCAAAGAATTCAACAAAAAAGGGAAACAGAAAGGCACACAGCAAGGGAGCGAGATAGACGTAGAGAGACAGAGCGAGAGAGGAAAGAGTGTGATGCGATGCAGAGAGAAAACATGGAAAACGAGAAGAAAATTGCTATGTAGCTGGGTGTTTGCAGTACAGCTTTACCTGGCAGCTAAAATGACAAGCCTGACGACAAGGACAGCAAAACGCCGCAAAGTATGCGATTTTTTTTTTGTTTTTTTTTTTTTTGGTTGAAGCAAAGTTTGGACCAGCAAAACCTTATTTATCACACGTAACGGTACACTTGCTCTGCTCTCCATTCTCCACTCTCCACTCTGCACTTGCTCCCCCAACTCTTCAGCCATTACATTGCAAGTTTTTGAACCCATTTTGATTCACAAGCGAATGCTGCCCAATTGGATTTGGTTGTGGTCTGTGTGCAATCCAGCACCTTCTGGCTGCTGTTGCTTCGGATTCCAATCGAACCCATGCTGACCCTCTTTTGGCTTTTCGTTTCGCATTTTAATCCACTTCTCCCAGCCCCTTTATCGCTTAGCGCCAAAACAGCAAAACACAATTCACACCTTTCGCTGTGTTGCCAATTTGGAATAGATGCGTGGGGTTTGAAAAATCAAAGTCAGCTGAAAATTCAAATTGATTAAAGCCGAAGCTTTTGGTTTTTATTTCTTTTGTCAAATCTTACTTTTAAATTTCATATTTTGAAATTGAATTAATTTTTATTACAATATAACAATCACCATAGATTATTTTGATCATTGAACTTGAACCGTTTGATTAACCAAATGATTTTGAATATAATTTTTTTAAGCAAATCAAAATGGAACTCTGGATACCGATGGTCGCAGATATCATCAACCGTCAAGCTGCTGTAAACCGGATCTATCTTAGAAAATTATAGCCAAAACACATAAACAACAATTGCTCACTTTTGTTAAGAGTGTCGAGCGTGGTTCAAAGGCTTAAACTTAGTTCATTTAAAGTTGAGAGCAAACTGCATTTGCAACTTCGCAAATTTAAAACAATGAATCGCAAGCGATTCGCAGCTGCAGGCCATTTTTAACCTATTCAATTAGGTGAAGGGGGTGAGAGGTGTCGGCAGTTTATATTTCAATTCGTTAGTCTGCTGCAGAAGAAGTTGGCAACGGATACAATGGCCAGAAGTGTGCAGGCGTTGCAAGAACCTGCTGCAAAATAATTAACTGCATGCAACAATTTGCATGCCACGCCTGCCTAACTAGCAAACGGTGGTAACTCTGGCAACCCAGACTGATGGACGAGGTGCATCGTTGCGGGTAGGGACAGGAACAGGGGCAGCTGAGTTCTTGTTGCATTGAACACGTTGCGCTCATCGCGCCCAAAATGAAAATCTGCATTTAATTTATTGATGCAACAATAGCAGCAACATTGGGAGCTGCCACTGCGGCACCCAGCAAATTGACAGCAACAAGGAAACTTTTATACACGCCGCCTAAATGTATGCAACGTAAATTGTTAAACGCGTTGCGCTTAATCTGCATATGTGGGCGTGGCATCGCCCACTGCCCATGGCAAGTTTATCGCGCATTCGTAGCGCGTTTGCCCGCCAAATTGTTTCACTTACCCATTTAAATGTGCAGGCGCAAATTTAAGCACTTTATCGGGGGTTTTTCGTAGCGCCCGGCATGCTGCCACATGCCCAGTGTGATTCCCCCTGCCCACAGCCTTGCATTGCGGCTGTTTGCCACGTTTGCATATCTGTTTTTCATGTTCACAATCGCTAATCGTTAACGTCTGTGGCCCCCCGCTCAACGGTCTGTCTGTTTGTCTGTCCCGCTGTCTGCTTGTCTGTGTTTAGTCTGCCATAGAAATACATATGTACCGCCGATGCCCAGGTATTGGAAGTAGATTTACGCTTTTGTAAACGTTGGCGAATTTTGGGGCATCTTGATGTTTTATCCATACAATTTCCATATGTTTTTGTCTTCAAAAGCTCAAACAGTTGCTTATCAAGATTGTTTTTGTTTTTAGTCCGCTTTGAGCATAGTTGAGATTGGGAATGCTGTCTAGCCGCATCTCGCCAGAGAGTTTAACCAACGGGAGCGACTAACGAGAGCGACTAACGAGAGCGACCAACGAGAGGTCGGCAGGCGAGAATTGGGCAAGGAAAAGCTAGGCAGCAAGAGTTCGGCCAACGAGAGTTTGGTCAACGAGAGTTCGGACAGCAAGAGCTATACAGTAAGAGTTCGGCCAGCGAGAGCTATGCCCCAAGCGAGAGTTCGGCCTACGAGAGTTCGGCCAATTATGTTCAATTCGCAATTATATTCAGTATGATTTTCATTTTTATTTATATTTACTATTTTTTAATTTAATTATTTAACTTGAACTTTAGGCTATGAGTTCTATAAGTTATATATATATATAGATTACTTTTTAATCTTCTAAACTCTTGCCATGACTCTCTCTCTCTCTCTCTCTCTCCCTCTCTCTCTCTATCAAAGCCTGTTTAATGAAATAATAGTCCTTTGTTATCTGCAAATGGTAGCTAAAATTGTCAGTTTGTTCAATTTGTGCTAATTTTACATTCCGTTCACTTGCAATGGGCAGTGGGAGGCACAGCGCCATAGGCCTTATCTGGCACGACTTATTTATAATGCATTCTCCAGCTCCCCTTCAAAAAGCCACACAATGGCCCCCTCCCGCAAATGCGAATTTCAATGTTAATTTACGTTTAATGAATTTTAATTGGTCGGACAACAACAAGGGGAGCAATCGCTCACGTAGGCCACAAAGCGACCATCAGAGCCGCAGCAACCAAAAATGACCCAGGCCAAAATTGACAAATGACATTGGGTCGAGATCCAGAGAGCCATGAACCCAAATGAGACCTGTGCTAGGCTTTGCTTTCGGTTCGATATGTCCTGTGTTCGCTGTAAAATTCGGTAGCTAAAAACAGTTTCGCTACATTTTGTTTGTTGTTTTTAATTTTGTTTTTATTTTTTTAGTATATATTTTGCGCTCTTTTTGGGATGGGGGTAGAGCGCGCTTTGCTGTTTAGTAATCAAAAATGGCAAACACGTTTTATATTGGCAACACAAAAGTCATTTATTCAATTTGCAAACCAGTTTTGCGTTGCGTAATCTAATCAAAAAGGTTGCCCAGCGACAAGGGGCAAAGGGCAAAGGGCAAAGGGCAAAGGGCGAAGGGCGAGCTGCGACTACGACAGGACGCATCGAATCGAGTCGCGTATGGGACTCTATATAGCAAGTACTATAGTTGTATAAGATATCCAGTCCTCTCCATGGCTCTACACGTTTGGTTTTAGTTCTCGCACAGGTTCTGGCCATGTGCCAAAAAAACAGCAACAAAAATGCTCTTGTGAGGTCAGCTTAAAAAATAAAAATAAATGGGAAAAGCTGCAAATTCCTGGCAAAAAAAAAGGAAATGATTGATGTCAAAGAACGTTGATGAATTATGAGTGGATTAAATTGAAAATTGGTGTGTGTGGGAGAGGTATATTTAGATAAAAGCTTGCAATGCATGTCAAAGACATTTCATCAGAAGTTGAACAGAAGTAGAAATTGTATGATAAACAAAATGATATATTTATTTTAAATTTATTATTAAATTTTACATTTAAAAGTAATCAAATGTAATCAGCAAAACATCCAAAATATAAACATAATTTGTCATTTATCAGATTGTGCTGTTTTTTCTCTTCCACTATTCCTTTGTTGTTTTACTTTTCTGACTTGGCAAAATAATATAAATGATTAAAAAATAGTTATGATATTGATGAACTTTACACAAATGTCCCTTCAACTAATTCTTTCTTTTTGCAGTCTTAAAATCCAATTCAAACTTAATGAGCTGTATAATATTTGCATTACGTTCACACGCTTAACACTAATTTTGCTTACAATGGAGAGAAAAAAACTGTAAAAGCAATTCTATTTTTTCTTGGCAATCTGCCGGCAAGTCCTATTTTGGCAAGCTCTACGGCTTTGAAGTAAAGTGAATGCTTGGACATGGCCAATGCTTTTCGAACTGTGTAACTGCAAGGGCAGAAAACGAGGAAAGCAAGGGAAAAGAGATGATTGTAGAACGGATTAGGAATAGGTAAATGGAGTGCAAAAACAAATGAAAAAATAGTAAAGTTGTTGCATATTGGATTAGTGTTGGTTGTCAATCGTTGGCAAAACATAAATCTATTACAGAATTTGTCAAGCGTAAAGCGAATGTCTGAAATCAAAAGCCATAATTCAATATTAAATCACTCATACGCCAGGTTAAACCAATTTCCATGCAGCTCCAATGAATTGGATTTTTTACACACGACCAGCAGTAGAGAGAGAGATGCAGACAAAAAGAGACAGAGAAGGAAGAAGCGAGACGACTCGAACAAGCAGAACAATTAGTGTGTCAGTGAGTTATGTGTGTGTGTGTGTGTGTGTGTGTGTGTGTGTGCAGCTTTTAGACAAATGAAAACCTCAAAATGTGCTGCTCAGCTTCTCGAGAGTCTTCTTCCAGCCAAAATCAACAAAATATTTCAAAATAACAAATGTGTCCTTTGGCTCGCATTGCCAGGCAGTGCCCGGGCTTCTCACGATGACAAAGTGCATGCACAACGCACAATATTTGTGTAGGTCAGCCATAGGGTAATTCCGCCTTCTCTCCGCCCTCCGCCCTCCGCCCTCCGCCAGTTAAATGCAAACACAAATACTCGGAAAACCCAAGACATATTAATCAGTGAGGGCAGCGGGAGAGCGGAGCAGAGATGGGCACGTAGCGATAGCAATTTTAGCTTTAGTTTTGGTCTGCTAAAACAAATAAATTGCAATTTGTGTGTAATTCTAACACCTTGAGGTGAAAATCAATGTCTCAATATCGCCCTATCTCTCTATCTCGACCTGTGTATGTGTGTGTGTGTGTGTGTGAGTGTGGGTGTGTTTGTTTGTTTGGCTCTGTGCAGTGTCAGGTGTGTGTGAAAATATTTACAATTACACACAATGCCTTAGCATACCAAAGGCTTTCGCCTTGCATCTCCCTGGGCTGCGTATTTGCCTCCGTTTCAATCTGTGGACTTTTCCCAACTCCTACGCCAAAAGTGACAATTGAAAATTGAGCTTTTGTTCGTCTACGTTGCAAGTTATTTGATATTTGATTTTAATTACACTAAATTTATTTGCCAAACTGATTTTTCTGCAAAGAAAAGGAAGTTTTACTTAACTCTGTGTAGAAATCAAGCATAAATGAGTCAAATTCGGCGAGTCCAAAGTATGAAATATTACAAATAGATATTGCAGCATATAACGGCATAGATCTGGCGGACGAAAGGCTACAGTCGGACGTAACCGACAATAGAAGCCCTTGTACTTTGTGTTTTAATAATAACTGCACTACTCTCCCCCCGGACAAATATCTGTCACATATCTTCGCCGTTTCTTATCCGGACGTAATGTGTCTTTGAAATTGTGTCTCTTGTAGTTCTTTGTGGGTTAATAAGAGAGAATGTATGTAACAGACAAAAGGTGGCATGACAGTCCCTAGAGCATGGCACGCAAAAAGAGTATGAAGAAGATGCATTGCTGCTACGCTTTGTATGACAATTTAAAAAAAATTATATTTTAAATATAGGGTACAGAGCATTCTTCAATCGGGCGCGTCTGACTGATATGCTCCGTCCATTCTGATTATATTTATTATTTATGCATAGTTCGAACTGTTCTTTTGTCAAAAGTTTCAATTTCATGATATTCATCATAATTTCTACAGTTTTACTTTGTTTGAAACGCAGCCGTTTATAATTGAATGTAAAGCTTCCTATGTCCAGTTGACCTCAGCTTGTGTCAACTCGACCTCGAAAGCAGGTCAATTGTGATATTCATAAAATACTTGACTTGCTCTAATTGGGTTCAAGTTTGACAGCTCAACTTATCAAAGAGACGATGGAAATAAACTTAGATTTAAAGGAATTCAATTCACAATTACCTTTACTTTAATTTCATCAAGTTAAAAGATATTAGCAGATGTAGCCATAATCATAAAATATTGAACATTTACGCCCACACAAGCCGCAATTAAAGGCCACTGGGGGGTTTTTTTTTTCCGTTTGGGCTTACAAAACCATCATCGATGCCCAAGACAAATTTGAGTCTGGTCAGAGGAGGCACTGACCCACCATTAAGTGTGTAAGGACTCACTGTAGGGATCTAGGCACAGTGCTTAATGCTAAAGCACTCATGATGAATGCAGAAGTCTCTAGGGAAGGCGGGGAAATACGGCTTAACCCTAAAAGCACGTTTTTAAGCACATTTTTAAAGGCATGCTTCCCTTTTGCACTCTTTGCCGTTCTATGGTGCTCATTTCGGTGGCTTAAAAGCTTTAAAGGAATTTATAGCGTGCCCATATAAAAACACTTTAAGTGTTTCTTTCTTTCAACGTATAGAAATTATACGGCTGGGCGTAAAGTGAAAGCAACTAAAGTAATAACAAGTAGTTGAAATAATTACGACAGCTGCGACTCAACTAGCAGATATGCTGTAAAAATTAAATGTAAATAAAATAATATAAATAATAATAAATAAAATTCATTTGTAAAATATTTTGATAAAATTTTATTGTTATTGCCCCATGATTGTGAATTATTTAGAATTATTATTTGTAGAATTTACTTTTACTTTATACCAAAATTAAACATGGATTAAGAATTAATAAAGCAACGCAACCAATCAGAATGTTCAATTTAGTTATTCTTAAAAATTAAGTACAGTTTCTATTCATTTTGGACAGTTCGATTCCAACAAGTTCGTTTGCTCTTCAATAAAGTCTGTCAACATCTGCACATCGGTATACAAACTGGGTATATTGCCTTCACCGCAGCCAAGCCCACAGGAGGCAATGCCAACCAGTTTATAATGGTTGGGCGAGTTGTATATGGGACACATCAAAGGAGCTCCACCATCTTTACCGCAGGAGTTGGTAAAGTGATCGTTGGCAGCGCAAATAAAGCTCTCGTTGAGCTTGAAGAATTTAGTTAATTCTGTTTGCCTCAGCTGTTGTTGACACGAGCCTCTGTCAACTATGGATAATGCGATCTTCTTTAGAATCTGTGAATCAAAATAATCCGTAAGCTTTCTTTTGCCCCAGCCTGCAAGGAAACAACGCTGTTTATCCAAATTATCTCGCCTTGAGGCCAAGCCGATGGTTCCAATGTGAGGAGCGCGTTGGAAAGGATTCTTCAATACTAGTAGAGCTGCATCGTAGACAAAAATTCTGTTTTCGAATCGCTTGTGCACAACTATCGATTCGACTCCTCTATCTTCAGCCGGAAGGTGTACCGACTTCTCTGTTGTATTCCACTCGCCAGCTCTAACAATCAGTTCGTTTGCCACAGAATCAGCTACAATGTGGGCTGCAGTTATCACGATCTTCGGGGTTAACAAGCTGCCTGCTCCGATGAGTTCATTAATAATTTCGTGTTCCAGGGCAACCTTTTCCGTGATTGCCAGTACCCAGGGAAATTCACCGAACTGAGCTTCATCATTATTCAATTTTCGTGGGATCTGTGTCAAACCGTTTTTATTCCTCACACCGCATTGTGCTGGCCGAGAGTCTGCTAGGATATTCTGTTAAATGATCATAAAAAGCACACTCATTAGCCGTATTCACTTAAGTACACTTCCAAGTTTACTTTACCTCTTGGGCACAACACGTCTGTTCTTCTGGACAATTCGAATTATCTGTATTACGATAAAGTGCGAACATCACATTCTGCGTTTGTCTCAGGCATAAATCTTTACGAGTACATTCCATATCATTTGGACATTTCTTGTTGACATACAGTATTTTAAATTGATTTATATAGAATTAAGTGTAGTTGAAGCTTAACCTTACCTCCTTTTTCTTGGCACAACACGTCTGTCCTTCGGGACAATTTGAACTGTCTGTTATATCGGATGTGCGATAACCGGCGTCCTTCCCATTCCTCATTGGACACTCATTTTTTGGTCTACATTCCGTATCAGTTGGACAATTTGGAGCAGGCTGAATTTTGAGAAGCATTTCTATTATATAACAATAAAATAAGTGATTGCCTGTAATTCTCTTACATTTAAACAACATATTCTTGGCTTGACGCATGGAAGTGGCCCAAGGGTTCTCAATTCGACTAGCATCGTTCCCCCGTATGGGTCAATGGTACCATTAATGCAGACGTTTCCATTAACACAACTCGAGTTTACATCGCAGTATACAGCTCCTACCAAATTTTCTGGTCTTCCATATACTCCTACGGTGTTTATCAAAAGGACCATGGAAATAATACCGAGAGCACTTGTAAGTAAAAGAACTATTCCCATTTTAGTACAGAGTATTGAGAATGTTCCGTTATGAAATGTAGACTTGTACTGAAGACAATTGCTAGATTTCCAATTTATATATTTATAGCGTGTCTAAGTTTTTCTTTTATTTTATTGTATATGTAATCTCTTTGAAATGCAAATAATGCAAAACATTTTGTTACTGTGTGGCTTTTGATTACGAAGTTAATTTAATGATGTCTGCTTATCACCGACTTTTTCCTCCATTCACATTAGGTATTCCCTGTTCAGGAAATCCCAATTATTCACAGGAAATGGTATTAAATTATTATTTTTTTTTCCCACTTATAATAATACGTAGACATTTTTTACAGTTGGGTCTACAATTATGGTTGTCGAAAGTACATCGAAATATTTATATATCGATATTATTTTGTCCAAATATCAAACTCGATGTTTTATATTATAAAAGTACATAGCAAATGGCAATAACTACATAATACTACTATACTATATATCACTATTAGTAACACATTTAAAACATATTATTATTATTCATATTATCATCGAATTGATATTTTGAAAATTAGATTTTTATTGATTTTTATGTTTTAACTTCGGTAACCCTACTATACCCTGTACACTCTGGACAACAACTGCAGCCATCAAAGCTGGCTGTAGTCCACCGCCTTAAGTGTGTATGTGTGTGTGTTAGTGTGTGTGTGTGTGGCACATTATTTCCAAAAAAAAAGTAGAAATGTTCATGGTGCTGGCAATGTCTGGAAGGGAATCCTTTGGGATCCCTTGGCCACACATTGCCTGTGGACGCAACACTGCAACTGTAATAATTCTGCTGGCTGGGCAGGCAGAATGCTGATAATGTTTTTGTTGTTGTTTTATTGTTTTGTCGTTGTTGTTGTTGGTGGAATTGCAGTTGCAATTGCCGTTAGAATTGGTCTGTTGTGAGCAAGCTTTCAATATTTTCACACTTTTGTTTTTAGTTGTAATGCTTTTTCACCAGTTTTCATGCGAGTTTTGTCTCCATAGCAAAGCTCAAAAATGCAATACAATTACACTTAGTACACACATACACATACAAACACATACATAGCCATACACATACAGCATCACATGTGGCATGTGTTGAAAGTAAATTGCCTTTGGTTGTGCGTTTCGCATTTGTCTCCTTTTCATACCCTTACCCATTCAAAGGGTAAAAACAGGGCTAATCAAGTTGTGTACAGGCATCAGAAGGCGTGGCAGCCCCACAAAATAAATATATGCTCGTCTTTCTGTCTGATTCTAAATTAAAGGTACAGCAACCATTTTTGCTATGTCGGTAGTTCAAGTTTATTTCAACTTTATTTTTCAATTTGATGCCAACTCTCTTTTACGCTCTAATCGATAAAAATATATATAACTTGCTTAGTATTAAGCATAAAAAGTTATTATTCAGAATATATACTATCTACTATTGTTATTAATAATCTAGAACAGCGCTTTAAAATCGGTTTATCAACAACGAGGTTATCAAAGAAACAACAATGCAGACTTTGAATTGCTCGATCTCCTGGCATAATGTTTTATAAATAATTTTAAATTATATTTAAAATATGAGGGGAAGTGTATCATTCATGCGGGCACCTCCGACTGATCGGATCCGTCCTTACTGGCTATACCCTGTTTTTCTGCCAGCAAACCCCAAGAAAACAGCGGCAAATGCAACTGCAACGCAGGCCATGACCCAGGAGACAAAAACAAGAATTGCAGGAGCAGGGAATTGTCTGGCTCGGGGCACAAAATATTTGTTGTCCTTTGCCTCTGCTGCAATAATATATGGCCTGTGGTTGTTGTGTTTCCTGCAATTTATGGGACTCTGGCAGCAGGAGCTGAAGCTGGCAACAGGATTTTGCCCAGTCGCATATTGTTTTAAATACAATTGTTTTAAGTTTGGTTTTTTGTTAGCATTTAACGGTAAGTTTAGTTGTTGAATAGACTCTTTACCTCACTAAAATAAAATTATTTACTGTTATTAAATTGATTTAATTTATATTGCGCACAGTTTATGGCATGTTTGATGAAAATTCATATGTAAAGCATCATTTGGATAAAAGGGTTTGCAAATATTGTAAATAATATAATTTGATTTTAGAATTACTAAATAAATTATGTTATGTTTTATATAAAAAATGTATATCATAAGGGCATTGTTTTTAGCATCTTTTGTCGCTGAATTTTATTTAATACATTGCGCAATTTGCAGATTATGATTTAGTTACTATTACTATAACTATACAAAGGAAAGCCCATCATATAAATAATAGGCTTCATGAAAATAGTTATTTTTGCATTGTTTTAATTAATTTTCATGCTTGGCCACACATTTTTTATAGACAATAATTAATAATTGATAAGGAAACAATGTGCAACATTTCAATTTATCGCTTTGTTACACCGCCATACAATAAGATGCATTAATCTATAAGCCATTATATTACATTAGTTTTTTTTATTTAATTTAAGTTTGTATGGCTGTCCATCTGAAGTGTGTATTATATTATCTCTCTAGATAATGTCAGCCCGTGGATTAAGTAAACATGGTTTTTGAAACTAAGTTGACATTTCAACTGATTTATGTTAATTACTGTTTAACAATATGCCTGGCTGATTGCTAAATACAATAAAAAATAGAGAAAAAATGAAAGTGATAGAAATCAGAGTGTTAATTGGTAAACAGACAGCTGATAATGCCCAACAATTTTAATTCCTAAATGACATTCTGCATTTTCAGGAAAATCAATCAAGTAAATTGTGCGAAATAACTATTCAAATAACAGCTAGAACTACTTGAATTTCCAGAGACCAACTCTTATTTCTATGATTTAATTTCATTTTATTTTTGATTTTCCCAATGATTTAAAAATGGTTTTCTCTGTTTATATTTCACTTAAATACCATTTACACTTAATTATCACGCTTTACCAGTCTCAATCAAATCGATTAGCAATTCAATTTTTATTTCATTTCTTACCTTAACTGTTTGTCAAGTTCTCGAAGCTGAAGTTGTAAAGAAAATAAAGCAGGAAACAAGAAAATACTTGAATTGAAGTTGGAAAAAACTTCCAACTGGCAAACTTGTGCCAGTGAATTTGCAGTACATTTCGTAAAAATAATGACAGCTGAAGTGTAGATTTGTTTTTGACAAGTCTAAACTTAAAGATGCCCAAGAGGTCAATTTGTAAATAAATTTCAAAATAAATTAAATTAGTTCGTATGTATAGTATTTGCTTAGTAAATTAACAAAATCCAGTTCTGACTACAAGTTTTCGATTAAACTTGAAATGGGGCTCTCATGTATTTAAACTTATCAATTTCATGTTCGGGTTACCGCGCAAACAATTAAAAGCCTTTGTTATTGGGCTGATTAGGCTCGGGCAGGGGAATTATGGGCCGGGGCTTGGATATTGAGTTGTAGTCGCTGTCTCAGCTGTCAGATGCAGTTGAAATGCCGAAGGAGGGGCAAGACACTAATATTCTACAGCCCCGCTGTGTGCCATCAAGGGAAGTTTGAGGCAAAGGCCTATCAATGTCCTGCAGAAGCGACATGAGTCCTGCAATAACAACAACCAACAATTGACTTTAGAAGGCCGTGCTGGCATAGATATATATGTACATACATACATATATACCTGGCATTGTGTGTGTGTCTTGGGCTCAGGCGCACACAGAAGGCATGCCATAAATTCACAGGCAGCATATAATTAATAAGGATTAATTGTGCACCAGAACCTGCGACGTCGCCATACACCATAGTCAAAATTTAATTAATTAATAGCACAACTTTGGACCGCATTCAGTGCACCAGATGCAAATCTTGATAGGCCTGTGTGTATTGTGTGTGTAATGTGGGCACAGCAAATTAAATGCGCCTGACACACTTTGGATAAATCGATAGTGGTATAACTAAAGGCTTTGATCCCTCAAATAAAATGTAATTTTTTTAATTTAATTTTAATTTAATTATAAACATATTAATTTCAAATTGGTATTCTATTTTATTACAATTATTCTGTACTCTGTCAACCGACTTAACATTTCAAAAATTGATTTAACTTGTAGATTGTTATTGTAATGGCCCAAAACTTTCAGAACTAAGGGACAGTAGATGTATATAAGGAAATATGTACCCATTAAAATCGGTCTGTCCGTCTGTCTGTGTCTTAGTCTTACGTACGACATATCTGCCCCGTCTCTATATATGTTGATCTACATATCAGCTCCGTTCATTATGTTAAATAAAAAAATAACACAATTGATATGCTATTTAAATCTTAGATTGACAGCTGACCCAAAACAGTTGGGTTTTTTTTAGAGATTTTTCCCTAATATTAATTGGGAAAGTTGTTGTTTCCCAAAAAGTAATATGAATTTCAAAAATGATTAAATTGTTGGAGAGTGTGTGTTAAATAAGCACAATGAGTCACATTCTATATACATAGACTTAAAATTTAATAATTAAAATAAGCCCGACTGTCTTATACCCTGTACCACAGCTCACGCTCGCCCGTATATTTTACAGTATTGCCCCACGGTTGAATGTAGCATAGCTTACTACTTAGGTAATGGACCAGTTTTATTGAAAAATTGGTAGATATTAAATATCTCTACATTTCGCCATTGTTCGCGGTATGGGCGTGGCATCCAAAATTTAAAATAATTTCGATCTGCGTATACACATTTCAAAAATAAACATAACGGCTATTTCGGCTTTTATAGTTGCAAAGATCGGAAAGACGGAAATGTTAATTTTATAATTCTTAGTTTTAGTTAGTAATTTAATTTTTCTTTGCCGACTGGTCTTAGTCGACACCTTAATAAATAAAAAAATATCGACCTAGCTCGTCATCTTGACCAATAATAAATATATATTGTGGGGTCTACCACGCCTTCTTCTGCCTGTTACATACATTCTGACAACGTTAGTAACCCTGTATTTCCCATATTTCAATGGGTACAGTGTATGCAAATACAATTGTTTATTTTTGCATATAGAACCTCGTTGTTTTTTTTATTTCAAATTTTTTATTATAAATACAGCCCGGCGTAATATTCCAACGCAGTTTGCTGACAGCTTAGAAACGCAATATACAAATTTTCGTGTATCAAGAATGGCAAGAGTTTTGAACATTTGTTTGTGGATTTTTATTGTGTGCATTACTTTCAATGCAAAAAATGTCTTCGCGTTGGAAAAGCCGTGCCGACCACCGAATGAATGTGTTAACCGTAATTCGTGTCGAAGCCTAGACGGAGAAGACATTCTTTTTCCCTACAGGTCAATTACTCCATTTGGATGCCACTATTTGGAGATTTGTTGCTCGCCGGAAAATAAGGTAAATATTAAATTATCAGCTATTACTTATGGTAATACACATATTTTATAGATCAAACCCAATGACGAACCGTTTATATCGCGGGGGTGCGGCTACAGCAATCCACGGGGAGTGAAAATTACAACTGATGATACTGTTAAGGGAGAAGCGCAATTTGGTGAATTTCCTTGGATGATGAGAATAATGAGAAGCTATTGCTCCCATGGGAATTGCGTAGATCATGCAATTGGTGGAGGCAGCTTGTTGACTGCCAATATAGTAATAACCACTGCACACATATTGAACGGTATTCGGGAAAATCAACTCAAAGTACGAGGTGGCGAATGGGACATTGATTCGTGTAAAGAACCTTTAGAGATCCAAGATAGAGAAGTCCAGCGCATAATCATACATCCCCAATATTCAATGGTTGGCGCTAAAAATAATGTGGCTCTGCTCATTTTGAATTCGAGCTTCGAAAGATCACAGCACATTGAAACCATCTGCCTACCGGAATTATCGGATAATTTCGATGGAGAACGCTGTTTGGTCACAGGTTGGGGCAAACGCGAATTCTACGATCCCAACTATCCCAAGGTTCTCAAGAAGATCGACCTTCCAATTGTTGATAAACTCCAATGTGAACGGCAACTGCGAACAACATCAGCATTGGGACCATACTACCAACTTGATGATTCCTCCATCTGTGCTGGAGGTGAGGCGGATAAGGATGCCTGCTTTGGCGATGGAGGATCTCCTTTGTTCTGTCCTATGAGAATTTATCCTGACCGTTATGTCCTGGTTGGTCTCGTCTCTTGGGGTGTGGGCTGTGGGGTAGAGAATCTACCCGGAGTATATACAAATGTGATGCACATGCGCCCTTGGATTAATCAGGAAATCGACAGGATTAATAAGCAAAACGCCAGGACTAATAATGCAAATAATATGCCATTCTATAAGACAATGAAATTCAATTAATAGCTTTAAAGAATTCTATTAAGCTTTAATTTCATTTTAAAATGATATAAATATAATTTGCATATATTTTGTGTGTTTTGTAAATAAAAATACCAATTGAATAAAAGCCAGGTATATTTGAAATGCATCTATAGTAGATTTATTTATTACACTGAGCTACAAATCGATGCAATCTACTATAAACAAAATGAACTTTGCTAAATTGATTCTATTGAAACAATAGTTGTGCGAACATTTGCTTTCGACTGTTATAATGGCATAGATGGCAGACACAACAAATGCCAAAGCATTAAATAAATAATCGTTTATAAATTTGGCGCTTTCATTGTTATTGTTTAACACACAATGCGAAACTGTTTAAAGCAATTCGTATTATTTATGATATTTAATTTAAAATGCAGAGCTGATTAATTTTTCAATGCTTTCTGCTTGGCCAAACACAATGAATAAACGCCGGCAAATAATTAATTTCAAAAATATTGCATTATCTGAATGCGAACAAAATCATAAATATATCGCTTTAAAATTATTCAGAAAGGTGTTTCGTAGTTTTCACGAATGGAGAACTAAGTATTTTGGTTTATTTGGGGAAATCATTAAAGTAATACATGTAATGCTTTCAAGTTCTTTCTTCAATACTGGCTGGTAATTTGGCCAAAATATTCACTCAGACACAAATAATATTCATAAATTTTGAGGGTAAAAGCAATTTGGAATTTATCTGTGTTTTTCATACTTTATGCTTGAATGATTTTTCATTTCCTATTTTCTTGGAATTTCGTTTTTATTATTGTACTCGGCATCAACGATAACAAATAGCTGAAGCAATAACAACTACACTACAGTTTTCCATTATACATATATATACATACATATTTTGCACACAATTTTTCCTTAGACTCGGCCAAATAACTGCCACTATATCAGTCTCTATTTACATTTTATACGCTTCGAGCGAGTAAACAAATTTTTGTTTGGACCCAACATTTTCCCTGGACGCGTCCTGCTATTTGATAATTTGGTTTTCACGCGATTCTCTAACCATTTTCATGACAGTAATGTTGATGATGATGATGATGTCATCAAATCAAAACAAAAGCCTTTTAAATTTTAGCTTATAATTTGTATAATATTTCAATTTTCTACTTCCCTTAATTATACATTTTTTTAAATTCCGCCGTGATAATTTTGGAGCAAAGCAATTAAATTTACAACTCATGTCAAATATAGATCTTAATAAAAAACGAATCCATGGGGATTTTTTTAACTTGAAGTAATGAAAATGTAATAATTCTGTGTTCAACATTTGGCTGGAAAAACCACATTATTAATGGTTTTTAATTCGCTGATAAGATGCCATTTTTATTCAATATTCAAGAAGTCTTTTCAAAACAAAAGGAACAATTTTTTTAATTTCGAAACTAATTTATTGCTGTCTGCTGAGCACCGACTTTTATATAATGACTTTAAAAATTCCCGCAACTGTTGGGAAATTCCAATTGTACACAATATTTGTTTTATTATAGTATATTAAATGTATTTTATTGGATTTATAACGATATGTAGACAGATTTAATATTGTCAGTTCTTGAACATCAACATCAATTAATTAGTCGCATTTGCTTGCTCAATTATTTTGCAACTTCTGCGTCATATATCCCTCTCTAGTAATGCTGCAATCCATAGTCCGCTCTCAGTTGCCACTGCAGAGGGCCGCAGTTTTAATAGAGTGTAGGAGCAATCGGCTATCGGGCGCATCCAATTCTATGCACCGAATCTCACTTTTCCCACCTCTTTCTCTGCCTCTTGGCCACTACTCGCTTTGGGGAGTTCTCTCTACACATGGAGCAACTGCAGAACATTCGATTTTGCCACACGATGTTTGTCTAAGACTCACGTTCGGCCCTTGTGTGGGTGAGGGTTTTTTCTGACTCTGGGCGTAACGGAGTTGCAGTAAACGCCGGATATTGGCTTCATACACCGCCAGCCAATTTTAAATTGCCAATATTGATTTATACGCAGCATGCGTTGCCACATGGGGCAAGCAGTAGCAGAAGCAGCAGCATCCACTTGGTGGCCAAACATTGGGGCAACTCTCAAGCATTGTTAAGTTGCAACTTTCAGGTGCATGTTGCACGGTGCAGTAGGTAAATGGGCAATGGGATTTGGCAGTTAACGCCTGGGAAATTTATTGGCCAGCTCGGCAATGCCTTAACAAGTTTATGCATATCAGGTGTAGGCCAAGAGGAAATCAGATGTGCCATATGCAATATGAATTTAACTGTGTTATGTTTTAAAACTATTTTATCACATTTAAATAATTGAATAAATAAAAAAAAAATAACTCAGTAAAGTCTTAATAGAAAAGTAAAACCTAGGAAAAGAATTATGCATACATAATTAAATTATATAGATTGAATCTAATGTGAAATAAATAAATAAAGGATAATAAAAGTAATTATAATTTTCCGTATAGTATATAAATACAAACCATATTTATATATATAATATGAATAGTAATTGTAATACTTCTTTATACTTTTTTATATAATAATAATAAATAAATAATTAAACATTAATTAAAAACAAATATGCAAATTCAGTCCAAAAATGATTCTATAATATTTATAATAGTTTGATGATATTCATTGTTTCGTAATGTCTAAAAAGTATATATAATATTGAGATCGCTTCGTTCTTATATTTATATTTTTTGTTGCTCTTTATTATCTTCTCTGGGTTTTTCTGTCTGTGTTTGTGATTTCCCAAATCCCATTTAAGTATTCCCTTTATGGGACCGCAACACAACGCACGGTTCAGCAAACTCTTTTGCATAATTCATGCAAAAACTCCACAATTCTCAGACTTCATTCGCTCTGCGCTTCCGCATATCCCCCTCCCAATCCCCTTTTATGCCCCCTGTAGTCTTCAGTTTCTTGAAACGGAATCGGCATGTGCTTTATGTGTTGATTACAGATAGATGGCAATGTGTGTGCCACATAAATATAATGTTAACAACTCGTAAAGTGTTTAGCAAAAGCCAGAAAAAGAAAAAGGAAAATGGTTTAACATAAAAAAACACTTTAATAATATACAGTAGAATCCGGTTATAGCGACATTCAAGGGACCGACGATTTTACGTCGTTATATCCGGCAGACGCACTATCCGAAAGGAGCAAAAAAAAAATTTTTTTTTTTATATTATGGATGCCATGTTCGTAATAGGTTTTAAAATAAAACAAATTAATTTTTTAATCAAAACAAAAAATTTAATACAGTAGAATCCGGTTATAGCGACTTTCAAGGGATCGACGTCGTTATATCCGGAAGACAAAATCCATGATTTTGTTTCTTTTTCGTATTAAAAAAACACAAAATCCATGATTTTGTTTGCTTCTTTTAGCATTGTTAAAGAAATCAAATTTTCCTCTTTAAAGTTTTTTTTTTGTTCGGCACGTCGCAATATCCGGTTGAATTGAAATGAAAAATTGAATTGAAATTGAAAAATCTCGTCGTTATAAGCGGTTTGTCGCTAAAAGCGGAGTCGTTATAAGCGGAGGCCGTTTCATATAAGTTTGTATGGGGACCAACCAAACCATCGAGTTTTCGTCGCAATAACCGGACGGACGCTATAAGCGGCGTCGTTATAACCGGATTCTACTGTAATATTATACAAATTTAAATGCTTTATTTTGCAGAAGTTTCTGTTCTCTCTTCGAAATTAATATAAATCGAATATCTTTCAATATATTTTTTGTATGCCTTTTCCTGCCAACTTGTTGCACGATTTTATTATTAGCAATGCCCGCCATATAAAGCCCCAATTTGATTTATACAAAAATAATTTCACAGGCCTGCGGCCAGCTCGACAGGAAAATGTGCTCGAAATACAAACGAGAAAAATATGAAAAATACATTTTCCATTAAATTTAATTTGCATGGTTTTAGGCCGAATCGGCTTCCGCTGAATTTTGCAGTAAACGCTCTGGGTTAAATTTCATTATGCGTAAAATACGTTACCTTTATTTTTGTGGGATTCGCATTTATCTTGTTTAAGTTTAGCCAGACTTTAAGCTGAAGTTGATAGAGCTGAATGAAGCAGTATCATTGCCATGGCAACTGGCAACTGGGAGCTGGGAACTGTTTCAAAGGACACACAGAGAGTCCTTCTTCGACTATGATTACAATGGCCGGCAGGGACTGCAAGGACTGCAACTGACTTGATATTGTCTTTGGATGGACTCAGAACATATATACATACATACATTTAGTAGCCGAGTCGCTGCTTGGGTTTCATTTTCTCTCCACTTTTATTGTTATTGGTGCCTGCATCATTATTTCACTTGGCGCCTTCAAAACACAGCTCAAGTCCCCTCGACCTCCTGGATTCCCACAGCGTTCTCACACTTTCGTTGGCTCTTTCGCACACTCTTCCTCTCTCCCTCTCTCACTCTCTCTCTCTCTCCCTCTCCCTCTCTCTCTCTCTCTCTCTCTACCCATCTCTTTCAGCGCTACTCTTTTCATTCTATCCCATTTGTGTGGCGGTGTCCCTTTTGCATTGTTTTGGCGCTGGCCACAGTACACTTGAAGAAATTATAGTTTAAAACAAATTATTTATTCGCGTTTGAACTTGATTGCTATTTTGAATTTAAGTTTAAATTTGCAGAAAATATTAGTTGTTACTAGAATTTTAGTTTATAAATAAGTTTGAAGAATTTGTTTATTAAAACGCGATTTTAATTCCAGTTTAAACCTGGTTTATAGTTTGAATTTTTTTAAGTTTTGAACAATTTATCTTTTAAAATAGGTGCTCATTTTTATTTTTCTATATAAATCAATTTGAAGAAAAAATAAATATTAATTTCTGATATAATTGGATCATTATTTTGTTTTTTTTGTAATTTGAAGAAATTTTGGTTAAAATCTTGATATGAATTACTATTTGAACTTGATTATTTTGTAAATTAAATTTATCAATGAAAACTGTGCAGTTAAAACTATTTATTTTTTAAAGTTCTAAATTATATAAATATTTTAATAAATACTTTGTAATTTTTGTTAAAAATGTTATGCACATGATTTTTTTTTGCAGTGATAGAAACGCGGACGTTGCTTGAGCATCGTTGTGCCGTTATTGTAGATAAAGATAAATAGTCTCAGATAACTGTTCAGTTATTTGCAAACAAATACAATTGCGGTTCATTGATGGCGGTTTTATTTCAACTCCCCCTCCGTCTTCCGCCTCTTTTGGTCACCACAAATGGAGCTTGTAGACCGCAAAAGTGGCTCGGGTTTCCTCCATTATTTTGTTGTGGTTGATGATACTCTCCGAGGAGCTTCTTTTTTTGTCGCTTAGGTATTGTTTTGAGCAAAATGAATTTCTTGAGCGTTTCTAATTTGGTGATCTATCAAGGCTCAGTTTGGACTCCTTTAGTTGCACTTTTCAATTTCACTTTTATTGCCGATTCTGCAGATTCATAAATCTAATCGATAAGCCTTTAGTCACGTCGGCTCATAAAATATTTGAGTTGGGGCCCAAACCTATGCCACTTTATCAATAGGTATCTAAATTAGTACACCCCCCTTGTCTGGCCAGCCAATTTAAAGGGGGCGGAAACTGCAGACTTTTGGGACACGTCAAGCTGCCATAATCTTTTGGCTTTGGAGCAAAAAGTAAAAGTTGCTCGCGTCTTGACTTACTTTTCCAACTTTCGCCTGGGGTCCCAGGGCTTCTCTGTGTGTGTCGGCACAAGTTTTTCAACTTTTTGGCGCTACGTGCATATGACGATTTGCCTATGTGTGAATGCCGATATGGATGTCGATGTGTCTATGCGGCTCCCATGACTTTCTTGTTGCCCGAGCTGTAAGTATGTTAAGCACTTTGCTCTCAGTTTCCGTATGGAGTCGTATCTGCCTTTTGGCTCTGCGATTTATACGTGCATGTAATATGTGTAATTTATGACTGACGGGACGGGATGTGTGCGTTTAAATTATGTGCAAAATGCTACCGAAAATCTGCCATGGCTTTGCCAGATGCAAAAAGTTTTCGCCTTAAGCTCACCAGTAAAGGGGAACGGAGACGGGATCACATTCCTAGGCTCGAATCGAAGTTGCCTGGATGTCACGTCTGATTGTTGTCATGATATAGGGCTGTGATATAACTTAGCCTTAATATGCTAAGCGCAACAGGTAAATTACATAATAACATTATTCGATTTATTTTTGCTATTTTATTTATTATTAAACTAATAAACTATTATTTAAATGTTAGCAAACCTATTTCATACCCAATTAAATTTTATCTAGTAATTGATTATTATTATTTTATTACTTTAATGTAAATATTCTTTCTGCTTGCATATCTGCTTTTTCTTTCTCCATATCTCTCCCTTTCAATCTCACCCTTATTCTCTCTCCCTATGTTGGTTTCTCTTTTGTAGGCACGTTAGAGGCAATGATGATTTTTTGGAAATCAAAATGAGTTTTCATTTCCAATTACTTTGCAAGTATGCATTTTGCTCTCTGCTTTGTTTGTGCGGCTCTGATGACCAACGGACCGATTTGGAGAGAGTGTGGTAAGTGGGGGGAAGGGAGGGCTGGGTGTAAGTGATCTGGTCGTTACAATTCGATTTCCTAATTTTCAATTTTACACGTTTGGCAAACACTCCAACAGCTGAGAATGCCAGCAGAGCCCAGCCGAATCAGCAGCCCATTGCCAAATCTGTAACTCTGCATGGAAGGCCGGGCCCCCAAAAAGGACTTTGAGAAATTTTAATTAAAATTGAATTTTCCTTGCATTTAATTAAAAGCTTAGATGGCGCCGTTGCCGTTGCCGTTGCAGTTGCTGCACATGAAAAATGAAGAAATGCAAAGGCAAGAAAATGGAAAAAAAAAAACTATGCCAGAGATGAGAGTGGCTTGTGGATAAAGAGGGAAGCGGCTGCGGAGGGAGCAGAGCAGTCGAGCAGAAGAGGAGCATGCTCTCGTTGCGCCAGAGATACGAGAATCATCATAGTCATCGGCTCCAACTCCTGCTCCAGCTGCTTCTCCTGCAGGATAAGCAGCACTTGTCCTGGCAAATATTTTTGTTTGTTTACACAAGGCAGCTGCTCGGCTAAATGCAACACTGACAGCTTCTGTCAAAATAAGCAACTAATCTCTGCTCGGCAATAAGGTTTGCCACACACACACACACATTCACAGAAATTCTCAGTAGGGGTATTCATGCATAAGCTGCAGCACTTTAAGCTCTTGCTGATTCTGAAGACAAGCCCAATGCGACTTGCAATTACTTAATACGAAGGGAATTTTTATTTCTATATTTGAATTTTTTAGGCCCTGAACTTGAAAAGAGTACAAAAGGGTCTTATATGTTAGTGCAAATGGAAAGATTATAACATTATTAATCTTCGTTCTTTATATTACGATAGGATAAAAAACAGCGAAGATATGCAACAGACAATAGCCCGACTGTTGTTTATTTATTATTGAAACACAAAGTACAGGTAATTCTGTCCGTTAAGTCCAACTTCCGTCCTTACTGGTTAAGTAATATTTTATCTGGCATACCCCTACCTCACTGTTCGAGTACGGGGTATTCCAGAAACTTCCGAAACTGACCCTTTGGCAGCACAATACATTTTTGAGGTTCATGCAGTGGCTATTACCACATAATTGTTTTAAATTTTTTTATAAATCCTGCCAGAAATTGTTGCAGAAAATTACAAATAAAAAATACTCAGCAATTTGTTGGCAGAAGGTAAATTGAAGCTTGGCTACCAGCAGATAGAAAATAGTTAAATACAAAATGCAGACAAAGCCAGAGGCTGCATCTCAGACCCACATAGTTCAGTTCGGTTTTGGCTGCTTCCTCTGCTTCTTTTGTGTGTGAATTATTTAATGCACCCACAACATTTTGCCTCTACCCAGAGTAGTGATAATGCACCCTTAGACTCTGAGTGAATCTGGCCGCCAAAGAAGCCACGGCCTGGCAAGGGTACGTTCTAGTCGTCGAAGCAAAACAAAGATCTGATACACCTCAGTAGTGCAGTGCCTGCTTCCGATTTCCACCAATTCCCGCAATTTATATGCATATTCAACAGTGTGGAAATAATAAAGCCAACTTGCCGACATTTATAGTTGCCTTACAGTTGTTACTGCCAGACAGTCGAGACGCCGGAAACAGGAAGCACTCATTGCCGGCACTGGCTACAACCCAGCAGAGGGCAGGGAACGGGAATGGGGTCGGGATGGGGGGTGGTGCAGGGGTTGGGGTTCTCTTTTCAGGCGCCATCACCAATGAAAGCCATGGCATTCGACACTTGACTCCGCTTTGGTTCTCAGTGCATGCAATTTACAGCATCGAATGATAATAATACTTGATAATTCTTTTTTTTTCACAATATTCACACAGTTTTAAGTGCAATTCAATGTTAGGTTCAAGTGCTCGTTTAGCTGGCTTTTAAAAAGTAGAAGCATACAAACTTGGTTGAAAGTTAGGTAAATTAAATAGACATTGCAAAATTTGAATGAATTATATTATATTATATAAAATTATTTTATGTTTATTTAATAGATTGTTTTTAGAGATTTATAATTATTATTAAAAATATTTTACAGTTTTAATTGAAAGTTAAGTGATTGAAATAGATATTGCAAAATTAAAATATTAATATAAATTATATTCTTATTAAATTGCATTCAGTTTATGGTTTCTATTTAATGATTTATAATTATTGCTAAATAAATATTTTGTTGTTTTGACTGAAAGTATAATAAATAGACAATGCAAAAATTTAAAAAATTAAGGTGCATAATATGTAAACGTAAAAACATAAATATTTATATATATAATAATTGATATTATATTTTAAGCAAATTTAATAGGAAGACATATAATTTTTGTATGGTTTTTATTTGGCGATTTCTCTGAATATATCTGTATATTCGCTAGGGATTTTGATTCACAGCCATAATTAAATTTGTCATAAGTCAAAATGAAAAATGGCGCCATGGAATTTCGTTAATTTGCCATTCAAATCACGCCCTAATCGAACGCAGTGCAACTGTCAAATGATTCAAAGATGACATTTATGTACAGGCTGACAGACGCCTCCCCTTCGTCCCTGTCCCTCTTCCTATTGACAGAGGCATTCGTCTGTGCTTTTTCTTTTCAAATCGCAGTCTTACGCTCCCTTTCACTCGCTTTCCCTCCCGCTCTGTTGTCGTCATTTTGATTTGAACGCTGTCAACATTTTCGCAACAGGCTGACAGTCATTCGAGCGTGAGAAAGGGACAGAGAGGGATGGAAAGAGAGAGAAAGCAGCAGCCAGTATGGCAGGGAAAAAGGAAAACCAAGGGCAAATCTAATTGTTGTCAATTTGACATTGCAAATCAGATCGTCAGGTGTGGGGAGCTCTGGGGATACAGTCGTATTTTGTTTATGGTCTGCCACCAGTTAATTTGTCCACATTTTCTTGACTGACGCTGTCGAGACAAAGGCCGTTGTCAACATATCAGAAACTGTAATAATCCCCCTCTCTTTCACCCACTCTTTCCCCTTAACTTTCCCTGTTTTCGCCATTCTTGCGCTCATTCCGTAGTTCTTTGAGTCTGGACATCCGTTCTCAATGTCATGCTACTGAACTTTTACAGCAACCAACGAGCACCGTCATATTGTTATGGTTATGTTTAGTCTCTTTGTTGTAGGACTAATTTTCATGCTGACATTGACTCCCCCACTCCAACTTTTTACCCCTTGGAGTCCGTGTTCTTTTGAAATCTATATCTATAAGGAGTACATTCGTTTTTTACATATAATTAAAATATTAATTCCATTTACATAAAAAGATTGAATTTATACTATTATAGTTGTAATATATAATTTAAAACAATATATTAATTATAACTTTTATTCAAATAAAGACCTTTTTTTTTCATTATCAGCCCCGAAGTATTTAATTCCCGTGATTTATTCAATAAAAGACCTTGACTTATAACTCTATTCTGTTTCTTATCTGCGAAACAATAATTTTGGATTCTAGGTATTTCCAATCTTAAGGAGGGTTTTTTTTAGAACTTTCTGTTATCAAAATTCCAAAGAATCTGTGTTCTTTTTGCATAAGAGTATTTTGTAGGCGACGCATAGAGTTCAAGTTTCAAGTTATGTTTTTTATTACGGATCTGCATTGTTATGATTTGCATGATAATTGTACTTTTTCTTTGTGACTTCTGCTATCCAGTGCTCTGCGATGAGGGAATTGGAATAGCAGAACTCATACCGCTTACTGGGGAACAGGAAATGGGGAATACCAAAGAGAACAGCCAAGCCAGCATTTTGCTTGTCACGCAAATGTTTCACGTCAGATTTGCGCTGCTCCAGCCACTTTGTGCTGGATGTATATGTGTATGCTTTATGTTTTTAAATGTGCTGGGAGTTATACGTATACTCTATATACACACATTTATTTTCATACATTTATATATATTTTTGTCCGAGTATTCTTTGGCCACATTCCTGCCTCGACTGCCCACTGACTATCTGCAAGTATTTCTCCCTCTGACCCAGCTGTTTTTTTTTTCCCATGCAGTGATAAGGCACAGTTGCACGACAGTTACAATAATGCTTAATTATGAAACCAAATGATGAATACAAAATTTTAAATATTTTTAATAATTTAATTAAAATATTGTTTGACTCTTTTAATAAATATATAGAACAAAAAAATAAAAAAATAAAAAAAAGAGTTACAATTATATTTTAAGTTACTCGTGTTAAATAGTATTTAATAATTTTATATCAATTAAAATTTGTTGTATTTTTTTTTATTACTTATTATAGTTAAATAATTTGAAGCCGTTTCCATTGCATGCTCTACCACTGTGCTGAAGTGCTCAGACTGCGCCTTTTTAGCACGTTCTGGCGGTCGCATGCTATATTTTTCAATTTGTAAACATATCCTGCGGTGTAAGCGTTAAAAGCTGCCACAAAAAAGGGCAGATGCCACGCCCCCACCGCTGCAACATTGGCAGCCTGGGGCGCCGACATGGCCAGAGCACGAAATGCATTTGCTTCATTTGTTTGGCGTGTTTCCCATGTCAACTTAATGTTTATTAGAAAACGTCTGCTCAAATTGCACTGGACAGCGAACTGTGCTGCCTGCCACGCCCCCCGCCCCAGACAACCGCAGCGTTCATTGCAGTGCAAAAGTGAAACCTCAGGAGCATTTTGCTATTCTTAACAATTATGTAAAGTTAGGTTGAACAAATTTTGCTATTGGCACATATATTCTCTAGTTTTCTATAGTTTTTTTTTTTTTATTATTATTATATTATATTATATAGAAAAATATTTCAAATGTTGCCGACATTCTATATCGAATCGTGAATATCTGGTTAAGGCGCTATGCGTCTTCGTATTTTACATATACTATATAGTACTTTTTTTTTTTTTAAGTAAGTAAAGACTGACTACTGAAATGATCCTTTGAAGTATAGTCTTATGGGGACTTTCTGCCTGCTTAAAGTTATTAACTCTGATTTTACCCATTTTATTTGCACTGGAAATAAGATAGAAAAATTTGAATTAATATCACGTGCAATTTATATATCTCTAATTGCTTTGGCAACATATTTTACTAATGAGATTAGCAAATAATGTACTAGAAATTGCTATCTTGGGAACTATAAAAGACACTTGTGTACATGCCCAAACAAAGATATTTAAAAGTTTTCTGTCCATGCGTCAGTACAAATTGCTTATAAATGTATATTAATGTTGAAATTTGTATTCTAGTTGCTAAATTCAGCAGCCAATTTTTTCATATGACTCGTGATAATTGTATGAGATAACCTAGAGTAACACGCGTATAATACACTGTAAAAGATAAGGGTTTTAATAATACTATTTGTTTAAATTTTATATCAGTAAGTGCATTTTTCTTTACAATAATATTTTATTAAGCTTTTAAATACATATAATCTTTTAGATACATATTCAATTTGTATAATTATACATCTTTACATTATACTATGATAACATTTTATTGTTATTCAAATATAATTTAGTTTTGTTAATAATTTAATTTAATTTTTGTACATTATTATATTTTTCTGTGTATACAAAGTATGTTTCGTTGTATATACCAAAATCTTTTCAATTCAGTCGTCAAAATAGGTTTGTGTTGAAACGTCGCTAAAAACACAATCAGGCTGAAAACGTGAAGTGATTGCAATGCTAAGGGTCAGTTACAATAATAATAATTTAATACAAATAAATTTTATGCAAATCTTCAAAAGAGCATATAAATGTTATACTATGCAACATAATAAAACTGATAAAAATGTATTATTTCAGTTAACGCAAACTTTGCTCATCTTGGGCTTTGCCTCAGCTCTGGTTGTATGTGCGATTGATGTTTCTCCGACTACTTTTTCGACTACCCTTGGTAAAGTATAACAATCAATAGCAAAACCTACGTTGGAAAATATGATTTTATGATTGATTTAATATTTATTTTTTAGATTGCGCTAAAAACGACTTGGCTTCACTCAATAGCAAGTTGAACACATTAAAGAATAAACAGAAAACAAATGGATGCAATCAGACTTTGATCGAAGAATTTACGAAACTAAAGCAGAATATTACCGATACCTTCGAGAAAATAGCTAAGCAAGGAGAAATAATGATAGACTCAGTCGACTCCATTTTGTCTCGTATTCAACCACCATCAGAAATCGTAGATTCTAAACCGAAGAGTTGTGGAAAAGATAGCGTTTGTCTTCCGAAAGGAATGTGCAAAACGGAGCATCGTAATAGCCAAGGAAACTTCGTTATTCAATATCGCTCGAAGAGTGCCAATTCATGTGACTATTTAGAAGACTGTTGCCGTACAAATGATGTAAGCTAACATAAAATGAATTCGTAATTTGTGGAAAATTTAATATCTTAACTTGTTTAATTACAGACCAAAACTGAAGTCGAACCGCTAAATAACATTCCGGCTTGCGGCATCAGAAATGTTTATGGTCTCAATTATACTCTGGAAGGTGGTAAAAATCATGCTGATTTTGCTGAATTTCCCTGGATGGTCGCTGTAATGTTAAAAAATTATTCCACTCCCAAGCTAATTGGAGGCGCCTCCATTGTGGCCCCTCACGTTGTCATTACACTTTCAACAAAGATCGAGGGTCATGCTGTCAACAATTTGCTGGTTCGCGCCGGTGAGTGGGATCTTGACTCCAACAAAGAAATGTATCCTCATGTAGACCGCTCCGTATCAAAAATTCTAACACCCATGGATCACACTGATGAATTCACCCATAACATCGCCATGCTTGTACTCGAAATGCGCTTTAATCCCAATCCGCATATCGCCAGCCTTTGTCTACCTCCTCCCTTGGAAAATTTCGATAATGCGAATTGCATTGTCACCGGCTGGGGCAAACGGGAATTTAACAGTACAGATTATCCGCATATTCTCAAGGAAATTCATGTCCCGGTCCGCACTGAAAACGATTGTAACTCCATGATGCGAGAGAAACTGTCCAATTTTACATTATCGAAATGTTCCATCTGCGCTGGCGGGGAAGAAGCCATAGATGCCTGTATTGACGATGGCGGATCTCCTCTAGTCTGTCCCATCAAGGGCACTTCGGATCGTTACTATCTGGCTGGCATTGTGGCCTTTGGCTTGGAATGCGGTTTAAAGAATGTGCCTGGTATCTATACTAATGTTGCGTACCTCATGCCGTGGATTACACAGGAGTTGGACGATCTGAATGTCGATAAGAAACACTATACTTTCCAGTAAATGGCAATGTATGCGATAATCGCAAATAAAGCAAATATTTATTCACTGAAATTTATGTTATTTTATACTCTCTATGGTTAATGCTTTTAAGGTTGCCAAACGCTGGTTTAAATAGCATAATTATGTTTTAAAAATATGTGGGTGAACCTTGACCCTTAGACCTTTTCCCACCCAAAATAATCTATGTATTTTTTCACAAAGTTATTTGAAGAAAGATTTTTGTAAATGATTCATTTATTTATTAATTTATTTTTGAATATTCATATATTTAACATTAATTATATCAATTTAGGGAAGAGGAATGCAACGCAAGTTCAGTTGCTCTTTAATCCAGGGCACAATCAACTTAACATTGGTGTAGAGCCCTGGCACGTTCTCATATCCACAGTCCAGGCCCCACGAAACGAGGCCAGCCAGCTGGTAATGATCAGAGTTGTTTATGGGACATGCTAGAGGAGAGCCGCCATCTCCCAAACAGGCATCCCTGTCCTTTTCACCTCCGGCACAGACCAAACTCTCATGCAGTTTAAAGTGTCGGCCCAGGCGAGTTCTTTTGAGAAGTGCTTGGCATTGTTGACTGTTAACCATTGGCAGCTCCACCTTCTTTAGAACATCTGGATATCGCGTGTCTGTGTGTTGGGTTTTGCCCCAGCCCATGGTAACGCAGCGAAGATTGTCGAAATCCTGCTGAGGTTGGGGCAGACAGAGTATGCCTATGTTGGGCGATAATACGAAGGGTATCTGTAGGATGAAGAGGGCCACATCGTATTCAGCTGTCACTGCATTAAATCGCTCGTGAATGATCTTTGTGGAGACCAAGCGGTCGTGATGCGGATAAGGTTCATTTTCGGATTGAATGTTCCATTCACCAGCCTTAACCATGAGATCCTGCACAGAGCTATCTACGTACTGATGCGCCGTTGCGATCGCAACTCTAGTTGTCAACAAACTACCGCCGCCTACATACGCATAGGCGCATTTGTCTGTTGTACAAATCAGTTCATTAATGCTCAGCATCCAGGGGAATTCGGCAAACTGCGCTATATTTGGCAGCGCATTCACGAAGGTTACATCCACGCCCCTCGGATTACTGGAACCGCAGCTGGGAGGCACAAATTCCCTCTCTTGTACCTGCACCAAAAAAGTTATTAATGAACTGTGAAAGTTCGTTAATTCTCATCTCTGCTTACTTTATCGGACAGAGCACAGCATTTTTCAAACCAAAGACATGTATTGTCGTCCATGTTGTTATCGTTCCAACCCGAGCGAAAGTTGATCATGGGTCCGCCATCGGTGATTACGGTTCCTTTGGCGCTACATAATTTGTAGGGCACACATTCCCTTTGATAGCCACATACTTTTGGCTCACGGTTTATATGTACGTCATTAGCTCTGTATGTTATATTCCTGATATGGTTCTCTGCACTACACAGCAAAGCTGTGCCAAAAAGTGCCCACAGCAAACACAAAATATTAATCCGCGACTTTTTCATTTGAACCGAGCGAAATGAAACTGGGTTCGGTACTAAGCTCTCTGAGTCACTTTCAAATGCAAAACGTAAACAAAGATAAGGCCAAGTATGTATATACAAGCGTTGATTAATCAAATATACAAGTATATAGTTATATAGAGTTAAAAATCTGATGTACAAGCCTAATAAATCATTTAGGGTCTTGTGAAAGAAGTTCAATCAGGTAGGATTCTATATATATAAAGTTAAATATATGCAGTCTAATATTTCATAAAAAAATAATACAAGTTTTATCGAGCTTAAAAACCTTTATTGTTTGCAGTGTTTCTAAGTTAACGAATAATTGGAAATTTTTATCAGTTTTCCGGTCTTCTAAGAAGTATTGTTAAATTCCCAATGTATTTATGTATATACATGGGCTCTATTTTATTTGCTATATAACACGCCTCTTTTGTGTGTTTCTGTTCAGATTACCGAAATGTGGTCTTTGCGTATGTTCGTGCTGTGCTCATTGCTCTTAATCTGCTGTGCAAACAAATTGATTTTAAATGACTCCATAAATGGTAAGCATTTAATGATTTAAAAAAACTGTAATTTACCAATAATATGACTTCCAATTCTATCCCACTCCCCATGAACTAGATAATACGCATAACAAAACTTGCCCTGACATTGATTTGTCGGCTAAGCAAGTCAAGCTACAGGACAAGATTGCAAAAATCTTATCAGCAACTGACCAGGAAGCAAACCAGTTGGGAACCATCCTTAACAACTTTTTTCAAAAAATTTCAGTGCGAATGAAGAATTGTTCAACAGCATGCAACACAACAGAAAATGTTCTAAATAAAACGGAAAACAATGCAGAGAATCTTAGGGAAAAGCCAGAACAAAATGCCCAAGTCGGTTTGTGTAGGCATCCACAAGAATGTGTAGAAGTTTGGATGTGCAAGAACAGTACAACTAATGACAAAGGTAGCTATTATGTGGGATTTCGCCAATCGGACGGCTGTAAATACAATCAAATCTGCTGCAATATAAGCGATAAGGTAAGTCTCATAAAAATATCCTAGATTTGTACCTAAAGCGTTGCTTCATTTTACAGAAAGAGCTTCCTCCGGATAGCGAAAAGTTGCACAATTTTAACACCTGTGGCCAGCGGAACGCAAATGGCATCATGGTTGCCGTAGAAGGTTCTGAGCGCAAGGAGGCTAATTTTGGCGAATATCCCTGGATGGTGGCCTTGGTTGTGAATTCGTATCACTCGGAGACAAAACTCATAACCCACATTGCCGGTGGGTCCCTCATAGCACCCAATGTAGTACTAACTGCTGCTCATAAGGTAGCAAATACAACCGCAGATGAGCTAATGGCCAGAGCTGGAGATTGGGATCGCAGCAACACACGAGAATTCTACAAGCATCAAGATGTTCCAGTTCAGCGCATTGTTAAACATCAGCACTACAGCAACATGAGGAATAACATTGCTCTGATTCTACTCAAAAGATCATTTCGGCCAATGCCTCACATCTCTCCCATCTGCTTGCCTAGTTCCAGCCAGAGCTTCGATTTCTCCCGTTGCATTGTAACCGGTTGGGGCAACCAGGAACATAATAGTGAAGATTTTCCTTTCGTTCTCAAAGAGATCAGTCTTTCTATTCACATGCAAGATTATTGCAACAAGAATCTGGGAAATATACTCAAAGAGACAATCTCTCTCGACGACAGTTACTTCTGCGCTGGTGGAAAAGAGGGAGTCGACGCCTGCCTAGGAGATGGCGGAGCTCCCCTAGTCTGTCCAATCAAAGGCAGTACAGATCGTTACTATCTGGCTGGCATTGTTGCCTGGGGCGTCGACTGTGCATTAAAAGATGTGCCAGGGGTCTACACCAATGTGACGTACCTCATGCCCTGGATTACGCAGGAACTCAAGCAACTGAATATCAGTAGTAGTTACTATACTGCTTTAGCTCAATAAGAAAAATCCATGAATAGCTATGCATCTAACATGGAATAAAATATATTCTGCATTTTAAACTTAGTTTCCTATACCTTATTCTCAGCTTATCATTGCTTTTAAGTGAATATACATTATATTCCTGACCTGAGGTGATAAGCCATGTCAAACATAATCACAGACACAATTTGCCAGTGCGCTTTATTTTCCCAGAAGCTTATCTCGAACCGGCTAGTGAGCATTGTGAGTGTATTGAAACCTATGTCGGGAACATGGGCAATAATAAATATTTATTCAAACATTTTTAAATTCAGTACGTTTTCAGAATACTTCACAGTAAGAACGTTGAATAAAATTCGTCTAACAAAGTCGGTCTCGCGAAACTGAGATTTTTCTTTCGACACATAGATAACGCTTAGTGAGTGATTAAATCCATAAAATGTTATATTATTTATAAATGTCATCGGTAAAACTATCTTATCTCATAAATATAGAATTTTTCTATGATGCCAAACATCGTATGGTTTTGGATGCTATGGGCTATTTTGTTAGGGGCCCTCAGTGTTTGCGCTCATGATTTATATGATTTAAATGTAACAGATAATCCTAATGACTATGACGAAGAAAGTGAGGAAAATACTAACCCAATTGAACAACTAAATTGGCAAATAGAGGAAATAGAAACAGCTATGATAGAAAATATCACACAAAAAATAAAAACAAAGCTTAAAGACAATCAAGTGATTTGGGGTTTAGAAAATAATCTAATAAAAAATATATTATATATGCTTTCGAATAATCTGAAGTTACAAGTAAAACAATCATTCGGACAGATAAAGCAACATCTAGCACAATTACCAAAATGCGCCGTAGCCATTGAAGAACTGTCGGAAGTGAAGAAAATAGAAAATAAAACAAAAGCAGAAATCCAAAAAATCATACAAGCAAAGCTAAAAGACAATGAAAAGAATTGGAGTTTAAACGATATCACACAACAAAATATGTTACCTATGCTTTCTAATAATCTGAACAAAATGGTAAGCAAATCATTCGGCGACATAAATAAACTTCTTGTGTCATACAAACAACAATCAGTGGAATTCAGATGCCCCGCAAAAAATCCAACTCAAGCCATAACAACAGATTATTTCGATGAGAATGATGTGGAAAATGACTCAATGGAAGAACTAAAGTTGAAATTGAAGGAAACAAAAACTGAAATGAAAACAGCTATCAAAAAAATCCTTGAAGAAAATATGGAAGCCAATGCAAATACTTGGGGCTTAGACTCTGTCATTAAAGAAAGAATGTTACATATGCTTTCACATAATATACAAACAATACCATTGGAAACATCATTTCGCAATATAATTGATTATCTAGAACAATCACCAACATTCAGTTGCACCGAAACAAATCCATATCTAGACACAACAACATGCCCAACCCCAACATCCACAACAACAACATTCACAACAACAACAACGACAACAACAACTCCAGCGCCACCAGCCACAACAACGCCACGAAATTTTGCTTGTGGAATGCCAGAGGATCATACCCAATGCGTAAAGAAATGGAGGTGCCCAAACGAGAAGACAGATAATGAGGGCAAAATTATAATTGATCTCTACAATAAAAGTGGCAGATGCAAGTATTTAGAAACGTGCTGCAAACAAAGAAGTAATGTAAGTTGTCCACATATGAAAATATGTATACACTTATAATTTAGGGTACATTAATCTAAGATCGCTTACCAAGTTCATTTCATTTGATTTGTATTTAGTGTTTTCATATATTTTAATTTTTATTAATTAATTGCCTCTTAATTTATCAATTGCAGAACAACATTCTGGATGATAAAGCTGTACGCGAAAATTCTGCTGGATTCCGAAATGAAAATGGTATCTACGTAAGACTCAGCAAATCGAAACGCGGAGAGGCAAACTTTGGTGAATTTCCCTGGACTGTGGCCATATTTGATAAGAAAAATGAATATATTGCCAGTGGTTGCCTCTTAACACTTAACAAGGTTCTTACTTACAAATTACCCAAACCTGACCTTCAGGTCAATCTGACGGTTCGAGCTGGCGCATGGGATATAGCAACAGATGATAATGTCCTGCCATACCAAATGAGTTTTGTGAGTGAAATATGGATTCCAAATAATAGCAGCATTCAACTTGCCATGCTGGTGCTGCGTCAGAGTGAATCCTTTGGAGGAAAACGCCACATAGCCAACATCAATCCGTCTCAGGACAAAATTGACTATACCAAATGCATTGTGTCTGGTTGGCATAAAAACCAACATTCGCGTTGGCTAATGACCTACATGAATTTGTCATTATATACCAAAAAAGATAGTGATATAATCATGTATTCAAAGCAAATGAATAAAAATCTAATTGGCGCCTTTGGTGCGCCTGTTGTGTGTCCCAGGGAAAACGAAGAAAGGAATCAATATTATTTGGTTGGCGCATGGTTCGAAGGATTTGAGAAGCCAGACATTCGATTCATGATATATAATGAGTCAATGTTTATCAATCCAACTATTATTACACTGGTTTGACTGTAAAGTAGAACATATGAACATGTTTAAGCTTAAATTGTAAATTTCATAGATTTGAACTTACATCAATATAATAATAATAACATATACTATATATTATAGTACCCTATTAACAATACCATAAAGTTGAAAAAGCTTTTTATTCATTTTTTGAATTCATTTTATGTTTGCTCAGCCCAACCGTGTAAAATCAAATATGTAATAATATAATAATAATAATATATAATAAATATGTGAATTTACATTTTACTAAATAAACAAGCAGCAGTTTTAATATTATGTTCGAAATTCTTAGAAATATTTTGTCACATTTATTATCATCAATAATTTAATCCAGATTTGTTTAATGACGTACTACAAATATATATGTATTGTTTAATAAGTGTATAAAACCCGAGGTTGAGAATTTGTGGAATCGTACGCTATTAAATAATAAAATTATGTCGCACGAGATCATCAATTGAAACCAATTATTTACTTAATATATATATAAACATTTTCTTATCGCTTCTTCACATTCACGAAGTATTATCCCAAGTAATCGTATAGATCTTTTGTATTACGTTTCGGAACTTATATAACCATTATCAATTATACACACGTGGAGAGATTTACCTGGAGTAATAACATTATATTATATTTGTTTTATTTATCAGCTGCTTTATTAGGTTATGTTATGGCACCTTCCGATGCAGAGGCTCCAATATTTTTTCAGTTAAAGGTAGGCTGCTATATAAAGTGGAAAATCTTGCAGACTTCTTGCTGCGCACCAAGGCCTTTCAATTTTTATTTACTTTAACTTGCAATGAGCCTCAAATGCTTATACATTAGCAACATTTGTGCAAATGCCTTTCGTCTATCCTCTCTCGTCGTAGCTACGCGTAGCTGTTGCTCTGTTGTCGTCCCAGGTGCTGATTATATTGAAAATTATTAGTATAACATTGCACTGCCAGGGCCCGAAGTCTGAATTCTGAGAACAGCCAACAAACAGCTGCCACGCCCATTCGCTGCATGTGGGCAATAAAAATTGATTGCATACTTTGCGGCGCGCCAAATGTGCGTCTCAATGAGCATGCCTAACTCTGCGTGTGTGTGCGCGTTTTAATATCAGAAATTTAGACTGTACGTATATTTCAAAACTAATTTCACAAGAACACATTTTGATATTTCGTTGAAATATTTATACATTTATTTTACTGTTTATTATGTATATAATATTTCATTTCATTTTTGGAAATCACGCTCAGAAATAATATTCCGACGCCGCGAGCAGATCTCCAATTAAGCTGCTTTCTTAACAATACAATCTTTCCCCAGGTTTTTCCGATTCCCAAGGACCTTTTAAATTTTAATGCACTTTTAATATATTCTACACTAATGCGAACAAGTGTTAATTAGATTTGGATAGCTTATTTTTTTTATCAATTCCACAAAATCACATTTAGAAAATTTTTAAAAACACTAAAAATATAATTATAATTTGCCGCACTTTAATCCATTCAATTGTATGGAATTTAAAACACTACATCTGAACTTCATACCAGCTATTTTTAGCTACAGATAGCTTCTGAAACATTCAGCATCTGACAGATGTTCGATCGCATTCGGTTGGTTGAAGACCTGCCTTATGGAACATATTGTTGAGCTCTTTCGGTACATTGACAATAATTTCAAAATTGATGATGTGCACATAATAAAGTGTCAAATATCAACACACATCAGAGCATTGCGAGACGTGCAACATCATGAGGGACGACATCGACATCAGCGCATTCTGATAGGAGCTTGAGGGGGCGGCGGTGGGTGGACAGTAATGGCTATGAAGACAGCTTCAACTTGCGACAGGCAGCGAGGAATAAATAAACCAAACGTGCGCTGTACCTAAACAGAAACAGGGGAGAAAAATAACAATAACAACAAGACGAGCACAAAATTGAGAAAATTGATTGAGAGCATGAAACAGTGGATATTCTGATGGGGTGCGAGGGGTGAGGGGTGTGTGACAATTTCTAGCGGATGTCAACATTGAAAAGTTAACGCTCGTCATACGGGGGGCACCTTGGGTTGATGCTGCTGGCGCCCTCTGTTGGCGTGCATTTTGATCAGACCATTTTTCACCTTTAAACAATTTGGCCCCATCTCGGCTGGATGTCGCTAGAATTTTTATTGTTTTCGTTCTTTCCTTCCCGCCATCAGTCGATTACCCATAAGATAACTCTTCACCTCCCGCCCATGCCGTGGCATTTAATCTATTTTGCTCAAAGCTGTTTGCATATTTTCCACTTCCCGTTTGAGTGAAAATATGCGAAAGAAAATGTGTATATTTATAATTGAATTCGCAGCAAGCGATAACACATAAGGCAAGTGCGGCGATAAATCGGCATGAGTATCTGGAATCTACTTACTATGCAGCAACTAAAAAACTCTAACCACGGAACAATTTCAGCCCAAACAATAACACCAAGAAATTTCGCTTTCTTAATAAATTAAAAGATTTAAAACAAATTTACTAGATTACAAAATGGCCAAGCTGGCAGAGCATGTCAAAGGCTGCAATATTGTTTCTTTAATAATTTTTGCGTTGTTTTCCCTTGATCTCTTGTTGGCCGAATTCTCGTTGGTCGAACACTCGTTGATAAAGAGTATATATTCTGAAAAATCAGCTTCCATGTGGAATACTACGCTTGTGATTCTGTATTTATCGATTAGTACTCATTAGAATCATTCGTACAAACTTCGACATTATGCTCAAAATGTTAACAAATTACAATGTTGATGTTTTCACCAGACACAGACACAAAACACTAAAGCAACACAGACACAACATAAAGAAAAACAATTTTTAAATAATTACGAAATAACCAAAAATATTAAAAAGCAATTAAATAATAATAAATAATTACACATAGAGTTTATTAATAAACCAACATGATTCGAGATAGTTTTGCGTACAAGAGAAAACCCACCATGATTAATATTTCATCTCTGTCATCTGCAATTTCGTAAGTCTAAAGATCTGCCATCGATAAGTATTTTCCAAAATAACCTAACTAACTACTTACAGTACGGAAGACGAAGTGACACTGGAGTGCACGAGCCAAGAAAACCTGCATCATATGAATATCTCCAGGTAAGCAGCAATCTGCCAAACGATTTCCCCTCACAATTTCATGTTTTTTCCCTCAGAACCGCCCTGTTAATGCTGGACCACAAGCAGAACATGGCTGCCAGTCGAATACAGCGCTTTTGGAGGCGTCATCACACCAGAAGGGTGTTCAGTCGTATATTGAAGGCAGCGATCACCATTCAGCGATGGTGGCGTGGCTTCTCCGTGCGTTCCAAATTCAAGGTGTATTTGGAGAAGAAGTTGCAAGCGGAAATACAGAAGCATTACGACACCATGGCCAGCAAGATGCAGGCCGTCTTCCGGGGCTGGTACACCAGGCAGACGGTGCACGATGTCTACAGTCTGCAGAAGACGCAGATCCATGCCGCTGAGGAGCTGCTGGCCTGTGTGGCATACAAGTTGCAACACGTGCTCAGGAGTAATTCCATTCCAGGCATCTATTCCCTGCAGAACTCACAGTGAGTAGCTTCAACATTTTGTATAAATTAAAATAAAAATAATATAAATTGCTAGCATGTTTCAGATGATTTTGGAACAAATAAGCTTGCAATAATTATTTTTTATTTCATATATTTATAATTTTAAATTTTTTTTTTGTAAATTATACATAGATATTATTTTAAAATGAATATGTTTGCAATAATTTGTTTAAAACAAGTAATTAAATAATTATTTTCATATTTATTTTTGAAATCAATTACAAATAAATATTCACATTTAGTTATTTAATGTGGACTAAGGCCAGACAACAAGCTAAATCAAAAAATTAAAAAAAAAGTGTTTATTAAAATAGAAAAATTAATCAAATTTAGAGGTTTAAGTTAATCTTCTGATGCAAAATATATAAATAAATATAATGTAGTTAAATATGGGGCAAGTTTTAAGTAGTTTGTCAGGAATAAGCAAAATTAACCTTTTTGGCAAATTTAATAAAAAATTGCAGTTCAAGAAAAACTGTTGAAAACTGTTGCTCTATCTCTCTCTCTCTCTCTCTCTCTCTCTCTCTCTCTCTCTCTCTCTCTCTATCTCTCTATCTCTCCCACGCTTCCTTTCTTTCTCGTTAAGCTGCCTGTCCAAAGTGGAAAAACTGCTGAGCAGCCTGCAGTTTCGCTTTCACAACGATCGCGTGCGTTATTTTCAGACACGTCTAACGAGTGTAGGAGAAACACGACGCAGAGATTTCATGCAGAGCTCCCACTTCACAAATGTGCCATATAAGGGCCCCAATTTTAATAGCGCCTGTACGACATTCTGTGAACCGGCCATGGCCATAAATAAGGACTTGGATAATCGGATGTATAAGGTCATATCTGAGTATGAGGATGGCATGTTCGATGCAAACCTGCAAAAGGTTCATCGGACACTGGCTAATCGTGAGTAGTATAGTCGTATAAAGTTTCGGTATTTATCTAGTTTGTTAAATTTATTTGAATTAATTCTAGGCAAACGCAATGCTGATGTGGAGAACAGCACATTGAAGCAGAAACGCAAAGAACGAGACTTTTTTGGCGATGTTATCCGCAGCATGCGAAAGTGGGATATTTGGAGTGCCAATGATCTGACAGTCAACATCAATATTTTTTTCAAGCCCGAAGTTCTTTGCGGTTTCCTAGAGGAGGCTGCTGCGTTATACGACGAGATCGATCAAGAGATTTGCCATTGCAACATCAAAGTCTACGATAAACTGCAATGTCATCAATGACTCTAGCCGTTTTTTAACTGGATTTTAATGTTGTTTTGGCAGATCTCGCATTGCAGTATTTATTTAGAAGAAACGTATTTTTCTGAAAGAAATCTATCATTTAAACTCTAGTATGCAAGATTTTGAACTTTTTGCAAGGCTTTGAGATGTGGAAGCAGCAGAGAAATGGCATGAGCAGCAACGCAGATGAATGGTGAGAGGTAAAAGAGCTGGCAACATGTGCATTTGACTGATTACTAATTAACGCTCATTTATTTGGCTTTGTTTGTTTATGTTGGCTGAACAGGTGCTGAACGCGCTGAAAACAGGAGCAAAGGCAGCTGTCTGGCAGTCTGGCAACGGCATTTCTCTTCAGCATGAATTTCTCTTTGTTTTCAGCGAAAGGCATTTCATTTATTTTCGGGCATGGCCAAGAAAAGCAGAAAGCAGAACGCATATGAGTGAAAATTTTCGGTCTACTTCAGCTAAATCCTGGCATTCTACATAGAAATACTTGACATGGCAACAATAGCTGCCAACCTCAACCATATAAATACGTTATCTATCACTAAAAAAAAAAAAAAAAAAAAAAATATTTAAAGAACGAAGAGAAAAATACAAAAAAAAAAATAGTATCAATAACTATTGATAAATAAATGAAATATTTTTTTATAAGTACTGTAAGACCTTAAAAATCAAGCTATAATTATTAATTTATGTATGCCCTCCATCCATTCGTTATTTTCTCAGTGTAGCATACGTGCAGGCGCTGAAGCTTAAGTCATGACATCTACCATTTACCATTTACCAGAAGTCCTCTGCTAATCTACGTGACTACTGCCTAGGTCGTCTTACCAAATTAGATTAACCTCCCATCCCCCAAGCCCCATTTCCCCTCCGGCTGTGGCCAATTTTCGCATCCGAACACCCACCATAATTAATATGCACGATATGTGGCGTTAAGTTGTGTGAAAATTACTTGTGCGCTGACGTGATGTAGGGCAGAAGCATTTTGTAGCCAAGTTGGCAGCCCTCTCAGCTTCGCCTCTGCTGCCAATTGTTATTCGATTACGCATTTCCTCTAAGTATTTACTAATTAGTTGTTGATGATGGAGAATCACGTCGAATGGCACCAAAAACGAAACGAAAATTAATTAGTCATGGATACTAGAAAATCATAATTATTTTCAATCTAACCTTTATGATGGCATATCTGTAAGCATAGTATTAGCAGGTCAGAACAAATTAATTAATTAATTAATTAAAATAGTCTTGGTTTAATTTTAATCATTCCTTTTTAACAAATTTTTCTAATATTTTCGTGGCCATATCAACTGAAAGATTCCGCATGATGAAATCTGAGCAACAACTGTGACTCAGCGTATTTGCTTTCCTCTTTTTCGCAGCTGTTTTCCCTCTGTGTATTCTTCAGCCATTGAGGTTCTTGCTTTGCAGAAACTTTTAAGTTTTTAATTAATTTGTTTTGCTGCGGCTCGAGACACAGCGCAGATTCCTCTACTTTTTCCTCAGCTCCTCTGCTCATTTTCATTCAACCACAGACAGGAAAAAATGTAACGAAGAAGCAGGGCAATAAAAAAATAAAGGAGCCAAGAAAAAGGTTAAGTGGTTCCATTTGGCAAACATTTAGTCAGCCCCAGACACAACTCGCAACTCAGCAGCTCGACTCAAATGTGTGTGAGTTTTAATAGGCTTTTGTGTGGAAAATAAATTGATGCGGTGCACCTGTAAAATGCCTCAGCAATAAGCGAAGTGGTTTGCTTGGGAGCGCTTGGTGGGTGAGGCAAACCGCATTGTAACCAGAATTTGAGTTAATTTCAAGTAAATTGTTAGAAATGTACGTTTGGCTCTGTTGCTGCTGGCCTTGACAGGACTCTGACAGGATTCATGGTCTGTGAAATTTCAATTTGATTCTGGCAATGGTAGGTCAGGTATCTACAGTAAAATTATAAATAGTTTATGCATTGTTTTAAGATTAAACATTTTCTGATAAATCACGTTAAATATCTATAATAAAATGTACTAAATTCATTATAATTTTTTATTATCTTTTTTATTGCTCTGAGTTTAAACGATAAATATCTTCATTTAAATATTTAACATTTCAAACAAAAATTATGATTATTTCTTTCTTTATTCGTAAATTTAACATTTGCTGATAAATTACTTAAAACATCTTCAATAAAACACTTTAAATGGGTTGAAATTTTAAAAATCGTGTTCGTTGAAATAATTTCTACCTCCCATAGTTCCATCCCAGTCTTAATCTGCATCGAAACCATATCATCCATAGTTGGTGAACTCACGTAGAATATAGGACATGGCAGCTGGATTCTCCTGTTGCACCGTATGCCCCGCTCTATACACCCAGAACATGCTAAAGCCCCCGCCCTGTTTCTTATACCCCTCCAGTATGCCATTGACCCGGAATGCTTGTCGCTTGGCGCCTACATACTCCTCCTTTCGCTCCCAGGGCATGCGATTGATCCAATTCACAGTGCCAGGGGTGGAGCAGAGCATGTCCAACATTCCCGAATATACGCCTACGCGCAGAGGCGTCTCATTCAAAAGTCGCGTCACTTAAAAAATAATAATTTATATCAAATATTAAAAAATGAATATTAAGTAATTATTAAATACTTTAATAAATAAACTAAAAGAAATAAAACAAATAAAATAACATAAATATTTAATATATATATAAAATAAATACCTATGTGCACGGCTGGCTTTAGCACGTCCCGTGCCAGTCTTAGGAAGACCGTGCCATTCTGCACCATCCACTCGGACATGTGGCTGAGGTTGAGATCCCGCGTGACATTATTGATCATGAACTGCTTCAGCTGGGGATCCTCTCCATAGCGATAGTCGTCGTCTTCGTGCACCGCATGCTGCGTGTTGTAGAGGAAGACACCGCCGGTGTACATTCTAATGGCGTCCTGAATGGCGGCGTTCTCTTCGCTGGCCTCCAGCCATTTGTCCGCGTAGATGGCGGTTACGAATTTGGCGGTCACGCTCGAGATGTTTCTATAGCCGTCGTGGTCCACAATACCCATTTGCAGCAGATACGGAGCATAGGCGATGATGCTGTCCATAGGAGATGTCCAGGGATTTCCGACCACCACCGACTTTAGCTGACACTGCAGCTCGCCTCGCTGCTGGGCGCGATGCAATTCCAGTGCGAATTCGGGCGCCATTTTGCCGCCATAACTCTCCGAGAAGATGTGTAGTGGCACATGCTGAAATTCTGCATGCTTTTGCAGAAAACTAGCCATCAGTGTGACCAGATCTTTAGCTATCTGATGATTGTTTCTAGCGTATTTGCCATGCTCCTCCACGTAGCTAAAACCCGTGCCCACCGGACTGTCTATAAACAGCACATTCATATGCTTCACCCAGCTGCTATTACGGGGCTTCCCCTCAATGTCCATGGGCCCCAGCTGCTCGAAACACCCGCAACCCGTTGAGGCCACGCCGGGGCCACCCTGTAGCCAAATAACCAAAGGCCGCTCCGTATAATTGCTGACATTCGCTGTCGTATAATACAGCCAGTAGAAGATATGCGCGCCTTTTCGAACCTCCACATAATCCCAGTCCTGTTCGCCAGCTCCGACGCCGCGACGACCTGCAAAGGTCATTAGTTTAAAGTTAAGCTATTCTAAAACAATTTCATAAATTCAGAATATTCTACACATTGTATAACATCTTTTTGCCCAATTAACTACAGTTGTAATGCATTCAACATTGAAAAGTTATGCCAAGGAAAATTTGTTTATAACTTTGGAAATACTTTATAATTTTATACAGAATTAGACTTGAGTTTAAAAAATAATTGAATTACTTTTGGAACAATAGTAAAATAATTATATTTTTAATGATATTTCTCTACTGATATAATTTGTAATTTATTAAAAATCAATCAAAATTTTTGGCATTACTTTTGACTTTGTAAAATAACATGTTCCGAATAACTTATCATTGAGGTAGCATTGAGGTATTAACAAAGATGTAGTAGAAATTCAGAACAGATCTGTTAGTATTCGGTTTTTTAAAAGTAATGAAAAATATTTATTATCATTATTATCGTAAAAATAAATGAAAATTCGTTTGACTAGCATCACGTTTGACAAAAATAATGAAAATAATTGTAACTATAGTTTCGATGTGTAACTATCTTTTAAAAGTAATGCTGATTAATATTCAATGCTAATGTCACGTGTTTGTTATACAATATATATTCCAGTAGTATCGTAGTGGGAAAGATCGCACCTTGCACCCAGGCGAAAGACTGTAGCAGTAGCAGTAGCAGCAATGCGAATCTTATATATTTGCTGTATTTCACTTGCATTTTGCCAATATACACCGGACCGTACAGTTCAAACCCGAATTGCGCACTGAATATTGGGCGCTGGTTTTTTCATTTTTCATTTAATTTGCTATTTATAAAATGCTTTGGATAGTGTAAACAATTGCTGAACTTTGGCAGATAGAGCACGAAAATTTCTCCATGCTTTAGAGCAATATTCTTCTTGCTACCTGCAGTCTGTTCGTCTAGCGAGAATAGAATCTGTAAACAAATGGAATTCTAGTATAAATATTTATTATTTGTGTTCGCGTGTTGTCAATTGCAATGTTTACTTAGAATGCGATATATGCCAAGAAATGTGTGCCCTATTGAAATCATGTTTCTGGGTCAATGATCTTAACGTATGCTCATTTCTATTGATATTGAAAATTAAAAAAAAAAAAATATATAAGATATATGAATTTTAATATCATATACCATACGTTCAAATATAACAAAAATGTAAAGGAATAATGCATATAATATTGTTTATTTGAGCATATGCTTTAAAAGAAAGAATTCTTTCTATGTTTATTGCTTTCATTTTTTGATTAAAAAATCATTTTATATTATTAATAAATCTAATAGCATCTAATGCATGCTAGTTGAATTTAATTAATTATTATAAATATTTATTTTAATCAACCAATAAATTGTTCCCTTGGGTCGTATTAAACATTAAAAGTAAATCTACAGAAATGTGGTTTTGTTTTCCCAAATGAATTTCTTAGCTAGTTAAATCAATATCCGATAAGTTTGGCGCGCTTGAGAGCGTTATCTGTAGTATTTTATCAAAACTTTATTTATATTTACATTTAAGTTTACTGAGTTTAATTTACCTTGGGTTATGCTTTATGTAAAATATAATATGAATGCTGAAAGCGTTGCTGGCGAAAAGTAATTAACAAATGTTGTTCAAGCAAGTTAAAAACAAGACGCGACCAGAAATTGCATTTCCATGGCGCATTTCCATGGTTTATGTCGTCGGCTGTGACTGTTTTTGACATTTTGCAGAGTGCAATTGTAATGAGGGCGCCACCTGGCGGCGACGCCAGTTAACTGGTGGATGGTGCCAAGTAACCGTAACCGAAATCAATTTGCCCAAAACACAAATGACAAGCAGAAGGCAGAAGAGTTGGGGCTGTTGGGTGCTGGATAGTCGCAAAACCAAAATTGCCAGTTGAATGCGTTTTCGATTGTCCATTAGCAGCGCATCCCAACTTCAACTTTGCTCCCAGCCCAGCAGCATATATGTATATACATATATCTTCTATATCCCACTCCCAGCTACTTGGGAGTATCATGGCTGGGGATGCCTCGTGCCAAAAGTCATTTTCAAGCAATTGCCTTGGTTCGCTGGCTGCCAAAGCAAAGTCATACACACACACACTCACACTCACACACACACGCACACACACACCACATTTCCACAGAGAGAGAAAGAGAGAGAGGTTTGCATTCACATGCACAATAAATTTGCAACAGTGCAATGGGCAGGCACCACGCCCACTTGGCTGATGCTTAGCTAGGCACGCCGTGCGCCCATACGCACACACACACACACACACATAGACGCCCACACAGACGCCCACACACACATTCATACAGAGGTTCGGATACACATTCAGATATGCAGCGATGCAGTCGAGTGCGAAATTGCAAACAGCAGCAACAAAGCGACGCGCTGAAAAGTATGCAATGGCAAAATTGTTTCACACTTGCACTCAACTCAATAGAAACAATTTGTATAAGTATTATTATAATTAATATAACTAGCATTCAATTCATACAAATTATTATTAATAGTAAAATATAGCTGACTGGATTAATTAATGATCAAATAATATACATTTATTTAGCACTTTCTACTCCAAATTAAACAAATATAAACCTTTTGGATAATTTAATAAATTCTCATGTAAATCAATAGATATTGTAATATTGTTTGAAACTTTTTTTTAAACTAAATAGTGAACTAATTGGCAGCTGCATTTGTTTTTTAGTTTCTATCTCTCTGACGCCAATTGTACTATTGTTAGCGACTTAAGTGGGGGCTGCCAAATGGTTTTTAGTCGGGCTGCCAACCTATTTGTCGCTGTTTTTTTCTGTCATTCAATGTCCCTCAGTTTTGCCGCTCCGCTCCAGCTCCCCTCCCCTCTCCACACCTCTCCTCTGGCCTGTCATCGTTATGCGCCTGTCTTGTTGTTTTTGTCACCTAAATTACAATTTTTTTCATTTGTGGCTTTGCCAGTTGACGGCGACCTGGCGCAACCACAAAAAAAAACAGAAAAAATGGGGAAACGCGAAGAATACTTTTCAAATTGGTTTACAATTGTAATTTCTAAATGACGAGCAAATGGCGTGATAAATGTATCAAAGGACACTTAAGCAGTAATCACTTATCTTAGTTATGATTTGGGTTTGCAGTTAGTTTCTAGATAGTTTTGGATCCATTATACTTACTGTGTTTGAATGCAATCGAAAGTCGACATTTCTTAATCAAATCATATATATTTTATTTGGCTGTCACATTTCACAGTTTCAACTAAAAGTCAACACACACTTGTTTAACATTAGCTAAATATCTAGTTAAGATTTACATTTCGTTAAAACCAACAAATTGTGATATACAGACTTGTGCTTCTCTTCACATTCGAATCAACTGCACATCGATTGCTTTTCGAAACAATTAAAATTCGATTTCAATCTTTAAATAAAATTACGTATCTAGTATTCGAATATCTTCAGAGCTGATTCGAAGCTGATTCACATCATAGCATAACGAAACAACAAATATACTTTTTTCACACAAAACATAGAGAAATAATATTCGTATAGTTAGAGCTTCTTTACCATTCAAGTTTATAATGATACCTTTTTATGATTTATTTACATTCGACTTAAGTTTAAGTGACGAAAACGTACGAGTTTTTACAGTTAAAGTATATATTCGGTATAATTATCTTTCACTTCAAGTATTTTTATTTTATATAATTTATGCTGTCCTCGCTTTGTATTTATTTTTATGATGCACAACGAAAATCCGCTAAAAGTTACAGTTAGTGACCATGTTGTGACTAATTCGTTATTTAGCTATATATAAATATGTTTGTTTATCGTAACCGTTGTTGTTTTTCGATTTTTTTTTAGCACGCTCAACTTATGATGGGTTGATCGACCGCCATTGGCATTATCCTAGTTAGAGTTCTATATCTTTAAGCGTAAATCTGAAAAAATGAATACTATCCAGATTACATACGTATAAAGACGTACATTTTCCAATGCTAAATTATTTTAAACTTCGATATAAATATTCACTACAATAAGAATATATAACAATCGTTTTAAAACAAGTCATCAAACATAAATAAAGTCTAAAGTAAAATATAAAAAACCCATAAAAATAATTGAAAATAAATAAAAATAATACATAATAAAAACTATAACAATAACAGAAACATTAGTTTTTTACATGAGATAATATACGAATAAATAATAATATTACAATACTAATATTAATCACAAAACAAAAAATAAATTAATCAAATGACAAAAAAAAAAATAATAATAATAATAATACATGTAAAAATCATAGTAATATAGGGAATATAACTAAATATAATAGAATAATACATATATACATATATAATCTGCGCATGATGAAGCAAATTTAATAAATATTTTTTTAAATTTTTAACAGTGTACTAACCTTGGCAAGTCAATCACCGTGCAGCTAGCCTCAAGTTCAGTGCCAAGCCAGAGCTGTGGGATATGCGGGATTTATTCCGCAGTGTCCTGTGTCCGATTGGCTCTCCATTTGTCCAGTTGCAGGCCAAGTGCAGCAGCGAAATTAGCAGCAACAGACTCCAGTTGAGTTGAAAGCGCGACACGTTAGCAGCTGTTGGCCAAAAGCAGCACGAATCAGGCAAGAAGGAAGCGAGCGGGATAAAAGAAAAGCTTATTGAGTGCTGGTTGAGTTGGGTTGCCTGCTTCATAAGGAGAGAGGCTTGGGAGTTTGTGGTTGTGTGTGTGTGTGTGGGTGAAAGAGAAAGTGTGTGTGTGTGCCACCCGCTGGTGAAATTAATCTTTGAATTAATTGCTTGTAGCTTAGCGCAGAGCATTAATAAATCGTGGCAGAGCAAACAGCAGGAGCGCAGAGCAGAGAAACAATAGCTAATAAGGTGCGTCCCAAGGAGTCCAAGGTCCTCTGCTTTTTTCACTAACTTTGATTTAATGCTGCAACGTTTATCATTCTAATGGCGTGCGTGTAATGTATCCCCACAATCCCCAAAGGTCCACTTCGCATTTGTTTTAGTTGCAAAACAATCAGGCCAAGATTTGTATACCTTCTACACTCCGAAAAAACCAAAACATTCATCTGAATAAGATTCAGGAAATCCTCATGTCATCCAGAATTTCCTGATTTTAACTATGCTTTTAATTATTATATTATAAGTACAGTCTAAATATTAAATTAAATTACATTTTAACCTAACTTATTCCTCATTTAATCTGTATTCAATTCTGAAATATCAAGTGATAAACGTGCCGAAATTTAGCAAAAAATTTTTTGGCTTGATTATAGCTTGGAAATTAATACAATTTGCCAGCTGATTTTCTCTGAGTGTATGTGGCCCAGAGTCTGTGCTTGGCCAATGGCCATTGCTTATCTGTAGCTCAAGGATTTTGGGTTAATTTTTAAACAAAACGCTCAGCACTTTTGCCAAGACTAATGCGCGCAGCTTAATCAAATGGTATATTGATTACGAAACATTGCCCAAAAAGAACGGAAAAACTATGCGCAACGCGAAGGATGTTCATGTTAAAGTGTTAAAGAGGCATACAAAATGGACAACTTCTATTTCCCATTTGAATATTTTGTATGCGTATTATCTAACTACTTACTATTATACGTAAGTGCCCAGTCATTGTGCTCATCTTCCGGCTTATCGAAGGGAAATATATCTCTATCCGGCGAACGTCCCGAGGCCAAAATGCGAGGACGATCCTCCTCAATGAGCTTTTCGCTCTCCTGTGCATAAATATCGTGTATTCGAGCCGAACACTTGAGCTGCAACAAAGCATTGCAATTTATATTTAGGCAGCTGATTGACTCTGACTTCCACTTACCTTGAGGCGTCCTTTTATAAAGTGATGGGTGGTGATGACGAAGTTCAGCTCTAGCACAACGGACTCCAGATGCTCAGCCAGATGACGTTGTATGTCATAGACACGCAAATAATTGGGAGGCACCTAGATAAATTTGAATAAAAACATTGTATATTTAATAAATTGTCAATTCAAATAACGACAATAGCAACTATAAATTGCAAGCAAATTTTCATATTTCAGTACAATAAATGATTCTGATTGTGATTCGATGTACCTGTATATCATTAATCCACCAGGTGAGATTCGCTGCTGGCTTTGAGTAATCCGACGAGCAGTTGCCATTGATAATATCGCCCAGACGATAACGGCTGTGTATGCCCGTTATAATGGGCCGTTGTGTGGGCAACTCTGTAATGCGTAAAGTAAAAAAATAAAGTAAAACTGGCAATGCCAAAAGGAAACTGTTTGTCGTATACATACCCACAACTTCCATATCGGCGGTCACAATCGAAGTGTCGAATGTGGGCGCATCAGCAGACACTTCACAGGCAAATTTACCAGATATTGAGGTGGGCACATTACGCAGCAGCACATGGCTGGCATTCGATTGTGTGGTCTGCGTAAGAAGATTTATTATTGACATTAACTTCGAGTGGTGTTCAATAACTGCACACTTGAAACAGATACAGAAAATTCTTGTTGCTCCATTGTACAAATTATAGTTAATTAAACTACAAATATTTGGTTATTCCTGCTTCAACTGACGGACGCACTTGAATTAATTTAATTGTTTTAAGGGGGGGGGGGGGGGACTTGAAAACTGTCAAGCGCGCGGCAGGCAGTCGGGAAATTTCATAAAATAAAGCATACTTTTGGGCATGTATGCAAAATTACGGACTTAGGTTAGTGTTGCATACTTTTCAGCTGCAGTTGTAAATCGTAATGTTTGAATGCAGCAAAAATATTGCATAATTCGCTGTAATTTTGCATAATGGGCTATATATTTGACTGATATTTCAGACATGTTGCCATAGCCTGAACACAGTTTTGCGGTAGCTCGGTAATTTTATTTATTTTTTCTTTTTTCTTTTTTATTGGCAATGTCAGCAAAAGTCAACAGCAAACTGCAGAGGGAGAATGCCTGGCAGGACATTGTATGTAACAACTGCAACAGCAGCAGAAGCAGCAGCAGCAGCGACAGCAAAGTGAAAAGTCAAAAATGTTAATTAAAACTTTTTAACATGCATAAAACAAACATCGATTCTCTCTCACACACACACACACACAGAAGGCAAACAGTTTACAGTGATGTTCATAGTTGTTGTTGTTGTTGTCATCGTTAATACAACCACCAGAAACAGCAACAATAACAACAGCAGCAGGATTTTACAGTTATTTACAGCAATTTACATTGGCAGCTCTTTCAGCTGTTTCCTCTTTCTCTTTTAATCATCATCAACATGGCCATCACCGCCATCATCGTCATCATCATCCTCATCGTCATCGTCATCGGCATCGGCAGAGGACTCAAGGGAGAGACACTCCAAGTGTCAGACGTCAGCAGTCAGTACTCACCTCAACATCAATTTCGTTCGTTTTCGTAAATATCTTCCAGGCCGGGTTCTCCTTGGGCGTGTAACGGTAAAACTCCCTTCGGCCCCTATACCATTTCACCGCATAGAGCGTGTCGTTCTCAATGTCATAATTGCAGATTAAGAGCGCATTATCGCCGCGTTTAACAGCCGACGGAATGCGAACGTTAACATTGCGCAGCGCCACAGTCAGTTCTATAAGCAAGAAGAGAGAGAGAGGTAGTGTGTGAGTGAGCAGGCAATATGCAGAGTGCAAGTTGGGCATAAACCGTAAGCATTGTCACAAGGGCTTAAATATGACAAGTTATTGTAGCTTAATTATGATACCAGACGGATTACATGGGATTTTTCCAGCGCTTGGGTATGGGAAAGCGCTCGAAAACGGCGCAAAAACTTTTCATAATCCGTAAGTTTCAAGTTTAACAAAGTTAATAAGTAAGCTCATTATGTGTATAGTTTTTATTAAACCCGATTCCCCATTCCGATTCGATCGATTGACCCACACGGCCCAAAACAAACTCGATGATAGTTCGCAAAACAAAATTTTGAATAGAATAGTCATTAATAAAAGAGATATATTTTATAAATATAATATAGTAATAATATATTATATTACAATTATAATACATTTAAATTTTTTTTAAATCAATACTAAACATTTACAATTTAGCCACGAAAATGTGTAGAGATATCAAGGTTTTTAGATATTTCCTCGAAAACATTTGATGGCAGACTCCCTAACCAAAATACCTGAGAATTCCCAGCAGAAATGGCCGTCTTTTATAACCACAGGGTAATCTTTCTCTATTTCTGTCTGTCTCTTTGAAGAAACCTCAACAGAATTCACCGAAATTTTATAAACAACGTTCCAAATGAAAACACACCGAACTACAAGCAAAAGTAGGTCACAGATCGTCTCGACCATGAAAAAAATAATAAAAAACACCGAAAAAAACACGCACACACACGCACAACAAGTTTTGTTGCTGGCTGATACGAATTTAGTTTGTATTGTGACTCGTTTGGGCCAAAAACATCATGGCCACTGCCCTTATGGCCCTGCGCGCCTGGCTCAATTTATAAAAAACTTCCTAGTAAATTTAAAATCGAAAGTGAATTTTGGCTTGCAGTAAGTTTCGAGAGCGAAACACGATCATAAATCATAAAGCAACCCCCAACTACATAGGAAATTTAGCTGCTGCCGGCTATCAGGGCTCCAGGAACTTCCATCGAGTACCAGCATAAGTATGTAAAATCTAGTCAGGTCATTCAACCTGCGACATGGAGGGGAAAACGGTGGGCTCTAGTCGAGTGTGCAGCCCAAACAGCTGACGACTGCTATGAAATTCAAGTTGAGAAATTGTAGGAAACAGAAAAGCAGAATGTTAACATATTTAGTACTGGTGGTTTTAAAACCATCTATTTTAAATGTTAATAACAAATTGAAAACACTTTTAAGCATGTTAACAGAAAATCGCAATATAAAAAAAAAATATAAAAAAAATCTTCAAATAGTGAATATTTTAATTATATTTTTACAATACTTTTCTTCATATCCAAACTATAATAAAATTTCACTTTTGATGCAGGTTTTGGCTCGGATGAAATAGAAAACATTTATTTTTTACTATATTTATTTAAGTGTCGACTAAGACCAGTCGGCCAAGAAAAATTAAATTAAAATGAAAAATAGTAATATTAAAAAATAAATAAAATTTAATTAAAAAATTTAAGAAAATTATATTTTTATAGTTCCTTACAATATTTAGACAATGTTTTGAAAGAAAGAAATTAAATAAGGCACAATTAACATATTTAATGTTAAAGAAATACTTTTAAAATTGTGACAATATTTTGAGAGCACTTTTAAGCATGTCACTAGTGTATAAAAAAATATGTTATATTTGAAAAATATTTGTATTTTTAAATTTATAGATTACTTTTAAGCATGTCACAAGTACAGATTCAGTTTGGAATGTATGTTTTAGCTTGGAAGAATAAGATAATCATAAAATAATATATATTTTTGAAAATGGAGCAATATTTTGGTAACCTTTGGGCATGTCAAAGGTATATTTTGAGTTTGGAAATGCATGTTTCAGCTTTATGAAACCGGTTCACTTCTGCCTGGGGCTCGGCTTGTTGCTGGGCCAAGTAAAACAATTGTCGGAGAGTCGGAAACGTGTTGAATTGTCCCCATAAGTCGCGAGTTTTACGGCGGTCGAGAGCTCAGCTCATTTCTGGTTAACCTTGAATGTTAATTGTTGTTTCACGTTGATTTCTTTTGTTTTTGCTTTTGTTGTTGTTGGTGTTGTTGGCGTTTCTCTGTTTATGGCACACGCGAGCACTGTACGTTGTTTATGTATTCATATCAACATAACAATTTCATGCTGCCCCCCGAGTGGGGAAGGGGAAGCAACAGCTGCTGGCTGCCCATCGCTGAGCGCCGGTTCCAAATAGTACGAAAAAACTAATCACATACGCCATGTTGTACAGCGATGGGTGCCTAGTCTAGCCGGGCGATGGGGCAGGCTAATCGAATGGGGCGCTGAAATTTGCGTAAATAAACAAACTATTTGTTTTGCTGAAAAATAGAACAACAACAAAATAAAAGTGCCAAGACAGAGACAGAGAGAGGGAGAGAGAGAGAGAGGGAGATCGAAGCAGCTGCTAGAAACTTGTGTTTATCTATGTTTGTATGGCATAGAGAGCTACATAGTTGCTATAAAGCGAACACTGCGACTATTTAGAAACCGTTGCTGTTCTATTTTGGCCAGGCCAACAGAAGGTTTACCAAGCGTCTTGTTTTGCCAGCTTGTGTATTGTTTTTTTATATTTATTTATTTTTTCATTCAGCTAAAAGGAAACCTTGAATCGCAAACCACGCCGATCGGACTGGAAAACCTTGGAAAACCAAAAGGTAAAAATAAACACAAAAACTACAATGCGAACAATAATAATCATCGCACACTCAGATTCACGTGTACCTACACACATGCCAAGGGTATGTATGTACATATAAACTTTAGTTGTAAGTATGTATGTATGTAGACTCGAAAATAAACAATTAACGCAGCTGAAGTGAGATTTGTTCTTTAGTTTTAATAATTGGGTTAAGGCAATACGTTTAAGGTCGATTGAACTGTGTGCAAATTTTAAGAGAACCATTTTAATATTTGGCTAATTTATTAATCGTTCTAATTAAAGATATAAAAATGCTTTAAATAAATATTATTAACTGAATGGATGAGTCTCGACGTCACCAAGCTTAGAGAAACTAAATAAAAATATTTAAATAAAAAGTAACAAAATAATTTAATAAAATTACATTTCCCCAAAATATACATAGCTACAATTTAGTTAATTAACTAATAAAACAAAAAACCAATAAATATTAATAAACTAAAAAATAAATAAATAAATGTTAAGTAAATTAGTTATGTTTGCCAACCCATCCAATACATGATTCATGCATACATCAAAGTCCACTCTCTTATCTGTTTTATGCTCTTTCCTTTGTACTGTTAAAGTTAAACCGAATGAACTTGGAGCAAGGCAAGCGCACAACAGAAAACAAGGTCAACCAGAGACGCATCACACTCACACACACACTCTCACTCACACACACACTCACACTAACGCACACTCACACTCACACTCACACACACACACACACACACACACTCGCAAACGCACCACGCACTTAAATAAGAGCGTGAAGTTGACTGCGCTTTATGCTCGCCTGTTACTTTGTGCCTGTATATTATCGATCATGTTTAAAAGCGAAAGTGAAGACGCCGACGGACAACAGCAATGACAAAGACAACAACAGCAACCCCAGCAACAACGCTGCGTTTCATTGTTGCCCAACAGTGCTGCCGCTTTGGCCACTTTCTGGATATATGTAGCTGGATAGTCACTTTTTTAGATGGCAAAAAATAATAACTGCACCCAGTGAAGCTTTCAGGCTTTAACTTGAACCTTAAAACAATTGATTTATTTTCGGTTATTTTCGGTGAAATACATTAAAAACAATGTGATTAGGTAATTATTGTAAAAATTTCCATAATTGTATAGTCATTGTTTAATAGTTGATATACAATAAACAATGGTTCCTCAAGTCGCTTCATCCATTAATAAATTTATTTATAGCCGACAGAGAAACTTAAAATACATATTAAAATTTTTGAATATGATTCATTTTAAATAATGAAAATTAAGTTATATATTTTCTGGCAGATATCTGGGTATACATATATTTTTAAAAGGATTTAAAAGAGAATATTTATTATCAACCAAGCCTATTACAAATTTCAATTTAAATTATTATTTTTTCAATTTATTTTTTAAATTATTATCGCTGCAAATTTTATATATTTTTAATTTAACCTTTTTCAGCCTTTTTGAGTATTAACTGCAATTATTAAAAAGTCATTCAATTTCAGATATACATATTTAATAATATTATTAACATTCAAAAACTAAAAGCTGAAATAAGAAGACAGATCTAACCGGAAAAAGGCTAGGCTGGCAGCACTGCTGCGAGAGCGGGACAATCGCATGGCAACCTAAAAAATATGTATGATAATTGTACGCACGGCTGGCCCTCAATTCATTGTTGTTGTAGTTGTGGTTGATATAAAATATAAAAGCTTCAAGTTCACTGTTTCGGGTGCCTGCTCGCCTGGTGCGTAAACAAATCAAGCTATCGATTTCTACATAAAAAACGAAAGTGCTGGCCCTGGGGCCTCTGCACCAGCAGCGTCTTCTTTTTAGTGGTTAACAGAAGGGCAGAGGGGGCGAGGGGCCTCTCAGTTAACCCAGTTTTTTTGGGCCCAAGCGCAAGGTTCAATGCGCCCGCCTTGAGTTGAACGACCCCCAAAACGGTTTCACGTTCACGGCCCGCCCCTGACCCTGCCCCACTCTCAGTCGCTGTCGCGGCCGACGTCGCCGTCGCCGTCTCCGCCTCAGTTTCAGTCGGCGATCGCAGCGACGATTGAAAGAAAAATCAGATGCCTGTTGCGTATAACAGGCGCGCAGCGACCGCAGCGCGTATAACAGTCGAACAGTGTGAGGGCCAGACGGTTTACAGTTGCTTTTTTCGGCGGTTCAACGAACTGCAGCAACAACAATTTCGAAGATCGTTCACCCCGACCGTAGCAAAGCAGAACCGGTGAGAGAAAGAGACAGACAGAGAGAGAGAGAGAGAGAGAGGAAGAGCGAGCGGCGATCACTGAGCGCAGCAGAACTACAGCGCTGACGTCAGCGTCGACTGCGCGTGTGTGTACGGAATTTGACATGTTAACACTAAAAAGCCGAGGCTATTATTATTATTTATTAGTTTATTTGTTATTTATTTATAGAAGATGTTCGCAAGGTATAGAAATTAATAAATTATGTTTATGTTTATGAACGTGATATGTTGTTATTTTTTTTTTTTTTTGTGAAAATATAAAAATTTATTTACTTTATTTTATGGTATACTATTACTGTTATGTGTAGTAATTTATACCATAGGGATGTGTAATATTTCAATTTATATATACAATTGTATATATTTACTCCTAAAAAATAGGGTTTTTACAAATATTAATATTTAGTTTATAGTTATATTCGTCTGTTTGGTAAGTCAGTTGGGTGTATTCTTTTCAGTCTTCTCCTCATCGTTATGCCGTGGTTTCTTCTCGCTCGCAGGAGTCTTTTTGCTAGCTGGTTAGGGTGGTTTAAAAGTTTAATCCGATATGTAGTAGCTTGCCGATTGATAATATCTTGTTATTAATTTATTTTAGTTAGTTGTTTATTAAAGTTAAGCATTCTATGAATGAAACATTAAAATTAAACATGTTATTTATTTATTTATTTATTTATGATAGGCATTCCAAATTTCCAAATTTACAAAATAATGTATTAGAACTTGGCTTTGAAAGCCAATAATATTAATTATTTATTTATTAATAATTATTTATTCAAGAAAAGTATTCCCAATGTATTCTTAAAGTATGGAAACTCACAAATCAATTTATTAGAAGTTTGCATGTTAACTATATTTATTTATATTTATTTATTTGAGACAAAAATATTTCTGAAGTAAAGAAACTTACAAATTAATTTATTATTTTAAATTGTGTACGGAGTTATTAGTACAATTAACAATAGAAAATGTATAAGTTCTATAATATACATATGTAGATTTATAGAGAAATTGTAAGCAATTTTTAATTTAAGATTTAATTACTATAACAAACAGAAACTTTGAATATCAAACCAATACCCAATACCAATATGTGATGCGTTTTCCAGTGTTGCAGTTCTAGGGTTAATTTAACAAACATTATTGGGGGGACCCTATAACGACGACCATCATAGCACCATACTATATTTTCGCTTTTCTATGCGGTATAAAACATTAATTTTTTTGTTTAATACGAAATCATAAACTTTTTGTAACAAGCGCACAGCAAACGCTTGAAAGTCGTTTGTTGAATGCATTCTACGCGCTCCACAACTTGTGGGCTGCGATTGGGAGTGGAATGGAAGTGTTTGAACAGCCAGCGGGGGGAAAGAGTCCCTGATAAGCGAGACATCGACACACCCAAAATACATATGTATGTAGCAGTGTGAGGGGAGTTGGGCTGCCTGGTAATACGCTTAGTAAGGGGGTGTTTGATTAAAGAGCAGACCTTATTAATAGTTTGGAGACTTGAAATTAATTTAGAGCAGCCTTAACTTCCACCTGGAATGACACACTCTGTATGTTTATTTTTTTTTAGGTATTATGCAAATAAATAGATGTACATATGTACATATCATATAACACTTTCGATTTCATTGGGCTTTTGGGGCGAATTGCACGGAGAGCATTTATCCAAAGTCCCAGGCGGACAGTTGCCAGCAGAAGGTGTTTGTATCTGTCTCGAGTCTTTTAAATTTTTTTGGATAAACGTGATTTCTGGTGAGTTTGCATACACACACTGAGAAAATATAATGCTGCAGTATAAGCTAGATTATTGAGAATATGCAGAATAGAAATTTTATTGCAGAATAGCAAAAGAGCTTATAAACTATAATATAATCTATATATTTTTGTCAGCCTAAATTTAAAAGTTAAGGAAATTTTTCTGCGTGTATCTCAAATAATTTAAACAAATAAGTCCAAAGCTCAGCGAAGAATATCATTTCAAAAGCAACGATAAACAAATTAACTCAGCCCAACAAAAGCGACAAATGCGTGTGAGTGTGTGTCTGTATGTGAATGTGTGTATATACATATGTATAACAAAGGTGTACACACACACAAACACACACACTCAGCTTTTGGGCTAATCAGCGAACGCGTAGCGACAATTTCACGAGCTTGTTGCTTGTCCGAGCTGTACGCCTATTCGAATTAGTACAAAATAATACCGTATTTCCTAGAGTTTTACGGATTTACCGTTACGCCGTAGTAGGAAGCATAAGAAAACATGACGCTATGCGGAGGGCAAACAGCCAAGAGCGAGACGGCCTGACTGCGCTCGGGAAAGGGATAGCGAGAGTGGGGTTAATGGCGTCTGTCCGGCCGTCCGCGGGTCCGTCCGTATCTCATGCTCTCGTACACCGATTTCTGTGGGCCGTGCAACGGATTATGGGAAACAAGAAGACGCAGATATGTATTGCGGATACTTCAACAAAAACATCACAATAAATAAACAGTTTTGTTGTTTTCCGCTCGCCGCCGCCCATAAATATTTTTATTTTGTTTATAAAATTTAACAGCGCAGAGCGTAAAAAAGTTTAAAACATTTTAAATAGTTTGCTAATTGAACAGGCCAACAGCAAACGCAGACCAGCAACAAAACACACAATTTTCGTCTGGTTTTTACGCTTTCGGTAAAAGTTTTGACGTCCACTCACTCACTCGCTGGCAGCTGATAAGCAGCGATCGGAGCGGAGCATTCTCTGACTCATGCCGGCTGAAAGTGGGTCAGAAGCCGAGCGGAGATGGCAGAGCGAAAGCGCAACCGAAATAGAGATGCCAGCGTGACACGAACTACCCGTTAACGATAAGTTGAATCCAACGAATTCATATCTAATGTATTGGCGAACTAAACCATTTTATAAATAAACATATTGGGTTTAAATAGTATTACGAACAAATTGAAAAAATGTTAATAAAAAATATGAATTTTTATATTATATTAATTAATTTATTTTTAAAAATATCAAAACATATTATTCTGTTTTATTGTATATTAATATATCATATGATTACAATATCTGTTATTAATTTGCTTTTATTTTTTATATAAGAATATTTTTCTATTTCATTATTAATGAAATAAATAAGATTATTAAATTATATTCAATATTATTTTTGTATATTATTACTTTATCATGACTTTTCACTCATTTAGACTTTTTCACATTTGAAAGAATTTGTTATTATTAATTTATTTTAATATAATATTTATATACATATTCCGCTCTAATATTATAATTTCAATTGAAAATATCAACTATTTTAATTAAAAACTTATTTTCAATTCGATTCTTTAGTTAAGTATATCTGTACTTTTACAAGCATTTCAGAAATAATTCATTATTTATAATTTATTTATCTGATTTTTAATATATTAATTATTTTATTGATATACATAAACTTTGACTTTAAATAATATATTTTCAAATATCTACTAATTTTGTATACCCTGTACCCATTGTTTTAGTTTTTTTTATTATTAGTCTAAATTTATAGTTTTTTATATTTGAACAAACATTTGAGTATACCGAGTCCATAAATAAACTGCATTAAACCGCAGTCGTTTCTAGGGCAAATAATATTTTAATGGGGTGTTACGTGGACCGAGTTTTTCATATATCCACCCCATGAAGCGAGTCATATTGACAAAGACTACAGCTCCATCGTCATCTGGCCTGCCGTAGGTAATGCCAACCTGTACAAATCGATTCGGATTGTGCTTCAGGGGACAGAACAGAGCAGCGCCCATATTAAAATCATGTGGATTCGATTGGTTAGCACAGAAGAGCGATTCGTCTACAATATTCTCTACCGCATATGGAGGGGGAAGAAACTCACCACACTTGTCTTGGGTCTGCAATTGGAAATCGATTGTTCGTAGTTTTCCTGAGTTTTTGGAGTCCCATGCTGTTGATTTGCAGTGGGAGTTAACGAAGTTTACACCGGCAGCTGGCAGACATATGGTTTTGATATTGGCCTGTCGACTGAAGCCCTGGCGCAGTACGATCAATGCAATATCCTTGAATGTTCCACCGAACTCCTCGTGCTTTATGATCGAGGCAATTGAGCGATTAATCTGTGGCATTATCTCCATTTCGCTGTTCGTATCCCATTCTCCAGCCACAACGATTAAGTCCTCCTTGGGTCTGCGGGTTATACTCGCAGTGGTAAGCACAATATCGGGAGCTATTAGTGAACCAGCTCCTTCGAAATATCCATCAATCTGGCAAATCCTCACCATCCAGGGAAACTCAGCGAAGTGCGTATCATGCTCATGCTGTTTGGAGTTCAAATCGGTGGTGTTTGGATTTCCAAAGCCGCAACTAATTTCGTCAATCTGCCAATAATTATATTAGTAAGAAGAACGTATGTGTTTCTAATTTTTAGCATTACCTCTTTGTAGTTACTAAATATTTTGGTTAAATCCAACTCTTCCTGGGTTTTATCATCAGTTGTTGACGCCTGGCCTAAGCTACGCATGGACATATTATTACCAGCTTTGCCATTTGTGTCTCCTTTTGGATCTTTTAAACTTGTGGCAATTTCAGCTTCATCATCCGAATAATCAGCTCTATCATAAATATCATCAAACGTAGCGTTGTTTTTGTTTTTATTCGGATCTTCTAAACTTGGGGCATTTTGAGGTTCCTTATTCGATGAATCAGAGTTGACAGCACTGTTTATATTAGCAAAATTAGCGTTGTTTCCTTTTTCAGTTTCAGTTCTGCATAGTCCAAGTAGAAGTACTACAATTAACAGAATATTATATATTCCGAACATAGTTAATTTGGGTATGTTTTTATCCACGGGTCCGTATACTTCGGAGTATAAGTATGTACTAAAAGAATTTATTTCAAATTATTATAGACTTAGTTTTATTATGCACTTGTATATAACTCCTTCGATTCCTCATAATTGTGGTTTTTTGCTTTGTTATATTTATACTGCAAAAAGCTTAGTCATGTTTGAGGTATTGGAATTATTTTGAAATCCCATACTCATCGATTTGATTTATTTAAATTATGTACTTATGTATATAATTTTTTAAATGAGTATATATTGTACATATCGCTCATTTACCAGATTTTAGTATTTTATTTCGTTAGATTTAATTAAAAATTGTTTATTTAGCTGAAATTATTTGATTTGCTTAAAGTTGTAGAAATAATGTATATTTATTTTATTTTATGTTTATATTATTTTATTTTATATTGAAATAAATTCACATATGGCAGCAGCTGTATATTTTATGATACATAAAATATATTCTTAGAAAATAAATGTAATGCAGATTGGCAATACGTAGAATGCAATTTATTTTAAAAATTATTAATATATCGATAAATACATATATTTTTTTGTTTCATTAATCATTCCATATTTAATATTTTGTTTATGCTTGTGTGTGGCTTTAAACCCATTCATCGTGCACATTTGTCTTGTTGCATTTAATCAATCTTTAAGCCTGCCATGACTTAAAAATCAGTTGAGTAGCTGACAGGATGTCAACGAAAGCCAAACTGCAGTTTCTGCTTCCCACTTCTCTGCCGCCATGCTTTACACCATGTTGTTGGCCATGCTCGAGGGCCATTTGACACCGCATCACCTGTGCGCGGATGTGGCTGAGTGGGGCAGGGTGTGGGCATGGCAAGAGGTTGATCAGCTTTGTGTGCTGTGTGCCTTGGTTTGTTGGCTGCCAGTTGTTGGCAGCCTGTTGCACTTTGGCTCACACATAATCATGTCGGCTATAAACCGAATGAGCACAAGAGAAAAACGTATAGTGCTACACTGCTACAAAACGGGCCATCATTTGGTCTAAAAATCTAGTTAATTGCGCACAGAGAGAAAAAACCACGAGGTTCGTTTATGAAACCATGCATGCAACGCGTAATAATAAAATTATTTGTATTCCAAACTTGCTTTTTTTATTTTACTGTATTTTGTCTAGCATTAACTAGTTCGCCGTGATAATTTCTTGCAGTGCATACTCCATTTTCTTGCTGCGGCCATGGGCTCTGGCCATGTGACATGTGTCGCTTAACTTTAGATGGCTGCGGGCCCTTGGACTTGTTTCCTTTTGAACCGCTTTTTATTTTATTTGACTTTTTGCTCACGCTCTCTCCGACTCGCTCTTAACTGTTTGGATTTATGCTGTTGTGTGGATGTTGGCTGTTGTTGATGCTGCTGATGCCGTTGTCTCCTGCAGCCTGCCCCGGATATGAGCGACAAGGGGCGAGCATAAGGATGTTGAGCTGTGGCACCTGGACACGATGGGTGTTAAAATAACAGGCAGGCAAACATATTGACTTTTAAAATAAGCATTATGGCGGTAAATTTTTATGAAAACCTTGCCATGTCACAGCCATTTTCCCATTTTCACTCCCATATTCTCCTCGGTTGCCAAGTTGCCAAGTTTCCGGTTTGCCAGTTGAGTTGAATGTTTGCAGCATTTTACCAGTTTGGGATGGCCGGGATGGTCGGAACGGCGTTTGGCTCGCTTTCAGACAGCTGAGTGATTTATATGTATTGTTTAATATTATTATGGCTGGCAGGTTGCAAGGCATCAGGTGGCAGGTGGCGTGTGGCAGGTGGCAGTTGCCTTTCAGCCATTGCAATCGTTGTTCCGCCCGTCGGCTGTGCAAAATGCGAAAAATTGAGCACATTACATGCAGCTCCCAAAATGTCCTTGTCTCCCATGTCCTGCCTGCCATGTACCGTATCCATGTCCATGTCCATGTCCATGTTCATGTTCATGTGGTTGGCAATAATTGTTAAAGTGTGTGCGGTCTGCGAACGATGCGGATGATGAAGGGTTGTTGGGCGCAGTCAAAGAGGTGAGTTTCAGGTCAGCGAAACCTTTGAGTGCGGCTTTTTGAGTCAAGTTTTTGGCGGTGATAAGGCTCAAAGGTTTTCTCAGCATAAAAATATATATTTATTTATTTTATCTGGTGCACATTTGAATGTTCTATACATAACTTGAGCTTTTATTTGATTAACCTCAATAATTTTTAGACCCTGAACTTTAAAAAGTACAAAAGGCTATCTTAAGTTAGTGCAAATTAAGCGGAGGCGTATATATGTATATGTATAAGGTATATATATTCTTGTTCAGTTCGAGGAATTAAGTCATGATATAGCCATGTCACCATTTTTGGGTTGGAAGATTATCCTGTGCAACAAGCAGATAAAAGTTGTTTTAGATTAGTCTCTGCCTTACCCGATTGCCCCGCCAAAAAACAGACAAAAAGTAGTGCAGAGATTATAAAAACGCAAAGTATGTTTTTTTACGATCGGTTACGTTCGACTGTAGCTTTCCGCCCGACTAATTTGCTCCGTTCTTACTGGTTTTATACATTAAATCTGTGTAATTGCAAAACTAACGTGCTCAACGTATTCTATAAAAAACCTGACAGCTTTAATTAAATTTGCATCCAGAGGTAAGGTTTTGCGTAATTTGTTGTCAACCACACATTTGTTTATGCCAATAAACGCAAGTTTTTATTTTTAATATATATTTGTAATTACTCAGCATGTAAATTGAAGCATTGACTGCATTTTTGCTGTTGTTTTTATCGACCGTAATAAAAGCAAGCAGAAAATTAATATTCAATTAAATCGTCGGCTAAAGAGACACAGTAATTGTGCTAATAAAAGGTTGATCAGAAAAGTTCATACAAATATGCAAATAATCCGAAATGAATTTACATAAATACATTTGCATATGTATGTTGGTCTGCAAATAAATGAGCATAAAATTAATTTCAATTTTTGTGCTCCTAGGGCTTTGTTTTCGTTTCGCCACGCCCTCAAACAAGCTGATTGATGGCGTTTTGAGTTGCCTCACGCGGCTGATGGACAACTAAAAGTATGCAACGATTTTTGTTGGCAGTGCTGTGGCCAACTGCACAATTTTAAATACAAAATTCCTTTCTGTTGGAACATTTAAGAAATTAATATATAATTAATTGTATATGATGAAATATTTTATGATTTTTTTTCAATTGTATTTAAAATCAATTTTGATAATTACTATTAAATATTATATTTTTTAAGGCAAATAATTTCACTTTCATGCTAAAAGTAGGCAACAACTTTTTGTAATTGGAATTGCATTAACCATTATGCCGTGAGTTATGCACCATATTTATACCCTGTGCCCATTTGAAAAATGGGGAAAACAGGGTTAATAACCTTTGTGCAAATGTTGTAACAGGCAGAAGGAGGCGTGGCAGACCCCACAAACTATATATATTAGCCATGTCCGTTTGCCCGTCTGTCCGTCTGTCCGTCCGTCCGTATGAACGCTGAGAACTACAAAAGCTAGAGCAGCCATCTTGATTGCTATCAGTAGATGTATTCAATACGCAGATCAAGTTTATTTCAAATCTTTGATGCCACGCCCCCTTTACGCCCAAAAATCAATAAAACTCACACAACCTCGTGTTTTTTAACATAAAAAGTTAAATAACAAGCGTAATATTAAACATAGAATGTTGTTATTCGGAACATAAACTCTCTACTATTATTTTTAACTATCATGAAAAGCAGATTAAAATCGGTTAATAAACACAGGAGATATAAGCTACGAAATGCTTGAACTTGAAAGTTCAAAAACAAGCGTAATATTAAATATAGAATGTTGTTATTCGGAACATATACTCTCTTTTATTATATTTAACTATTCTGAAAAGCGCATTGAAATCGGTTAAAAGTAGATATAAGCTACGCAATTGGCAGCACATCCCAGCAGCGCAGCAGCAGCAGCGAAGCGCAGCTGGCGCACGTAAAAAGGGAGGAAGAAGAAGTACTGCTGATACGCTTAGTGTGATAGTTTTATAAAATTGTAAATAAAATAAAGGGCACAGGGTATTTTACAGTCGGGCCCGTCCGACTGATCTGCCCTGTCCAAATTTTTTTGTTTTCAATTTATAAATATAACCTCCTGACTGCATATGAGTAAATAAATAAATAAAGCTTTGGAACGTTATTGGAAACTTGGTTAAGGAAATGTATCGGATAAGCCTTTAATTACCAATTGAAAGGGTTCTTTTGCTAAGTGTAGGGGGTGCAGAGTTGAATTTTTTGCGTAATATGTAAGTCGAGGATTAGTTGCCGATTACTGTGTACACAAAATGAATATTTAATGTCATTTCCATAAGAGACTTTCAGAGTTTAAGCGAAACCGAATCATATATGCGTATAGATGTAAGCGAAATACTGTTATCGATGGTAATTACGTGTACTTGTAATGGTTATTTCCGGCCGAGGTTCCTGCTGATAAGCCTTATTAAAGATTGAGTGACCGTCCCTTGGGGCAAATAAACTAATTTAACCAAAGCAACGGCTAGCGAAAGTGTAGAGATTTTTGCACTTGATATATATCGGATATGCACAGGAGGTATGCGAATAATTAAACACAAATTAAATCACTTAAATAATTCAAGAATAACACCAGACTACTTTGTGGCATTCCAGAAGCATTGAAGTCAGCAAATTGAGTTGTAATTGAGCAGAGATGTGGTTTGGCGCTAATTGGGAAATCACGAAGTGGAAAACCACAGGTTCTCAAGTAGGCTTTGAGCAGAAAAGTGTTGAAAACATAGAATCCCATTGAATAATTCATACTAAATTAACGCAGGCTGTGGGTTCAGTTTAATTGTAGCTGAACCTACGCGCTCCTAGACATTTGAAATTCAATTCTCATTATGAAATTTAAGTATCAAAGCGAGCACAGGCCGTTCAAAACAATTAAACGCATAGGCAGACTCATAGCCCACGGTAAGTACTCAAATTCTAATGAGATAGTACATCTAAACCAAACCTCCACTTCTCCCTTAGGTTTGGTTAAGACTTTCTTCTATCTCGGCACTCCACCTCTCTGCTCCAGCCAGCAGCTCGCTTTGAGCTGTTTGCATCCCCATTATTTTGGATACTCCTGGCACATATGTCCAATATGCTGGGTGCCGTCTACTATGTGCTCTACGAGTTCCTTAAATTTGTGTGCCCGATGCGCATCTTCCACGACCTCGATGAGTTCGAGCTGCGCAAAGATGCAGAGGACGTCTGGTATGAGGTATAATAAATAACCCATTTGGCAATAGGCAAACTAATTGATTGATGCTGAGCCCGGATTCACCTTCACTTTCCATTGCAATTGTCACATAATGCTCGCATAAATTATGAAATAATTTAAAGCTGCTCTCCCAGCAACCAAGCCGACATTACAAAATTAAATTTATGGCCTTGTCTTGGGTTCCAGCATCAAGTACACTTGATATTGGCAGGCAGCGGGGGCTTACTATCAGGCAATTCAGCGGCGTTGAATTCCTCTGTAATTGTGTATTAAAATGATACTCCAGGGAGCATTTGTTTAATGAAATGTTGCCTTGGCTGTCAGCTAATTAGCTTGGCTCCTATTTATGCAAAAGTACGCGCCAAGGCTATTACAGCATTATCAGCGGCATAGTTCATGATAATGATGGCATTTACCTGCTATACAATGCGGAGATAACTAAGATACCCATGTACTACTTATATTCAATGTTGTATTCAAAACTATTTATTACAACAAGCTCTGCATATATACTTTTAGAAATCTGATGTGCCCAGGTCTGGCTTATTTTTGGACTGCTGGCAAAAAAGCAATCCTCAATCGTGTGGCTCAAAGGCAATTTGTTTTGCTTGACGCCCACACATTTCCACATTTGAAGTCCACTTGCCGACAGTTTTCTTGCCACTTTGCTGTGTATTTTTTGCAGTCTGAAAGCGAACAGTTGACACAATTTGACTTTTGGCATCGAGCAGGCATGGGGTGAACTTTGAACTAATCTATTTGTGTTTGTTTAACTTTGCAACGATTAACTCGACAGTTGTCAAGTGTCTCATGTTCTTGCCGTTGTTGTGGCTGTCTTGTGTCTGTTGTTTTGCTTGCGTGTTGCGTCATGTCAGTCTGTCAGACTGTCAGATTGTCAGATTGTCAGATTGTCAGTATTTGTGCCTTTATTGATACCCTGGCAGAGAGCACAAGCTGACTGCTTACATGATTTAGCAGGGTATATGTTGTTCGTTCTTTGACATTCACAAGACACACTTGAAGTGTATTCAATTTTGCTTTGAATCGAGTCTGTTTTATAAGCAGTAGTTGCCTGGGCAATTATGAGTCGATTTTATGCCATTTCTCGGTACTCATTAATACCGTAAATTAGCTGCAGATGTAGATAGGCAGACCGATTATCATAACTTCAACTTTCGCAAATCCTGTTCGATGCTTCAATTAACTCGCCTGACTGCGCATAACTCCGCACTGGTCTGAGACTGATTAAACGATTATGAACATATATATTTGGGTGTGTGTGCCTGGATTTGGAGCAGAGCTCAGCAGCTGATTGCTGAGATTTGTTAATTATGCAACGTTATAATTAATGTGCTCCGTTTCAACTTGTTCGGCATTCATTTGAGCCCCTGCTCACAGCTAATTGTCAATAAATTTGCACGCTCCGAATATCATTTTCAAGTTCTCAAATCTCTGGCATCCTCAATCACACTGACATGCTGACTGTCTATTGCCGTGCTTATTGCTTAAATGAAATCTAATCACGTTCTAATTTCAGTTAAGTTTGACAGCAAATCCGTGCAACCTCACCGCTCGACCTTGGCCCTCTCCCTTGCCACCATTTGTCCATTTTGCCAAGTCCTCGCTCCCCATTTTGTCGCTTGGTTTGTATTCTATTTCCGCCACTTAAGTGTAGTTTTTTTCTGTTTCTGTTTGGCGTATTGCCAGTAGAAGGATAATTTGCATTCATTGAGAGCAACTGAAGCAGCAGCACAGAGAGAAAATTACTTGGAGTTCGCTTTAAAAAAGGAAATAATATAAATCTGATTAACTAAGAATTTATTTAATATAATATTGCACTTTGATTTCTCTAAATATGTGGATTTTGCTAATAATTCTCCTTTTAACATCCAATTGAATTTGTGTAATCAGAATGGCAATCGATAACTTGCAATTTTAGCTCTCCTCTCCGATTACTATTGTGAGTGTTGGGTAATTATTCAAAGGAGAAATCGATAGCTCACACTAAGGTTGACTGTAAATATGTGTGTTTACATAAAGATCAGATTATAAAGATATGTAAAATACAGATTATCTTTATACAAATTATAGTATTTATATTCCCTTTATTAGCATTTCCAGAACTTTGCGCTCATATTGATTTCTTTTAGTGTAAGTTGACTAAACTTTAAGTGGAAGGACAGCTTGAAAGTTGCATAACTTTTAAGTCCAACATCAAATAAAACTAGTTTGTAGTTTATAAATTAACCAAGTGTATTCCATATAAAATTTGAGTTAATTAGCGCTGCTGCAAAACTTTTTTGCTGTCTGTGAAAACTGTTGCAACAACTGGCCCGGGAGGGATTCACCCGCTAAAAACGCTTGCAAATTAAGCAATTAGCCAAGTTGTTGAGGAATAATACTACCAGGGGGAGTGGGCATGGGATTGGGAATAAGCTCATTGCAGTAGATTTGTAATGCTCCCCGAGTACAGCTAATTGAAGCACAAATATCAATGTCGGAGCTCTCCCTTAATGGCGTCAGAGCGACCAATAAATGGAATATATTTGCCACAATTTTTGGCACATTGCTTATTGATTATTTTCACTAATTTATGTGCTAATAAAATTGTCAATTTGTATGCGTGCAATGCCCCTAGCCAACGACAAAGACAGGGGGAGGCAACAAGGGGTGTGGCTGACAAAACCATTAGCCTTAAGTGTCTGGCGGTCTGCTTGAATCTGTAGAGGGCACAATGCCAACGGCTTTTACAAATTGACGCTGCAGGACATTTCTGGTAATGATGCGGATTTTTTTCTCTCAGCTCAGCTCAGCTCTGGCCCTGCCTTTATTCGTTTCATTTTTGGTTTTGTGGCAACGCTCACAGCTTGGCAGCCAACGAAGCGTTGCCCATTCGCTGTGTTTTCTATGTGGTGTACTGAAGCTGGTGGCTTTAAGTCTACTTGGCTTATTATGCCACATTGAAGTTTAAACACAGGCTTAAAGGTTTTTTTTTCTTATTTTTTGCTTTTTGTTAGAGGTCAATGTGCAAAGTGAAAATGAAAATATGGAACGAGTAGGCTTTGCTCGACCAGCAAGAGTTCGGTCAGCGAGAGTTGGGTCAACGAGAGTTCGGACAACGAGAGTTAGCCCATCGAGAGTTCGCCTGACGAGCGTTCGACCAGCGCGAGTTTGACAAGCGGGAATTGGGCCAGCAAGAGTTGGGTCAGCAGGAGTTAAACAAAAGTAATAACAAAATATTTAATATAATAAATACTACAAACAAAATCTTAAAAATCAATGCAATAAATCATCATCATCAATAAAGTCTATTAAATAAATTACATCTACAAATAATCAGTAACCACGACTTGGTGTATAAATTATTATAAATAAATTATTAGCAAACTATTATATGCAGTATGGAACAAGTTACTACATACAGTAATAGTAAACCATAAGACAAATAAAATAATTTTATATATTTCCATTGTTGTTACAGTTATAGTTGAACTGACTGTAAGCAAACTCAGACTTCTGCACCAAACTTCTGCATACCCCGACACCAGAAACTACACTGATAATACGAACTGCACGCAGCTGCTTTTGTAGTGCAAGCAGTCTGCGATCTCACTCCCTTGCTCGAGCTTTGGTAAAGAGAGCGCGCTATAAACACACCAATGAGAGAGAGAGCGTCGCAGTCAGCAGCGCAGTCAGCAGTTGTATGCGTGCGCTATGCTCGCACAGTTTGATTGCTCTTTCCGCAGTAGAAGCTCATTGGTTGAGGCGCTCTCTTCTCGCCAAAGCTCGATCTAGGGCAGAGGTGCCTACTCCATAGCTCTCGCTGCTCGTTAGCATATGGGAAGAGCTCTTGCTTATGGGGAGAGCCTCTCCGTTTGGGCACCACTGCACAAATGCATCTATGCAGCGCTCTCTCTAAGTACCGATATGTACATTGCGTGTTTCTAATTGAGTACAGATCGGAATTACAGTTACCTGCAGCGAGAGGCGCTGCCAATTTAGACGGCTTGGCATTCATTCATTTAACATCCAACATCGGCCTGTCGCCAATCTTAACTCGACTGTGCAATGCAATATTGTTGAGAGTCGTAATTGATAACTTATACTAATGCATATATGTATAATATTTAAATAAATGATAATTTAGGGATGAATAAAACTGTTCTGCAGAATATATGATTGTGATTATTAAAAAAAAATTTTAAAAAGAATTTCTTAAGAGAAATATTTCTGTTAAATTCTATAAATTCTGATAAATTTGCTTGCAATTTAAGAAGACTTTTCACCATATTCTTGCAACCCTCGCATAAACAAGATTTTTAACACAGTTTTCTCCCTCTTTGAACTTATCCCTGGTACCTCTGCACTTTTAACGCAAAGCAGCCATTGCCACTTAGCGAACCTTTTGGCCACAGCAACAGCTACATCATGAAGCTTTTACGCCATTTTGTATTGGAGTGCTTTAGTTGAGAAGGGGAAAGGGGAAAGGGTAGTGAAAGATGTTGCTGTTAACCAACCAAAGGCCACTTGACGATGAAGACATTTTTCTTGCTTAAAAACTGTATTTACAACATCATTTGCGCTTAAACACACGAATGAGCAAGGGGTTGCCAAAGCTACACTGCGCAAAAAAGGTATACTTCAAAGTAAAAATTATATATGAACCTGTAAGTAGGGAGCAGAATATTTTGGTAGCATTGGAGAAGACATTCCAGCAGCTGCATGAAAATCAGCTCTACTTTAATAAAAATACTTGCATTTTGTTCAGTGTAGCTGTGACAGATGCACCTTAAGACCCATTCAAAGTGCGGCTACTCAAGTGGCACTTCGCTTACATAACTTGAACGGCGGTCCCTGCCATAGAACACAAATTTTATGCCGCGTTATGCTAACTTTAGTGCTCAATACAACAACAACGAGAACTTCAAGTAGTGCCATAAAAAATGGACCAACTGACAGACGGTCGAAAGGAAGTTTTTGCGCCTTTTGCTTGGTTTGCGATTTCCGTTTGCCGATTTTCCCACAGCTTGTTAAATTATGTAAAAAATGTAATTTTCATAAAAAAATGGAGGTAAAAAACGGAGTGAAAGACATCTTGCAGGCGCGACTGTAAATGCTTCAAGTGTGTTGTATTTCAGCCACTGCCTTTTGATGTCGTTCGAAATTGAATCAAAACAAAAATGAAGAAACCAAAATGGCTACCTTTGCTGTTTTTTGCAGTAGGTCAAGGAATTTCTAGACCTTTTTCTTGCGGTAACTGTGAACCTAAGCTTTCGGTTATAGTGAAAAAATCAATAAAAGATAGAGGTATTTTTATTATAATAAGCAGCTCTTGAAATTCACTTTAAAAATTCTACAATAACTATTTTCTACAATTTAAATATATATGCTCTTTGATTTCCATAGTTTAATAGTGCTTGCTTAAATTTGAATTGAGATTAAGATTATTCATCAGTTTTAATTATTTTAATCTGCTTTATATTTATATCAGTTTTTAATTATAAAGTAAAATCAAAACACATTTAATGATTACGCGATTATTACTTTCATCTATATAAATAAATAACTATTAACATATTCCACTAATAAACAGATAAATTATACTATTAAACCCTGTTCCCATTAAAAAATGAAAAAAAAACAGGGTTATTATTAGATTTATAAAAATATAAATTACAAACTGTGTATTAGTATGCAGATATTTATTTAAGTCAAACTTGCCCATTAAATTTATAAAATCAAATCAAAAACAACTAGGTTCAAAAGTAATAGTTTAACTTTAGGTTAAATCGATAAGCCCACTGTGGCCTAACTCTCAGCTAACCACATGCACCTTCTTCCGAACGTAAACTCATTAATTTGGTAGCTAATTGTAAGAGCCGCTTCTGACCACAAACTCAATGCGAGAGGGCCTGTAAGTGAGCTGGCGATTGGAAGAATGCCATTAGCTTTTATTGAGGCACATATAACGTGTATATCTCCACACACATGCACACATGCTGGACTGGCTTTGTCACAAAAATTGGCCATGTTTGAGCAGAGGGGGATGGGCAGACATTTTGACCTTATTGCTTTTAGCCGAGTTCAGTTGGAGGCAAAGCCAGTGAGTGGCAAAGCCAGTTGTTTGTTGTTCTGTTTGTTTGACTGATTTGCTGTTGTTTATTTTGATTTCCGGTTCAAATAGGACAACTCGAACGAATCGAGACACGGCCTTCTATCGGGCATAAAAAGTTCATTCCCGTTGCTTTCGATTTCAGCATTTGATTGTATTGTCGCTGTCGCCACAGGAGGTCCTTGGAGTCGTTAGCTCCTTGTTGCCCCAACTTCCACTTTATGTATCTGCTTGTAAATGTGTGTATCTGTGTGAGCAGCAGATTAGTATTGACAAACAAACAAAGGCGGACTCGAGCACAGCATCAAACCTAGCGACAGTTGGATAATCCAATAAACACCTGCAGATACTATACACACAGTAAAGGCTGCCGTGTTTCCAAGTTCGCATTATGGCCCAGTTTTTCTTATGCTCTATAAGAATCAACTTTAAAAGGCATTAAGTTATTTGTTTTTGTTTTCCTCTATTTTCCTTTCTTTTAATAAATAATTTCTGTAGCTTGCTGCCAATTGATCCTAATAAACGATATTGCTTTTATAGCTTTTTTGAATACATTTGATTTCAATTGAACTCCATTAAAATTTCACAGTATTTTTATTTTGCATAAAAAATGCATTAATCGCAATTTTATTTTTTTGTTTTTTTCGCCTGCTTTTTTAAATGTTTTTGGACACTGTACTTTGAAAAATACAGCTAGGTCTATTAAGTTTGTAAGTCGATTGTCGGTAGGACAGAGAGAAAGTTTCGAACTCTTCACATTGGGCGCCATACAAGCGTGTGTGGCGCCCAACGTGAGTATGTGATAAAAACAGACACGCAGTCAGGTCTAGATCGACTGAGCTCGTTGTCACGATAACGTTATACATACATACTTTTTAAGGTATGGAATTGCTTTTCCTAATTTTCTGCTACATGGTTTCTTTCTGTCGGTTGCGTCCGACTGTAGCCTTTGCGAGTGGATTGCTTTTGTTTGTGCTGTCGTTAATGTTGTGTAACTTTTATTATGACTTCATAATTCTCGATTTATGCGGCGAACGTTGAGTGTCTGTAATAATTTTTTGTCACATAAAGCTTTAACATGGAACAACTTTTAGCGGATATGTTCAATATAGTCCTAATGAATAAGCTTTATGGGAAAACTATGCATTACTTTAAAATTTAAAGTCAAATTATGTAAATGTAAATAAAGCTGCCTGCTTTTAGCTCTTAGTGATGTCTAAAGAAAGTCTCATCTGTGTGTGAACAACAATTTTGACTTAATAATATTCACAGAAGTCAAAGTTTAAATCGAGAGTTGCTGAGACATGTGTATGTATGAAATTTTCGCTTTATCGTGAGAGCACTTGCATCAGTTTGTGGCACCAAGAAGCGACAGTTATTAAAATTTCATTACATTCGCTGTGGCGCCACATTTAAATGTTAATTCAAGAGAAACGAGTGCTCGCAGTCTGCTGCACTCTGAGAACGCCAACAGATAACAGCGGGATGCATGAAAAGAATTGTACAAATATTTTCGCATTGAAACATAATTATGAGCAATTAAAAAAATGTCTATTTCACGCATGGGTAAACAGTTTAAACAAATAAAATACAATTGCAGCCAGAGCATGTGAAGTGAGAAAACTTTCTGCCAGCAAACTTCTGCAAGCAATTAAATCTATTTGTCACTTCGCAAATGCCTGACAAAACGGAACTTGTCAAAAACCGCAGCAATTGCAGCTGAACTTAGCAGAGCGATGGGAAAAGGAAGGTGGGGTTATGGAGAGGGACGGGGACAGGGACAGGGAGAACCGTTGCATGTTTTGCTTGTCAAACATTAAAACTGTTTGTGTGTGGGAAAAGCCTTTGGCACGGAAAAACTCGCTGCTCGACCTCAACAGACCCCCTGCCCCCATTGGAAAAACCAAGCGGTGCCCCTGACAAGTTGAAGTAAAAGTTTTTTCGGCTGCCAAACTGCTAGGAGAACATTGCAACTGTTTTTGAGCACTTGTTAACTGCATTTGTTTTCCACTTCATTCCAGCTTCAGCTTTTGTGTCTTTGCCGTTTATAAAGTTTTAATCATGTAAAGCATACCAATTTTTGTGATTGTACATAAGTATCCACATATGAATGCCTGCTGCCTTAGTTGCTGCGGGGGCTGCTTTGAGGGCCTGGCAAAGTGGAAAATTGCCCCTCTCATTACCACAACCTTCCGTCAACTCTAGACTTTACACAAACAGGCAACAAAAGTTGCTAAGCAACATTCTCTTCAACTTCGTTTGGCCTGCCAGCTAAAATTATGATAAACATATTCAGAAATTGCAAGCATGGGATAGTTTGCTTTGAGGTCCGTCTTGAAATAAATAATAATAAATATTGTAAGCTAAGTAAAGTTTGTTTCTATATTTAAAAATAAATAATAAATTGTTTAGAAATGAAGGAAAATAAATGAAAATAAATACTATATTATAATAGTTTGTTTAGAAATTATTAAAATTAATAATAATAAATATTATATATTAAGTTTGTTATTTTTTTTGTATCAAAATAAATAATAATCAATCTTAAAAGCTTATTTACATTTTTTTAAATGCATAGTTTGGCATACGAAAAGTAAAATTTATAATTACCGTACTTTAAATTTATTTCCTGGTTAATATAGTATAATTTCATGCACAATAAAAAATGGTTTGATAAATGGCAAAATTGTAATAAATGGCATTTTTATTTGTAATCAGGCAAATGAATGATTCACTGCTGCAATAATTGCATAATCAACCATGTTAACAGTTCGATGGCAGTTATTTTGTTTAATGGTTTTTTATTTCAAATGCAGCTTGCCAAAGCCAAATGCGTATAGAGTCATGTGGTATGCAAGTGAACAGTTTATAAATATTAATAAATAAAATAAAATAAATAAAGAAAAAAAGTATTACATATAAAAGGCTTAAGTTAAGTAAGCTAAAATTTTTTTTTATTGGAGGGATAAACCTCAGGCCGCAAACAACTGTCCAACATTTCCTGCTCTAAAACCAAGAAGCAATTGCTAACGGTAAGAAAAGCGGTGTAGAAAGAGAGGGAGAGCGAGAGAGAGAGAGAAGGGGGAGAGCGAGTGAGACTCTTCGCAGGGACACTCTGCATGCAGCCAAGTGGAATCAATTAATCTCCTTCCGTAAACATTTGCCAGTCTCAGCGCCAGCCTGTACCCTGTAAAGCAATAACAAATATGAGACGGTGCGTTGTGCTGAGTGGTCCAAGGCAGTCAAAAATATGAGTACCATTTTCCCCTTTTCCCGCTTTTCCACTCGCACAGTCTGCCTCACCCTCACCCTCACCCTCACCCTCACCCCCTTAGCCGGTTGCTGAGTGAAACGTTTCAGAAAGTGCAGCTTGCAGCTATGAAAAATGATAAATTCCACTACGTAGCGACAGTCAGCCAACTCCAACTGCAGTTTCCCCTTCAGCCCCTTCAGCTACTTCTACGCCCTGCACTTTATTATTTATCAAGCTTATTACGCAAGCAGCAGCATTGGGCCGGGGAGGGGAGGGAGGTAATAGGAGTAGGAGCAGCCATCAAGTGCAACTGCAACACTTTTGGGGCACGTCTCGGCTTGCCTGTTTTCAACTAGCCAGTTGGTTTGATATTGAAAAATTATTGCTTTTTATGAAATAGTGCCATAAATTATTCGTAATACATTAACAATTATTTAGTAGTTGTTTTTTGTGTCCCAGCTCTGCTCAAATTCTTGATATATTGCCCTGGCACTTACTCAACCAGAGTCCGAGCGCACAAAAAGCGATTCCAGCTCTCAGACATAGACACATAAATTAATTTTATTTGGTCATCAATTACCTAAAATGAAAGAGTATACCAATATACTATTAGTATGTGGAAATGAAACTGGCTTAGTTTTATTGCTTGATAACGTTTTTGGGAAATTTTAAAATAATTTAATAGAAGATAATCTAAAGATAATCTGCACAGATTTTGGTGATAATAATAATAATATGTGACGCTGTAGCTTGCATTTTAATATAATATAATATAATAATAATATAATAATAACTGCAAAGTAATTTCATTTTTGGACGCTTACTTGCGACATACGCTATTCTACCGAATTCAGCAAATTGTCTGTTGGATATCTTTGCTGTTTCTTATGCGATCGTGATTTCATTAACATCGTAGATAGATATTGATATCGACTACGTTTGTACCATATGACAAGTCTCTCTCTAGCTTTAAAAAATGGTATAAAAAATCTACAAAAAAATAAAAAACCAACAAGATTTGATTACTGCATATTTTGCGAGATATAAATGGCAAACGGGCGGATAGATGGATATGGCAATTAGCAGAGTTTATCTTTCTGATCAAGAATATCTATACTTTGTGGGTTTTTCGAAGCCTTCTTCAGTCTGTTACATACATCCAAAGAAAGAGACAGTGAAAAAGATTCGGAGAATTGGAAACAATATTAAAGATATAGTAAATGATAATCAGAGAGTCAGTTAACCAGATACAGAGGGTCAGTGATCGAGAATGACAGCCAGGAAGACGTCTCGTTCATTCACAATGTAGCTCAAAATAAAATAATGCCAAGCAATAAAATTGTGCAATAAAATAATCAACTACACAAATAAGTCGATATTGAAGTTAAACAGGAGAATAAAATGTTTATATTTAGTTGAAGATGAGAATTTTAATTTTGGTTGAAAAAGGAAAAGAGAATTTATACTACTTGATTTAAAAGTCTGTGCACAAAGATGGACGTGATTACTGTTTACTCAAGTAAGCCTCACTTCATCTCTTTGGAAACTCAACTCATGTTTAATCCGTCACTTGAAGCGTATTTTTCGCATCCTGTTCCAGATCAAATTAAGTGTAAGTATATAAATTGACAGCAAAATTCTTAAAAGAGTAAACACCGCAGGATGCCTGATGCCTGGGCAACTTGGGGGAACTTGAGTCTCTGCACAGGACGCTTTATTGATTTATCACGCTTTGGCGTGGGTTATAATTGGTTTAGGTAGCAACAGCACCGAAAGCAAACCATCAACTGCAGAGACCTACGACGACGTTCTTTTCGTAGTGGGAGATTTATTGTCGTCTCCTGGTTGGAGATGGAGAGGGATACGGAGTTATGGAGATGGAGGAATGGGCTGCTTCGTTATACAATTTGCACTGGAAATTATGTGTATTAATTGTGCCAAGTTTAATTATAATTTGCGCCTGCTGCGCTGATTAATGCATAAAGCCTTTGCTATTGTCTGTGATACTTTGCGTAGTGTTTACATTTTTATTAATTATGGGCAATTAAAGTTTGAGTAGCTCGGATTAATGTTGCCCACAGCCTAGAAAGCGACACTTCAATGGAAGACAAAGGAAAGTAAGTCTCGAATCACTTTTAAAAATAATTTTATTGCTCCTATAGTAGTGCAAATATTCGCTGCGAAATTTTATAAGAACAATGCAAAACCACCTCTATTGTGAGCTGAAGTATAACCTTAAATTTCACGACAGCCTGGAATTAAAATCACGGAATAATATGCCAGAAATGTTGAGCACATCAATTTATTAACAAGTTCACAAGTTTTTTATTTTAATTACTATAATTGTTACATAAATACAAATATTGTTGCAACCAAAAATCAAGGATTAAAAGAAATTTTTAGTAACATATCTGTGTACTTTTTTGTATTCCTAATTCTTTTAAGATCTGAGTGTTGAAGCCCAAACGGGCCACCTGGCTTTCAATCCAGGGATAAAGCTGGACTACATTTGTATAAATACCAGGCAGCTTATCATCCCTAGACTCCCAGCCACAGCCCGCCAGACCTGCCAAAATGAACTTGGATGACAGGGAACAGACCAAAGGAGCACCTTCGTCGACACCACATGAATCGACATCCGACTTTTTTCCGGCACAGATCAAGCTTTCACGTATATATCTGCCAAACCATACAGGTTTTGCCTGGTTCCACTTTTGGTCACACTCGGCAGGAAACAGTGGTATAGTTAATTTCTTTACATTTAAGGAACTTTGATGCGTAGATTGGCGATATGAATGGAGTTTATTTTGATTACCCCAGGCTGAAACAAAGCATTTAGACTTGTTGATACTCATGGCTTTGCCAGTTAAACAAATGGGTTGTATGTTTGGTGCGTAGTCGAAGGGCAGCTTTAGCTTGAGCAGCGCAATATTGAAATATTTGGCAACTTGCGGTATATATTTCTCATGCACTACAATGGCATCAAGTGCGCGATCGTTGAAGGAACCTTGATCCAAGTTCATCTGGTCTGCTCCGGCTCTGACAAATAATTGACTGCGGTTGGCGCCCTGGATACTTGAGGCGGTTGTCAGTACAAGATTACTGCCAATTAAAGCCCCGCTGGCTGAGAATACTTTTGAATCGTTCGCTTTTGCCCATATGCTGACCATCCAGGGAAACTCCGCGACATTTGCCGTCAACTGACTATTGGGGCTGGATCGAAGCATTCCCATGGGCTTACAGCAAGTTGTCTGTGGGAGATGCGCATAAGTTGAAGCAGTTATTTTAGATCTGGTAAATATTGTATACCTCGTTTGCTGCGGCACAGCACACCTGTCCAACGGGACACACTCCAGCAGATTGGAGATTGGGTGAAGAGCATAAGGTATTATCCACACATTTATTGCCTTCGCCACAATCGAAGAGGCAACAGGTCTCCTCACACTGTCCAAAAAGTTCTTTATGGCGTGGAGTCTGAGCAATGCTTGATGTGCAATCTGACTTGAGCTTACATTCTGCATTGGGGGCACAAAGACGGCGAACAGGCGGGGCAGGGGTGGTAGGTGGGGTAGGCGGTGCAGGTGTTTGTGGCACAGTCTCTACGTCTAAGTCCAAGTCAACATCGTATATATTGCAACAAACCTGATCGGTGGCACAGTAGACTTTATCTTTAAATACTACATCGTATTTCAGTTTATCTTCTTCGGAAGTTTTGCAGCGTTTCACACACTTCATTTGCTCTCCACACTTTATTGGGTTATCACCCCAAAGCGCTGCTTCCGATTCCGTTTCCTCTTCTTCTTCATCAATAATCGATTTTTCTGTGCAGTTAGTAGACTCCGAGATTTCGTTTAACACTTCATTAATTGCACCTTTGATTAATGGTTTTTGTTCTTCGGTAATGTTGAATTCTTTTCCCAGTTCCGTATGTAGCTGGGCTTTCTCTGCATTAAAATTAAGTTTTTCAGCTACGATCGGTCTGGCAAAATATATCAGTGCAATACAGATGGGAAAATTCCATATTCTAAGCATTTTGCTCAATTAAATTTGTAAGTAAAGATTTAATAAATTTTGCACAAGAAAACAACCGCACGATTCGAAAGCTTTATGATTACTAAATGCGCTCAAGCTTGGCCATATATATTTATATTTATTTAAATACATGCGAGTATAGAAATATCTAAGTAAAAATTACGTCATAATTATTGCGGCTTTTCCCATAGGACCCAATCTTGCGTTATCGCTTTTAGAATTATTTTCAGCTCAGAAATGAACGGCCAGATTTTAATTTGATTTCAGCATTTCTTTATTATTGTGGCATTGTTTTATTATTTATGTGTTCTTAAAGTCTGTATTTTGTAAATCAATTATTACTTTTAACAGATTAATATACATTTAATATATATTTGGCATACCATTTGTAGTTTTATTAAGTAAATCTCTATTTAATTATAATTATTCTTAGCTACACACATATATGTATGTAATTTTAGACTCTTATCAGCAATACAAAACCATTCCCAATCGTGTCTATATAATTGCCAATCTATGAAATTTTTTGTTGCTATTTTTTTAGGTCTTTGTTTCTAGTTATGTTCCATTTTTTCCTGCTCATTTATTGGTTTTATGTTCGATTTTATGTATTTCGTTAATCTGTTAAATTACGCATACGCCAAGTGCGTCTCGCGTGACAATTATAAGCTTATCAAGCAACAGCCAACTATAAAGAAGGGGCACATTTGCTTAGCTAAACAAAACAAAATGCCTTGGGAATGCGTAAATAGTTTGGAATGCGGAAACACTTGAACCGCTGCCAAGCGCAGGTATAGGTAGGAGTTAGGCCATTGTGGCGAAGGGAGAAAAGCAGAGAAAGAGCTATTGAGAGAGTGAGAATTACGGAGAATTGCAGACAATGCTTGCCAACCAGCTTTCCCATATGTTTATAATGGCTTTTTATAACTGCTAGCAACTATGCCCACTGCGATATGCGAGCACCCAATGTGTTGTAGCAAGGGACCATGGCTATACCCTGTACATGAGCTTGTAGGGGATATCAATTTTCTAATAACCAAATATTCAACATATGCTTGATAGAATACAAATACAGCAAGTGTGAAAGTTTAAATAAAATATAAAAAAGTATGATAATAATAAAATAATTATAGTGGAGTAATAACAATCAAATCAAAATGCATTAAATATTTAAATATATAATACATGTAAAATAAATAATGAATATAAAAATAAATAACAAATTTATTTACTTATTAACGAAAATAAATAATAAATATAAATAACAAATATGCAAATAAATATTAAATACTGAAATGTGTAGTAAATATGCAAAAGAATAGGGAATATAAATAATAAATATACAAATAAATAATAAATACAAAAATAAACAGTAACAAAAATAATTCAAACAAATATAATTAAATAAATATAAATAAATAAATAAATTGGATATTTAATGGATATCTCTAGGTCGTGGTAGGAAAATATATTTTATTTCTAGCTCGCTCCATTGTATTGTTGTTGTTGTTCTCTTATTGTCCTCTGCCGTGTCTCGTGTGCTTTAATTGCTTCGCCTTTACTGCAATGTTGTTAGCACACACATGCCGCCACTTCCGCTTCCCCTCCCCCCTTTCCCCTTCTCTACTCATTCACTTTTTCATTTCTCTCTCTTCCCCTCTCGCGATGGGCACAGGAAGTCAATGACTTTGTCGCTTTTGACGTCGAGCCGTTTATATAAATAGAGCTGTTAGCACTAGTTTTAGTGCCCCAACACGATGGCCATTTGTTGTTGGTATAGTGTTAGCCATAGTTGTTCTAGTTGTAGTTGTTGTAGCCTTAACCGGTTTTTGTTGTTTTAATTATGCGACTTTTGCCACTTGTTCAGCTTACACGCAAAGCCCAAAACGGAACCTTGCAGCCGGGGCATTAAGTCATTAAGTTTTATTGGTAATACAGACAGCTGCTCTCTCTTTCTCTCTCCCATTCTCTGTATGTGCATGTGTGTGTGTGTGTGTGTGTGGGTGTGGGAGGAGTGGGTAAACTTGTTAGGGTTAATCATTAGGGTTAATTGTTTAAATTAAAGCGCGATGCTGCATGGCATTTAAATTACTGCAGTTACGTGCAAAAAACACGCCGGAAGCGAAGCATAACCGTTGAAGGAAGAGGGGGCGGGGGATAAGGTGTAAGTGGAAGAGAAAGCGGAGAAAACGATATATACTATAAATCATTGTTGGCATTTTTAAATTGGCTTCTGCGCCGACACATTCCGCTGGCCAGGATTAAGGGCAGCCCCATGAGTCGAGGCAGGCAATACCTTGGGGGTTTCCAGCACGTAAACAGAGACCTACTGGCAATTCATTCCAGAACATAAATACATACATAAAAAAATATACACAGCAAAAAATTAAACAATGCAATAAATTTCAATACAAAATATAAAGCCACTAAATATAATAAAGTTTAAGACATTATTAATAACAAGCTGATATAAAACATGTAAGAATTTTCATTTATTTCAACTGTTTCTGAAGTATTTTTCTTGCAGTGTATACAACCGAACTGCATGCCAAACGGAAATTTAACAAAAATTGAGTCAATTTGAATAAGCCCTGGGCATGAGCATGGATAAGGAACACGTGCAACAGCAACAGCAGAAGACGATGCAAAAAGGAAAGAGAAGAAAAAAGAGAAGAGTTTGGCAATAATGCAGGAAAAGCAGCCAGAATACCATAACGGGGAACAAGCAAATGGAGGAATAAAAACACAGGAAAACAGCATGGAAATGCAAGTTAAAGCGAAATGTATTAAAACTGCAATAATAACAAACGAACGGAAGGCAAAAGAGCAACGAATTTTTACAGACTTTGGCGGTTTAAATGCGAATTGGAAATCCGCCGATAAATCTATATAAAAGCTAAAATTTCAATTATGAAATGCATTTCTTAAATATTGTCAATACCGTAGTCATATTCTTTTTTTTTTAATACCTTCCTTGACTTAGCTTTATCAATGCAATTAATAAATATTTGTAGTGCTATAGTAATAAAATTCCTTTTTTTTTAACATCTTATGCACTTAATAAATTAATTCAATATTTTTATTTAAATACTTTTCGTGCTTTTATGCCAATCAATAGTTCATGAATTTATCTTAATAAATAGTTTGCCGAAATTAGTTCGATAAATCGACAACTGTATTTCAGATTCAATGCAAAACTTTCTTGGGGCTGAAAGTTTCATTCGAAATGTCGTCGGGCACGCAAAAGAAAATGAATTAAAACGAAACTCAATCAACAGTGGATGAATCCTTTAGCCTGGCCAAAACAATTCAGTGCGAACTTTTCGTGTTGCCAATAAGTTTTCAATTAATATCGGTAAATACTCGACTGGAAACTGTAGCGTGCAAATGCTGCCACAACCGGGAAAAGTATGCAATAGAAAATTATGGCAAGAAAACCGAAAGGCGACAAAACTTTTCATTGCACAACAACAACTACGAGACAAGCAACGCCTTTGGCTAAAAGTTTTCCGTATTCCGTTTTCCCTCGAAATGCTGAAAACTCTGTGCGGCAAGTGCCACGCCCACTGTGAGGCAACGCTCAGCTGTCTAATGCATTGATTGATGAGCATGTCATGAACTTATGACATTGATAGTTATAAATTATTATTATTTCGACATTCTGCTTTTTGCCGTAAAAACTTTGCCATCTTACTTTCCCTTGCCTCCCTCTTTCCTGCGTTTACTTGCTGTTTTTTTCTTCGAGTGCATAAAACATTTGACAACTAATTGACATTTAAAGTGCGCCCAGGGAGTCGGCAGCTCAGCAAAATCGCTTTTCCGTTTTCCTTTCAACCTGCGATGACGAGTCTCATTGCTGGAGACAAAACAATGTCTGAATAGCAACAGACACAAGCCAAACCATTGGCATGAAATGTATTGTAGCCTGGTTTTTTATTGTTATCAATAAGCCCAGGCAAACTGACAACGAGTGAAAGATAGACAGCACAATTCCATCTCTTACAATAGTCAACTCATTAAACAGTTAAGCCTGATGGCGATGCTGATGATGGAGACAACAGACCATGGCATAATGAAAGACAAATGTCGACAAATACTTCAATACGCAATTGATGGTCTGGCATTTGCCTTGGTTTATACGTTTGAATGATATATTTTTTAAAAGCAATAGAGACAAAGCATGGACAAGCTTAATTAAACTGAGTTCGCATAGGGCAAGAAGTAGCGTAAAATAAAAAAAAATCTATTCAAATGTCTCTGTATCTAAAAGCAAAACCAGTGAGCATGGAGTACAACAGTCCTCTTTTACAGCTTAGTCCTAAAACCACTAAAAATTCCGTATCTAAAAGTGCACTACTTATAGGAAAGAATCCTATTTGATACATTTCTCTAGCTCAATTTGAATAAAAGAGAACGTTCGGCGTTCCTTTGGCTTGTGTCTGTTTTGAGTGCCTTCTTTTTAAATAGAAATACCTTGAAATAGTTGAATGTATAATTGTGCATAAATCATTGAAATAGTTTCATTTACGCCCACTTTAATTAAGTCTAAGTGGCAGCCCTTCTAGTCAACATTACTGCAGGCTTTGCATTTCCATATTCCCTAACTTTGTGGTCATTTTGCCCGGTTTGTTTGTGGTCACTTTCTGGGCCACTTTTTGCTGTTTATCATTTTGGCATCTTCGCGGCTGTCATTAAGCGCACATTATGCTACCCTTGTGGCTCCCAGCTCACGCAGCTGTCCCAACTGTTTTGCCTTTCCGCACTACCTGACATTTTATAAATGTTTCAAAAATGTACGCAGCGAAACAGAGAGCAGAACGTAAGCCCTGAGTTGGCTGGTAGGTAATATTTATAGGGAGGAATATGATAAATGCTTCTTGGGGGTTTATTTAATGTCCGCCAAGTGCGTACCATTGTGCAAAGTAATAAAAAAAGAAAGCAGGGGAAAATGAGAGCTAGAAGCAACAATAACAGCGGTGTAATATTTTTTATATAATCTCAAAGTTCCATAGTCGGTGAAAGTTAAAGCTGCCTCTTAAAGTGATTTTAATATGGTTTGTGAATTTGAATTATTGTCATAAGTTGCAATAAGCAGGCAGAGGTACATGAACAGAGTGAAGTGTTTTTTATACAAATTGCAATGCTGCCCCAACATTCTAACTTGCCAACATCCCAACATTTTCAAACGCGCAAATATTAAAGTAAATATGCTAATAAATTTAATATTATTCAGAGCTATGAATACGCAATGTCTCGTCACAACATTTACGGAAGCAAAAGATGCTGTATTCCACAGCCCACAAAAATAGGAACAGCAGGCGCAGACACATCCATCAATTTCCACAACCAGAGGAAGAGAGGAAGAAGAGCGGCCAGAGACACTCACAGACACATATAGAAAAATTGTATATTAATTTCCATGCGTCACGTTTCCGGCCTGTTGATGATGATTATGATGGCAATATGATAATGCTCTGTGCACACATGGACGCCATGGCGGCTGGCTCAGTTACATCATGATGACGATTATGATGATAAGGATGATGACGTGAATCTGTTACCAACTCCATTGGGTACGTTTACTTCAGCAATCAAAAGTTTTTTCCACTCTCTTTTCTTTATTTATTTCCCCATACATGAGATAATTTTCAGCAAATATTCTGCATATTCATCAAAAAAATTTATTTCGAGTGGTATTATGTTTTCATATAATTTTTATAGCTTTATTTATTTATTTTTTTTCGGAAAAAACAAAGTTGATGACGTATAACACTCTAGTGCGTAGGTATTCCATGTGGGTTTCATTTGAATTTCTGCCCAACTACTTAAATGTTTCGATCAGATATGTGAATAAATAAAAGCCAAGCACATTATGCGTACGACGGCTAAGGTTTGTTTTTTACAGTTCCAAGTAATTCTAGATGTTGCTTATCAATAATGAATAGAAAATTCCACATAATTGATTTAAACTTTTGAACAATGAAATCCCATATGATTGTACATTTATTAATAGCTTTTTTAATGTATCGTAAACAGCAATTTTAAGAACAAACTGACTATTTAGCTAAACTTTTATCTAACAGAAAGTTCTGCTTAAATTAATGTCTTTGTATAAAGATTTTTTAAGACATTTCTATAGTTTAGCTCATAGCAGTTTAATCATAGCTTCCTATAAGCGCAAGTCTTAAAATTCAACTCAAGAACAATAAAGAGCAAATCTTTCATAAGGCTTTTTTATGCTCGGATTATTATACGCGTTTCATTTGTGTTTTTTGCGCTTAAACCCAAAACTTCAACTCAGCAAAAAGCTGCGACAACAACAACAGCACAATAGACATGGCTAAGAACATACAAATGCTCCGTATTGCGAGGAGGAGTGGGAGTGGGAGGAGGAATCTAGAGCCGGCTTTATGTAAGCACAATTTGAAAAGCGAACCGCAAAGTGTTGGTTAACAAAACCCAGGAACTCTCGCAGTCAAACAACAGGTAATACAGGCGTATGTACAAAATCCCACCCAACAACAAATTCCAACACAAGTAATAATTATATAAAGCAGCGGCAAGTGGTATGGCAAAAGCAGCAGCCAACACCGACTGTGAATGCAATAATTATTTTAAATTGCAAGCAGAAATATTTGTGAATTCCTAATTGGCAACGGGCAGCAACATGTAAACAACAACAGCAACAACAACAACAATAACAGCAATTGCAATAACTAGAGCTGTTGCGTTTCTCCATTTGCAGAACTTTCATTAAATTTCTTTTGGCGCAGCGCTGAAAAGTCTGCTACGATTTTTGCGCTGAGCTCAGAGCAGACTCCCGCATTAGCACTCGGACTAGCGCACCAACAGCAGCAGCAGCAACAACAAAAGCAACAACAAAAAAACACAAAAAAAAAACAACAACAATAAGTCGGACATAACAAAACATTTCACTTCCTGTGCCGGTGAGAACTTAATGAAAACCCGCATGAAAAAACACAAACTGCACACCGAAGCGAATTTACAGTAACTTTAGTCTATAAACTTTTGATTTTATATATATTCTCATGTTTACATAAATCAAAAAATAACTTTAATTTTATAATCTAGATTTTGTTAATAATAAATATTTCGATTTCTATTCGCAACTGCAGCACATGTCTTATTTATGAATGAATTATTTATACATAAATATGTTTTAAATGCAGACTATTTATTTATTTCATTTATTTTTAATTAAATGTTTAATATTAATTGCATAACAATTTGCTAACAAAGCAACTACCTAAATAACATAAAAAACATACATACATACAAGAAAATCATAAGATAATTAATACAAAATCCGTGAATAAATATTTTATGGTATAAAGTTAGTATACCATATATCCAAAAAAGTTTAACGAAATCAAATCAGATTTTAAAGAGTATACAGAGGCAACCAGAAGAAATCCAAAATTTTAACAAGGGAACTGTGTGTGAAGCATAGCTTGAGCTGAAGCTGGAGCAGGAATTGGTTGTGTGGGCATTTCTTAAGAACTCTGACGCATTCAACAGCTTGGAAGTAATGGACGGTAGCACAAAAATAGAAAAGTAAAAATATAAAATAAAACTCTTTTAAGAACCCACTAAACTTGGAAAACAAGCAAAATCCCGCTATACATTTAAGCTTTATAAATGTGAGTTTAGGAATTTAAAGCGCCGCACAAGAACAACTTGAACATAAGACACCTAATGAGTTTACTGTGACTCCTGCAGGCAGCTATATTTTAAATCAATTACCTCAGTCAACGAGGAAAGGGAGAAAACAGTTTGGCGCACTCTCAATATTTCAATCAATCAAAAGGGCATTTTGCTGTTGTTGCTGCCGCTGTTGTTTGTATAATATTGAATGCCATCAATAACAATAATTTTCATAAATATGATAAGACATAAATCACAAAGTAGCAGCAGCGCCAAGTACAGCTTCAGCTCCTGAAGCCACTTGGCAATGCCAGGCACGCACTCGCTGGGTTCCGGAGGGACTGGAGGGAGTGGAGGGCATGGCAAGTGCCACTGGCACGCTGGCTAAGCAGCTGTATGCCAGTATATATAGGACACAGGACACAGCATACAGGACACAGGACACAGGACACGGGACACAGGACGTCTGGTGACGCCGTCACGCGGCGCTGTCAGAGCGTAATAAAAATAAAAATCTAATTAGTATGCCGTTGACAGTTTAATCGTGATTACGCTGGCAAAAATTTCCAACCAGCCACAGCCAAAGCGCAAAAAAGACAAGAGCAGTGAGAGAGTGAGTGAGAGAGAGAGTAAGTGAGAGAGAGAGAGAGAGAAGGGAAGCGAAGCAGCGAATTGTACACATGCCAGAAGTTGAATCATGTTGGGCTTCATTTTGTTGCCGGCTTTTCGGTACATTGTGCTTGGCATTTCCGGCATATTTTGGCAGCGTTGCGTGTGGATCGCTGAGTTAGTTAACGGATTCTTTCACTTATTATTTTGTATATAGTCAGAATTTTATAGAAAAATTCTAAAAAATATATGTCAATATTACAAACCTATAGTGCCTGAAGCAAAATATTTTTAAGTTTTTTATGGAGAAACACTAATAGGAAAATAGCAGCAAACTATATAGTTACTACATAACTATACTATCAATATTTTAATAAATTTATGTGTAGTATATAAAAAATTCAAAGTCTAAGAATGCTAACGAGGTTTAATGGATTTAAAAATGGAATTAATGTCATGAAGGATTCATCGATATATAAATAAGCTAAAATCGTTTAATAAAATAATAATTACTATGCGGTTTTATGGATTCTATTGATTGCTTTTTATAAATTTATTGCTTGATCTATAAATTAAAAGCAGTATTGAATTATTATTAAATTAAATTACATTAAACATTGTTTATGTTTATCTGAAAGTAATCGTTGCTCCTTGCTGTTACTAACAGAGTTTTAGTAATATCAATTTGCACTAAATTAATTATTGAACGTGACTTTATTTATAGCATTCGGTGCTTGGCACGTCACAAATCGCATGATACTCACAGGTCTCAATAGAGTATCGCGTGAGAGTGTTATATCTTGTATGCACGCCATATGCTCTTTAGCTGCTCCCCCTCCTCCTCTCTCTCTCACTCTCTCTCCCTCCACCACTTTCTATCTCTCTCTTATGGTCAGACAGTACCCACACTTAGGTACCCATTGAAATGCGTGTCTAGTGAGGGATATGCGCGACGTGATTGAAATTTTCGAGCAGCCGCCACGTTTGACTTTGCTGTGTATGTGTGAGAATATGTGGGTGTGTGTGTGTGGTGGTGTGGGTGTGTGTGAGGTGTGTGTTTGTGTTTGTGTATAGGGCAACTTAAAATATGACTAACTTGACTGGCACGTCACTTGGCCGCATGTCAGTCGAGCGGCATGAGTCAGATTCAAGCCGTTGTTATAGTTTTTGGCCTAGACCGGAAACGGAAGTCGCTTTGATGAATTGCCTGCACTCACTTCACCAATCTTATGCTACACTTGTAGAACATTAACAAACGACACTTTACTTTTATTTTGCATGCGAAAACTTTTTGCCAGTTCACTTTCATAATACGAAACAGAAAGCAAGAGTGAGAGTCGGTACAGATTTACGAGCAGACTGCCTCCCAACGATGACTATATAACTTCCCGACAGATTGTCATAAAAAAATGAAGGAAACAAGACAGTGCACGGAAATATAAAACGTTATTAAAGCTAACGGAAATGCAGACAAAGCGACAACTCATTTCAGACATTTTGCCTAAAGTGTCAGACGGCGTAAAAAACTGAAAATGAAATCATTTTCATATAGCAAAAGAAATAACAATTCAAAAAGGCTGCTGTCGAACTCAACCGACAGGCGAATACCCTGCACCCCACTTTTCACTATCATAGAAAGTAGTGCAGTAATGGTTCGTCTTCGAAAAGGTAGGAAAGCGTTCAGCATTTCTGTTCTGATCGTCTGGCATAGCCATTATAAGGGTACAGGGTATAAACCTATTCAAAGGAAGGCACATAAAAGACACTAAATGACAATGGGAGTAAAATATTTGTTGAAAAAAATGTGGAATATGAAAAATCATATTCCGAAATGAAACTGACAGAAAAAATGGACTTTCAAGTGTTTCCATTGGCAGGGCAACAATGGAAATGTCACCAGAGGGTGATTAAAGAAATTACCTGGATTTCCATGCAAGCAAAGTCTATAAATCTGTGCATAATTGCCAGAGCTGGACGTTAATTGACGTTGTGCAACACTGAATTTGTCATAAGGCATAGCCGAATAAGAGTCTAGCTCTGCACGCAAATTAACATTTGAAATTGTGGTTTTCAATATGTCCAGCACTTGGTTCTTACACACAGTGTGTGCTGTTTTGAGGTTGTTTATGACATTTGTTGTGGTTTCCAGTGTTTGTCAGTGTGCATAAAACCCTACAGAGAGGCAACCACAATATTACCGAACCACAAAACAAATGCAGAGCAAACAGTATACAGTAAACAGTAAACAAGTGGCAAATATGAAGCCAATATGATTTGTGAGTTAAGAGCTTAAATTATATGGTCACACTTAAAGGCATTCCTGCAGAACTCTCTCTGGCATCTATTGACCTCACTCATTTTCGCATTTACATTATCTGACCGATAACATATCATCCTAAAAAACTTTCTTTGGCCTGATTGCTTTTATCCAATTTTTTAATATATTATTTTAATCTTAAATAAATCAAATAAATTTTGCTTTAGAGCACACTTACCTGGTAATGCTGACAGGCAGGCCACGCAAATGATGAACATTTGCCGAAAATGTATTCTTGGCAAATGCATGTTGAATTAGATATTTTTTTTATTAGATATTCAGTTTAATGATTAAATAGTTTATTTATTATTTAAGCATATTGTGCATTTGTTGCTGGGTTTTTTGCTGAGCTTCTGCTGGACCACAGAACGATGTATGAGCAATATCCGTTGACTGAAACCGCAGAAATCAATTTTTACATTTACAATCTCCTGTTTGCTCATGCACTGCGTTCGTTTATTTTTTGTCCACAACTGCAATTTCCCTGGTTCTATACGTTTTTTGTTATTAATTTTCCCTTTTGTCGTTTTGTCGTTTTGTCGCTTTTTTCTTTCTATTTTGCGGTTGCACTTAATGCATATTTTCATATGATTTTTGCTCTGGCTTTTGTGCCCTCAGTTGCTCTTAGCCACAATTAGTAATCGGATGCACAGTGACTCACAAACGTATACGTATGTGGGTATTGGGTTACCCATGGATGTCGCAGTTTGAGGAGCGGGAGCTGTTAGAGAAGTGTGTAAATATGTTCACAGTTTTCCGCATTGAACTCGATTTAGCTATTTGCATTTTTCATATCCTCTTTGCCCTTTTTGCATATTCATTTCCTGTTTGCTCTAACTGCCACTTTATGTTCGCTCTGTCCGCTTTCCGCTGTCCGCTGGAGTTTTGTGGTTGTGCTGAAAATATATGCATAGCATTAAAATCAATTAGAATTCTGAAATTTACGTATTTGATTTACTTAGCATACTTATGCGAAACGCATGTAGATAAACTCTACTCCTCGCAGTCAAACAAATCTAATCCCAAGTCACACAGATTTACAGCCATCACACTCCCCTAAATCATTGGCATTGTCTTTAAGGCTACAGAGGCTTTGCCCTGTCGGAGCGTGGGAGACAAACAAATGGCATTGGAGCAGCAACTCGGTGCACTTTTCCGACTGATTTGAAAATCCAAATGTTGCCCATTAGCAAACCAAATACCAGCATCGCTCTGCACAGTGGTTCCGCTCTTAGGCAACAGCCCAAACAGTTACATTTAGAAAACCAGCGAGAGTTCGACCAGTGAGAGTTTATCCAGCGATACTTGGGTTATCGGGAGTAGAGCCATCGGGAGTTTTGCCAATGACAGTTCGGACAACAAGACTTCGGACAGCTTAAATTCTGCCAGCGTGAGTTCGGCTAGCGAGAGTTGGGCCATCGGAAGTAGGACCAACGAGCGTTCGGCCAACGAGAGTGAAAGACATTTCGAGAACATTGCCACGCTCCGGATCGCAAGCAAACTCAGCCGCGTTGTTGCCACAATAATTATAACTTGTGGCCCATTTTTTATTACATATTTAAAATATTTCACCATATTTTTAGTACAAATTTCATAAGGGTTTCATCACTAAGGGATTTTTGGGTACGCCTCCATACAAGCGGAACCACTGTGCATTGTAGGCAAATGTGGCAACTCCAGTTCAGTTCACTTTCCACTTTCCTTGTCATAGACTTTACATTGGAAATTTTGTGGATTTTCGAGGCTAAAGCAGTGCCAAGTCATGAAATTGTACAACACGCTTGCCACACATCGCACATGACACCATTTGGCAATGATATGCCATCGACTTTGCCACATACACATGATGCAGGCTGTGGCTTCTTAGCCTGCCCCTATGGAGGAGTGTGTGTGCGATTCACTTATGGAAATCGAAGGTTCTGCCTGGCAGGGCGACAGTTCGCGAACGAGCAGCCGAAAAACTAAACTCAATATGAAGTATCAACATTCAGTATTCAATGTAAATCCTTTAAGCTGAAAATGCGCTTGGGAGTACACAGACACAGACACAGGCGCTGTGAACTGTGGCTCTGATTGGAAATGCCAGTGTATTAGACTGTGAGAAGTGGAGAGGGGGAGAGGGGAGTTGGCAGCATTCTACTTGGGAAAAGTGAAAAGTGACTCTGTGGGTTTTGCTAAAAAGATCTGTGGCACGTGGTGACATGCAGCGCTTGGGGAATTCGTTTACTCCTTTATTTCCCATTCAGCTTTCCTCCCCCCTTTTGCTTTATTTTGTTATCTCTGCTGTGTGTCAAGCGATGCGACTGATTAGATTTAATGCGAAGTGCCAGTTTAAGTTATTATCTCGAGCGAAATACTTCAACATGCATTGATTTATTGGTTTATTTGTTTACAAGCTGGCTTGGAGTAACCAAAGTAACATTTAAGCAGTGTTGCCAATTTCAGAATTTTTACTTACGTTTATCAATATAGTATATATATTCAATAAATTTGTATTTATTTGAATATCGTGTATTGATTATATTTTTGTTATTTATGTTATATTAAGAATCTAGTCTATTCGTCAAATTTACTACTTAAAAAAAATAATTCAAAATTAACTTAATTTATTTTCAAAATAAACGATAGTAATTAAATCTGTTTTTACCCTGTTGCTAAACAATTCGGATCTACTTTATCTTTTTGTGAAGATCAGAAACAAGAATGAATATCTTGCAGACTTGAAGTACACTTAACTGAAAACAAAAATGAAGATAAGATCGAAAAGAGAAAAATAATTAACAGTTATTTCGAAAGTTCTGATTTCTTGATTGACTTACTGTAAGTAAAACTTTCAGACTTAAAGCTGTAGGTAAATTTTAATGTATATTGGTATGCAATATTTTATATGTTATTTTTATACCCTGTACCCATTTTAATCGTTGATTTAATATAAGCTTAATTAAAACTTATCCCAATCAAATTGCATTTTTAATTTGGTTTTATATAGTAAATATATTTAGATATAATTTGTTTTTAAGATTTTATGTAAGCCTAGTGCAAAATGCTCCCTATTAAATTGCATTTTCAAGCTAGTAGTTCCCATAGTTGCTCTATGCCAGAGTACACTTATTTTGTAGCTGTTAGTACGCAGTACTTTGGCAACGTCTCACAAGCTCATCAGTCACAAAATGTACAAATTCCGCAACATAAAACATATTTTGTTATGCTACAGCTACAGCTACAGCTACAGCTACAGCTTCTGGCCCTGAGAAGCCGAACAAGAAGCAAAGTGCTTAAACTTTTTTTGCTTCTTAGCAAAGCAGCAAAAAGAGAGGTAGAGAGCGGAAGAGAGAGAGAAGTGAAAAAGAATATTGCAGCTCAAATTTATTTGCAAACATTTATTATAGTTACTTTGTTTTATTCTCCTAGAGTACTTTTGCTTGTTACCAGACGGGGGAATCTGTAAGGGGAGGGGGAGGAGTTGGGGAAGGCAATGCTTTTTTATGCTGCATTGTTTTATAGTCATTCGTCGCTGTTGCTGCTGTTGTTGCTGTTGTTGTCTGAGGTAATGAAACGTACCACAAAAGTTGATAAAAAGGCGAACCACAAAATGTGAATGGCAATGTAAAGCAGCTGCGGGGGCAGCTTAGGGGATTCCCTGCCCGCTCCCCTCCCCGCTTGACTGCAGCTTGGGCTCTTACAAATTAGTTTAAAGATAAGCAAGTTACAAAATATGCCAGGAGCAGAGCGTGGGGCAGGGGCGGGGGCAGGGAAGCTATCAAACAAAGTGCCTCTCTTGATTAGCCCTAAGAGACTTTTATGGCAGCGCAGGAGCTGTCGGAGTGGGCGGGTCTGGGGGCGTGGCAGCTCAGCGTAAACACAATCAAGCGGCAGACTTTACGTGCAAAATGCTTAACAGCTGTCGATGGGAAAATGCAGCGCAAATAGCGCAAAGCAAACAGCAGCAAGGTGGCAGGGATTGGCTGGTGGGAGGGGGAGGGGGCACAGCTGTGTCTGTAATGCGCCTTTGCCCGAGTGCACTGTAAATACCAAAGCAATTTCCACTGTAAAATTAACAAGCGCCAAACCGCAACAGAGCCAAGGGCGCAGGGGCGCAGGGGCGTGGCAGAAGGGGCTCTCGTTGAGGTATTGGCATCTTCAGATGTCTAACGTGACTTTTGGCTTAGTTGCTTGTCTAGTGGCTGCTGGTACTTGGCAAACGGTTTCGAATACCTACACAGAGAGAAAAATATCATGATTGATGATATCATAATCAGGCTGAACGAATCCAAAACTAATTTAAGAGAATGACCTTCAATTTAGAATATTCTTTTTGTATTAAATTTTAGCACATTGAATTTTGGGCTACTCTTAATAACAAAAACTCTTACTTTATCTCTCAGTGTACGCTAGCCAAAGTTTCTCTGCCATTGCACAGTGAGCTTATTTGCCAGCCTTGCCATACATCGCGTTTACGCCTCTTTTGCTCTTTATTTCGCTTTGTATCCCTCTCACACACACTCTTTGGCCGCTCGCATTTCTCTTGTTTATTTGCACTCTTAGCTATTTTTGGCAGCGTACACTCACTCACATACACATACACATACTGCATACACACACCAATACACACACATGTAATTATGCAACTGTTGTTCTGCAAGAGATGGAGAGGGCAGAAGCGTGAGGCAGACAGAGTCTAACGGTGCTCACCAGTTCCCCAGACTTACCTCTCTTCTCTCTCTCTCTCTCTCTCTCTCTCTTCCTCTCTCTCTCTCTCTCTCGTATTTCACCAACTCTGCAACTTTACAGTTGCCTTTTTACAGCTTATCGCTAATTCGGCGAATAGAGTCTGATCAAATTGCCTGTACTATGGCCAGCGTTTCAAAATAGAGCTGCCAAAATATTGATATTTTGATATCGATATTTTGAAATTTAGATTTAATAATTTTGAAACAGTGATAAAAATATCACTTTGCTCTGCACTACTGCTAGTTATTAAAATATTTATAATAATAATCAAAAATAATTAAATTGTTGTTAATAGAATTAAACAACTCAAGAATATTATTTAATAAACTTATTTTATAACCAAGTTTTACCATATCTATTGCAATAAGCTTTTCGATATATCACACAGCACTGCAAATCGATCCACCAGTGACCATTTGCGCGCCAAACTTATATTTAAATTCAAATTTGAATTTTAAAAGGAAACAACAGCACATGCCAACACACATAAATGCAATTAAGCTGCCTTGCCTATTATGCTATCTTCCTCTTCTCTCTCTAGCTCTCGCTCTCTCTCTCCCTCTCTTTCTCTCTTTCTCTTTGTTTCTCCCTCTGTCTCATTGTTTATGTGAACACTCTGCCTGCCTAGCTCGTTGGCTTGTTTATGATGCTCTCAGCTCACTTTTAAGCCTGTCTGACTTTTGAGTTTGATATTTTGAAATTTTGCTGATGGTAGGTGGTTACAGCTTTGAATGTGAAACTACAACAAACTTCTACACAGTGAAAAATGATTGTGTAGTCAATAAATATATTTAACTTTATTTATTTATTTAATGTCAACTAAATGCAGGCGAAAATATATTGAAAAATACAATACAAAAGTGTAAATTAAATTCACAATGTAATTAAAGTTTAAAATTAAGATATCAGGCAATAAAAACAAAAGAAATTAAATTAAATAAATCACAGAAAATATCAATTTAAATAAATATTAATACATTCAAGAACAGGCGTGAGGGAAATCAAATAACTTAAAACAACTAACATAAATTAAATATTTATAAATAAAATATAATTAGCAAATAAAAACAAAAAAATTATTATAAATAAAAATTCTCTGATATATTCAGGCAAGATAACAATTTTGCTTCTCGTAAATATATTTATAAAACATAAATCAATCCGTCAGCTAGAACAAATAGTTTGATTTATTTAGGTGTATTTCTCTTATTAACAAGAAGTGTTACTTGTTTATAATACTTAAAAATGCAATTCAATCATAATACTTTACAATCCAATATATCAGGAAATTGCCAAACAAATTAGTTGAAGCACTCTGGCTGCAAATAGTTTATCATTTCTCACCCAGTTTTGGGCATTTTCCCACAGATTTTCAGCCCTTCGTCAGCTGGTGGAATGCACTTAAAATTAACTATGCTTGGATTGAATATTTTTGGCAAGTGAAAGCCCGATGGAGGGGGTGGGAGGGGGGTCATATAAACTAAGCATTTAAGTGGCCATCAGGCACACACTGCATCCGACAATTTCCCTAAAAAGAGAGCAAGTCCAATCAAATCAAGTCCAATAAATTCGTAAAATAAAATGTGCCAATAAATACAGTAGATATGCACACACACACACGCTCTCTTTCTCTCTCTCCCTCTCACTCTAGCTCACTAAACTAAAGCCAAATTGAATTAAAATTCAAAGCGCTTAATGTAGAGTGTATGAGAGGGTATGCGCTGACAGCAGACTTCAAGTTGTCGCATTTTTCAATAAACTAAACAATTTACGAAAATTGAAGTTTATCTCAATTGTGCAGCTGTTGTTGACAACATTCTGTCGTCAGCTAACAAAGCTTTGTGCCCTGCTCGATACCCTGCAAATTCATGTTAAAAGGTAAGCTAGGATATAAGAAAATTGGATTTTAGGTAGAGAGAGAGGGAGAGAGAGAGAGCTTTTATGTAATGCTCAGCCAAATTCTTATACGCGATCTGGATCTGAGAAAAACTTAAAAAAAAATAGAAAATATTAGCCAATGAGAGTCAGACCGAGAGCAAACCAACCGATTAGGTTTTTAGAACTGTGCTCTCTTGACTTGAGGCAATTAAAAGCCTAAGCGATAATTCAACAAATAATTAGGTAACTTGGGAAATAGTTTTGCACTCTAGGGTATACGCAAGTCGACCATATGGGAGTGTTGCTGCTGCGCTCTTTCCGTTCAGAACTCAATTTGGCAATAAACTGCTCTACCAGCCATGCCATACTATATACCATATTCTCTATACGATTTGTTGCTCCCTACGCAGAGCGTTTCCCCCTCTCTCTCTCACCCCTCTCTCTGTCTCTCTCTCTCTCTTTTTGGAGTGGCGCACAAATGCGCTTAGTTGCTTTATTGGTCAAGCTGTTGTGCGTGGATAAAACCCTTTTAGTGCACAATTGCTATAAATTTGCTGCGACCATTACCAACTGGAGAAAAGCAGTGGAAGCTGATTGGGCGAGGGGGGGGGATGGGGAGAGGGGAAGCACTCATAGTGTATACACTATGGTTCCATTGTCATGTGTGTGCGACTGGGATAACGCAAGTCGATTGACGAACCAAAGCTTATTTTAATCTCATTTGACAGCCCTTGGAAAAAGGCAAGAGACCGAACTACGATTTCCACCGAGGCGAACAGCTGTTGTAGCTCTTTTGAGTTTGACAAATGAACGCAACGAATCTGAAAGGGTTCCACAAATTCACAAGCCTCTCTGCCCCTCTGACCCCTTGTCTCGCTCTAATTTCACCATGATTAACTTTGAAATTTGCATTTCTCGCAAAATGGCAGCTCATTTTGATGACCCCAGCATTAAAATGTTTTGTATTTGCTCTGACCAAAGTCTTTTTCCTTGGTCACTTCTATAAAATATGTCTGAATGTATCTGTATCTGTATGTGTGTGTGTGTGTGAGTGTTTGGGGTTAATTTTCGTAATTTTCGCACATGGCCTTTTGGGCACAATAAAGATTATGGTCTTTGGGTCCGGGTCCTTTTCGCTTATTTCTATAGTTTATGTTCGCTTTGTTTAATTGGAATGGATTGTGTGCTGTGGCAAGGGGTTCACTTTTAAGTTTTCAACAGTTTAGCAAATTATGTTAAATTGCTGCAAATTAACTGTAGGGTGTATTAAATAAAACATGCTGAAAATGTTCTTTTTGCCTTTCTTTTCTTTTGCCACACTTTCGAAGCTCCTCTGGGGCTGTAAAAGAAAAACCCAAAATATGCCTAAGGCTCACAGAGGTCCTTATTGAATGATTATTATCAATTTAATGCTGATGAATATTAATTAGCTAATGACAGCCAATTAATAATTGAAATATATCTGCAAACTGTGTAAAATTTAATTTATAAAGTACACTAAAATAATACCATACTCGAAGTGGCAAGGCGCTCACCTAGATCAAATAAATTCGCATACAGTTCTTTGGCATGCCAGGCCAACACCATTTCCCAGCTGAATTGCAGCCTCCCGTACATATTTTTCTTATTCCATTCTGCACGATTTTCAATTCAAATATTCAGCTCTATATCGGGCAAGGGCAATGGCAAGGGCTGGGCTGCTGTATTGAAGCTAGCGAAACTTTTCGCATAAAATAACGCAAGATAAATTGTTAATGCGTCTGTGGGGAAGCGATTAGCGGCAAATGTGCCGAGTTTATTTCGAGTTTTGCAGCAATGTCTGAGGGTTTTCAGCATTGAGTTTATACTCTTGCATGCGGCCAATGTGGCGTATGCGCAATTTAAATATTTGCTGTTTACCCAAAAGCATCACAAACATTGACTGCCAAAATGTAGTATAATTTCGTTATGTTAAATTCCATTTTCTAAATTTAAGAATTGATTTTTTTATTTCGCATATACAACATAATACTCACTGCACAGCCAGTTGCAATTTATTTCGCTTTCTGTTGCCATAAGTTCTGGAAATTGAATTGCAACCGTGTGTACATACATATCTGCATATCCACGCTGACTATTCAGGTGTGCAATTGGCAAATACAACTTCCACTTCAACTCTCAATGCAGTTTGCAACTGCAGCTCATGATAAGTCGTGCTGCTTTCATATAATTTTATTGTAATCGCTGGATTTTCCGCATTTTTCTGTCGTGATTTTTTCCCATTTTCCATACGCTTAGATATTGTTAGTAAAGTGGCAATTACGTTTAAATTGACTGCGTTTGCTTACAAGTGCTGCCAATTGGCTTTAGCATCGATTTCTTGCCATTTGCTGCTTATGAATGTTTGCATTTGTTATGATGATACTCTATTTTGGATTAGGGAAAGCGTAAAAAGGTATTAGACTAAAATCAGCTTAACAATTGCTAGTTACTTTGTAAAAGAATTTAAAAATAAATATAAATTTTAATCTATTGGTATCTTAGCTGTTAAACTTCTTCAACTCAACGGTACTCTTGTCCAAACCTTATACATTCACTTATTACAAGTAATTTCTTTAATTTACCTTCACCTTTGCTTAATTATAATATTGTATATCATTATATAAACCGTATTTTCATATATATCGGCGTGGAGCATATGTTTTTATTAAATTCTTGAATTTCTTTAGCTTTACTCTACCTTTATTTCATTATAATGACTGTCTTTACCTCTTTGTATTTACTAGAATAGCTGCAGGCAACACTCTTTGGAGCCAACAAAATGCTGTTAACACGCATACACACGCCCTTAATTATAATTCACACTCTCTGCGGCATTTTAATATTACCTGCACACAAAAATATCTAACCACAAAATTACAGTAAATACCAAAACCGAAAAATAATTATTAGCAACATAAATTTCAAAACCAAAAATGTACAAATTCTTTGGGCCAAGGGGCGACGGAATGAAGGGCTTTTGTATATGGTGTGTTAACCTAATTTGAGCAGCAAACATAATTTATGTATAATTACAAATTTTGCTGGCTCTCAGCATGCTGCCGCTTGAAATTGTTGTGTGTGGGCAAAGGCGAATCCAATTTTGAGATACGGCGAAATATTTGCATGCATTTTACTGATGCTTCCAATATATTCGTGAGCTTAAAAGATTTAATAAAGCGTTTGGCAGGGGCATAAATAAATGCAGCTGCCACAGTTAGTGGAAAGTTACAAAAAAAAAAAAAAAAAAGAAAATGGGGAAAAAGAAAGAAAGCTGAAAGCTGCTGGCCAACTGTCAGCGAAGAGTGCAAGTGACAAGTCAGAACAAGCGCCGGGACTAAGCACTGTGAAATGTGGCAGAAGCTGGCGAAACGGATGCATCTTGACGGCAATGGAGGTCAACCTAGATATGCTGTAAATGTGCAAGTGTATGCGTGCGTGTGTTAGTGTATGTGTGTGCTATTCTATTTAGCTCTTTGGTGGCAGCCTTAGCCTTTCTATGCCATGCAACTTTCGCCTTGTTGGAACATATTGTGCATGCCGTGCTGCCACAGACTGTTGCATACTTTTGTGCGCTCGACTGCGGCTGAGTGACAGGCTCTCTCTCTCTCTCTCGCTCCATTTTTCTCTTTACCGCTCTTCGTCTCGCTCCGTCTGTGCTCCCTTTTAGCCACTTTACAACACTGAGAAATTACCTAGCCAAAGTTGCGTGGAATCAAGCGAAAAGCAGACAAAGAAAAGCAGCTTCAACTTAGCTGACAGATATTATTATTTATGCGACTCTTTCGCTGGCCATATAACCGCTCTCAGTCTCCCTTCTCTACCACGCTCTCACTTCCAATTACTCTTTTTCTCTCTCTCTTTCTATAACTTCTATTCACTGTTGCCAAATCCGCTTTTTTCGCGCCAGATCTGGCTGTTTTTAAGAGCATTTGCTAGAAAATCTGTGAAACTGTAAGAAGCGGAAATTTTTCAAAAATAGTTTGGCTTTTTGTTATATATTATATTTCATTTTGCTCGATTTTTGCCCATCACTCCTTTAATTTAAATCTCAAACTTATGAGTAACTTAGCTGTATTCTGGCTTTTTTATTGCGTGTTTTTAAGCTCTTTTTGGCAGCACTGTTTGAATCGCTCCCTAGCTGAGTTTTTAAGTGCAGCATCGCGTAATGGAAACGCTCATTACTCATGCGAGTGCAGGCAAAAGTTTGTTAAGTTTAACTAGATTTGGCTGCGGTTTTCGTGCACTATTTCTGTATAAAAATGTATAGAATAAACTATAAAATGAAGCCAATAAATAAAACAAGTCAAGTACTTTAATTTAAGTTACTCACGCTAAGCCTCTATGCCTATTTTATGGCCTGCCATAAAAGACAATACGAGCAGAGAGTGCACATTTTGGGGGGACAATCAAATAAATCACATGGTCGCGTCTAATTAAACTTAAGCTGCGACCCTTAATACTTGAGCTGTAGTTGTTGCTGTTGTTGTTGTTGTTGTTGTTGCTGGCATTTGTTTGAAGTCGCCTGGGCTCTGTGGCACACATCAAGTCATTTGCATAAGGCGTTGCAAGTTGCCGCCTACGAGGCGAAAGATCAACTGGGGAGTCGTTGTTGAGCATAGCTTCCGAGCAGATACCATACGCCCCCACCATCCCCTCGCCATATGTAAATGTGTCTATGCATATGAGCAAAACTTCTAGACTTTCGCTCACGCCTGCCCCCGCCCCTGCTCCTGCTCCTGCCCCTGCACCTGCTCCTTGCTGAGCCTGCTGAGTAGTGGCAACTGTGTCACGCGCGCGTTTGTGTCATGTGTGCCAATTAAAGCCGTGCCACGCCCACAAAACACCAGGCGACAATAAATGGGCCGACTTTCAAGAAAATTTCTCGAAGTGGAAATGCTCTGGCAGGCAAAATCCAAATTAAATTTTGTATATGTAGTTAACCTACATTATTAGTTATTTTATTTTAATAATAATTATTATTATATATTATATATATTATTTATTTAGATATAATATTTAAATTAACATAAATTAAATTAAATTATGTATTATAATTAAAATTTGTTTATTGAAAATTAATAGATATTCTTAATCAATTTATGCATGTGTTTTATTTATTTAATTTAAATTATGCAACTATTACACATAATTATATATTCATGCATTTGCTAATTTATATTTACTGATTTACTTTTTAATTTTTGTATGTATTTTATTTTTATAAATTACTTAATGGAATTAGTTATACAATTATATTGTATTATTAATTATTTGTTTATTTATTGATTCATTATGTAGCTGGTATACTTTTATAATAATATATAAATTTATGTTTACATTTACTTTTAAGTTTATTTATTCGTAAATATTCGTCAAAACATTTAATAAAATTATTTTTTATGCATTTCTTAGGAATGGTTATTTATAAAAATTCTACTTAAAAGAATGTATATTTTTAAAATGTGTTTTTTTATTTTTTTTAGTGAAACAAGTTGTAGTGGCTGTTGGCTATACCCCGATTACGCTCTCTGTGCAGGGTATAAGAAATGCTCGCCTGCTGCTGCAACTTACTCAAGTCTAGTTTTGCGCTTTTGCTGCCTTGTTGTGCGCATTATTAGCTGTCGTTTATTTTACACAAGCACAGGCAGTAAGGAGAACGAAAGAGAGCAGAGAAGAGAGAGAGAGAAGAGAGAGAGAGAGAGGGCCAGCTGCTCAGAACAAATTCCTGCTGTCGTCGTTGTGCTGCACTGAGTGGAACCATACGTTGCTTCCGCCTTACACCTTTCTCTTTTGCTTTGGAGTGTTATGTGCATATGCCTTGGCACGCCCCCCACTCCTATCCCGCTGCCGCCTACATTCGCAATGGCTTGGTTGCCATTTTAGCTGCCATGACGCTACTTATCTTTATACATTTAAAGTCATTAGTTGCTGCTGTTGCCGCGCATCTTAAAGCACTCGCTGCAGCAATAAGGAAGCGCAAAAAAACAGAATATATATAGGGAGATATATATAACAAAGCCAATGTCACTCTGCAGACTGTTTACTGTGCTTGGTTGTAATAGAAATTAGCAGCAAAAACAGCAAAATATTGCTCTAATGTCGGCAAGGTGTGAGTGGCGGACTGGCAAACCCCTTAGAGCACAGCAACAGCATGCTCTGAGGCACTATGAAAATAACAGATGCCGAAGCTAGACAAAAGACGCTGAAAGCGAGTTAAAACAAGAGAATACAATGGGAGGCTTTGGCGAAATATATAAGGAAATTCAAGGCTTATTTAATTTTAAAAAAAGCTTAATTTAATTCCATTAGGGGAAAATAAATTAAATCAAATGGAATTTGTATAATTGGTATGGTTGGTACTATTAAATAATACATTAAATTTAAATAAATTTGAATAAATTTTTTTATATATTTATGTTTGCTATATATAGTGGTAATATAAATTGCTATATGATTATCGCTTAATATTGTGATGAAATCTTCCTTCCGCTAGACATCGAGCCCGAAATCTCACTTTCAGAAATTTCCATAAAAATAATAAATATTGTAACTTTCAAAAAAGGATGACTTTGCTGCATTATGATTATAAATAAAAAATTTCCATAGAAATTAATTTATAAAAGTATTTGTTAAATCAATTTGATAGAAACCGAAATAAAGACACTCTAATTAAACAATTTGTTACTGAATTAAACAACTTTTAGTTTTATTGTGATGCCAGCTAATCCAAGGCTTCACTTTATATGTTTATCATATCATCAGCTTAATCTCTGTTTCAACTCTGAAGCATACTTTTTAAAGATACTCCTACCATTTTAAAAGTCTCTTCCAACTCAAACCACTGTGCAGCTCAATTAACAGTAAAAGCAAAAGGTTTCCAGCAAAACAGAGCAATATCAGCTTCAGTTGGCTTTACGGTCTGCGAAAGGAGAAGTCAGAGCGCCGTCTGGGGCAAGTTGCAATGTCAAATGATAATGCTAATGCAACGCGTGGCAAGTGGCAAGTGGCAAGGCAGTGGTATGGTCAAGTAACTGGATGCTGTGGCTTCTTTCAGGACTATTTTGCAATTTATATGCGCATGTCGATGCCGCTTTCCTTTTGGATGTAATGGAGTCCAACCACAGCGGGGGAAGGGAGCCACAGAACGAAATCTGACAGGAAGCATTTTTGTGACAAGCGCACAAGTTTCACGCTTCAATGTGCAACAGAATGACAGGCAAGAGGAGCGGGTGGAAGTGGGCAGGGGCGGGTTGTTTCATGGGGCAAGCGTCAACAGCAAATGAAAATGGCTGTCTCGACCTGATGGCGGTCGCTGGGTGCAGGGTTAGAAAATGAAAAGCGCAATATGTTCTGAATTTGTTGTTATTTCCAACAGTTTTTATTTCTATTTTAGCTGAAAGGGAAAAACTCTTGACATTGATGGACGCAAGGGTCAGCTGATAAACGCTGGGAGAGGAAGAGACAGAAAGAGTAAATAAGTTGAGGTTTTAGTTTAAAAGCAAAGCATGAAAATTGTTTAATTTGCCCTAAAGATACACACAAATTAAGAATAAAAGCAGAATTAAATAGAAAACACAGCTGAATGTGTAATTTGACAGATATTTTTATAAATTGAAAAGCAAACATATATATATATATATATATATATATATAATTTTATATAATTATATATTTATATAATTTTTTTTTAGTGATTAAATAATTACATTTTTAGTGTTATTCAATTATTAAATTATTTTCTCTTCTACCTAGTCTTTTATATTAACATACCGTTGAAAAATTCTGCATAATTCCAACTGATGTTTTCGCCAACATATTTTCAAACAAGTAAACTCTGCTTACGCATCTTAACGGAATAAAAAACATATGTTTTGCTTTATGGCAGACAGCTTGCCTTTCTTCACCTGGCCTTAAGATTTTCTGGAGCATAAAACACTCACGTCGAGACAGTCTTCATTGAAAGAAACTTGCTTTAAGAGTAGATGCCGCCAAATGGAGTTTTACCTGCGGTAAAAGCAGAAACTTTTTCAACATTTTAAAACTGGCGACAGTTTTTTATTTATTTTATTTTCGTATATTTTTGTTTCCTTTTTTCAGTTGCATGCTGAGCCTGCTGGTTGTCTCAGTTCTTGTTATTATTATTCAGTTACGCGCTGTTTATACAGGCGAGAGATATTCATACATTCATGAATATACGTATATATATTTGAATGAGTGTGAGTGTGAGTGTGCATAAAGCACGTACATATTCGTATCTGCTTTTGGCACAACACACACGACGCAACTCGAGAATTTGCATAAACACCAACAATGTTGCTGGGGCGAAGTCCAGGAGAAGCATCCGTAGATAGCGCTGGCAAAACGCGACTTGGTTTACTTTTAAATTTGTATTATATGCATTTCCCGCATTTCCCACATTGTCCCCATCCCTTGCCGTTATAGGGGGATGTTTTTTTTTTCTTTTTGGCTTTTCATGCTCGTACATGTTTATAAAATTGTCTAAATTCCCACAAGTTGATTTAAACTTTCTGCTTTCTTCGCTGTGCAAGCAGCAGTAAAAGTTGAGCTCAGTTGCCTTTGTTAGTTGACTGCCTTAACTACACTTTTTAAAGGGTATATTTCAGGCGTAACAGAATTAAGTGCAACTGCAAATGCTTCTGAGCTGTAACTCAATTTATATATACAAAATAATAATTGTAATTTTATTGAAAGTAAATTTATTTGCATTAATAAAATGGAGGGTACGCCATACAAAGTTAGGTTTCTTTTTAAATACATCTTTGTACATATAAAATAATTCACAATAATTAAATCATTGAGTTTAAAAATACTCGGCAGACAGTTGGATAAATTTAATACTAAGGTCACTGCTGAAAATAGTTAGTAACATTCAAAATAATACTAGCCAACCGAAATTTTCCATAAATTTTTTTCTACGCTTATTGACGTCGAACCTAGACTCATTCAATTCACTTAAATAAATTTATTATTAATAGTTTTACCTAATTTACAGTTTGGAAAGCAATTTTCCATATATTAATTTATTCTTTCTGATTTAAATATAGTCTTTATATAACTTTAAAAATATATATTCTACATTTTTGCAGCATTTTTCCATGTTGTCGTTTTCAACTTTCTAATGTATATATAATTCGGTGCTTGTCGCTGCTCGCTTCAGCTATTTTTCGGTGCCACGCCGCGTATACGTTATGCTTTTTACACAATTGTTATTATGTTGTTGTCGTTGTCGTTTGTTGCTGTCGTTGTTGTTGTCAGCTGGAGGGTCTCTTGGCTGCGACTGCCTGATCTGGGAGCCATAGGATTTTGTCTTTTTCTCTTTTGTCGCAGAAATGTTTTTCTTTTACACATGAGTATCATATATAGCATCGGTTGGGGGATTGCGCTGCCACCAGCAAATGCTAAAAATGCACTCAGGTATTGAAATCTGTATGCCCTGCTCTATATATACCATATATACTTGTGCAAAGGCTGTTGTATTCTTTGTTTATTTATGCAACTGTGCCAGCGCATTCGGTTCTGCTTTTTGGGCAAGACAACAACAATGAGATAAGAGCAGGTTTATGTAATACTGCTCGTATCAGCTGAACATGCACTGCTAGACTATTGAAACTGAAAGCGAAAATACTATAAGATATGCACACAATACAGGAATTGAGTACAGACAATTGAGAGATAGAAGCAAGCACATAAAAGTGACAAATGGTTAATGTTCTGGCAAAACGATTGCATAGAGGTTACTTTGCATTGTCTAAATTGCATAAAACCTTTAATAGACAGCAAAATAATTCAGTTGAACTGGAAGTTAACTAAATTATGTATGGATTTAAGTTCAACAAAGTTAAACGCTTAACCCACGAAAATAAAAACTAACTTTATATTTTATGGAACTATTTTGCAATGATCATAATAATTTTAAAACAAATTCTATAGATTACATCATAATCATATTTTAATTGCTTGCAGATATATTATGATTTGATTGAAAGAGTATGAAATTTTCTTTAGCTGCTGTCTTTTACATGAATTTAAATTCTTTTTGTTATAGAGTAGAAATTGTAATAGTTTAATTATAATTATAATTTATATATTTTATTTTTGCATAAATTTATTAAATAAATTTTTTATAGGGAATTAGGGAACGAATCATATATATTTTGCAGGTTTCATTTAAGAGTTAGGCTTTGTTAGAACCTGTACCTGAACCTGTTTCATAACTGATCCACTAGAGTCATATTTATCCAACTATGGTTCAACTATTGTTTAGTGGTTGTGCTCTCTCCTCCATCTTTGCCACACTCACTCAACCGACTCACAGACACACTCGCATGCCCACAAAAACACTCGCACTCGCACTCATACTCACACTCATAGTCACATTTGCCGTCAGCCGCTTAGTCGCACTCATACTCATCGCATTTAACCACGCCGAGCCACTTGACTCAAGTGTTTGCTCACTTTGCGGCCGCTCGCACCTTCCTGCTCCCCTCTCCAAGCTCACCGCTCCCCTCTGCCATCTTTCATCCTCCATTTTCCATCTGCCATCACTCATCCCGTGACCCCTGCCTAAGCTTTCCCTATGCCTCCGATTGTCCCCTCTGCTTAGTTACCGTTTTGGGCCTCTCTGTGTTATTATTTTTTTGTTTTGTTTTGTTTTGTGTTTTGCTGCTTCCGCTGTGAAGTATCCTCGGCATATGTTTCCCACGCCCTTTTGCGTTGTCTGTTTGTTTGTTCCTCTCTGCATTTCCTCTTACCTTTCTCTCTTTCCGGCGGCTTTCACTCACTCGCTTTATTTGTGCTCCATGCATCATAAGGGTTTAATGGATTTGCTTGTGGCCTGAACAAGATCTCACTGCCAGCAGCATCATTTCTCAGCTCAGCTAGAGCCACTCCCACACTTCGCACGCCCACTTTTTTTCGCTCTCGAGGTGCCCGCAGAATGATTATCATATTACGCACATTGCCGGCGGAGTTTCTCGTTTCCATTCTCAGTCTCAGTCTCGTTCTCGGTCTCTGGTGTTTATGACTTTATTTTCGGGAGCACCTTACCTAACAGTTAATACATTTTTATAGACTTGCCAAACTACTTGGCTTTCTGCCTTCTCCTTCTGTCGCTGTCGCCGTCTCTGTTTCTGTCGAGCACTTTAGAGGTCTGTCATTCTATTAGCTTTTCGCGTGCTTTGTCATTGCCGTTAATAGACTTACTTTTTCCTGTGTATACTATGCTTTCTTTTCGCTTGCCTTGTTGTGCTTAGACAACTTTTCTTTAGCTCTTACTGTGCGTGCTGTTGTTGGCGCCATTAAGACGTCGTTGTTGTTGTCACTGTAATTGTTCAGCTGCGTGTGGGGCTCAGGTGTAAGTGGCGGCCATAAAAAAATACACAGCGCTGCGTATGCGTAATGTACCCATGATATTTTCAGACTAGTCACAAGTCCCAAGCAGCAGGCATTCAAAGCCCCGGGTAAATAGTAAAGCAAACAAATTTTGAAAGAAAAGTAATCAAATAAATAAGAAATAAATATTGAACACAAAAGAGTAAATAGTTAACAATACATATTATATACGAAATAATCAAAAATATATAATAAATAGCACGCAAAATAAATAAAGCGAATATTATATTTTAAAATTTTATTCTAAAAGATTTTATTTTATTTTAAATCTTTTCTTTTTTAGATTACCATGTGCATGGTATTTCAAATATATTTTTTTTAAATGTAGATTTTCTACACGATTTTCTGCACACAATTTTTTGATACTGACTAAAATATTTAGTAAAATAAATTGCTAAACAAAGTAAATTATTATAATATTTCTGATTTTGCATAGTTTGCTTTCAGTCTTTAATTTCATTATACACGAAGATCTTAGTTTAAATCTTATCTATTTTAGATTGCCATATATGCATGCGTGTGCTTTAATAATATACCAAATATATTTTTGGCAAATGTTGATTTTCCATGCGATATTCTACACAAGTTACCAGAGTTGAAATTTGTGCAGTTTTTCATTTGCATTTGTGTCGACAGATTTCAGCTGCAGGCAGAGCATTACAGCCCGAGCTAAGAGCATACGTAGTGCAAGACTAGAGCTAACAAATATACATATACACATACATATGTACATACATACATTCATAAGTGTATGGTATAGTTTGTAGCTGTCTTTAGCACACATCAAGAGCATTATTAACACAACTACAAGCTCAGAGACAAACATGGCGCCGGATAACAGAAAAGATGCCTGCGAGCCGGCTCAGACCAAACCAAAACATGTGTCCTCTGTGAATGTGTGTGTAAGAGAGAGAGTGTGTATGTGTGTGTGTGTGATTGTGTGTGTATATTTATGAGGCTTGCCTCATGCCAACAATATCAACTGCTTTTGGCGTGCATTAAGTGGCCTTAGCCTGCCACACAAGAACATGCTCTTTGTGGTCTCTAAAAAAACCCTCGCCCCCTATACCCCCGCTGGTGTTGGTGGCCCCTCAATGCCCACAACTGCTTTGCATTTAAGGTGTCTGTGTGGCGCATAAAATTTATATTAGTCTGGCTGCCTGACTGGCACATAAAATTAAAAGCAATTGCCTGAAAGTTTCTGAAAAAATCTCAAATAAAATTCTTAAATTTAGTTTAACGTTTTTTCTTCTTGGCCTACGGCTAAGCAGCTTATAAATAAGTAAAACAGAGCCAAATTTAAGGACTACCGACGACAGACAACAGACTCTGTCTAAGGTCATTGAGAGCATTAACAAAAGATAATGCATGAAAGCAGCTTACAAATACGACGCGTATACGAAATTGTTCTTAAATTATGAAATCGGGAAAAATTTCAGCAATTTGTATGCCTAAAATTAAATGCCAAAGGTTTCGGCATGATGATTATAGTCTGGTTTTCTTATAAATAAACTGAATACTAACTTAATCTTTAACTTAAATTACATTTTTTAGTTGTATTTAATTAAAATAATAATAAAATCTTCTCATAAAGTTTTAAGTTGGTTCAGAGTAAGTTTTCTTCGATTAATCACGAATTCTTGGCTTATTTTTGTGAGTGCAGTGAGAGTTGAGTTTTAATCAGGTTAACGAAGTGACACATAGCCAGGAAACCACTGCAAGGCTTCAAAATCAGCTGGAAATATAGGTTACACACACACGTGCAGGCAGCAGCTGAAAAGTATGCAACAATTTGAGAGCCAAGGGGAAATCGCAATGAAATTCGCACAATTAGTGCGAGGTCTGACTAAGGCCGTGTGCTCAGACACCTTGACAACGTTGCAGTTGGTAAATTGACTTGTTGTACTTGTTGTTTGTGTTGCAATTGTTGTCGTTGTTATGCAAGCACTTGAAAGTGTTCGTTAGCTGCTGCTTTGACACTTTTTGCCTCGCATCTTGCACAAGTTTTGTCAGTTCAAACAAGTTGTTCGAAACAAGTCTGTAGTCAAATTAAATCGCATGTTGATGGAATATTGATTGATTGCTTTCGCCTTGAGGCGGCGATTGTAAAAGGAATTGCCGCACATTGACTAATTTGTAAAGTTTCTGTGGCCTTCGCTGCCAGTTGCAATTGAGAATTGTTAATATGCTAAACGAGTTGTAATTTGCTAATCAATTGGCATACAAACCTATAAAACAATTTTACTTTAAGTGCAAAAGAGTCCCGGAAAAAAGTAAACAAGCGTCAAATGCTAAAAACACAGGAGCTGAAAGGCAGACATCGTGTCCTTTCTGCAAATACAAATAAATGAAACATTAAACAAGACTGCGACGACAACAATGGACAAAAGACTTCTGCTCTAGAATGCAGAATACAGGATGCAGAATTCAGAATGCAGAATGCAGACACCGACAACTGGCCAAGATGGCGAAAAATGAGCGAATACAACAACCGGATATCCGGAAACTTTATAAGCAGCAGAGACTCCGAGACTCCCAGCCCACCACCGAGCACAACAACGACATTGTAGTTTGTTTTAACTTTTGATTTCCGCCTCTTCTTCTGGTATGCCGAGCATTTGCCGTTGTTGTCCCACTGCCGCCACATTTCCTCAGCAGTTCCCTGGTCAGCTGCAGCCACGGCTTCAACCAGCGCGCAACTTGCGACCCAGTCCTCGAGCCCAACTTGAAGATGTTACCCGAGCGTCGGCATTAAAAATGAATTAAACTTGCATTGCTCCACAGCAGTGCTGGCTGCTCTGCTACTTCCACACTCACTGTCTCTCTCTCTCCTCGTCTCCTACTCTTGCTGTCACTGTCTCTGCCCCCGTTGTCCCTCTGGCACTGAACTCCAGTTCACTGTGCTTCAAGAGTTTGCCCAGCCAGCACGCAATTCAATTTACAGCAGCCGAAAAACAAGTTTGGAACGCCTTGAGCCAGGCAGTGCACCTGAGGCAACTACTTTTGAGGCAGTACTTGTCGATACCTGTTCGTTACTGTACCCTGTACCCATTGAAAAACGGGTAAAAACAGTGTTCATAATTTTGTGAGAGGAGAAGGCGTAGTAGACCCATTTATGTTCGAAATGCATTTTGTTTTTTTTTTTTTTTGAGAAAATTTTGCGCTTTATTCCTTTCGTTGGATTACAGAAAATATTGCACTTTCCCCATTTCAGTATTGCATTTAACAATGGAATTTTCTTGAATTCCGTAATTTGCTCTTTACCCAATTTATTTGGCTGAAAATGGGTTAATGAGAGTTGGGTCAGCGAGAGTTTGGCTAATGACAGTTCGGCCAAAGAGAATTTTATCAGCGTAAGTTCGGCTAACTAGCGTTTGCGCAGCAAGACTTGAGCCAGCAAGTAATAAATAATAATAAAATAATTAATAAAACAAATAAAATCAATAAAACAAATAAATTAAACAAAACCAATAAAATCAAAGAAAGAAATAAATAAAATCACTAAAATCAACAACATAAACAAAATCAATAACCATGACTAATTGACACTAACCAATGAGCTTCTGTTGAGAGAAGAGCTTCAAACTGTGCGAACATAGCAAACGCATACATATGCATCGAGCGCTGCTGACTGCGAAGCTCTCTCTCTCTCTCTGTAAGCAGTCTGCGCTCTCACTCTCTTGATCAAGCTTTTACAAATGGAAAAAACGTCCAAACACCACCCTCCCCTCCTCATCTATCCATACACTATGTCTGTTTTTCGCTTGAGCGCTCTTGTTGGCTCTCTAAGCAAAAGATCAAATAACCGATGAATTGCGTGTGGGTGAGTGTGTGTGAGTGTCTAATTGAGTACGGATCGGAATTACAGTTACCTGCAGTGTGAGGTGGCAACAGCGTCTCTGCATCGAGAGCGGTCGACGTGTTCTTTATAGGCGAGCCGGCTACCTGCTGCATTACTTGTTATGCTGGCGGTATGCTTGGAGAGCCAGCAAGGAGAGTGGCTAAGCGCTGCCTCAGAGCTTATGCACAGAGAGCGGCCTATATATTCTTTATAGGCGAGCCGGCTACCCGCTGCATTACTTGTAATGCAGAAGGTATGCTTAGAGAGCCACCAAGCAGAGCGGCTTAGCGCTGCCTCGGAGCTTATGCATAGAGAGCGGTCGATGTGTTCTTCATTGGCGAGTCGGCTACCCGCTGCATTACTTGTAATGCAGGAGGTATGCTTGGAGAGCCACCAAAGAGAGCGGCTAAGCGCTGCGTCGGAGCTTATGCACAGAGAGCGGCCTACATATTCTTTATAGGCGAGCTGGCTACCTGCTGCATTACTTGTAATGCAGGAAGTATGCTTAGAGAGCCACCAAGGAGAGCGGCTAAGCGCTGCACAGTGGGCGAAACGGCTGATTTAGCTTGTATTTATTAATAACTGCTGCAAAAATGACGCTATTTTTGTGGGGATAATTTTTGTATGTAGGTAAATATGCCTAAAATCAAAATTAGTACAGAAATAATTTTCAATATTTATGTAAATTTTTTTTTATTTTTTTTTTCAATATTGTATTAAATTGCTCTACATGATATTTTTGTGGTTTGACCCGATTCTAAGGCATTTCTTTATCGATTTTCATTAAATTTTCTTATTTGTAATATTTATGACATATATATACACTTATCTTTTAAATTTGGTATGGATACGACAGCAATATCTTTTTTTAAAAAAGTCTGAAATTAATGTTGTTTGCGGATGAGCGCGCGCTACTTTTCACAGAAATGTTAGGTCTAGGTGAAATATCTTTGCAACTTATGAAATATATATATATATGCATTTCGCTTTTTGGTACCACTCTGCAAGTCCTTATAGGACTTTTTTGTGTAATTACCATCAATATATAAGGCTAAGGCTTCCTCTGCTGTGTATTTAATTGGTTGGTTATAATTTGATTCAATCGCTGATTTTATTTTTTTTGGCGAAATTTCATTGGAGTTCAATAGCGATACTATTTTGGATACACTTCGCTTGCCAGAGTTGTATAAACTAGTACTGGCGGCAGATACGAGCGCATCGCAAGGAACTTCCTTAATGATATCTGACACTTTTTTTTTTGTGTGATTTGGTGACAGTTCGAAAAATTAAGTTCGGGTCGTCCAGCTTTTGAGCTTAGATCTAGCAATATAAGCTCGTCATCTAGCCATTCCTTATGTTTCAGTTCAAAATTTGTACGAATTCGATGACATTGTTTCCATCTAATTGCCAATTGGAGTACAAAATTGTGTATTTTTTTTTGATATGTTAGAGCATTCCATAACCCCATAATCCTTTTTGTCAATAATATTGCTATATATATAAGTCTCCACCGCCAAAGGTTTTTTGGAAACATCATTTTCCATAGCCCATACTGAAAAAAGCAGCCGCCTGGACACTGACATTATTGCTAAAAAAAATTATACAAAAAAAATATGCAGGTTTATGCGGCTAAATTTTTGATATTTACTACAAAAAAACATTGGTTAATTTTTTAAAAATAGTCTTATGACCAAGAAATACGCCGAAATTTTTTTCTATTCCAAGAAAGCTTAGATTATTAGTAAACGTTAAATTTCTTAGAAGCACAACCAAGAACACTACATTTTGAGGCAAAACACAAACACAGGTCAAAAACATGTATATTATTAAAAACTACATACCTTTTTCTGTATAACTTTGTAATAATTTAGATTGTAATGTAAAAAACGAAAATTTTATGATAATTCCAAAGCGTCGTTAAAATTAGCTGCAAAATGCGCAACTGAAGCTGATGCAACATTTGTTGTGTTTGAAGCTTTACAGTTATGCGAATATTGAGAGAAAAGCAAAACAAAAACTGATTTCATGCTATCGAATATATTTGTAATCGATTTGTAAACAATAATAGCGCGAAGATTCAAGTTGAAATTTGAATTAATACAAGCTAGATCAGCCGTTTCGCCCACTGTGCGCTGCGTCGGAGCTTATGCACAGAGAGCGGCCTATATATTCTTTATTGGCGAGCCGGCTACCCGCTGCATTACTTGTAATGCAGGAGGTATGCTTGGAGAGCCACCAAGGAGAGGGCTAAGCGCTGCCTAGCAGCTTACACACAGAGAGCGGTCGATGTGTTCTCTCACCACAGCTGCAGATTAGTGGGTGAGTTTTCTTGGCTCTTTCTCTTTCTTATTTTCGAGAACTGCTGCAGTGCTTCTGATCACAGTGTAGTGTTTGTGGTCAAGTGGGTAGGTCGTGTCAAGGGCGCTTCAGTGGAGTGGCGAGTGTGATTATTATAATAAATATTTGTTTATTATAATTTTAAAGCCATTAGTTTGTGGATCTAGTGTGTGACATTGGCAAGAGTTTGATTTGAGCGGTATTAAGCTGCCGCTAAATCTGGCACACATAAAAAAGTAAGAAGAATAAGTATTGTAAAAATATAAAATTGTTCATTTTATTTTTTGTATGGTTTGTGCTTTCAGTTAAAATTGCATGTGTAACTTTAAGTATGGCGTAAATCAAAATTTTTGGTGGAATATATATATTTTGGATATTTTATCGCAGAAAAAACAAAATATTTAAAATAGAATAAATTGGTTGTGTAATAGCCAACATTATTGATGCTTTCGGGTTTGGAAAATATGCTATGGAATATATACTCTCTATATATGCAACTTAACGTCTGGTATACACTACATTCTAAATTTGGTGCTTGTTTGTATAATATTAAATGCATACAGAGTATAATAAATAGTAGGCACTGAGCTGATTGTTATTTCGAAATGAATTTATATTTGTATGGAAAATATAATTCATAATACATTTAGCAAAAGACACACAACCAGTGTTGCCAGAAGTTATATAGATTTGCAATATAAAATATAATCCAAATAGCTGGAAATAAACCTAAAAATTAAAATAAAATTGCACTAAATAAACAAAACAGTCAACTTACAATTTCAAAAATATTACAACCTTTCAATTGGTAACGCTGCACACACAATACAAAATACTGAACAATGAATACGTTGAAAAATGTGGAACCAATATTCCAAGCTAATTAATGTGTCGGTTCGTTCCAAGGAAATGAGTTGTCCAGATGAAGAGCTAGAGGCCACGGAGCAAACAAGTATTATGACCAATTTAAATGTAAATAGGTAGGTTGATATTGATATATTTATTTCCTTATTCTGGTTTGAAAACATATATTCGGTGCTTTCAGAACTGGTTTGCTTGTGTTGGATTACAAACAATTTATTGCTGCGCGTACTATACAGCGATTTGTGCGGGGCTTTCTGGTTCGACAGGATTTCAAGAGACGCGTCAAGGCGGCAATTACCATACAGAGAGCATGGAAGCGATTTAAAATCACTCAAAATTTAGCAGCTATTGCACAGGTCTTCCTGCAAGAGAAAGTGTTACAGCAGTTCAACGAAAGTTGCTCAATAATTCAGGCCCATTTTCGGGGTTGGATGTCACGTAAATACGTAAATAATCTGATCTATTTGAAGACCATACAGTTGAATGCTGTGGAGGACATATTGCATTGCATGATTTTCAAACTGCACACAATGAAGAGAACAGCTCAGTTGCCAGGACTTCTATCATTTGAAAGTCTGTAAGTATTTATGTGACCAATCACCCGAGCTAGTTTTAATTCTTGTCTTTCCAAAGATGCTCGGTCAAGATAAGCGATCTGATAGCGACATTGAAATATCGATTTTATAATCGACAAGTGGGCAGCAAATGGATTTTGGATAAAAGCATAGAACAGCATCATCGACAAACCTTCAAAAAGTCGCAGGCCAGCACTTGGGTGCCATATCCTGGGCAAAACGATGACAAGAATTGTTCAAAACTTCCCAACCCAAGAACTGCGAAAAAATATCAGACTCGTGAATACGATATAATGGAACAGTTTCTTTCCGTCAAACGCATGAGCAACGGCATGAAAGGGCATAGGCCAAAGAAACCGGAATTTGATGCCAATAATCAATTATTTTGTAGGGATTTGTTTAAGAGTATGACGCATTGGGGGATTTTCAAAGTCGATCCTGTATGCGAAATTCCGGGCAATTTTGACATGGCATTTTTAAGAGACGTTCAAAATTATGCGTATGCAAATAATTTGATTGCAAACTGTAATTGTGTACAAAAGGGTAGTGGCATTTTAGATGCTGATTTTCCACCGAATTTAGATCGACAATTAATGTATTTTTTCCAAAAGAATTAGCATACGAGTATATGAACTTGATTAAAATTTTATTATAGTTTCACATTTCTTTGTTTAATGGCGCAATCAATACAATCAGTACATCAATAAGCTCAATCAATACTGGCAACAAATTAAATTTAATGATGTTTATTGCTTGCAGCCAAATGGCGAAGTAGCCAAAAAATAACAGCTCGATAGGGGGAAGACAATACGTAGAGCTGAGTTTCCAAATTGGCAACTCTAGTAAATATTTACCAACTGACGCTAATGAACTTGAGCATACAAATAGGCAACATACTCCGACCAGACACTTGAGTTACTCTCCAAATCAAGTAAAGAAATCATTTTCCCCACAGATTGAAGTCGCAGCGAACCGTTGGACCATTTCGATTCGCATTGATTAAAGAGTTTCTTTGGCTGGAGTACAAATGTGCTTTTCTGCTCTCGCAGGGCTCAAGCGAAATTTTCGCAACGAGCAAACGTGTTTACTCAAAGAATTTTCCTCAATTTTCTTTGCTTTTTTCGCTATTGATTGTGCGATTGCTCTGCCTTTCTCTCCTACTCTATGTACTTACACATATGCTCCGATGTTGCAGAAGAAGCACGTTTTGGGTGCCCATTGTGGGCATACAAAAGTCAATAGCTCCACTTCGATTTCCCTTTTCTTTCACCCACAGGGGGACGTTATTTACACAAGTTCAGTTTCTCAGAATAAGCTACTCTGCTCGTATGGGCAGTGAACTGAGAAAACAGTTTCAAAATCATCTCGTAGGCCAAGTTACTATATAATTGTTTTGAGTTTGTACATAAACAAGTATTTCTGAACAAGAATTTCTTCAATTAAACAAAATTTAAAAAATTAATCTGAACCATTAATTCAATTATTTTTTAAACTCAAAATCCCTGAACGGAAATAGATAAAAATGTCTGTTAATAGAACCTTTTGTAATTTTTTAAAGTACGGTGTTTAAAACCAATTAAAAGTATTCGATTAACATGTGAAATATTAAACACATTGCCGTTAAAAAAAGTCTAATTATTGGGCTAGTCTGAGATCATAAGGGAGTCGTAATAGACACTAAATTAACCCAAATATGCAAATAAATTTGCCAGCAGGGAAAAAACAAATCTAAGCCAAAGTTGCACATTAACTTCCGCAGCTCATTAAGTCACTGTCAGGCCAAGAGAGGGGAAAAAATAAAAATACACATATAGAAAGGAAAAGCTATGTAGAAGGGGCAGGAAGCTTGGACTACTGAAAGCAAGCGGAAAATACTTCTATATATATATATATAAATTTATGCGACGCCAACTGGACGATGATGTTGTCCCCATACCTAAACCCAGCCAAAATCAGAGCCTGTCCCAGACTGGCAGCAAGTTCCGTCTCCCTTTTCCCTGCTCTCCTTCACTCTGGCCCTGTGCGAAAACAAAAATAAAACATTTGTAGCCATGTAAATTATGAGCAGTCCAGCGCTCTGGTAAGAATACGTAAATTAGCAAAATAAAATAAAAATATCTCAGCTAAGGCGCCAGAGGTCAACTTCAGCTGTGTGAGAAAGTCACAGAATTACAAAAAAATTGTTTTCCCTCGCAGCACACAAAAAAGGTTAAATGAAAATGTCGACGCATTAATTGAAAGTACCAGAATCTTTTTTGTGTCATATACAAAATAAAATAAAAAAAAAATAAAAAAAATCGCCGCATCCTTGGCCGAAAGTTTAATTAGGCCGTCTGCCTGTTGTGGCCTATATAAGAAATGCCAGAAACATTTTGCCTAATGTTGTTGGCCTTGCCACGTCGAAGGTCAGGGGGCGGTTGGAGCTGTGACCAGGCTAATTAGCGACCATTTTGCGGGCGTTTCTGGTTTAATGAAATTTTAATAGGTGTTTAATTGAAACTCGGAAACTGGTGGTTTTAAAGCTGGCTAGTTTACAAAAATAAAACAAAATTAAATTGAAAATTGAATTGATTAACTAATTGGCATAATAAAACATACTAAAGTTAAAAGAAATTTTTCGTATTTCAAAGAGCATATCATTTTATTATATTTTAATTTATTTAAAAGCAATTCATTTATTTTTATGTTATAGTTTTTTTTTTAATTGTATTTTATGTATTTTATAAATATTAATTAGGGATAATAAAATAATTGGCAACTACATAGAGCAACTTTTTTTTTTTGTGTAAATATAAAATTGGTTTTATTTATTTTTATGGTATACTCTTACAGTAATGTAGTAATTTGTATAATAATTTCGTTATATGTATATATACAAGTGTATATACTTATTTCTATTAAATAGTGTTTTTTTCATGTATTTTAATAAGTGTAGAGTCAGTACAGCAATAGAATGTACCATAACAACACATATGTGTATATGAAATATGTATAATCATCACAATATGAGGATTTAATTAAATAGGGTTATCAGTAATATTGACATAGAGCAAGAACACAAATCAAATTAAATATAGTATTACTAAAAGTTTATAAAAAAATGTGTTATATTTTGTTTCTTTTATACATAATATTTACAACTAAATATTTAAAATATTTTCTCTACTTTTTCTATTGCTTAATGGTGTTTTTATATTTTATAAAAATATATTTTTTGTTTTATGCGAAAAGTGCAACGATTTCTATGCTGTCATTTATATAATTATGTTATCAATATATATTTTATAATATATAATTAAAGTGCATAATTGAAACTGTAACCAAATACAGCAATATCTTTTAGATAATGTATATTTTCGCAGTAATATTTCAGGAATTCATTTAGCCGAGCTGTGAACCTCAAACTCGGCTGACAATTTGTCAGTATCTTGCGCCTTTCATATATCTTACACTTACTTGATGGTGCAATTAATTGGTATTTGCTTTATGCTCGTGTTGGGCTGGTTTTTGCACTGTTGTTCATTTTGACTAATTGCTGAGGCACAAACAAATCGTTTCAAGCACGCGATTCAAAGGAGTTTTCGCCTCAGCTGTGCCTCAAACAACAAAAGATTTAATTCAATTTACAGTTGTTGTGCCACATTTGGGCTTCCATATGGACAAACACACACTCGCGACACACAGACGAGACGGAAAACAAAACGAAAGGAGCTTAATGAAATTTATGAAAATGCAGCAGTAGCCGGATTAATTTTTTAACACTCTACGGTTTTTTGTCTTGTTGTTGTTGTTGTTGTTATTGTTGTTGTTTTTGTTTGTTTGCTGTTGACGAGTCGAGACGGCGACGGCTTCGTGTGGCACACGCTTTGGGGTAGATCCAATTCGCAGCGCGTTATCAATGAAACTGCTGAACTGCTGATTTTTCTCGTCATCGTTGCTAGCATCGCCCCAGAAAAGTTGACGTTTGCCAATCGGCTTTTTTCTGCCGCTCTCTCGGCCATTTGCCTGAGCTTCGTGCCACAGCTCGGCTTGGGCGGGCTGCTCAACTTAACGAAACCCGAACGCAGAGCGAAAGCCAAGAGAATTACTTTGCACTCAGACAGAGAGCGAATTTTACCAAGTTGGGAATAGATTTGGGATATTTTAACAGGTGGACTTAGTCAGACTTAGATCTGGATTTTAATTTACTACAATAATTTAAATTATTTGCCTCATCTTAATTAATCAATAGAAACAATACCAAATTATGTTTATTATTATTTATTTACAGTATATAAAATAATGAATACATAATTAAAGGAAATTTCGATTAAATTTAATATGAGTTGCATCACCAAATTATTAAAAATACTACCAAAATAATATCAGAATTTTGGGGATAAACAGTGTCCCAATGTGGGAAATTTTGTATTGTAAGTGGGATATTTCAACCGTTCTTTTGGCGTAGAACGTAACAGATTAATTTACATAGGCAAGTAATTCTAATTTGATAAATATATTTGACATATTTTATCTAATAAAATATAAATTAATATTTTTTAAAAATAATACAATGACGCTAAATAATTTTACATAAAAGAAACCTGTATGTCAAAATTTAAATAAACAAATTAGAAGGAATTTCTTTGACTTTAGCGTATACAGTGTCCCTAACTGGGAAATTTCCCTTTTACCCCGAAATAAAATAAACACAGTTTATTTACAGCAGTGCTAACATATTTATGTTAAACTGCACAACATTACATGAACAATTGAAGTGAGGAAATGAAGGTAAACAAGCTTTATCTTTTTAATCAAAGAAAACAAAACTTGATAAAATTTAAAATAAAACGAAATATGAATGTGTGCATACATATTGAAAAAGATTAAATACGAACATTTTTTTCGGGAATAAAAACTTTACATTTGATAGCAGAATTACCTATGTGTTCTGGTTTCTTTCCTCTGCTGGATACTTTAATTAACTATTACACAATCTATCAATTAATGTTTTACTATAATTACCAGTTTTTACAGCCGTTTGTTTTTTTGTAAATATTTATTTGATGCGATTTATAAGCGGATCCTTATCACTTATCATTAGTCAATCTCATTTCACAGCTATTCACAAGCTTAGCGCTTCTGGCAGTCAAATTAATTGCAATTAATAGCCGATTAAGCATTTACCGTAAACACGACGAGTTTATTACTTACTTACGTACTAATTATGTGTGTCATCGAGTTAAAACAATATCACACCAACTATGGTATTAGTCTGGCTCTGCGCTCCTCACCCCTCGGCAGTTCGTTAAAATGTCCCAAAGCTTTTATGACACGCCCTTAGAAGGCAGCTTTAATGTGCTTAATATAATTATGAGCAGCGCAGGGCGGGGCTCCCCCATCTGCATACAAATTAAAGCATAATTTATAAGTGTGTATGAGCATGTGAGAGAGATTTAGCTTGTTTCGTGGTTCGTCTTTTAATGCCCACACCAAGTGGGTTGAAGTGGTATGCATAGAGCACAAAGGAAATGCTGCAGGCGTAATACACAGTGAGAAACAAATCGAGAATTCCGTTTTTAAAACCATGATATTATTTGGATTTCAATCAAATGCAAAAAATTCTAGCTATAAGTTAATGCCAAGTTAAGAGTATTACAAATTAATTTCTTGTTATATTTACTTCATCAATTGCTGAAAGGTTTTTGATAGTCAAACAAATTTTAGATATATATTTTTCAGTGGGGATTTTGTTTCTCTATACTCGTTTTATGAGTTGGTATTCTTATTTTATATACCTGATAATTTGTATGAATTTAGAGTTATGCATGTATAAATATTTTTTGAGTACTCACGACTACAGCTTTTGTTCTTTTTGAATATTATTTTTTACCTGAGAACTGTCATAAAAATTGTGCTTTTATTGCCGACGTGGCGCCTAAGCCCTAAAATGAAATATGCATTTTGAATTGGATGGGTATTGGGGGTATGCATATGACGAGGGTTGAGGAGAAAATTAAAATTAGTTTTAAAGCAAATCTTTGAGAGTTTAAAGCTAGCGAAATATTTTACTCGTAAAGTTTATGTTTGTTTACCCCCAAAGAAGGAAAACTTCTCCCACGCGCCACATTTGCCATAAGTCAATTGAAATTTATGACACACACCATACACATGCAGTCAGAGCCCCTACCCTTCCGCCTACCACCATAAAATACCCTACTCTAAGCTTGTTTATCTGCAAAAATATTTGTGTATATTGTGTCTATTACCAGAGGGTGGGCGCGCAGACTTGTTGTTTCTCTATAATAATTTACAAAGCATTTTACGCTTGGCTTCGCCTGCCATCTGCATTAGCCGCAAAGTCAGTTTTTAAAGAGACCCCTGCACAGTGGGGCCCATTAGGGGCGCACCGTGGGCAGGAGGGCAGTTAAATGTCTGCATTATGTAAATATGTGAAAGCATATAAAAAAGTCAAGTATATCTGAACGCGTCCTTGATCTATGGTCGCTGATGGTTGCTCAGGTAGCTTTTAACGGGACTTTGTCGCCATTTTGACTAATGGGCAATTATAATGGACAAGGATTTTGACGGGATTTGGCAAATTGCTAACCTTATTTATTTCATCAATGTGGAGTGTACTGCAGTTTATTAGTATTATTATTATTAGTGTTGGGAAAATGTACCGCGACCTGATAAGGTCTGAACTACCCCCTACTGAACTATAGTTCCTCCGCCAGACCAATGCCTCGCACGAAGTCGAGTATTTTATGTGGGTCGTTTATTAGTAAGAAAAGAAAAAAAAATTAATTTAAAATGAAACCAAAAAATTAGTGTGATTTGCCAAATAAAAATGTATTTTGGGGTTTAACCAAAATTTAATAAATTTGGCTAAATAAATATATTAAAAAGCTCACCGAAATACATAAAAAATTTAATTTATGTACGGAGTAGATATGTAGATAAGATAAAAAATTGAGATAGACTTTACCTATTTAGTAGAGCATCTAATAAAATATTAAAATAAACCGAGCACTAAGAGTTTATTTTATTTCACTTAGTTTTGTTGCACAATTTCTATGGTTGCTTCGATGGTTCTTGTTGTTTAGGTTTCTTTTATATAGAATATATTAAAATTTATTTTAGCCCGTTACGTTTGACTCCCATATATTTTTAAATAAACTAGAAATTCATAGAGCTCCTAATATTTTAACTTGCTAATTTATAACTCTTATGCCATGTATGAAAATATATAACCATAATAAGAACTCTAAAAGTTGATACATTTTGTCACTGGTCTTAGGCTCGGCTCAAGCCGAACAATTTTCAACTCATAAGAAAAGCAATGCATCATTTTTATGCCCGAAAAGTTTACAACTGGCGTTCAGAGCTGAATGTGCCCAGAGGCCCCCCTCCTCCTACACACACACACACACACACACACACACACACATGTACACACACACACACACATACTAGGGGAGCGCAGAGAGCACCCCAAAGGATATTAACAATAATCTAAGCAAATTAACCCAAAGCACTAAAGTGTAAGTGACATTAAGTTAATTTTCGTGCGAAGACACAGAATCCAAAGGCGATACAGCTGGCATATAATCAAAGTACTGGGCAGTGTTGCCAATTTTCTTTGAAAATGAAAACTCACAAAAATAAAGCTAAGAACAAATAAGGTTAAAGAAAAAACGAGAGAGCGGCCAAGGTTTACTGCAGATTTTCCATTCTTTTCGACAATAACATTTATTAGTTTTCTAATTTAAAAAAATTGCAATTTCCCTATAACATTTTAGTGAAGTAAAATGACAGCAAAAGAAAATGAATACCCATAAAAGATATAGCAAATTTTTACATGTTCACGCCACAGATAATGTTGCGCTTTTCATTAATGGAATTACAAGCATATAATAATTAAAATAATAAAGTAATATTCCCTACTTTGTAAAATTCATGAAAAAGCAGAGAAAAAACTGAAAAATATATGTAAAATATTTAAAAATTCAGCTTTTATAAGTGAACTATTGAATGCTCTTCAAAAACAGCCATATTTGGCGGGAAAAAATCGGACTTGGCAACAGTGGGGCAGGGCATGAAAGAGAGCAGAGATTAACAACGAGAGAGCGAAAGAGAGAGCTCGGAATAAAAAAAAACTTGAGTTTTATTTCACTTTTTGTGTTGGTCTTGGGGCACAGTTGTTGTTGTTGTTGTTGTTGTTGTTGTTGTCGTTGTTGTTGATGCTGTTGTTGCAACTGTGCAAAATTTCCCACGAGATCAATCAGCCACAGGCAGCAGCAGCTTGACTCTGTCCTCCATTTTGTTGTTACTGCTGCTGCTGCTGCTGCTGCTGTTATTACTACTTTCTCAACTTTTTCCTTTTGTATAACTTTGGCCGAGCGTCTGCTTTTGTTTTTGCATTGTCTATGCTCAGGCAACACAGCTACAGCTACAGCTTCCGTTTCTTTTCACTTTTTCTCTGTTGTTTTTTCTTCCATTTTCATGTTTTACTTTTCTTTTTTAGTTTGCACCTTTTGGCATTGGCCTTTGCAGCATGAACACAGCTAATGAAGCGCCGTTGATGCTGAGAGGCAGCTCAGCAGCGTCTCGGCTCAGGGGGAAGTTGTAAGCAGATAAAACTAAAGTTCAGAGTTGCCTCAGAGAGCAGAGTGTATCAACCACAATTGCAACGAGCGAAGCTCTTGGGGCTTACCAGGTGAAAAGAGATGTTTGTTAAAAAATAAAAAAAAACAGTGAATCATGTAAGCATATGGATGGAAAATTCATAAGTATTCAACAAATTTCAATAATAACGAATTAAATGAACAGTGCTTCCTGGATAATAAAAATATTAAACTATACTGTAGGGCCATTATGTAATCTCGATCTTAATTAGATCAAAAATATTTTCAGTTAAATATTTGATATGAATTTTGGTTTTTTGATAGATTTTTTGAAACCAATTTGTCCGGTGCGCTTAATTTAATTTTTGTTACAAAGAAATGTCAATATATCGACAATTAGTATACTGATTAAGCTCTTCGAAAACAAGACAATTTGAAATTAAGATCTTTGCCATTGATTAAGGTGTTAATCCATGTTACAATTGCTAAGTTTTCGGGCAGTTTTCTATCTTCTATAAATCGTATCCCTCTAGCTATCAATCTTGTGTACGCCGCTGCTATATAAATGTAATATATCTCATGATAGAAAAAAGTGTCGCCAAGACAAAGCGCAGCCAATACGAAACAAAGAAACTTTTGGTGTTGATCTCATTAACGGCAAAACACTTCAAGGCCAAGCAAAACAACAGCTACAGCCAATGGCAACAACTTAACGCTAATTGTCAAGCTGTATGTGCTCAAAGTCTCAGAAATATGCCGCTAAATGCTTCTGGGCCTCCTCTTCACTCGACAATGGCGGTTGATTGATTAATGGATGTCAATGTCAACGGGAAGGTGACAAGTGGCCAGCAAGTCGAACAGGAGTCGTCAGAAGCTACAGCTACTAAATGATGTGCCAAATTGGACACGAGGACGGAGGATATGGTCAGTATCTTTGCGAGGATGTGCCAGAAAGTATGTAATAAAATGTCAAAATCCTTGCACACTAAATGACAGGAAAATTGTTGTAGTTTTCGTAGCTGAAAAGTGTGTTTTTCTTGGCTTTTACTGCATGCGGAAACATTTCATTTTGTGCCTCAAGAAGTCGAGGAGCAAGGTGCTAGGTAAGCAGCAGTAAATGGAGTTTCTTTGCACTTCCGTCTATTTTTGCATTTCCGTTTGGCAAAGGAAAACTGTGAACCGAAAGTAACCTAAACCGAATTGGCCAGGGAGTACGGAGAGAGCGAGTCCATTACGGATGTCCGCGTAGCAATTTTAATGCAATTTTTATGCGCTCGTTTTGGGGCTTCCGATTTCTAGTACGAGTATTCTACTTATTTTCTATATATTTGCCATTTTCTATTTGTTGTTTTCTATTTTTCTTATGCCATTTCTTTTTCTATAATATTTTCTTCGCTTGCGGTTTCCATTGCTGGTTTTGCTGTTGTTTGCTGTTTCCTTCTTGTACTGGGCTGCAGGAAATGTGTCTTCTGTCCGAGCGGAAGTCTCTCAGGTATTGTGCCATGTTCTGGCAGTGTATTAAATGGGTTTGTGTACCTCTTTACAAATATACAAGCTGCAAGTGATTACAATACATATAAATATACTCAGAAGAAGCGAGTTAACTTAGTTTTAATTACACAAAAAAATAAATAATTTGAAATACATGAATTTTTATTGTTTTTTAGACCCTGTACTTTAAAATAGTACAAAACAATGGACTTGAAATGTCGATGCAGTGGATTGTTTTAAGATCGGACAAGAAACAGCAAAGATATGCCACAAATAATTTACTTGATTTGGTAATAAGGTATATTCCTATATTGCCAATGGGAAATATTAATGAAGTGTGTAAAAACTGCATTATCTTTTTGATCGTTTCAAAAAATCATTTACTCTAATTCGCTGTAATTTTTAGCAATATTTTTCAAGTGTATTTTCAACTTTATTCTGTCTTATCAAAATGAATTAGAAACTCTATATTTACTCATCGTTTATTTCTCGCAATTCACAAAGTTTTCCAGCCCCGAAAATTTTAGCATAAAACCATTTTATATGCTGCCAAACCGCAGGACAATGTTTGAAAACTAAGAACACAGCCTTCTGCCATCCACACTACTTTTTCAGCTGTTGAAAACCAAGAAAATTCTTATAAAAAGGAACAAAAGACGTCAGCAATGTCTACAACAGCCCAGAAACAACAGCAACAACAAAGGCATCAATAAACAGTGTAAAGGACAGTCGCTAGATCCAAGACATGGGACAAAGCAGGACATTGGACAACAGACAACCGAAAGGAGAGCGAAAACGGACTTGAGGCCGGCTACAAAGCTTCCGGCTGCTGCTACACTGTGAGAATTACAAGTGTAATTCCGCTAACATTATACCCTGTACTAATTAAAATGGGTAAAAACAGGGTTTGGGAAAATATATGTAATAAGAGGAGGCGTGGTAGACCCCACAGAGTAGTATATCCATTCTTGATTAGGACGCCGATTTGAGTACTAGATTTGACCCATTCCGTATGTCTGTCCGTATATCTCAATGAACGCAAAAATCTAGAGACGCCATGTTTAGATTGCAGATGGATATAAACAGTAAGCAGATCAAAGGTTGGTATTCAGAATATATACCCTCATCCACTATATTTAACTATTCTAAAAATCACTTTAAAATTGGTCAATAGACATAGAAGATATTAAAGTATCAATATTTTATGTTTTATCTTGTTCGCTCTCTCGTTTATGCTAAATTTGTTTCAGTGCTGCATTTGCTGGTCTTTCATATTTTTATCGGGTTCATTCCATAGTCTTGTGGGCACGGGTTGAGTGGGTGGGGAATGGGAGTCTGGGGTCATGGAACATACGTCAAAGATGCTTTATTGAGTGAAACAAACAAAGCTTCGACCTTCTACTTTAGTTTGTGGGCGGGAAGGGGCGAAAGGGCTTTTGACAAACAATTTTAAAGTTGTGCGGTTACTTAAGCTACAGCATCCAGCAGAGAGATGCTTTCCCAACTGTTATTACCCATAACAGCAGCAGTGCCAACTGCCCCCGCTCCCTCTTACAGTCCCTGCCCCCTTCAGTACCCTTACAGGCCTGGTTCAATGCAGACAAACAAAGCGCCCCAGGCGGGATTTTAAAAAGCACTTACCAAAGCTACCAAGAGGGCGGTGTTTTTTGGCTACGGTTCAGAGAGAGCAGAAGAGCAGGGGGAGAAGAAGAGAGGGAAATATACGCGTATGAGCCTGCTGGTAAATTTGCAAAAATATTGACAGCTACGACGACACTGCTCGTTGGATATAATTTAATAAATCAATATTTTATTAGCTGCACACGCCCACATTGCAAGAGGGGGGAGGGGAAAGCTTCTTCGAATCAAATGCGTAGGTGCAAAGTGTTGATAAACTGCTTGTCTGCATCAACAGCTGCGGGCCATGGGTAATTTTTGATAAAGTAACCGCACATATTTAAAATGAAAATATACCAGAAAAAGTCTCAATTAAGTTTAATTATTTATGAACCTAAGCATAACAGTCAACTATCTACAAGCTTCTTGTGTTTTTTGATATAGGATTAGCTTTTGAATAGTTTTAAATTTAGTCGTGGTATATATATTATATTATTTTATTTACGTATATCTTATTTGGATAAAGCGTCAATATAAATACAATGCTTTTATTTGGTATTTTGATTTTTTATTTTTTTTTTATACATACATTAAAAACCATGGTCCAATGTTGCTGGTTCAACCGTATCATAACCAGTGAGAGTTGGGCCAGCGAGAGTTCGTCTAGCAAGAGTTGGTCCAGCGGAAGTTGCAAAAAATTTACAATTTACAAAAATTTATTAGTATTAAATAATTTAATAATAATAATTTAATTTTAATGTCATAAAATATAAATTCATAATTTTCTGAAAATGCACAATAATGTTAAAAAAAATATTAGTATTAAAGGAATTGTTTTTAGTGCATCAAATATGAATAAATATAAAATATAAACAAAATATTTTCGCTCTCGCTGCGCGCTCGACATAGTATGTAGATCAGTGGTGCCCAAACGGAGAGGCTCTCCCCATAAGCATGAGCTCTCCCCATATGCTAAAAAGGAGCGAGAGCTATGGAGTGGGCACCTCTGATGTAGATGAAGCGCTGTCTTTGCCTCTCACTGCAGGTAACTGTAACTCCGATCTGTACTCAATTACTTGAGCTTTTGCCGAGAGAGCCAACAAGAGCGCGTAAGTTGAAGAGAGCGCTGCGAGATGAGCGATGCATATGTGCGTATGCTTGTGCAGGCTATGCGAGAATGAGACAGAGTGAACGGGTAGCTGAGGAGGGGAGAGCGGCGTTTGTGGATCTCTTCCTACGTAAAAGCTCGATCAAAAGAGTGAGAGCGCAGACTGCTTGCACTATAAAAGCTGCTTGCGAGCAGTTATCATCTGCAGTGCAGAGTCTGGAGTGGCGTGATGCAGAATTCTAGCGGGGGCGTGTCATATCAACTATGACTGTAACCGCAACGAGTCATGGTTATTGATTTTGTGTACTTAATTAATTTTATTGAGTGTATTTATTTTATTTAGTTAATGGATTGTTTTCGTTATTAATTGGAAGATTATTGAATCATCCAAATAAAAGTAAATATATATTTATTATAAATAAATAATAGAATTCGTGTTTAAATAAATTTATTTTGCTTTTTTTTTTAAGAAAAAAACATTAATTTACAGCAAGCTCAAGTCGTAATAAAACTCTTTTGACTAAAAGTTTTGGTGAACTATTAAATCATAAAATTATAAGTATTAAACAAATTGCACAGAATTTGGAATATTATTGCAATAATTTTTATATTAATAATCTATTATACACAGTATATAAATATATATTATTTATGACATTTTGCAAAATTCTTAGCAATAATTCTGAAAATGCAAAATTAAACATTATGTTTTTTAATTTTTTAATATCTGTGAGTTGTTATATAATAGTTCTTTACAAATCAACATTTATAGGTTCTGTTTAAGCTAAAAAAAACCCTTCTTTTTAGAAATAGGTGCAGCTTCTATAGCATGTTTCCTGTATCCTCTGGCTGCTTACTTCTGTCATTCGCAATCAATTGCAGCCAATAGGCATTAGGACATTAGCTCCTTCTACGGCTTTCTTGGCATCTGCAGCAGATCAAAAGACACCGAAACACGTGTCCAACTGTGGCTGACATGCAGGGGGGATCAACGGGGTGACTTGTAGGCCCCTACGCCTCTGGTAAGTTGGGATTGGGACAGAACTCATATCATGCAGCCACATATAGACTTGTATTTATATGTATGTCCTGGCTGCGTGCAATGCCTTCGAAATGCCTTTCAACTGTGGCGCCTGCAGCAAGCGCATAGAATATACAAGGAGATACAAGAGACCCAAGTTTTTTCCTGCTGATTTTGCTCAGCTTTAGCTGTAGTATCTGTGTGTAGTTGTTGTAGTTGTTGTCGCTTTACGCACTCAGCAGAAATGTTGAGAACTTGCTCCTTTCATTACTTATTTCTTTATGACGCTAATGTCCTTAATTCGTCAGTGTTAACCTAATTTCGAGTAGTCGCTGCGCCGCACACAACTTCAGACGCGCAGAGGATGTAAGCGACAGTGGGACAAAGTGACAAAAGGACGGGGGGACAGTGGGACAGTGGGACAGGGGGACAGATGTATAACAGGATTGAGCAACTGTATGGCAGAATGCAGGAGCAAAATAGAAAGAATTATGCCAAGAAAGTTTTCTATTTTGTCGCAACGGCGGCAGGCGGCAAAAGTTTTCTGTGGCCAATGCGACGACACACACAAATATGTATATAACTTTAGCTAAATATATATATCTATATAAATATATGTGTGTACACAGCGAAAAAAACTGAAGAATTCCGATCTTGATAATATGCTTTTAGAACTTGTCTCAAGGAAATAAGTACATGTGCATGAAAAAAGGTATTAGATACAATATATAAATATAAATCAAAAATCGATTGTTGGTATGCAATTATCTATAAACAAGATTGTTTTTTAAAATTCTTAAACCGATTTTCTCTTTACCCGTCATTCTTGTAACCATTATCGGAATTTGTAGTAGCGTGATTTTAATTTAAATTACGCACTTAACTATATTTAAGTTTAAGTAAACTTAAAAATGAAATTATATTAAATAAATATTTTAATTTTGTTCAGGATAATTTTTTGTTTTTTTATTAATTTCTGTTATTCTTAATTTAATAAATAATTGAAAATTATTCTGTATTTATACTGTAATTGAATATTTGGGTTAAGATTACAAATTCTTTTATTGAGTTAATTGAAAGGCCGTTTTCTCGCTGTGTATAGATATAGACAAACAAAAATGCCTGGTTTGTGGCATGTCCTGGCCCATGTCCTTTGTGTTTGTGTGTGTCGCTGAGCTGTGCGCATTCCCAAAGGCTATATAAATCATAATAATTTTGCGATGTAGCAATGGCTAAAGGAGCAGCAGCAGCAGCAGCAGCAGCTCCTTCATGTCGCATATCCTTGTGGCATGTCCTTTATTTGCTACGTGTTGATGTCCTTTTGATGGCGCTTCTTTCTGCACAGACCTAAGACCCAAGATGGGCCCATGCGAATGGCCTCCGGGGCGTATGACTAACCACCAAGTCGACCCAACCTACTATCTGTCCCTCTATCCCTCTGTCCATCTGTCCGTCTGTCTGTCTGTCTGTCGTTTCTTCGTCCTGTTTGGAGAGTGCGTGCGTGCGTGAGCGAGTGCGTGCCGCCTTGTATTTGTAATTCCTGGCAGCATGTCCAGCATAAAAATATACTTAAGTGATTTCTCTTGATTCACTTACATAGATTTGGGTTACATTTCTTTTCTATTTCGGCTTACCTCGCCGCTGCTTCGGCTTCGGCTTCTTGCCACAAAACGTTGCAAATAAATAATTTTTATGATGGAATATGCCTTGGCATTTGGCATGGCGCCCTTCATTTAATTTCGCTTAAAAGCGCCAAAAGTTAAGCTGCAATCATTTAAATGATTTATTCCTCTTGATTTTCATATCACGGATCGCCGCTTGCCACACAGACAGACAGACAGAAAGACAGACAGAGAGACGGACGGACAGATAGATGAAAAGGACAGCACAAATACAGGGACATTTGCCTTCATTTCATTCGACTTTTCCTTCTCCCCTGGGGTTAACGGTCGACTTTGGCCAAGGGACATGCTCAATCATAATTTCTGCGTGTCACATTGATAATGGTTGATTTATACAACAAAAGGTGAAATTTTATGCTCCATTTTTGGCATCTAGATTGTACTTTGATTTAAACTTAATAAAAAAGAAGTTTAAGTAGAGTGCAATTTGGAAACTGAAATCTGTAATTTTGCTTATTTAGTAAATAATTATGAACTAATAGTTATCATTTGTGGTTAGTTCCAGTATCTTATAATAATTTTTGGGTTTCTTTTATTAAAAGAAATATAGCTATAGATATAAAATTGATTCAGAAATTTATATGTATTCAAAAATAGTTGAAGAATTAAATATCAAGATAAATGAAAGTTTGATTAATTTATATAAATATTTAAAACAGTTTTATGGCATTTTGTTATATAAAACGATGTTTGTTTATTAATTTTTAATTTTTTTTTATAAATTTGTTTAACAACTAATTCATTACTTATTTAAAAATGAGCTGTTAAATTTTATTATACTTAGTTTTTTTTAGGGTATAATTAAAATCAATACATCATAAAATAATTTTGCAAAAAAAATTGAATTAAATTCAAATTAAATTAGCACGGCTCAGCATTTTCTGCAGTGATTGAAAAAACTCAAATAGATCAAAAATAATTTAAGACAGAAGGGAAAATGAAATAAATTTTTAATAGTTTTTTTTTTAAATGGTGTGGCATATTCAATACAAATTTTTAACCAACCAATGAACATAATTATTAGAAAAGAGAAAGGAAAGAAATTTCTAAAGGGGATAAAACGAAATATCGAGTGCATTTGCTACAAATATTTGAAATATGCAAAAAGTGCTCTAATCAAAAGGAAAAGGCAAAGAGACGACAACAAAACTTACCCTTGACCTCTGAACCAAAGTCATTAGCAGATTTTTGTAGCTGCATGGAAAATATTTTTATTTTTAATTGTTATTCAGTTAATCCTGCTGTTGTTGTTGTTGTTGTTGTTGTTGCTGTGGTTATTATTGTTGCAACGGAGACGCTGCAGGCAACAACGTAGAAAGCAACGCTAATGACCAACTTTTGCAATGGCAGCAAAAACAAAAACAAAAACAAAAAATACTCAACAGTTTGGTTGTATTTGTAGTTGTTGCAATTGCTGCAGTTCTTGTTATTGTTGCAGACGTCGAAAACACTCAAAACCCATTAGGCAACACTTTATGCTTAGTTTAAAGTTTGAGGGCAAACAAAATGCAAAAAATATATATATGTATATGTGTATCAGAAAACGAGGTGACTGCGGGCCAAACTGAATTTTGCATATTAGCAGCTCCATAAGCCGTTCAGAGAGGGCAGAGTGCAGGGCGGTGAAAGAGAGAGGGGAAGGTAAAGGAAGAGGGAGAGGGAGAAGCAGACGCAGCTGAAGTGAGAGAAATGTTCTATAAAAACGTTGCTCAAATTTTACAAGCGACACACACACACACTAACATACACACACATACACGCACACACTTTCTCTTACACATACAGCATGGCGTTGTCTACTTAACAGTCGACGTTGGGCGTTGCCTTGGGGCGTGGCAGCTGCATTTAAAATGCAATTGCCGTGCCATCTTCTGACTCGCTCCCTCACTCTCTCTCTCTTTCTCTATCTCTCAATCTTTCTCCCTCTGTCTCTCTGTCGTGCACACACAATGCAAATGAAATCGCCACGCCCCTCGCAGGCCTACGCTTACGCCCAAAGTTATGCTCAAGTTGTTAACTGCACAGCGGGCGACGCTGACTGCAGAGAGAGCGATTGGATGAGAGAGGGGCAGGGGCGGGGGCTGGCACTCCGGCGTAGTGCAGTATTTGAAACAATTGCCGTAGGCGTTGCGTTTACATTGAAAATTACCCCACTTACTGTCTTGATGAGGCACATGACGAGTGCCAAGAGGCGCCAGGAACCGAGAATATGCCAAAGAGCCAGGGAACAGCATCTTAAGGAAACAAGTCCTTCAGCACAGTGGGACATGAGATAGCTAATTGCCAACTCTATTACTAATAGTACCATTAATTAGTTAAATGTATCTCTTGAATAATATAATAAAACAGATTTATTATTTAATTAATTTAGTTTGATTAAACATTTCATTTCTTAATAATAAAATTACTATCATCAGAAGTAAATAAAAATAAATATATTCAGTTATATTTAATGACAAAATAAACGAATTATTGTTTTTTTAAATGCCTCATAATTTGTAAAAAATTTCCTATTTTATTTCAAAAGATGCCCAATAGATACATATCTAACGAGTAATATTTATATTTAATTAATCCATCTCTTAACTTAGCTTAATTTTAATATCGCATATGTAATATCGTAGATAATTTAATTTAAGTTCTTATTTCTTATTAGCTGAAAATATTTATATATAGCAATTTATTTGCCGTATGATTGCTATATGTTTTGTTATATTCCAAAAAGCTCTTTGTATGTTATTTCAAATTAAAATAATATTCAAAATATATTATATTTATTCTTTATTTAAATTTATTTTTCTATGCAAAGAAGTGCATATAGTATTATAAATTATATTATAATAAAAACAGTACTATGGTTTTATTTTATTCCACTGTGACGACCGCATCGCTGTTGCGGTTGCCGCGTGCCAAGCCACGTATAGATTAACATAAATCGAATGTGACACAAAGGACGCAAAGGACAGCCGCGGGTGAAGACGGAGACTGGCAGAAGAAGAAGACGAAGAAGAAGCGGCAGGAGTCTCCTTTGGCACTCGCAAATCACTCAACGCAAATGATGGATGATCTGCTCACTCGCTGTGCCAATGCGACTGCAGCTGCAGAGCAGGGAAGGGAGGAGGTGAGAGGATAAGAGAGTGGGGCGAGAGAGGGCAAAAGGTCGGCACCCCGCGGCGGCATTTAACGCAATAGCGCCAACTATAAATTTAAAATTAATTTTGAGACTCGACGAAGGCTGCACATCAGCGTAACGTCGACATGTTCACGAGAGAAGGTATGGGAAGAGTCGGAAAGGGGGAAGAGGGGAAAACACACGCTCAGATGCTCGGGCATACATACAGACAAATGACACGCATTTTATTGCAGTGCAGTCTGGCTCGAGCTGCGAATTGGGAGTTTAAGTTTTGGTCTTCCGGCAGAGCTGGCGTAACGGCATTTGTGTGAGGGGAGAGGGAAGTGAGGAGGGGGGGGGGAGTTGCAGTTCTTTAACGCTTTGTTGTCTGTCATTACAAGTGCATAAATTATTGTAACCACATTTGCTGGCGTCAGTCAGCCATTGACGATGGCGACAAGCGGCAGACAGACAGACATGGAAGGGGGGCAGACATCCGGTTGGAGTATCGGCAACATGCAACATGCAACGGCAACAGTTGCCACTGTGCACTGATGACATGACAAAATATTTTCCCAGGCGGATGCTGCCACCTTGGAGCTACCAAAAATGTACGTTTGACTTTGATGCCGAAGCTGGCTGCAGACAGCGCATGTGGCTGCCACGCCCACTTGTCTCCCATATCAAGCTGCCTTATGACCTTTATGCAATTGCATTCTGCGGCAATGTGTCCTCCATGTCAACAGCAACATGAGAGTAAGTCTGTGTGTGAGTGTGTGTGAGAGAGTGTGAGGCAACTGGGCACTGTTAGCTTCATTTCTCCATTTCTCCATTCTGTCTCATCATGTGCGTATTTGCCATTTTTTCAGCTGCTTCTTCGCTCTCTCTTCTTTGCTTTTTTGTGCATTTCATTGTGGATTCTATCATTTTCTACTCGCATGCTTCAGCAGTTTTTGGAATTTTCAATTTGTTCAAAAATTTTTGTGCACCAAACGCAGCGTATAGAACTAGCTACAGTAAAATAGAGAGAAAAGAAAAGAGAGAGAGAGAGAGGGAATGAAAGAAGCAGATTCCCAGGGAAAATGTGAGAATGAGCGCAAGGCGCTGTCTGGAATGTTGTTTATAATGCAGGCCAATAAAATATGATTTTTATTATACATGGCTTGACAAGTGTTTAAATGCATTTTTAAAATATTAAAACCAAAGTGCTAAGGCCAATAAAATATAAAAAATATAAATTAATAAATTAGAGCATAAATAAAATATATTTTATTAAATATATTTTTAAAATAAATCACTTTCTCGGTCTATATATGAAGTAATTTATTCCGACTTACACTGGGCTTTGCCTGAGCTGCGTCTCAATTGCCGCAGCTTCATAAATTTTATGACAGTCCAACTAATTTATTATCTAGACTTTAGCCAGAGAACATCAATCTATCCGTAGCACTTCTAGCACGGCCCATTGAAACTCAATTTCAATATGCCAAAAATATCTTAGTTATTAGACGTAAAACTTTTGTTATAATTTATAGCTAACCGCAGTTGAATATAAATACAAAATTTTGCCAATTTTATTTTAAGCCAAAAACTTTTGACACTGCCGAGCAGAATGAGATTGTTATTTTCGTAGCAGGAACTTATATATAGTATATACGTATATATACATATATATGCTCTATATATCCGCTGACCTCTGTCAATAATAAAACGTTTGATAAATGCTTAGAGAGATCTAGAAAATATTTTACATGCGAATTAACGCAATAAATTTGAACCGAAAACCTCCACAAACAACAACGGCAACAACAGCAACAACAACGGCAATCAAATTGTTGGGCAAACAGAGCCAACTTTGATTGCGAAACACATTTGTGATTTATTTCAGCGCACATTTAACAAATTGCCCCCAGAAATATATGTAGCACCGAGTGTGTATATTTATACGTATTTATTTATGCGACCGGCTACTTAGGCCATTAAGCAAACGCCCACTGCTTCAGCCCCCAAACCCCAACCATCAACTGCTAACCCGAACATAAACCCACATCTAAACCCCACCAAGATGCTCTGCGCAAATAACTTGATTAAAAAACCGCAAAAACCTATCGAGGACCCAATGCGTTGACCACACACAGAGAGCCCTACAAACTGCCCTAGGGTGTGGCAAATGACGTGAGGGAGCGGGGGGCGCTGCCGGAAGGGGTGGCAGCTGCAGAGGGCCGCATGTTATGGCCACCGCAATCCGATTCAATGTGTAATTTAACACGAAATGGGAAACGATTGGCAGCGCAGATTGACTGAGAAGCAGGGGAAGAGAGGGGACCAGACCAGCGAGCGCATGTGTGTGTGTGTGTGTGTGTGTGTATTTGTAGATCTTCTGGCCATGTTGAAGGCAGCTCGCACTGACCAGCGCATAACCACACCTGTGGGCGTCTCTTGATGTAACCTGTAGGCGTGGCTGGTCCGTGTCCGTTTGCTTTGGTGCCATGTGGTCATAGTATGGTGTGCCTGAATACTTTCAGCTGAGTTTATTGATGTTGTTGGAATTAATGTGGCAACATGGCATAATCCATGGGGATTTGCCTTAGTGCAAACCCAGTCAAGTGGCAAGCACATAAATCTTAACAAAAAACTACTGATTTCTGATTCCTTGCAGCTTATTTGATGTCTCAATTTATTTGGCATCCTAACATGCAAAATTCCAGCACGCGCATCAATTCAAGTCAAAGTAATTATAACACTTCAGCAACTCGCTGCAAATCTCAGCAGAAACGCACATTTTATGCAGACCTTTTCGATTAAAATGCGTTGCATACTTTTCAGCGCATACAGGCATTGCATACTGTGCTCGTTCGCCTCTCTCTCTTTCTCTCTGGCAAACATTTGCATGGCAGCAGCAGCAGAGCCCTCTGACAGACCTATAACCAACCAGAGCATACAAATAATTAAGTTTTTTCTCTAACTTTTTGTGTGTGTAAGTGGTTTCCCCCTCCCCCTCTCTCAGCCCTTGCCCAGCACAACACAGTCACGTAACTTGACAATGGCAAAAACTTTCACATTTTATGCACTGTGCGTTCCCTTCACCTCACACTGCTCTGCTCCGTCTCTCACTCTTTGTCTTTCTCTGTTATTCTCTCCGGATGATTGTCTCTGAGCGGTGCATAAAATGTTTGTAAGTGACGTTGAAATTGAGACACTTGTCGCTTAATTGTTTTTCGAGTTCTGTTACCCAAAAAAGGGAAGGCAAATAAAAAGAAATTATAAAAAAGAGGCGAGAGAGACCAAACATTAAGTGTATGTGTGTTTGTATATATGTATGTATGCATGCTATAGCCTTGGGTATCTGGATACTTGATAGTTGCTCTGCCTCTGGTCTACTCCTTTCCCATAATTCCTTCTGCTGCTCTGGCTGCTTTTTTGTTGCCAGTTGAGAAATGGCACTTCGCAGCACGTTCTATGCGTGCCCGGGACATTAAAGGGTGTTTGGGATTTGCTGTTTGCCTGCTTTTTTTTGGCTGGTGGGCGTGGCTGAGAGCTGCATCCTGTGGTTGTAGATTATTTTAAGTAATTATCAAGCGATTTGCGTACAGACTTAAGTGCTATCAACTCGTTGCTCTGCGGCAGGGAGTTGTAGGAGGCGAAAGTTTTTACATTGGACTCTCACTCTCTGTTTTTCTCTCTGCCTATGCCATTTAATTGTTTATCTGGGAATTACTTTCACAGTGTCAATTTAAACTTTTTAAAATAGACTACCAATGACCTAAATACACTTGATGGATATATCAATTGGGATATGCTCGCAGAAATTTCTAATAGTTTTTTAGAATTAAAATTCAAACGTAAATTTTATATTTAATTTACTTATTTATTAAATGGCAAGAACAAGTATAAAATTCAATTTTTGAATTGAATTGAATTAAAAGTTCAAGATAATTTACGAATAAAAAGCTATTCATTAAAAACGAAAAAAAATATATATATTCGTTTTCTAATTATAACTTGAATAGTGCTGTAATTTACAAGTCTCAGCACTTGTAGCATTAGTCGAATTTAATAATAATAATGTAATAATACTATAATAATAATAATGTAAATAGACTGTATTATTAATTACGTTTCTGTTGATTGCTATGTTCATTGGCAGTATACTGCATCTCTCAAAGTCCATTCGAGTTGCCGACTCGACAATATGTGACCCAAATGTTACTTGGACTAATTTCATTATGACATGAAATGAGCAACTCTGATGCGTTTCAAACACTCTTCGGCCACTGCAATGCATTAAGGGACAAGAAAATGCCATTGGCATTGAGTCTATATGTTCGTATGTGCTTTGTGCTGTGTGGCAGAACGACAACAACTTTGCGAAATGTGAAATTTTGTGGCCTGGGCAAACATTTTATAATTTGCACTACAGCGCAACACATAAGTCAGCAGCACCCTATGGGTATGGCTATGGATATGGTTCTGCGGAGAGTGGAGCGTGGGGAGGAACTGCAAGCACTTTGAGCTGCCATGTAAGCGAGTCCTGCTACATGACAAGCACCAGGACAAGGACAACAACAGACGAGAGACGAGTGACGAGAGACGCCAGCCGAGAGATACAGACGAGTGACGAGAGGCGAGCGGCGAGAGGCGAGAGGCAACAGCAGCCTAGGCTGTCAGTCAGCCATGCTCTCGCTCCAGCTCAATGATAGCCGGACAGACCACAAATGATTTTGCAGTTGACAGTTGTCTGTTGCCATTTGGGGAATTTAGTGTTAATTATGGTTGTAATAAGTTATACAACATAAGCTACACACATGCGCTACACACTCCCGTACATTGGTTGCGGCCATTTTGAATTCTCCATACTTCAATTTCGCAAAACTGTCGCAGCATTCAAATGAAATTCTCCGACGAGCAGCAACAAAACTCATTAGTGTTTTGGCCTTCTGCGTGCACACGTCACACAGTTTAATATTAACTCAAAAACAGAGTTTATGGTTTGCCATTAGACCACTGCAGAGGTGTCCGCAATTAACAACTGCAATTTCGCAAAATTACTGTAGATAAATATGGGTTAGTGAGATCATTCCCATCTCTTGTTGATTATTGAAAGAACATAAATCGTTTCAAAGTATCCTGCAAAGAAATAAGAATATATTCTTTGGAATAAAATGATTCATATTATTTCTTTTAAATTAACAAGTTCTTGTTATATTTGAATATTTTGAATCAGGCATATAAAAATATTAGCATTTAAATAAATTTAAATTTAGTGTTTAATATTAAATAAATTTTAAATAAATGTATATTTCAATATAAAACAAACAATATAAAACAACCAATAGTTTTTGATACACATGTTTTCACTTTCTTCAATTTCAGAATATATTTTATTATATTATTTATAATTTAATTTTAATTTTTTTTTTTAATTGAACAAAATTGTGTTGTAAATTAGTTTACATATTTTAATCGTTATTTTATTTAATAAATATTATGAATTTCTTGCAGACGAATAAAATTTAATTGAAAGTTTTTATTCTTTTGATTGGGGTTTACAATTAAGTGAATATTAAAGTATATCCCAATATCCTACAAATATTTAAGTTTGGCAACATCTATTGGTTTACAATTGCTCCAATTACAAACATTTAATGAAGTAATCAACTCATGCTAAGATATCCCTTTGCACAATATAATCATTTGAATTATTTGAGTGTGTGCTTAGCACAATAGATTAATATTTTGCATCATAATTATCAATTTCGAGTGCAGCCATCGTAAGTTTTGTTTGCTGCATTCATAAACGTCAGACAGTTTGCCAATTTCTCACTTGGACTACCATTTCCCGATTCCATTCCTACTTTTGCTCCTGCAGCTTTTCTCATGTTTCCATTCCCGTTCCCAATCCCGTTCCAGTTCCAGTTGCATTTTCATATCTAGTTCCTCCATCTTTGCAATTTGATGACTCAACCGGTTGATGCTGTCTGTTTACTGTTATGTAACTCAATCTCAGTTACAGATAGTGCGAGTGTGTTTGTGAGCTCATACATGCTCATGAAATTGGGCAACTCCGCACCAGGAGCCTCAGCTGCAATATTATTGATTTAGCAAACTTGCAGTGCTCGGCTGCTGCAGTCTAAGACGTGGGCTTGGGAAATGCAGATTTGTGCATTTAATTAGGAGTAAGTCTTGTTTACAAGTCTTAGATAATGTACGCATTCATGAGCATATCTGCAAAAGGTGCGTAATTGATGCAATGCATCTTAATGAAGTGAAAGTTATATGCATGGAAGCGAGATTCATATTAAAGTGTACTAAGCAGCCACAAAGGATATGCAAATCTGCAGAACATTAGATATATTAATTGAACGTAAACTATATTTGTAGTTTAAATAAAAATATTGTATCTGCAAATTACAGTGACAGTAAATATCGAAAATTTATATGAGTATTTACATAAAATAATATATAGTATTTATTGTAACAATAAAATCATAATTATATTAGAATAATTATAAAATAAAACAGTCAGTCTTCAATAATTAAATAATAGTTATTTGTTCATTATTAATTATTATTTACAATTTATTATAAAAGAATTTTTATTTATTATTTATAGTTAAATATTCAATTTTTCATATATATTTTTAAAATATTTTTTTTTTTGTTTTACATATTACATAATTTTTAATGCCGCTTATAATATTTGTTTATACTTTTGTTATCGACTAGTTTTCTGCGTTTACTTAATGTAAAGTTTTCTATAAGCAACATCTCCTCTATGCTGAGACTTGTGCTGTTTACTGTTTTCTGTTTCTATAGCCAGGTGTTTTATGGGTACAAATATTTTCATACATAAAAGTTTTTACGAGAACAACAGCAACAACAGCAACAGGTACAACAATGATGATGATGATGCTACAATGTGTACTTGGAAGCATTTTGTGACTTATGGGCAAGTTACTTAAAGTAAAAGTATTTGCAATGTTGCACCAAGCTGTGTGTGAAAGGAGACAGATGCATAGACTGAGAATCGGATACTTTCCAAGATGGTTTAACTTTTACTGCTTGCGGAATTTTTCAACACTACAAACTATTTAATTAACAACTTAAATTGTTGTGGCGATAGACAGTATTTTGCTTCATGTAATAATATTTTATATGGCTCTTCATTTAAAAAATGCCATAAGAGGTAAGCTGCCAGTTTAGATTTTACTTAAAAAAGATTTTGACTAGATGATGTTCTATTGAGTATTTTCAGTTAAATAATATAAACAAATTTAACACTTAATACAGACTGGTTAATCCTTTCCTTAATATAAATTAGCAGGTAATGTTGCCAACATTGGTAATAAATAATAATACCAAAGAAGTGTTTTATGACCACGTTGGGCGCCATTTATGACATTCGCCTGGTACATTTGTAAAGAAAAGGGTTCTATACTCTTTCTTAGTTATTTTTAATGGGTGCATATTTAAAAAAAATTGTAATGGAATCGATTAAATAAAAAAAAAGAATAATGCCATTATTTTCTAACCAATCAGCAAAATCAGCCACAAAAACGAATATTTCCCGGCACTATACTACTTTACACCATATTATACAACACTATAGAAATAAGCTGGCAAATTTTCCATCACTGGCAGCTGTGTTAATTTAATGGCTATTCATTAAACAAATTGCGCACCATAAAGATGACAGTCGCTGACTTTCTCCCCGCACTCACTGCACCCTTCTGTTTCTCCGCCCCCTTTGCAACTCTGCCTCTGCTTCCCACCCACTAATTTTTCTGGCTGTGTCGCCTCTCGCTTGTTAACTGAAACTAAACAGTACAAACACGGCTGTCAACAACTGTAACGTTTACCGCATGTTACCGCTGCACAACGTCCTGTGCTGCATGACAGGACATGTTGTGGCTTCTCGGGCTACCACACTCACTGACAGAGGAGGACAGGGAGAGAGTGCGAGAGAGGGAGCGAGTGATGGAGAGAAGGACAGAGCTTGCACAGGGCAGAGAGACAGAGGCAGCTCATGCTCGGTTTCGTATGTTTGTTCCATGTGAGTGATAATGCATGTGTCCATATGGGAGAACCAGAGTTGCGTTTCACCATGGCGCAATTGCTGAAAATACTCAGCAAAAATAAGCTTTTGTTCATCTATACAATTAATCTTTTCTCAATTATCTTTTTTAAATAATATTAATTTTAACTCACAAACACTTTTCAATAAAAAGGTTTAATCAAAATTTAATTTAATTGCAACCAAGTGATGCTAACTAAATTATTTAAAGCTTATTTATAATATAAAATTCAAACTAAATATAATAAAAATGTGTAGTATTTTTTCAATCATTCAAGTTAAATAAAATTTGTTGATTAAATTATGTAAGTTTTGTTTATAATAAAAAACTAAAACTGCAAATAATGCAATTTCCAAAATTAATTTCGAATATTATAAAAACAGACTTCCGATAACATATAGCCTGATGCTTCAACGGATTACTAATTTATAGATTTTTGCCTTTTGTCTTGGCCAAATGAGCCATTGTGCGTGGTTTTATTAGTTTCACTCCCACTGTGCCTGTTCAACTTCTACTCTTTCTTTGATATTGCCTCACACGACAACATGCTTAATTGTGGAAATGCATTTTGGATACGTTGCTGGCCCTAGTTGCAGTCAAGGGGCCATTGAATTAGCCCAAATGTTGATAGCTGAGCTGGTAGCCTAAAGCTACGTTTTTAAGTGTCAGGAAAGCGCAGTTTTCCAATCAAGAAACTGACTACAAATTTCGTGTGAATTTAGGTACTTCTGAGTATATTGCGTGAGTATATCATAAAAAAAATTATACAAGTGAATATTTTAATCCCTAGAGTATTCAACAGAAAATTTACCTATAGCATAAGTTAGGTGTCCCGTAAAAGTGTGCATTTTCTAACTAGACCTATGAGTAGAAGACACTAGATAACCTCAGTAAAACATTCGGTAACTTAACTATACACCGATCTATCTAGGTCGATAATTTCTCACTTTCAATGACATCTTGCATATGCCGTAATTCCCCGAAATAGTCCAAACTGACCCAACGAAATTCATAAATTAGACTTTATGCAATGTGGAATGCTGGCTTTGTCCCTCTCCAGCAACTCATACACTCCGTTTCACAGTTCTGCCGCATTGAGCACACAATTTATGATGGCACAAATTTCTTTTTGAACTCGGCTCAAAAAAATACACAAAAAAGAAGCCAAATACAAAGGAATTACAAAAAGAATCGAATATGTTTTGGCAAATTTCTGGACGATTATCAAAAACGTGCGCCATATGAGAATGTGGAGCACTCATAGGATATTCAATCTATTATATTATTTTTTATTTGCCTCGGCAATAAATTCAATAATTTATGAATGCGAATTTGCTGCAATTGCATGCGATAACAGCTGCTAACAAATATTTAAATAAAACGCTTCAAATTAAAGTAAAGAATGGCACAGGAAAAAAAAGAAATTTAAATGCCGGTTGAAAAAAGTTTGACAAACGGCAGCAGACGGCATTCGAATACCCCTAAGAGGGGGGCAATGGTAAACTGTATTATCACCTCAAATATGTGTAATAAAGTCCCGAGGGGTCTTGACACAAAGCACCACACACAAACACCAGCACAATCACAAGCACCAGGCAAACATGACACACGACAAAAACAAAAAACAAAAAAACCCAAAAAAATACAACATAAAACATTAAAAAAATTTGCAGACTGGGTATATGGCATATGGCAACTGGGGAAGTACCCGTCTACTCAAACCAGAGCCAGAGCCAGAGCCAAACAAAAGCCAATGCCAATGAAGTTATCAGCGTGTGCCAGACAGAGCTTGGGGAGCAGCCAAAAGTCGAGTAAACATGCAGAGGCAAATAAATAAATTACATTTAGATGGTGAGAGTGAAACTGGGAAACTGAAAAACTGGGAGTAGTAGCCCAGGGCAACTGCTTCCCTGGTGTTTTGAAGCATTGAAATCAGTTTCAAAGCAGATTTTTAAATGCTATTAAATTAGTTGAAGAAAATTGCAATAATTCAAGCATTCCATTTTGAAATCCAATCAATTCAACTCAACATTTCATAAAATTCTCTGAAACATTATTCTAAACATGTCTAAACCTACAACCATTAAAGATGCTCTGGCTCGTTGGGAGGATCGCAACAAGCAGGAGGCAGTTACAGCCACAGATATTGGACTGCAGTTCCAATATCCCCCAATTGAGAAAATGGACGCCACTCTCAGCACATTGGTGGAGTGCCAGAAGCTAAGCCTCTCGTCGAATATGATTGAGAAAATATCCGGCATATCGGGCATGAAGAATCTAAGAATACTCTCTCTGGCTCGCAACTATCTGAAGAATCTCAATGGCATCGAAGCCCTGGCCGAGACACTGGAAGAGCTCTGGGTCAGTTACAACAACATTGAAAAAATCAAGCAAATCGAATTGATGAAGAATCTGCGTGTGTTATACATATCGCAAAACGCCATCAAAGATTGGGCTGAATTTGCGCGCATGGGCGTAGCGCCGAATCTGGTCGAGATTACCTTCTGTGGCAATCCGCTGTATGAGAACATGGATGCAAATAATTTCACTGCTGAGGCCATACGTCGTTTGCCCAATCTGAAGAAACTGGAAGGGGAACCCATTGTGCGTTGAACCCATGTTATAATTTATATTTACATTTTTGCTTGAACTGAAATAAAATCTGCAGCAGCTGCAAATGCTCTGGCAATTGCTCTGCTTCAACAGTTGTTGCCTCACTCTACGGTCTTGCCATTTTTCAAGTGCCACGCCCACAACGCCCATAACAACAGCAACAATATGGAAAACAAGCTGCCAGTTAAGCTATCAGGAGCTCAACTAGCTGCTGTTATAGGCATTTCAATGCTGTGCAGATTTTCAATAGATTCTCTCTGCTGTTTTGCGTCTTGTTTTTTTGGTTCTTTTGCATTGCTGAACATCAGCAAAATGAGAGAATTTTCCAATTTTCATTGCGTTGCTGCTGATGAGCGCCATTGTTTAGTGCCCACAAACTCTCGACAATGTTGTAGGTGAAAGGTTTTTGCCTTTTGTTTTCATTGCCCCCCAGTTGAGCCGAAGACAAGGCTTGAGCTTGAGTCTTTAGGTCTGTGCATTGTTTGCATATTTTTAACCTGCACCAAAGTAATGAGAACACACATTTTAGCATATACACAAAGTGGGCGTGGCAGCCACATCAAAAAGACAAAACAAGAATACAAAAAACAATATAAAACAAGAAATGTACCAGAGTTTATATTGAAAAATGTTTACCTGAGCTCCTGTTGTAGTATTTGCAGATACAGAACATGTTGGACAGATTGGGGTTTAATTTCAATACATTTTGCGGCTTATTTTTGACTCTTGCAATTTGATTTTCATTGAAAATTTGTAACTTGCAGTCAAGAAGTGAAAACAAGTCAAAAGCAGAGTCTCCTCACAGTCTAAGAGTCTGGCAGTCAGTCTAACTGCCTTTTGGCCAATAGTCGAGCATTTTATTTGTTTTGTGCGCATAAATAATCAGAAAATACACACAGACAGGGCAGACAGCTTGGCAAACAGAGTAGTACAGCAAAAAAAGCAGCAAAATAAAATACATGAAAAGCGAAAATCCATACACGAGATAAAACTCATAAAAACAGCAACAGCAAAACAAAAGTAAAATTATGAAAAGCAAATTGCCAGACAACAAAGTTTAATGATTCCTTATGCCTATTTGACTTAACTGCAAACAATTCAAAAAATATTCCCATTGATACATTGTATTCTTTGCCAAATACTAATATTAATTCGAAAATTCCGGCATTTGCAAACATCTGCAGGATTGAGCAAATATGAATTAGTCAGCAGCAGAAATGAATAGGCAGACTTTAATTTTACGCAGTAAAAAATTAAGTTTAATTGAAATGCTTTTGATTGATTTTTATTAAATTTATTTGGCATTGTATGTAAATAAATTAAACAATATTATATTTTTCAATTAGATATTTAAAACATGGTGGAAAAACAATACGAATTTTTTATTGAATACCTTTATTATATTTTTACTGCGTAAAAATTGCTACTTAAATTGATACATAACTCAAATTCTGTCAATTCTCTTTGTAAAATAACAAATTTTGGATTTTTGCGAGTTTTTTATTAATTTTTCTAATTGCAATTTTACTGTGTATAATTGTATGTGTATAATTGTATATGCCGTAGCAGTCTTTTGTTTAATTTAGTTCAGAATGTTTGTGTTTTCCATAGAAAAACATCAAAAGGACTGTGCATTTTTGTGGCATTACTAAAAATGCATATTTATTTGTCAATATTTTGCAGCTGTTGGGCAAATAAATAAATGCTCTATGTGCATGGAAAGCTTTAAACTTAAATCTCAAACACAGGTAAATTCGGTGTGCATTTTCCGTTGATTTTCTTTTGCAGCTATTCCTAAGCTCTTATCATAGTTGAAGCATAAATCACGCGTTTAGTTGCCAAGTGGTTTTCAGAGTCCCCGTTTTAGCCGCTTTTGCGTTTAACTGTCGCTCCTCCCATTTGGTCAACGGCGCAGCGAACACCAACATATTTAGAATATATGGCAACACTTTGGCAACACCAACACAACCCTTGACCACAGCATGGGCAGACAACAGAAAAAAGCATACACTGCAAAAAAAGCATAGCGAATCAGTGCAAGAACCCAACACAAACCCAAACACAAACACAGACGATTGCGCAACCACAGCATGGCACAAAAACCACTTCAACTTGCACTGGGCACACACTCTCGGTAAGTGTTGTATGTGCAGTTAGGGTTGTGCACTGTTGTCACTGCCAGAGTTGCCAACAGCAGCCACATGCGGGCCACAGAGAAAGCGCAGAGCAGAGAGGGAGCGAGGGGCAGAGCGAGCAGCAGCAGACGCTAAAAACTTGTAGCGTAAATTTTTTATAAGCCTTTACACACATTTTGGCATTTGGCATTTGGCATTTAGATTTGTGCAATAATATTTCTGCTAACCATGGGCGGTCCCATAGCACTAACAGGGCCACTGATAAGGCTATAAAAATCTGACAAGTCTATAGACTGCAGAAAAGCACAAAACATATTTTAATAGTGTGTCAGAGAAATTTAAAATACTTAAATATCTGCGAAATTATTTATTAAATACAGCATATTGTTTAGGATCAAAATTCTTTTAAATACTATATGATTCACAAGCTATTTAATGTAAATTACTTATTCGCCAATAACAGCAAAGCCATATTTAATATTGAATATATAACACTAAATTATGTATTTAATATAATAAGTATACCATTTTAAACATACTTTTAAATTAATAATTATTTCATATATTGGTTTAAATGATTTAATAAAATTAAATATAATAAAATATAATATAATTTGTAAAAAATGTTTATATAATTTTTTTTAGTTTCTACAATATTTAATGTTTATTTTAATTTGTTTTATAAAATGTAATAAATTGCACACCTTTTTTTTAGAGCATCTGCAGTTCGCATGCTAGGCACAACCGTATGTCTGATGCTGCACCTTGTGAGGCAATGAATCGAGAACTTTGGGTTTAAGTTTTTGGCAGTGGCATATCTTTAAGATACTCGTACTTAAAGCAGCGCACATTGAGACTGCGATAGAGCGACATGAGCTCCACATCTTGTGCCTGTCAAAGGCGCATAAATCTATTCAAAGACTTTACGAAAAATCCAGACAAATGCCAGAGATTACAAAAAGATTTCGGCCGCATGATGCATGGGCCTCAACTGAACAAGTGTGTGTGTGTGTGTGTGTGTGTGTGTAGATCCCCCTCTCTCTCTCTCTCATCCCTTCTATACCGCACAGCACAAATGAAACCAACACACACAAACAGAAACGCACACATGCAAAACAATTAAAGCCTGATTAATAGTTGAAGGCAGACCAAAAACTCACATTTCTCTCGCTACCTTTCGCCAAGTTTCCCTAGGCCCTGCCGCCCCTGCCCCCTGCCCCTGACCATTCAGCTGAGTTATGACTTTTGTTGCCTTTCGTTTGGGCTGTTTAGCATACTTTTGGGCGCAGATATTATGCCTTTTACTCTGTGTGTTTCTGGTTGGCATTTACGCCCGCGCATAAGTCAAATTGTTGTTAATTTCACAATGTTAACCCCTTAAAGCGTAATCAGAGCAGAGCAGAGACATAACATAAATTCATTTGCCCAGACCGGGACAGTATCCCTGCTCTTGCTGCCTCTCTCACCCTCTTCCTCTCCCTCACCACGCTCCCCGTTGGTTTTCATAATATAAATCATTAAATTTTAATGCTTCCCAGGAGATCAATGAACATGACCGCAAATTATACTGAAGCGTGCTTTCAGCCGCATAAAAGATTTCATCTCTTCGCTCTTTTTTGCACTCCATATACGTATGTATTTTAAATGCATTTATACACATACATATATACATATATAACATATATGTAAAGTGTTTGCATTGAAGTTGCGCTGGTGTGTGTGTGTGTAACCGTATAGCTTTGGGGGCAGATTAAATGCAGCTGCAGCCACAAAGTTGTCTGCGCGAATGTGCGCCGGCAATTGTTACAAAAAAAATGGACTTCGGATCTTTAAATTGCAACTGTAATGTGTTGTTTTATGACAGCATAAAGTATTCCAATTATTTTAAAATAAAATAAAACTTTTATGCTCTCATCAAATGCTCATAGAGCATCTTCAGTGTTTACACTGATTAAAATGGGCGAGCGATGCAACGCCCACAATATTGTTTAGTTAATATTTTCTGTGTTTAATAATTGGTTTCAATGTTTTTTTTGGGATAGTATTAATTCTTGATAACAACATTCTTGTTTTTCAACTTTTTATTTTAATTAACTTTTAATTATAAATTTGATAAAAATCACATCGATGATTAGCATACATTCATATATAGAATTCTTAATTGATTTTATTGTTTATAAGTTGATTTTATTTACTTTGTTAATTATATTAATGTTATTTCTTTGATTGATTTTATTTGTTTTGTTAATTATTTTATTATTATTTATCTTGCTCTCCAAACTCTCGCTGACCAAACTCTCGTTGGCAAAACTCTCACTGGCCAAACTCTCGCTGGCCGGCTTAAATGATTTTATTTATTATTGCTTAAAATTGTTTTTTTTTCAATTATTCCGTTATTATTAAGAGCAATTTTATAAAATATATAGAAATCACAATATTGCTTGTTTATGCTAGTTAATAAACATTATTATTATGCTATGCTGCAAACAAGGCTTAAATAATCAACAGAAACTTGCCAAACTTTCGCGTCAACAAAATGCTGCATAAACTGCACTTCCGCTGCCTTAAAGCCAACAGAAGATGGCAAACAGCGGCAGCAGAAGCTGAACAAACCAAAACGATGCCTCTTCAGGCACACATACTCACACGTTTCCTCTCTCTTTCTATAGTAAATCAAAAAGTTTTCTAGTGCCAAATAGGGGCGTGCCTTTGCTACAATTTCCACTTGTAGATACTCATATCCAACTGGCGTTGCCTTTTGCCTTTGACTACGTGCCACGCCCCTCGATGCTGGCTGCTGTGTCTGCCTGGAGTCGGCCACTTCTACACGTATTTGACATGAAATCATAAACAAGTTGTGCAAACTTCGTTCTTCTGCATATAGAAATGCATTTTGCATTTTGCATTTCGCATTTCGCATTTTGCAACAGGAAGTCACACACAGCTAAAAATGTATAAATTAAAATTTTCGCTGGCAGCACCGAAAACTCAACAGCGAAATTTTTGCATGCATTATACATGCATATATCACTGGCCTGGATTGCAGTTAGAAGTCGTTTTTGTTTTGCCAAGAACAGTTTGAAGTACGCATTCAAATAGTATTCATTCAAATCAAAAGCATTCATTACGAACACTCTCAAAACGTTGTTGCAGAGTGTGCCCAGAGTCGATCAGTTTGCAGCAGCGCACAGTGGTCTAATAGATAAATCGAAATTGCAAATTTACTTTTAAATGATGTTGAACATTTCGTAATATAAATTATGTTTTTTCAGATGTTAAGGATCGCATATTGTTATACCCTGTACCCATTAAATAAGAGGTAAGAGCAGGATTAATACCTTTTTTAATTGGATATTTTTATGAGGCCAAATATTGAAATTAAATTTTCTTGGAAAATAAGAAACCTATCCAAATTTCCCTTGATTGTTGCTATGGGATCTTAAATATAATGTAATTTATTTTCTTTTCATATTACATTTTTAAAATATATTTTTAGATGTTTGGTAAAAATGGCATACTAATATCTCTACTATAACTATTTTTGTAGCATACTTCCATTCAAGTTCGACCACTGTGCATCGTATTTATTTACTTTATGTTAAGCATAAACTTACTGCTTATAAGCAGCTTTGCTTTATTTAAGCATTAAAGAAGAATTTTCAGAAAAACACCGAAACATGCTGCTTTTTCGCTGCTATCTGAGCACATTTGCTGCATAACAATAAACATCCGCTTTAAGTTTGCCTGCTTGGCCTACATGGCGTATGTTTAATTTCCGGCATTGCGTATGCGCCTCGTGCGCCATGCTTGAAAATACAAAAAAATGATAATAATTACAACCCGTTGTGATTAATTTTGTGCGTTAGCTGAAAGTTTACACAGGCCACAATAGCATTTATTTTCACTCCAAACAAACTGTCAAACTGCTGATAAAATGCACAACTAAAGCAGCAGTTGCAGTTACTAGATCAGAGCAGCACAAGCATTTATAGCATGCATATTTGTGTTAAGCTCTTACAGAAAAGTAAATAGAGCTCAGAACTGGCACAGAACTCAACTCGACTCGATTTGGGCAGACTCGGCACGATTACCACACAAATCTCTAGCAATAACAATCTTTTAGGCTATCAAATTCAATTATGCATATATCCAGGCTAACGTGCTTACCCACACATATACAAATACACACACACACACATGCTTACAGACACTGCTCGACAGCTGTGCGCCATTTTGTTTGCTCTCTTGCCTTGCGGCTGGCCTTTGTGATTAGTGGCAAGTTGCTTGATTTGCTTGTCTTTGGCCCGGGCTGCAGCCTAACGATGCCGGCCTGGAAGTTCTAAATATCCTGCACTTGATTTCCTCACACATACATCTACGTTCCTAACGCAGATATTGCATGGAGTACACAAACACAATTGCAACAAATTCGTTTTCGATATACATTTATTGTGTGAGTGGAACTACAATTCAATAATAGGCGTTGGATATTCGAAAAACAACCAAGGGGTATTCCAAAAATAATTTAAAAATTCAAAACAAGAGTGAAAAATAAAAATACAATGGTATTATAATAGAAGGTTCAAACTTAAAAGTGTAAAAATATATAAATTATAATGAATATACATATATAATAATTTTGTATTATTAATTTATGTTAAATCAAGGCACTAAGAGTATAAATATAATTTGTATACAGTATTATTTCAGCTATTTATTTATTATTTAATTATTTTCAATCTATTTACTTATTATTTATTTTATTGTAATTCTATGGTTCGCTTTCCTACGAATAATTACGTAAAAATTCTATTCAATGCTCAGGAAAAATTTTTGCAATAAGATAGAATTCTGAAAAAAAAAAACAAAATGGAAATGTTTTTAAAAAAGTATCTAAATGTATGTTCATATATAATTTATTGAATTAATTTCCTAGTTGTTTATTATATTTTTAGTATACTTAGCAACCCATTTCGAACAATGTGTTCAACATATACAAAGTGAAAACTCTTCAAGTGAAGCGTCCTGCTTATTTGCATTTTTGGACATTATCCGCTTGAGGCATTATTTTTAGCATCTCTCTGCGCGCTTTCCATCATTTTTGGTAAACGCTTCGCAAATCTGTTTTCGTTTTTGTTTCCTCTTTTTGATTTTATGTACTTTTATTATTATTTTGGTGCCCCCTTTCTTTTATTGTTTTTTATTACGCGCTTTTGTCAACTGGTCAGCCGACTCGAACATTTCCTTCGCTTCTTCTTCTACTTCTCCTGCTCCATTTCCTTCCTTTCGTCTTCTTGCTCTGCCCCTGCTTCGGCCCCTTTATGCTTCGTTGATGTGTAAATTAATGTCATTTTTTTTCGGGGTGCCTCGTTGAGTGCGTTGAGTTTTGTTTTGGGTCAGAGCTTGATGTCATTTGTTTTTGCGGTCTGATTGAATTTTTATTATGTTTTTTCGCTTTGGGTTTTTCGCGTTTTGTTTTGCCAAACATTTGTTTTGCATACTTTCGGGCGAGTTGGCGCCCTAAAAACGGATGTAAACCATAATTAAGGTGATTTTATGCGGACTTTATTTTTTCTGCGGCCATTATTATCGTTATTTTGATTTTTTCAACTTCCGCTTGTTGCCTTAATTGATTTTAATTAATTTTTTATGCCAAGTTTTTCACTTTCCCTCTGGTTATACGCTAACTGTGTGAACAGGCGCAATTTTTCTGCATTTATAGCGAGTGTGCGTATTTTCATGTTAATTGCGAAAACTTTGTCCATTGGCAAAACTATTCAAGTACAATGAGCACTGCCAGAGCCACGCCCACACAGAGAGAAATATATACACATATATATTTCACACCCACAGACAGCAGCATCGGCATCGGCATCAGCATCAGCATTTGCTTCTTTTTGTTTTAAGACCCTGCACTTTGCAAAAGTAAAAATGGGTCTATAAGTTAGGGCAAATGGGAAATTTGAGTTACAGCCAGAAGAAGGCGCGATCATGGCGACAAGCTGAACACCTAGATCTTTAAAATTATGTGAGATTGAGACACGAATTTTGGGTATTTGGATTTTGATCAAGTTTGTTCTAAAACTTCTTCCCATAACTATAAAAAACCACAGCAGTCAGAATATGAAAGCTGTATACTTGTAAAGTGATAAATGTATACTTCATGGCATATTCTATTGATTCTAATAAATGCATAACGATCGGAAAAGAAACAGCGAAGATATACAACAGACAATTTGCTCAACTTCGTAGAGGCATGAATGTCGCATGCAAGCCTTGTATGTGTTTATAATAACACAGTACAGGGTGACCAACTTTCAGTTACTTCCGACTGTAGGCTTCCGCCCTGCTGATCCGCGCCGTCCTTTCTGGTTGTTTTGAAGCTCGTGAGAAGCACTCGAAAAACAATGAAATGAAATTTGTATACTCAAGTTTTACTGTGCAGGCAGACAAAAATTGTTGGCGAATACAGTCGTAGTTTGGCACAGCAGAAACCCATTTAGTTAGCATAACAAAAGGGGATCCTTGGACGGGTTGAGGTGCCGGCTGAGGAAAGCTGGCTCAGGAGCAACTTAATAACCCACTAACAAACACACTAATTTGCACTTGAGCCTAATAATGAGTACGCTGACGAGTGTGCTACGAATGAGTTGCAGATATACGAAATCAGAGGGGCAATAAGACTGGAAGCTAGATGGGAACTATGGGAGTACCTCGAGTGCCTGTTCTAGATGAGTTTAGTCTGAATGGCTCTCGACTGTCTTGTGTCTGCCTGGGCTAATTTCTAATTTGAATGCTGATTTATGCAGTTTGAATGGCATTGCTAATGTGGTATGGCTTCTCCTGAACATTTAGTATATGCTATGTTGGCAACAAGTGTGTATCAGAACTCTTTTATAATTAAACCACAAATGCTTAAGCCAGTAAGCAGGTAGCAGTGAGGTAGATTGCTTTGACCTTTCGGGGAAATACAATTTAAACGGCAGCACATTTCAACCTTGAGCAAAATGCTATTCAAACTAGAATTTATATTCGTACCTTTTGATTTGGAAGCAGCTGGATTGCTGGGATTTTGAGCTTACCGCAAAATTAAATGATATACAGTTGAGCGACGTTGAAGGTTAATCTGCTCTTTCCTCTTTCTCTCTGAGGTTCCAAAATAAAATAAAAATTATATAACAGCAAAAGCAGCAGCATAATAACCATAAGCCGTCAGGAATTAGTTGCATTTTCATCATTTTCATTTTCATGCTGGATATTCTTTTCTTGAAATGAAAGCGAAATGTATTTTGCGGTTTCTGTTGAAAACGAATCAAAAGGATATGGCGCAGGTTTCTGTTCGCTTTTCCGTCTCTCTGTCTCTCTTTCTTTTGCTTTTCATTTTTCTGGTTAGCTGCCACAAGATTTTCATGGGTAAATGAGCTGGATTCTGTGGCGCCTCTAGATACTGTTCTACACTGACACCGAGATAAAGGAGCAGGCCACCGGTAAAGGTCAAATGACATGACACTGGCAGCTGTTTTATTAAAAAATAATAGAAATTCTGAATTTTGTGATTTCCCATTTGAATAACTGCAATCCTGAAAAGGGTATTTAAACAAAAGCAGAAAGAGGTTTAATCTGCTCGAGTTTTTATTAAATGTTTTAAACTTGACATAATGGCAAGTATGTAATACAAAATAAAATAAAATAATTGAAATAAATTATAGAAATATTTCAAAACATTTTCAATATCTTCTTAACAGATATATAACATAAATGTAATATATTAATAAATGATAATATCTGAGATATAACTAATTGATAGAAGACTGTTATTAAATGTTTACAACAAGTAGAATAAAATTTAATGTGTGCTAAAAAATATTTTCAATATATTCTCAATGTTTGAAAAGGCCGAGTGGAAAACAGAAAAACAACTCGAAAGTTTTGTTGCTATTGTGGATATATAAATAACATGACATGTTACACCACATGTATGGCCACCATCCCCCTCTTTCCTTCCCTTTGCTCTACTCCCCTGTTTTTGGCATTGTGAATGCTTGTGTACTTTGCACTGCAATTTAACAAATCGATTTGTTTTTGCCTCGACCGCCGCCATTCGATTTTTATGGCTTTCAAAAAGCCAATGGAGCAAATGACCCCGTTACGCACCACCCGCCCAATCCCCCGACTCCCTGCCCCCCCCTGTGGCATGCATTGCAATAAAATGCGCTGTCGACAGACGGCCTAAGAGGTATAGTGCACAGTTGGGCTCATAAAAAACGCTAAACGGCAATAATAAACGCCAGCCATGGCAATAAAAATGATGCCATATTAAACTCTATCTATTGTGGGTGTCATTTTCAAAAACACCACATTTACCAGGAACATTTTGGCTTTCTAATTTTAGAAAGGTCATGCTAATAAATCGAACAAATAAATTAAGTAAATTTGCATACAATTTATGATTTAGACTTATCTTAATCAAGCTGTAATAATTGGCTGTTTTAATTTATAATCTTTACAAGATTTCTTTAAATTGAAGACGAAACAAAACTCAGATAATTTCTTATTGAGCTTGTTATTTAAATCAAGTTGTTCAATTTAAAATACTATATTTAAAAATTAAAATCCGCAACAAACCATATCTTATTGTTAGAAAAGAGATCTTTCATAAGTTAAACTTTCGTTAATTAAAACTTCGAAGCCTCAGCCAACCACAAACTGCAAATGGCTTGTTGTTTGGCTAGCAAATGTGTTTTAGCCGTTGAACAGCTTTTCAAGGATTCGGTTCATTGTTTGAGTTTCAATTGAAACTGGCCTGTCGCCTGGCTGAAAGATGTCAGCTGAAGCTGGGCAAAATGCGTAACGCGTTCCGACAGAGCAGAAAGAGAGACAGAAGCAGAAGTAAAAGAGAGAGAAAGAGAGAGATTGTAGCTAGTTTGTGTGCGCTTGAAATAAAAGCAATGCATGCTTTTTATCCTGGCCAGACACGTACATATCCATAGATATACTGAAAGTTTGCCGTGTCCCGATGCAGATCAAAAGGCATTAATGCGCAGGAGTTGACTGAAGGTGTGGCCACAGGGGCGGGTGTCGGGGGCTCGGAGCTCGGGGCCCGGGGCTGTTTGCACATTAGCGTCAGCCATTTTAAGCTAATTTCGCATGTGAAACAGGTAGAGAACCCCACAGTTACCCAAAAGCCAGCGACACGCGCAATTATTGCCTGGCCATTTTCCTGATTGCAAGCCATACACGACGTTGTATGTATGTGTAATGTATGTATGTATGTATGTATGTATGTAGGTGTGTAGGTATATTGTATGTTTGCTTGTGTCAGTTTTCGAACGTGGCTGGCATTTAGTTCGTTTGATCTAAACACCGCGGCAATCAAACAAATTGAATTGAAATCGATTTTCGTGGTAATCTCTAAGTTTTGCAATTGCAAAATCATGTAGTCTGGCAGGCTGGGGCAACAGCTGCACGACGCCATTTTAAACTTTCCAAAATAGTTCACAAAGCGCTTGAGGTAGCAGCTGATTAGATGCTCCTTAGCTCTGCTCTAAATATGCAATAAGCAAAGCTAGAATCAATTGAATGGAATGTTAAAATGTTAGAAGACTTGCTCAAGATTTCTCCACACAGAAAAATAAGCCAAAGAAAGAAGGAGTTAATTTTGAACTTGATATTATATTAAAAACTAAAATGCTTCACTTAAAAAATCAGCCGTTATAATAAGTACGTGACAATTAAATTTAATTTCTATTACTAATGATCTGTTCAATCTAGCATTTAATTTAATGCATTTTTGTAGTATTATTTTTTTAATTATTTAAATTATGTAAACTGAAAAATAAAATCTAATTAACTGAAAATTAAATATATTTATTCAATAATTTTTGCCATTTAAAATTCTTTGGCTGCTTTCATGAGCCATATTTTAGAAATATCAGTGTTTTGCTAATTTTATTTAAATTTTTCTTATGCTGATTCTTATAGTTTTTATTCTGGAGTTTATTGATACGACAGATGTTTATGGGTTGCAAGCTAGTAGAAAAATATATGTATTTTTTATATATTTTATTTCCATTTGACAGGCGCTGATATCGAGCCGGGGGAATTTTGACAACCGTTCGCCCTAGTTGCGCCACATCATAATTATGTCACTTGAACCTTGGGTCTGCCCTGCTGCCTTCCTTGCGCATTTCCCATTGGACGTGTGCTGGTGTTCTTCGTGTTAATGACAGCTGCAAGAAAAACTTGTGTTATGCTAATGTTTCGCATCGCTGATACTACAACACAATTCTCGCTTGGCCCAAATACAGTGGGAGCGAGGGGCAGGGCGGGAGAGAGGCAGGGAGAGTGTGTGGTATTAATCAGCAGCTGAAACGAAGCCAAGCAAATTAGTTGAAAGCAAATGTAAATGGGAATGTGAACGCGAATGTGAATGTGGGAAAGCAACGCCCAAATGGCAACGGTTCGCACAGCTGACAAACTGCCATAAGCTGGCAAACTGACAGCTGCTGGCTTGCCTAATTAGAAGGCAAGTGTAATAAAAATATTACACATACGCCATGTATGCCACACTTTTTAATTTGCCAACTGGCGGACCAAACTCTCTCTCTCTATCCCTATCTCTCTGGTTGTTGCATTTTCAATTGACACAGCTAACTGCAAAAACAGACACACGTACACTGTGAAAAATAGCCCAAGTTGTTGTTGTTGCAGTTGTTGCTATAATGCACATTCGAAATGAGCACACGCATGTGGGAATGAATCGAGGGCACATTAATGCACAGATCCTAGGCGCAAACGAATGTTAATTTACAGCGAATCTACCCCCTGCCCCTGCCCCTGCCCCTGCTTCAACACCACAGGGTGCATAGAAATTTAGTTTCAAATGTGCATGCAACTGAAGCCTGGGAATCTAACCGCATGCCATGCGCCATGACAGCGCATAGCCCACAAAAGTGCCGAGCCTCCTTCGCCCCTTGCCCCTTGCCCCTCGCAGCAACCGCGCAGATGAAAGCGAAAACAGCAAGACTTCTGGCCCGGGTTTGTGCGAAAATGCGCTGTAACTCTTTTCAAATAATAATTAACAATTTATTCCCCAAACAGCAAACACAACTCATGCCACACACCCACACACACTCACTTGCACCCACACACACTCACTTGCGCCCACACACATTCACACCCGCAAACGGGCAATCTGAATGTGAATGTGAATGTGAATGTGAATGACGTGCTGTCAACGTTAGTCATATCATTAGAGGCAACGTGTTGCTGACTTTTTGGGCTTAGACGGGCAACTGGGAATTCAAATGGCGTGCACGGACAGAAAATGATGTCAAAACATCTACTAATATTATTTATAACCGTCATAAATGCCAATTCCAAACAGCTTAAATTAGCAAAGATTTCTCTTTAATACTCTGACTAGCATCAGTTTTTTACATGATCAAAACTTTTCATTTAACTAACTTATAACTAAATTGTCATTATTATTTTAATATTGTTGATGCATATAGTTAACTGAATATTTTCTTTTAGTTTAATTTTTTGGTTTACGATTTAAAAGTATATAATTACATCTTTTTTGCTGTTAACAATAAACTTTGAGGTTATATTAAGGAACTATTAATTCATATTGTTTTGATTTAATCTTTTATTAATTTTTCATCATTAATTATAATCTTATTTGGTATTAAATTTAAGTAAATAAACATATATTCCTTGCCGCGATTTTTGCGCAGTGTAATTGTAGGAAAGTATTAGCAAAAGCCACCGCTAGATGGCGCTGCGTATTCAGCTCATTTTTGCGCAGCGCTCAAATTCGCATTTGTGTGTGGGCGCTCAAAAGTATGCAGCGATATTTGTGTTTTTGCGGTTTGCTTTTATATTTGTGCAGCGCGCATACCCATACACACACACACACACGCACACACTCGCACTCACACCCGCACACACACAGCAACATACATACATGGCCATTGAGCTGAGGCAGTTGCATGTGCACAGCATTCCACCGCATGTCAAGCGGAAGTGAGTGTCTTTCATTTTTGTTTGCCCTGTCCCCAGTCGACATATTTCTCTTCTGCTCGCGCTCTCTTTCCCTCTCTCTCTCTCTATCTCTTACTCGCTATTTCTTCTCGCTTTCTCTTAGTCATGCTCGTACATCTTCTCATCGCTGGGCGCTTACTGTTAATTAAAAATGGGCGCCAGAGAACAGCAGCCAGCAGGCAAAATGAGGAGCAGACAGGGGAAATGGCGGTGGCAGTTACAGTAGCAGCAGCAGCAGCAGCAGTAGCAGCATCAGCAGCAGCAGCAGCAAGCAAAGATGTACGTAACGTATGAGTATTTTAATTAGTTTGCATAATTATGTGCGCCTACTGGACTCAGACCAACAGAAAGAGCTCCCTGCCCTCCCACTTGGCAGCGGCTTCCCTTTGAGAACTCGGCAAATTCACAACAATTTCTTTAAGCTTTAACAACCTTTTGGATACAAATTGTGTTTGCTCCAAGCCACTGTGTGCATGCGTGTGTGTGTGCGAGTGTGTGTGTTTGCAATTCTCTTCTCGTTCCAAGGGCATGCAAGTTTTATGCATCTTCTTCTTTGGCCGCTTCAGGCCATGCATTTTATTGTTAAGTTTATTGATGTTTGTCATATAATTTCTCTTACTTTGCTCGGTCTCTTCCCAGCTGCAGTTTACTATGCCAGCCAGCATTTTTTTATGGCCATCTTTATGGCCAGGTCCTTTGCTTCCTCCCCCATCCTCTCTTCTCTTCTGCTTTTCTCTGCCCTCTCTCTCGCAGCATGCGTGCTCAATGGGGCATATGCATAACCCTCGTATTGCTTCAATACTTTCTTACAATTTAAGTGATAGCTCTGCTCTGTACATCTCTAAAAAACAGTACAGTTTACAGTTCAGCAGAAGGCAACAAATTCAATTTGAATAACGCACCATAAAAAAACACTTTGAAGCTCAGAGAGCAATGGTAATAAAACCAATACAAATATGTTTCATGCGCAAGCACGGGGGTTTATATAGTTTTCCTTTGTAATAAATATTGCATAAACATTTTTCCAATATTATGTACGTTTGTTGGCTTTTATAGGCAATATAAATATTTTAATTACATTTTAGCTTATTTTAAATAAATATACTTTTATTCAATTCTATTGAAACGGGGTTATCGTTTGTCATATGCATCAAAAATGTAAATATTAATTATAAATGAATACTTCTAAATAATTCTTTGTTTTATGCATAAAAATTATTGTAACATTTTAAAATAATGACAATAAATAATTTCACATCATACAAATATTTTAATAAAACTTTACCATATTTTAAAAAATGAAATGAATATAATTTTATTTTTTGAAAGGATTGAATTGAGAAATTCTTTATATTAATTATTATTTAATTTGTTTTATTTTATTTAGTTTTGTCTTGTTTCAAGTTAATAGAATACTCGATATTCTGCTTCAGAACAGCCTCATTTTGAAGCCAGCAGCCCTGGTTGTTATAAATTAATTAAGAACTAATCACTCACTCTCTTTGTTAATTATGCATTGTTTGACAACAATTTTCCATTAATATATTTTTCAATCTAAACGTTTCAATAGCGCATAGTTACACACGAGCTGTCAAAGCGAAAAATATAATAATAATAATAATTGACACTGCACTTTAATTATTCCAGACAATAAATGACAAAAAAAATGCAGAAAAACGCTAAAATAATAGCGAATAGCAAAAACAGCAAAATGGTGGTTGCAATTTTTGCAATTAACATTTGCAAACAGATTACGCAATCAAATGGGCATTAATTATGCCCTGGTTGCCTGCGTACATTTGTTGTCTGTAGAAGGAGCGATATTAACATATATAAACAGTATTTATAGAGCGACAAAGAAATCTGTTTATGTGTGCCGCATAATTTATAGAGCATAATGACACAAAAATCGATTAAGCAAATCGCTTGACACTGGATTAAAAGCCAAAAATCTTTTGCTGCAAATTAAATGCGCATATTTAAAGTGCGACATCTGCATTAATATTGGCATATCTATTTGCGGAATTTTTAAACCGAGCTGATTACCTTCCGCATCGATGATGTGATGCATTAAGACCGGATATAAAATAAATCAATTTGCTCTTCTTTTATTCCGTTTTTACTTTTTTATTGACAAACTTAAACTGGAATGAGTTGCGCCATTTTTTCTGTTTATATTTATTATTCACAAAATTCACATCTCTATGCCGTGGGATTAATCAAATGCACTGCGAGACTCTCTAAATTTGATTGTCAATTGTTTGTGGCAATTCAAGTTTCGAGCTGAGCAAATTTGTAAGGCAAACACACCCGACTTTGTCCATCTTTCAGGTGATAAAGTGAATATGAATGATTCACAAGATAAATTGAATGTTTCATCAAGCGCACAAAATGAAAAATAATCAACAATGGAAAAAAAAAGAAATACAAAAGGGAAAATAAAATGAAATAGAAAACTTTTGCCACAAAACAATTTCTTATTTAGTCCACAATATTACACGGATGGTGAGAGTGTATTAGTGTGCATTGCCAGTGTGTGTGTGTGTGCGTGCTAAACTAGTCTCTATTGAAGCTCCTTTGATCTCAATGACGTTGTCAATGCTGATGATGCGCAATTTCTCAAGAAATTTAAACATCATCAATTTTTTATTTCGTTTCCCATTTTTATACTACTTTTTTGATTACGAAACATTCTTGTGGTTGTTTGTTGCTGCCTTCTTTGTTATGGCCAAAATCTATTTGTCAACTTTCGGCTGTAAATATGTGCGCTAGATGAGCATACAAATTTGTCACTTTACCAACAACTGAAAATGTGAGCAGCTCGCCCATGAATGAATGTCTCTAATAAAAAGATTCTTGTATATTTGCAATCAAACATTTCTTTGTAGCAAATTAAACAGTTTATGCAAATTCATGTGTAAATATAAAATAAAATGAATTTTGAATGATATTTATTATCTTTAAATATGTTTGGAGAAGTTGCTTAAATTCCATATAAAATATATTTTGTTCTTGTTCTTTGAAATAAAATTATGATCAAAATATGCTAAGAAATTTGTTTTTATTTATTTTTAATAAAGTTTTTAATTTGTCATTTATATTTATTCATTTGCAAATACTAGTATTTATCGGTTTTATATTACATTTGTTTTGTTTTCATAATTTATTTGTATTTATTTAATCAGAATTGTTGTAAGCATAATATATTCCATTACAATTTTTGGTTAAATATGATTTATTTGTAATATTTATTTTAAACTGTTTGCCCTGACAATATCGTCGATTTGAAATTTCCAAGCACTTTGTATAATTAATTCCACTTTCTGCTACTTGGCAACTGTGCAGCTTCCAGCAACTTGTGCCACGCCCACTGTAAGTTGGCTACAAAAATACTTGGTTCACGCATAAAGCTATGCAACATGTTTGCAGTTTGTAGCAAGGGCAGCGACGCCGACGTCGACGCCGACGCAGACGCCAACTTTGACGTCAGAGCTGCAATGAGTTGTTGCATGAGAAGCGAAGAAGTTGCGGGTTTTTAGTTTCACTTTCGAGCCCAAGTGTGTGAGTGTGTGAATACCGTTGCATGTGTGCGTGTGTGTGTGTGTGCGTGCGTGTGCCTTAAGGTGCACATAACATTTAAGTAATGGTTAAAAACTTTGCCAGGGAGCGAGACGGTCCCCATCGCACAGTGGGCAATTTGGCCTCGTTAGCGGAATTTTATGCACATTTTTTCTAAACCGCTCGACAACCGATATTTTGATACGATTTTAATCGATATTGTAAGCTCTAGTTGCCAAACATTCCGATATATATTTAAATATAAGTATCTTAAATAAAAATAATTTATCAGAAATATAATTTTAATACAAATATCAATAATTAATATTTTATTCTTTGTTTAGCTTCCAATAATTTGTAAACTATTTCTATTCACTGTCAATATTATATATAATTCAATATATTAAAAAAATTTATTCTCCTAATAATTGTTAAATTTTTTAGATTGAAAGAAAAGGCAAATTGAGATATCTTATTACTTTGGTGGTTATAAATTAAATGCCGCTAGTGAGGCCAAATCGCCCACTGTGCCGTCACCATCGAGCCATCTAGGTAGACTTAATTTGGCACGCATATAACAAGAGCTGCATGGAAAAGTTAAGCACACACACACACACACAAACACGCACACACTTGCATACAACAAAGTGCAAGTTAGGATGCAGCTTGTGGGCTGTGGGGGCGTGGCCTAAGCTGCCACTTTGGCAACTTTATTAGTTGGCCAACGATGCTGACTTTGGGCTTAAAGCCCTGCGCATGAATCATTCAGCCGGCAGAGTTGGCTTAATTATGAAGATCCAGCCTTATAACTGTAATCAATTTTGCTGCACGTATATTTAAATATTCAATATGCCGCACAGTGGACGGTCTTATATGGCGGAGGCGGCCAAAAATACTTCCAGTAGTGATATCGTTATGAAATTTTCACCAAAAATCTACAAAAATATTCTGAATATATATTTAAAAAATTGACCACATCGGCCCACTATATCCTATAGCTTCCATACAAACGATCAACCCAGTTGTCGGTTAAAAATGATGTTTGTTCGAATATCAAATTAAAAGTTTGAAATTATCTTAGTGAAATATTTACAAATAATAAAACATAAAATTCCAAGTCAAAAAGCCAAGAACAAGAGCTAAAAATGGTTTAAATTACAAAAATAATTTTTCAACGATGCTTTTTATTTTTAATAATATAACAATATAAGATAATAAACAAATATAGCTTACATCTATACAACAATATATTAAAGAATTAATCAAAAAAGATAGATAATTATACAACATTTTTTGTTATTCATCTAATAACTCAAACACGGATTTTAAAATATTGGGATTTTTTGAGGATAATTTTTGTTGGCCGGTTAAAAACAACAATCGGTTAATTAAGTCGGTATTCGTTGCTATACGGGAAAATGTAAATATACACGAAACAAACGGTATCACAAAGCAAAACAAGGAAGAGAACAATAAAGGAACGCAAAACAACAACAATCGTAAAGGAAAACATAGAAAACCACAATAACGGAATTCAAGAGATTCGACAATATCGGTGAAAACGCAAAAAAGGCTCTTTGTTCAACTAAATATTACAATTCGAGGGGCAGAGGGGGGCAGCTGAAATTAATAGATAACATTTATAACAGATCAAGTATTATTAGAAAAATAGTCTAAATCGCAGCAACATCCAGGAAATATACTTTACCTCTAGTGGAAATACCGTTATTTTGGTGAAAGTAACATAGAAAAAGACGATAAATAATAAATTTAATTAAAACAAAACAACAACACATTTTTACAACAACACTATTTAAAATTAAAGTTTATACCTTTTTTAACTATATTCATATTGTTTTTTTTATTTTAACACAGCAACTAATATTTTTTTTTTAATTTTATATATGCAGAGCAAAATCCAAGCGTCTGTACTACGCATTAAACGAGCTTTAATTTCATTTCTTTTGAAGTCATTCGTGACTAGAGCGAATGGAATAGAATAAAAACAAATTTACCGTTAAATAGCTGGTTCTTTTACGAAATAGGGTTGCCACTTTTGAAGTCAAAAGTCGAAATTTTGATTTTTTATTTTTTGCCTATGAAATCGTCCACTGTGTGCCGGTTACCGCACATTGAAAACTTCCAGCTTGATCCTGCTTCTTTTTCTATTCCTTTTCCTTTTCCCTTTTCTTTTCACTTGTAATTAGCTGAAGAACTAAGCACTTAATGCCGCGACTTTTGCACTGCATCATAAAAGCCAAAAAATAATACGGCAAAAATGGTATTTTATTTCTCGCTTTGCGAAATCAAATCGCAGCTCAAATTTAATGCATGCAATTTGCAATAAGACGCTGCGAAAAAGTTGGGAAAAGTTTTTTGTGGTTCGTTAATGAGCAGTCGGAGTCAATGCGAAGAAAAAAGCCACTAAATGTTAAGAGCTGAATATTCAAAGATATTTTCATAAAATGAATTCAATATATATTTATTTAAAAAGGTCTGAAGAATTAAGCTTCTGACTAAATTCATTTTTATAAAATAAAGCTTGTAATAATCATTTTCTATTTTAATTTAATGATTATAAACTTTACATTAATGTTTGATATGTATTTTGATGCAATTTCTATTTGAAGAATAAAGAATTCAAACGTTTTGTATTAAAAAAATAATTAATATAATTAATAAACTGAATATGCGATTAAAAAACTTCTAAGCAAATTATCCTTGAATACCGCTAACACCAGGAAAGCCAGGCATACCACGTGTTCCACGTTCACCCTTATCACCGCGTGGTCTAAATAATCCAGGATCAGGGTGATCCCTTATCACCAGGGTGTCCATCCGGACCAGGATATCCCATAACACCCTTGGGTCCAGTGGGACCCTCGGAGCCAGGCAGACCTCGATTTCCCTTCTCAGCAATACATTGTTGCACACAACTGGCCATGCAATTCTTAGGTTGGGGAACGTCACGTTGTATACTCGCCGCAGCTACTATGTCATAGCTTGGGTCAATTTGCTGTTCATCACTACTGTGGTATCTGACCGACTCTTGAATAGAGGCATTGGATCTAGGACTTTTCCAAAATTGCTGTTTTAATTATACGATTATTGTTAATTTATTTATTATTGTGTAATTTAAATAATGCTTACAGCGTTTGCGTTTGCAAAGCACGCTACTAATATCACAGCGGCGAACACCTGCCTGTTGGATAAATAATAAATTGTATAAAAAAGGATGAACAATAAAAAAAAAACGAATATTAAATAAAAATATTTAATCATCAAAAATGTTTGTTGTACAAACTAAGTAAAACTTCCAATAACATAATAACATAAATACAAATAACATAAATACAAATAATTTAAATATAATATTTAACTGCAGCGAATCTACAGACTGTCTAAATAATTTGAAAAAAAAATGTATAATAGAACTCAATAAAAGAAATAAAATAAACCTTCAAATCTAAAATATTTTATAAATAAGCATAATTAAAATAATACATTTCATATAATTTGAATTTAAATAAAATATTTAACTGTAGCGAATTCGCTGAGCTCCGTTTTTTATTTTTGTTTTGCTGATAAATAATAATTCTATAGCTTGCGAGGCTTATCTCTTGCATGCGACCAAAAAATGTGCATGTGTGTGTGCCAGCATGAAAGAGAGACAGTGAGCGAGATTGTGCCTTAAGAGAGCATATACAATCAGCTCTTTGCGCAGCGTGCTCTTTCGTGACCGAGACTCAACTGCTTAGAAGGTTTGAGAGGCATTGGCCAGTTGAAAGCTATTAGCACTAGACAAGCAGTGACTCTAAAACTACGCTGAATTTTAGACGATTATGGGTTTAATATTGAAGTTAAAAAAAATAAAGAATAGTTGTACAATTCTAATAATGTTATGTTCAAATCATGTTTAACAACAAGTTTAGAGCTAATTGCTCATTTTTATTAAATACTATATAAATATATAATTATGTTTTAAGACTCACCGCTTCTGGTGGGGCAACATAATACCCATTCCGCTATGGCTGCACAGTTATGTTACTGTCGTCCTTGTCGATTTCAAAAAATGTTGCCGTCGGTGATCTGAAAAGCAGAAAAGTAGGCACTTAATTTTCGTACATTTTTGAGGGCACACAAATGGCGATTTGCTGATTTTTCAAACACAACTTCTATAATATATTTATTTAAAATTGGGTCTGTTTTATTTTTATTTTTATTTTATTTAATTGTAGTTATTTTTATTATTTTTTGTCGTTTTAAACTTATTTAAAGTTTGAAAATAGAGCACTGTGTGGTTTGAGAGGCACTGCTAAAATTTGGAGTAATACAGAAAATTTTTAATAAAAATTTATATAGTATTTTAGATTTTTTTTGACAGCTTTTCGTGTGGTGCCTTACGAAAAAGCATCCAACTTTTTGGAACGACTAGAAACACATGAACAACACACACACAGACAGGCCAGGCAGACAGCCAGACAGACGGACAGGCAGGCAGAGGCAGCCGACCACTAGAAGACTAAAGACTGGAAAACTGAAGAATCTCAGACAGAGCAGTCCACTTACTCGAGCAGACGGAACACGACTAATCATAGTATCGCCTCAGCGCACGATCGGCTAAAGTTATGCTATGATTTTGCTACAGTTGCAGCATTACCAATTTTGGTTGGTTTGATTTCAACTCGTGCTCGTGGCTTATCAACCCTCAGATTTAGTGTCATATGCGCGTGTGGAAGATCTTTGGGATTTAATTAGGTGTATAGCTATGTTGGCGGCATTGACGGCACAATTATTATTGATATCAACGCAGAGCTGATTGCGACACACATGGATGGGATCGAAAATAGAATTAGAATTCCAAAGTGTCGCCAACGGAGACGAAAGGCTATCGGCTCTGACTTTTGCCACGCGACACACAAAGCTCAAAAAACAGCAAATTCATATTAAAATATTAAAAACAAAAAAAAAACAAATGAAATTCAAGCGATTTGCTGCCCTATTCGATTTTTTGCGTGAAGAGCACCAAAAAAAATAAACAAAAATTTGTAAAAAGAATAAATTGAAAAAGTATTCGTAATTTAAATGTATTATTTAAAATAATTAGTCTTTAAATTAAAGGTGTTTTAATATCAAGCAAAACTTAACAACAGAAATTTTGTACAATTAAAAAAAAACCGACAAAAAGCTGAATTATTTTCGAAAAAAGACAAAATATCCGGTTTCCACAGTTTTAAAAACTTTCTAGCCAGATCTGGCGAGAAAAAGGCCAAAAAATGGACAACACTGAACGCCTAAGATGCCACTCTGGTAACTTTATTATACGTCCATAAATAATATAATAAATAAATAAAATAAATAATATAATAAATAATAAAATAATAAATGGTACACATTTTTTCACAATTTGTATTCAAATTTAAAATTATTTTTCATTTGAAATTACTTTCAAACTGCTCTCAATAGTTTGTTCTGGCCTGCAATTCCCGTGGCAATTTTTCCATACCAATTGCTTCGCTGGCTATAAATTTGACATAATAACTTCACACTTTTTTTTTTTTTTGCAAAATACTTGGAATATATACAAATAACATAAAGGATTCAGTGGGGAAACAAACAAAGCACACGGAGAGTGCCAGAAGAAGGAGTTAAGAGAGCGAGAGAAAAACAAAAAGGGGACATAAATGGAAGAGACTTACCATTCCTGCCTCGACATTTAAGCTGATTTGCCTGTAGTCCTTTTAGCCCCTCTCTCATGCGAAGTACCTTTGTTTTTTTCTCACTGTAGTCCAGCATTTGCTTTCATATTTTATAATTTTTTTCGCATGTTGGCGCTTCCTTTTTGCCCTTTTTTTATGCCATGCCACGCGCTTTTGTGCTTATAATTTCTCACGTTTTCCTGCAAATGCAGCACAAAAATTCTCGTAGTAACTTTTAATTTCATGCCATTTAATTCGTTGGCAGCGGAAGGGAAGCGAAATAAAGAAAAAAGGAAAACAGAAGAGACAAAAAGCAGGCGAAGAAAGCGCCAAGATGAAACCATGCAAAAGTACAAGAAAAACGCGCTCTACTCTCTCTCTCTCTCTCTCTCTCTCTCTTTCTCCTTCTCTATCTGTCTCTGTGCCCCCTTGCCCTTCTCCTTACGGGTGTTTGTATGGGTCAAAGCGAAAAGGAATTTGCCACAGGACACGCTTTATAACAAAAGTTGTTTCCTTTGTAACTTACTTCCCTCCTCCCTCACTTATTTCGCCTTCTTTGCCCTGTTGTATTCCGCGAATGCAGAACAATGAAACAGCTCAACAAATTTTACATTTCGTACATTTATTTCCTTCGTATTCTTATCATTCTACATCTATGGCAGAGTTATTTTATAACTCGCCCGACTTATGTTCCTGCAGCAGCTTAGTTTTGTTTTGTGACAAATGAAATGAAGCTTGACTTGAATAATGCTGTCTGTTTGTTAGTTTTTCCCATTTTTCCAAGTACTTATGCTAACTTAAAAGCCAGTTTAATAGTTTGCAAAAATACAATACATTCTGCTTTTTAATACGTCTCCCGATATAATATCAATGCAACATAGTTGCGATGCAACATGTTGCAGGCAGTGTTGCCAGTTTTCAATTGAGGAAAAAGGCTGGGTTCGTAAAGAACTAAATACAAAGGTTAATTAATATTATTATATGATTATTTATTTATCTTATTCATTTAATTATTTATTTAATGTCAACTATAGTCAGTCGACAAAGAAAATTATAAATACATATTAAAATAAATATTTCAATTAAATTAAGAAATTATATTAAGTTTAATTTAATTAATAGTATATGATAATGATAATCTTATGGTAAATTGTCAGTCAGTTAAAATATTGTAGAAATGAAACTTCATCAAAAGGAAGTTTCATCAATGCAATGTAATTAAACTCAACTGCAGTTAAACTCGATCGCAACATGTTGCAGCATTTAATCGAGAGCTTAATTAGTATAGTTTTCATTTTGTAAGGGCTTTCCATTTAGTTTTTTTTAATATTTAATAACTTTTACATAATTAACTTAATACGCCCAATAAAAAATTAAATATTTATGATGACTTTTAACAGTTTAATCTCCATCTCTTTTATTATAAAACACTGCAAATCTGTCAATATTATTATCAAAATGATTCCAAATTACTTTTATGTTATTTTCTACTGTATGCCAAAAGTACAATATTTGTATTTTTAGCAATATCCTGATACTGTCAGGACTTTTTTAACGCGTTTTTTTTTTGCAGTTTATTTTCGGTATTTTGTCTATTGGAATACATTTTTTCCATCATTTACTGTTAGATATTTCGTTGTGGTTGTATTGCCAGCTTCTGGTTGAGCGAGTTGGATGAGCCGCAACACCCACACATACGTATAAACACACGCACACACACATATACACACACAGCTACACCTACGCATACATATGAACATAGTTCAAAGTGTTGTAAATATTTGTTTTACAGTGTTGTTTGCACTTGGCGAAATTTGCAACCGTTTTTTATATATGCATGCATGTGAATATATATATATACATACATACATCTGTATATATAAATGTATTTAGTTTGGTGCTGTCGGAATTGGGGTTTGGGGCTTTGGAAATGGGTCTCTAGCGCTGAGTTTTTCGACAGGCTGTTTATTTCGACAGCGTTTTTGACGTGAATTTAGTGAGAGCTATTCTGCTGGCCAAACCAATAAGCTGTTTGTGTTCTACACGTGATACCCTAGAAAAAATAATCTATATATACTATACATAAACAGTCTTCGCTACTGATATCCCAGCTTAAATGAATAGAATCCTATAAGAATGCTATTTATTTAGTAATTTAATTTTATGCCAACTAAGCGCAGCCGAAAAAAAAAAATAAAAAATATAAATTCATATTAAATGCAATTTAAGTTTATTATTAAGATATCTGTGGAGAAAAAATAAATAAAAAAAAATTGTAACGGGTCAGATCAGTCGGACGTGCCCGAATGCACAATACCCTGTACCCTATATTCAAAATATAATTTTATAAAACTGTCACACGAAGCGTAGCAGCAATGCTTATTCTTCTTACTTTTTTATGAGTGCCAGATTTAACGGCAGTCTAATACCGCTCACATCAAACTCTTGCTATTGTCACACTCCAGATTCATAAATCCACTTAAGCAATTGATCACAGACACTATACTGTGATCAGCAGCACTGCAGTAGCTGTATTTATAGTGCTTGCAGGCTGCGTCGTCGCTGTCTCTTCTGAGTTCCCGATAATACGCAAGAGAAAGAGCCAAGAAAATCCTCATAGGAAGCGCTTAGCCAGTCTCCTCACTCGCGTTTGCTGGCTCTCCAAGCATACCTCCTGCATTACAAGTAATGCAGCGGGTAGCCAGCTCGCCTCCTAGGCGGCGCTTAGCCACTCTCCTCTCTGCTTGCTCGCTCGTGCTGGCTCTCCAAGCATACCTCCTGCATTACAAGTAATGCAGCGGGTAGCCAGCTCGCCTCCTAGGCAGCGCTTAGCCGCTCACCTCGCTGGCTCTCCAAGCATACCTCCTGCATTACAAGTAATGCAGCGGTAGCCGCCTAGCCTACAAAGCAACGGACATACTGCACTGGGTGGGATAGAGCATAGAGAGCGCTCATGACAGAAGCGGAGTGGTGGGTGGTGGGATTTTTTTTTGGCGGGAGCTGATCAAGACAGACAGATGAACAGACAGACAGACGGACATCGCAAAATCGACTCAGCTCATCTCCCTGATCAAGAATATATATACTTTGTATATATATACGCCTCCTTCTGCCTGTTACATACATCCTGACAAAGCTTATAACCCTGAATTTCCCATTTTTCAATGGGTACAGGGTATAATAATATCAAATTTAATTACATTTTATAGAAACCCCCACTATCATTAAATATAGGGTATTCCTAATGCGAATACTGCAGGCTCAGCTAGTTCACTTGTGTCTTTCGCATGTTGATCAACAACATTGCAAAGCATATGGAATATTTTTTAAAGAAGGAGCGAGTGAGACGACTGGAGTGCAAGAGCGATGGCTATAGAGTGCACTTACTAGCTAATGCTCTTCCTGGCCAATTTGATAATGCGCAAGGTCTGTGCAGTTTAATTGAGTTGTCTTGGCCCTGTCTTGGCCCTGTCGGAGCAATGGGCTAAGGCAACGTTTGCCTGCGCCTAATTGCATTTACGCTAATCCAATAGATTAAGACACAGCTGAAACAGCAGCAGTAGCAGCAGCAGCAGCAACTGAGAGGCAGCTGCATGTTGCCAGTTGCAAGTTGCCTGTTGCCTGTTGCAAGTTGCGCCTTACAGTGTTGCCAACTTGTTATTGAGGACAAAATCAGTTTTTGGCGAAAAAATTTCATAAAACAATAAAAATAACAAATTTCCTTTAATATAAAAATATTTAAGCAACTGCAAAAATATTGAAAGCCTGTAAATAAAATAAAATAATATTAAATATATTAATTAAAATAATGACAAAAGATCTATAATGGTTTCCTATTTTATCACTTATTTAAAAAAAATTACAAAAAAAATCTGACAAAAAGCCTAATAATTTTTAAAAAATCCCAACACTATATATCGCTGCTTCAAAATTTTGTCAACTAATACTCTTAAAAAACAGCCAAATTTGACAGAAAAAAAGCGATAGCGACATCCCTGGTGCCTAATGCAATGCAAAAACAATAACAAAATTATGCTGGCAGCTCAACTGACAGGCTGCCAACTGCAGCTGACCTCAAAATGAAATATCCACGAGCTGCAGGAAAGTTAGCTTCCCTTTGTTTCCAAGTTGTTGCAGAATATACTTTGAAAATGCTGTTGTTGGGTTTTCCTTCAATGCCTAATTAGCAAACAGCGTGAAATATTTTTAAACATGCATTATCTAATAAATTCATAAATTCAACGCATATTTGCCGCCATCATTCGGGCCAACTAATTATATGTTGACATGACATTTATTTGACTTGCATAAATTAGCCAATTAGTCGAGTAGCAAATGAAGTTACCAGGCAATGCACACCTGAGAAATGCCATTACGTGAGTGGGCACGTGTATCTGGGTGTGTGTTCGAATGTGAGTGTATGAGTGTGAGTGTGTACACATTCACTCATTCACTCGACAATTTGCAGCTGAAGTTGCCGAAACGCGTAACGAGCTGGAGCTGACTTTTAGTTTGGTTGTGGCATAATTTAAATGGTAGTTTATGATTTAGGCAAATATGACAAACAACAAAACAGGCGAGAATCAAATTTAATAAAATTAACTCTGATTTAATTTAGTATTTTATGAAGAAGAAAATCCGATCTCTGCATGAGCTGTATTCCTTGATGTTCAATCAAATTCGTATTTCACTATTAAATGTTTAATTGATAAATAAAATATAAAAAGTATAACATCAAGTTCAAATATTAAAATTATTCTACATGTTTGATTTTAAAACTTAAAGCAAACTAAAAGAGAATACTCGGCGATTTCGATGCTCTCTTGCTGCTCTCATTCGCTAGCGAAGTTTGATCACTGCTCTCGTTTGGTACCGTAGCTCTGCTATCGGTGGCTGTCGAAGCTCACTCGCTGCTCACTTTCGCTGCTCTCGTTCGCCGCCTTGGTTTCCTCGCTGCGCTCGTTCGCTATAAATGCTATGGACTTCTCTCCTTCACTGCAGACGCTTAATTGCTGCTGACATCGAACGTTACTCCATCGCTGATCTCTTTCGCAACCAAAGCTCACATGATGCTCTCATTCGATACTAAAGCTTGCTACTCTCGTTCATTACATACTACGTTCAAACACTGCTCTCATTCGATGTTGACGCTCACTCGCTGCTATGATTTAACACCGACACTCACTTAAGCGTGTTCGTTTAGTGATGCTACATGTTCGCTGCATGTTGTAACAGGTTGTAGTGGTTACAAAACTTCTCAAGAGAAATAGCTCCAAGTGAGTTCAGTGTGTTCGTCAAATTACACAGCAAATAATATTTCTTAATAATTATTTATAAATTATATTAAACTCTGTTATCTACTGGTCTGTTATCTACGTTGTCTATCCGTCAACGGTGGTCTTTTAAGCAGCAATTACTTATTAATTGTACTTGAAAATGCAACTTCTTTTATCTATATTTTTATCGTGAGCGATAAGGGAACAGAGTAATTTTGCAGCGTGTGCAGGGCAATGTTATCCAACAGTCGCCAGGCCACGCCCACGCGTTTTTCCAGACGAAGCTTGTCATCATTAGATTAGAGTGCACACACACACACACACACACACACACACACACACACAGACACACACGCGTACACAGAGAGAAAAACGCAGAGACGAAAATAAAACTGCGGGGCGTTGCCTGTCAGGATGTGCGTTAAATTGTAAAACAACACAAAGAACTGCGGGCGGAATGTGGGGGGAGTTCAGTGAACATGCTGCAGACTGTACTGCAGGGTGCTGTGAGCGGGGACGTAAGCGGGAATTTGTCCCCAGCTGACTCTGTTATGCCCCGTTTGCTGTCATGTGGCTGCGGCTGCTGCGGCTCTAACTGTGGCTTTGGCCAGTTGCTCGTTTTATTTTTGCGTATTAGACGCTGCTATTTGGCGCTTATTGTTGCCACCAATGCCACCGCTGCCCTCAAAGCCCTCCCTGCCACGCTAAATACGCTACACAGCAAGAAAATTGGCGTGCTAATTTAAGTTCGAATATACTCTACTTAGGAATTAGTGTTGCCAGAAAGGGAGAGACTTGCAGTATAAAATATATAAACTTACTACACTGATCCGCCGATCAAAAGAGTATAATACCCAATATTTGTATTCATTTATTTTAAAATTCCCTATAGCACAAGTTACTAATAATAACAGCAGTCCATAAAAAATTAATAAAAATAATTTTATATAGAAATTAAAACACAAATGCTTGAATATTTTTTTGAGTAAGATCTCCAAACCACAAATATAAAAACACAATTATATATATTTATAAAAAAAATGGTTTAAAAAATATGCTTAATTATTTCTCTCTGTGTACATGCTATCAGTGATCAGCATTTTCTGGCGGCAGTTTCGATTCGTTCGGTCTGTTATTTTACGGTTGTTTGGCCAGCCTTGTTGTGCCTGTGCGTTGTCAGCTCATTTGTAATTTTTGCGCAACGATTTCAAATTAAGCAACCGGAAATGAGCCGCCATTTAAGCCAGTCCCCTCTCACCTCTGTCTAACGGTCTAACTGTCTGCTGTTGTTTTTTGTTTTCTCTGCTCAGCTGGCATTGGTTTAACAACACTCGCAGCTGTAGTTAAAGCCATGCCAGAGTAAATTTGCTGCTCTACAATGTTGTCCATTATGACAATATTAATATTTACATTTTATGCAGCTTTTGTCTGCCACACATCCTTCGTATCCATACGCTCTATCTGTGTGTGTTTGTGAGTGTGAGTGTGTGTGTGTTCTTACAATGCACACATTTCCTTTTGGCTCATCCCTTGGCTGCTTCGCATGCATTTTGCATTTTCTTGTTTATTGCATTGCAGCTGCTGTTTTTCTACATTGTCAATATGTTTGTCATGCATAATGTTTCCAGTTGCTTAAACTATTATGTTTTAAGCGGTTTTTATGCTGGTTTTGGCAGTGGGCGTGGTTGTTGCAGCACTTCTCCTTCAACAGAATTTGTACCATAGTTTAACATATAAATAAAATACATTATTAATATCTTTAATTTATGTTATAATTGCTTGTTTTTTTCAAAATTATTTAGATTTTTTGAACATTTATTGATAACATTATTATTTTGAGTTCTCTTATTTACATATCTTGCCAAAATGCAAGCAATGCTGTTAACTAACAGACATGCTGTTAACTTAACATGACGCTGTTATAAAGTAAATTTCCCACTAAATTTGCCTAAAAGCCTGCAGTTCGAAAGCAGAAAGCTGCCGCCTGTAACAGCGCGCGCTCTCTCTCTCGTGCGTGCCTCTCCCAAGCACGAAGCAAAGCTCGTGCGCTTCGTCAAGCAGCGAGGCCTGCTTCGGCTCAGCCAGGCAGCCGAGAGAGAGACGGCGCGACTGAGAGCGTCGGGCCGAAGACGTGCATTTGTTGTTGGCGTGAACGACAGCGTCTGCTGCCGGCGTCGACTGGCGACTGGCGACTGACGACAAGCAGAGGACGACAGCTTCCTGCTGCTTCAGTTACGTTGATAATGTCAAAACGTTTGGTTCGCTCTGCTGCTGCTGCTGCTGCTGCTGTCGGTGCCGCTGCCGCTGCCGCTGCCACTGCCACTGCCACTGCCTCTGCCAATACGCCAAGCCAACAACAACAGCAGTGAGAAGCGAAATTAATAATAATAAAAAGCAAGCGCAAAGAGATATAAATAAATAAATAAATTCGTTGAAAAACAATCCATAAACAACAAATGCACAAAATGGCAGCCGAGTGTCAGAAATTGTGAGAATTAATATTCCACCAGAGATTTGAGTGCAAACAACTGAGAAAACACATAACGCGAAACAAAAAGCAAAACTTTTTGCCTCTTTGTTTTAAACATTTTCACAACATTTTATGCTGTTAGAGCTGCGCGTAAAATTATGAAAAATATGTGCAACATTGTGGCAGCATAGAGACCCGGACAGACGGACGGAGCACGGTCCGGTTGTCGCTGTTACGGTCCGGTTTCCACTTCATCTCCACCGCCCCCTCAACCTGAGTCGCATTCTCAGTTTCGCTCTCAAAACTTCAAATCCCTCGACGACATTGCCTCTGTGTGCGTGTGGGCTTGTGTACTTGTGTGTGTGTGACTGCAGCCAGTGTTGTATAACGCTTGTAATGTGCTAAAATTCCTTAATATATTGCCACAGACTACAACAAGAAACAACAGCAAACAACAAACAACAACAGCAACAACAAAGCGTCAAAGGTAAGCGGCTTTGATTTCACTTCACTTCACGGAATTCACCTGAAATATAACCAGAGACTTTGGCTAAATTTAAACTCTCTGCAGTCTGAGCATAATGCGTGTATTTAAACAAAAACAAGCTCATGTTTATTAGCATTCAGCACAAGTCATTTAAATGCAAACTTCGCATTTGTCTGTTCAAGCTTGACGCATTCATTTCATTCATCTTTGCAGACAAGTCGTATGCGTAATGTACCAGAAATTAATCATACGTCGCATACAAAACAAACATTTAAGCATAAGCATAAGTGATTAGACAAATGAATTAATATTTAGTCAAATTAGTAAATCTTAAGAGTAGTTTTGGAATTTGATGTAAATAATAACAGTTCAATAAACTTAGTGCAATGATTACGATGAATACGACTTAATTTGTTATATTATTTTTATATTATTTTGTTTCCACAAATTTTATTTGCCATTAAACAAAATTTATTTCAATTTCATTAATTTTATTGCTCTGGTATATTTTTAAAATATGCAGGATTCGTTTTCATAATTATGCACTTATTAATATTATATGAAACATTCAATTGTAAGTATTTGTTTATTTATTTTATTGCTATAATTTCTTACGTTTTAAATTTTCAACCGAGAATCAATAAAATAAAATAAATTTTCAAAGCTCTCTCCTGAATCTGTCTAGGCTGCGGCTGCATTGGCGGTCGGATCTTTGTTGGAGCCACTGTAGTTACTTTAAAAAATTATTTACTGCAAGGGTTCACATTTTGCTCTAGTATACGACGTATCATTTCTCCGACTTTCAATTTAATTTTCTGGAAATATCTAAAATTAAAAGCTAAATTAAAATTAAAAATATATTTTAGAAAATCTGACATAAACAACGTATAACGACTTAGTTCACCAGTTTATTTATATGTGTTCAATGTGCCTTTCTCCAAAGTCACTCGTTGACTGAGAGCATTTAAGTATTATGAAAATCATGTGAGCTCGACTGTAATATACAAAAGCAAAGGCTACTAGTCAAAAATAAAAATACAAATATATTTTGGAATTGTCTTCAAGTACTTTAGTCCCGAATACTTTTAATTTCGTAAGCTTTTAATCATAAGTCCGATTCGTTATTGAATTGTTTTATACCGTTTTTATTAATTAGGTAAACATTTTTTAATATACTTATTTTAAATTTTATTACAATTTTTATACAAATGACAATGCACAGATCATTTAAGTCAAAGAAATACCAATTTCTCCTACTTCAATAAATCTTGAATTCGCTAAGTTAATTTAACTATGTACGATTTTATTTTTTTAACTATTTTAAAATTTTGTCTAGAGATTGAACACAAAATGAATGTAGTTTTAATTTAAAAGCAGAGTATGCTGTGGTATCATTATTCTTTACCAAATATACCAGAACATAAAAAACAAATACAAAACTCTGCCCATGCTAGAGGCACATTTTTGATATATTTTTCACAGACTGTCAATTGTGATGAATATGATTTTAATTTGCAGAAATTGATGCTCTGGGTATTGTTAGAAAATTGATTAAAAATGCTGATAAATTGCATTGGTCTTGGCCCATTTGTGTGTTTTTCAATTAGCAAGCCGTTTTTTTTTAAATATACCAATAAACACACAAACAAAACTTATACATATATATACATATTGTATATATTCGCTAGCGAATGGAAGTAATGTCTATTGAAGTCCCTGACCTACTGCAATTTTGCATTGTTGTGATTGAAAAATAATACATGATGCTCACACTGTTTGAAAATGCGTTCGTTGTTTTTATATTCTTTTTTAAATTGTTATTGTTCTCATTTTTTTTGTCATTGTTTTTGTTGGGGTTAACCCAAACAAGCAATTTGAGATTCAGCGCGATTTTGCCTTTGTTTTTGCAGCCAATGAGTTTACGCTTTTCTCTTTTTGCAAGTGCTAAATGATTTTCATTGTGCAACTTTGGCAACAATGTTGTGCCAGGGTTGTGATAAAAAAAAGTATGTACAAAAAAATGCTCCATGACATTTAAATTTATGAATTAAGTTCACAAGTATGCCAAAATTTGAATCAAAGTTAGCGACAGGCGGCAAGCGAACTCCAGACTCCAAACTCCGCTCCTGGCTAATAGAAGGGCCCAAAGCAGCCCCATTCCCACTTGCAGCCACATCTATTGGGCACATAGTAGAAGGGTGCACAGCAGCCGCAGCAACAGCACCCTGTGCACTCCATGCAGGGCAGTACCGGGCCACAGGGTCCGCCTGTGAGGCGATAGGAGACGGTGCCGCAGGGCGATTGGCAGCAACAGGGTGCACAACAAGGTGCACGACAGGGTGCACGACAGGGTGTACAGCCGGGTGCACAACACTGGGTACCGCAGGGTGCACGACACGGTGTACAGCCGGGTGCACAGCAAGGTGCTCGACAGGGTGCACAACAGGGTGTACCACAGGGTGTACGACAAGGTGATACACAGCTGGCCGCACTCTTTACACATTTGGCTGTAGAATTCGACTTTCTTTGGGACATCTAAGCGTTTTCCTTTTCAATTCTCTCAGCTCTTCACCTGTTGCTCGCTTTGCGCCTCTTTCTTTTGCAAAAAATGTGCTAAATATGCCCGGTAATTTGCTGTGGATTATTTAGCACCCTTTTCGCCATAGATCAAGCAAAAAAACGTCGAATTTTGATGTGCAGTTTATCAAATAAGTTTTGACATTAAATGAAATGAAATAATAAACCAATTATTGGGGTTTTCTAGCATTTGTTTACAATCCATTTTAATTAAATTTAACCCACCAACATAAGTGGTTATTTCCCTATTAGTTTATAAGATCTTAAAACTTATTGTGAAATCTAATTTAAGGATAGGATATATATATTTAATTTAGATTTTATTTTCTATTAATTTTATACCCAGATAATCTTAAGCATAAACTTTAATTACATTGCAACTTTAATTTCTCTTTAATTTCTTTATTGACTGCACTTGGCTGACATTAAATTGAATAAATAAATCGATTGATTTTGAATATTTATAATTTATAAATAAATGCATCAAATAATAAAAATGTATTCAGCCATCAAAAGTGCTAAAAACACGCCCAGGCTCCAACTGAATTTGCCAACGCCGCTATTAAATTGCATTTTAAATTGTATTTGCTCTGCGGTCGCCCAGCTGGCTTTGCCAAGACCCCACCTGCACCACCCGAACCACCCGCACCACACTCGCGAGCAGCTGAGCAGCTAAACCACATGAATCTGGCAGGCCAAGTGACTTACCCGGGCATGCCGCTGCGGTTGCACTAACTGGGGTCGCTGGGGCTAATGTAATTGATTGTCTGGGCCAGCCTGAACACGACCTAAAGTGCTCTACCGGAAGTGCGAAAAAAAGATGATTGTCTATGCCACGGCGTGTGCGATTTTTGCATACCAAACTGTGCGGCTACAGTGGCACAATCTCTACGTTTTGGCTAACAAAAAATTACGTAAATTAATACGAATATACATACATATTAATAAATTGATAGAAAAAACACTTTAGATATGCGAAAAATAATAATACAATTTAAAGTAATTTGTATGCTTACAAATTTAATAAACGGATGTTGATTTTACTGCTTTGGTACTTTCTAGTAACTCTGGTATCGGTACGATTTTGAAATGGAACTGGTTCATTTATTCCAACCGATCAAATATCATAATTAATTTTATTGCTTAAAAAGAAACTACAAATAAATATATATTAGTTTGGTAAAACAAGTATTAAACAGGGCATAAAATAAATTAATATTTAAACCATTTTTATATATGTATTTAACTTACGAGGCAAATAAATATATAATGAAATAAATCACACAATTCTTGGGATTAAAAAAATATTTTAGTTAGATTAGTTACATTTATACATAGATTTATGCAAATCTTAATTTAATAGGCAATCGCAAACGTTTAACCACAGTGCATGTTGTTGGATTAATTTCACTTTAGCTGCCACAGTTTTTTAGCCGGTTTTTTTTTTGTGGATTTCGACACGGACTAAGAATGAATAACCGTTTAGTTGGAGGCCAGGTTATACGATTGGCTATTTCAGCAAAGATTGAATACAGATTCAATTGAATTGGCCTGGCTAGAACTGTCAGCAGATATTTGAGCTCTAGGCACACAAATGGGAAACTGGATCATTTTAAATTCCCTGAACTGCTGCCAACACCAAAAATCTTTTCGATACTCTCAGTTTGGTTTCGTTTTTAGTTTTAAATATATTTTAAAACAAGCGCAAAATGTGTGGCGGCTGGGCGTGTTGCACCTACGCCATCGCTTGCAACCATCATCGTCTCTCCCCCATGAGGTTCACGGGTCGCTGCTTCACCCCCACTCCATGTGGACCCTGGGATAATTGCTCTCCCTGCGGAGGCGGTTGCTGTGGCGGTTGCTAACACTGAGGATTTTGCGCACAGTATGAGAAAAAAAAAAACAAAATGACAGCTGCCAAGGGTTCAAGCTGAGAAGCAATTGAAATCGCCATTGCAATTTCTTTTTAGAGATAAGTCGGCCATGAACTCGGTCAAGAGTTGAAACTGAGCTCGAAAACGGTAGTCTGTGTGTTGCTGGCAAGCAGTTCAGCTCAAATTTCTAGTTTTTTGTAGTAAGTACGTTGTTTAATTCACTTATTTATTTAGTTATTCACATCATTATAATTTTACTAATATAATTTTTTATTTGTTTAAAGCCTTTTCAAACTATTCTATTATGTGCGGTGGCTGGGCTTGCGCCTCCTACAGCTTGGCCTGTAATAATCCCCCTCTGTCCACAATCCGTTACACGGGAAGGGAATTTATTCCCACCCCCTGCGGACCTTGGGACAAGTGCTGGGTGAAGGACACGAGCCGTAGTCGAGGTACTTGTCTGGTGCCGCCGCAATGTGTTCCGCCGGTTATGAATCCGTGTCTACAGTTCGATAAAGCGCACAAAATGGCGGACATTGCCAAGGATAAAGCCAAGGATAACTGGACAATAACTTTGAACAAAATCCAGGAATGTAATCCGGCTCGGGCACAAGCTAAATAGATTGAATAAATGTTTTTTTAGTGAAGAATTATCGATAATTGATTTTGCTGTTTGATTTTGATTTGGAGTTACTATATTTTATTTTTTCAATCGGGGGTATAATTGTTATTTAATCCCAGCTACCCACCCAAAAATATTCTACATACTTATTAGACCTAAAATAATTTTATTTAATATATTATTTTATATGACAATAAAATAAGAAATCTAAGTACCTGCTTCTTAAATTAAATATAATCTTTCCTTAACCACCCAAAAATATTCCATATATGATACTATTACATTTATTAGATTTAGTCAAATATAAAAAATTCTTTGTTCTTTCCACACGCATGCAAACAGTTGGACAATTGAGATATCCTTGCAGCCCTTTTAAGTGTTATTAGCTGCTTTGATGCACTTCTGCATCTATTAATAGAAGGGTCCAAAGCATCCACATTCACCGCAACAACAACATCTATTTGGAGGGCAGGTCCATGGACCGCAGGGCGGGCAGGGGCCGCAGCAACAATTGTTGTAGTTCATGGCTGGCAAGGCCGGGCCGACAGGACCATAGGCCAGGGCGTAGGAAACGCTTCCACATGGCGCTTGACAACACATTTTCCAACACTGTAGAAGGGGAAAAACAAAAATTAATAATAATACTAAGTTGAATGGGAATTTCTAAATATTTACCTAGATTTTGTTTAAATTCGATTTTGTGAATTTTCTGCGCAAGTTGCGTCAGGAGATCGAAGCAAAGAATTTTTTACTTTGAGATGTGAACAAGCCGGTAGACAACAAAATAATGAAAAACCTTTCTAAAAAAACAAGCCAACTTCCATTCAAGCTTTAAGGCAATGTCAACTAGATTTGCTGTAACATCGATACGAAGTTTAGTTGGATTTAAAAAAAAATGTTTTTTCTTACGTTTTGTTTTCTATCTGCTGGCAGAAAATTTCACACATCAATGATTTAACACCGACATGAAGCGAAGGGAAAAAAATTGAAATGCTTAACGACAAAATAGAGCAACAGTTTCGCCTCATGGCAAAAATAAGAAATCATTGAAACATGTCCTGCTAAAAGAAATAAAAAATAAACAGCACAGAATGCCAGAGCTCGTGCTAAGTGGATGGCAAAGGATTTCGTTTAACGTTTCCCAACTAAAAACTGGGCCAAAGTTGAGGTGGAAATGCTAGTCGAAGTCGAAGTTGAAGTTGAAGTTGAAGTCGATCCATGCACTGTGATTCGGAACATATAAAAGTATGCGAAAAAAACAGTTTTAGTGAAGATATCGTTATGCAATTTTTACCAAAAATCTGAGCACATCGGCCAACTAAAACATATAAAATCGGGTTTTTGCATGCAATTTATATATCTTTCGACCCATTTATCAGATCAGAATCTTATCTACCTAATGTCTATCAATTTTATAAATTCAATCAAAATTGGTCCACAATTGAGATATATGTCGCATCAGAATTTTGCATCTTTTATAGCCAATCCTATTTTTTTCTTACAATTAAAAAAAAAAACCCCAACGTGTTTGTTTTAACTTATTACCTAAATTTACCTTTTACCTTTTAAATGTTCTTTACTTAAAACGTTAAAACTAAAAAAAAAAACGAATGCAAAAACCTTTTTATCTGTTAGATGATCAATACGATTTAAGCTGTAAATTTTGACCCACTGTGCGATGTAGAAGCATAAGTAGAAGCTGAAGTCAATCCACAGCAGCAGAGGAAACTCTATTAGACTCAACGAAGCAACCTTAACGTCATTTTCTATACTGCCTTCAACTCAATAGGACGTATATGTATGTGTATGAGACTATGTGTGCATCTGTGTGTCACATCATGTGTGTGTATGTACGTGTGTGTGTGTGTGTGAGCCTTGTGCCCTGTGATTCACAAAAGCTGACAAGCTCATCGATGCCTGAACATTAGCTAAACATAAATTACACAGATGACTGCACAACAATTGAGGCGTTTATTATAATGTGTGTTCACACTTGAAGCCCTCAAAGGCGAGATGCGCCAGCATGAGGCAAATTGTGGCAGAGAGCTACGAGTATATCTTCAAACGTATTTTGTAATAAAGTAAAAAATACAGGCTTCATAGAGATGGCGTATCACAGAGCAATATGGGGAAATGCCGATAAGGTGAGCATTTGCTTCAATAGGAAATGGCTTCAATTATTGCTTATCAGGTAAAAATACCTGAGCTGATAACAAAAATATTATTAATTATAAAATAATGTTTAACAATGATTGTTTTGAGTTGTGAAATAGATTTATTATGTGATTATCTTAAGCATATTTAACAAAAATAATTCGCTAAATTAATACTCTCTAAAAGATAATTCTAAATTAATAGCTGTAAAAGTTACATATTTTCAGAGAAACTCAATCAGAGTCCAGTAAATTATAAGTTAATTTAATATAACACAACTACTTAAAACAATTTATGTTAGTTTATTAATATATAAATTATTTCGTCATTTTAAAAATATTTCTTATAAAATCAACACTCCATTGATTATTACTTTTATTAAAGAAGTTTCTTCTGAAATTCCCCTAGCCTTAAAGTTAGCTCTGCCAATTTAATTGTGTATCTTTTTCCGATTTCTGTGTTGTTTGCCATCGATTTATGCTAAGAGTTCACAACTTTGGTTGGTTTTTTTGTAGCTATATCTGTAGCATTGTTTTTGCCTGCTGTAAAATGAACTTTTGTGGGCATTAAAAACTATTTTAAAAGTTATTTACCAATTGCACAAAAAAGAAACCCCCAAATAGCACTGCAATCGAAGGTCCTTGCCTGCCTCTTGCTCTCCATTCAACTCTTGGCTCTTAGAAAAATGGCAGCCCACTTAAGATAATCTCATTGGTGGCATGCCAAAAAGTTTTGCGGCAAGCTGAAAACACACACAATATAAAAATGTCACCACAGCAAACAGACGGTAACAAAAACAAGACAACAAAACAAGGAGAGAACAAAAAACAAAAATAATATGAACAACAACAACGAGCAACTAAAAAAGGTTACTTGCTTTTAAATCAAAAAAAGAAAGCAACGAAAAAAATGTTAGCCAGGTTTGTGCTGCTTCCTTTTGTGTCCCTTACAAGTGGCAGGAGCAGAAGTGGCAGCAGGGCGGTGCAGAAACAGGAACAGCAGCCATTGGGCACTTCATTTCACTCCAGAAACATATTGAGTCGGGGCCACTTGAGTGTGCGCCAAGAGATAAGCGCAATTATATGGCTTCAAGTGGTCAGGCCCGACTGTATAAATTAGGTAAAAAAGAAAGCAGAATCGTAACTTATGTGACGTGGCCTTCATTGAGACAAATGCCGGCAGGGCTTTAACTCCAGCTTCGGTGCTCTTACAGCATTTTAAATCTATATGTTTATACTTGTATATACGAGGGCAGTCCGACAAGTACCTGGCCTCCACGCCAAATGACCCCACAACCGCAAACTAAATTTTCTATCATATAGTACTGTCGAAATTTCAGTCGGATCGGACTTGTAGTTTTGTTTTGACCGCGTTTGAAAGTGAGCGCCTATGCGAACTTTATAAAAATGGAAATAGCGCAAGATCGGTCGGTGATTTGATTCTCGTTTTTGAAAGGGAAGTCGCGCAGCAAAATCAAAGAGCGCTTGGATGCAGTGTACTGTGAATCTACTCCTTCGATGGCGATCATCAAAACTTAGTTTAACGGTTTCAACGGAGTCCCACGTCGGCTTTTGATGAGCCACACCCAGGTTCACTGAAAACGGCTACCACGAAGGATTACATATGAAAAACTCACAATCTCGTATTGGCAGACCGCCAATTAAAGGTGGACGAGATAGCTGAGATAGTAGGCATCTCAAAAAACCGCATAAGTCATATGCTGCGTAAAATTTGGGGCATGAAAAAGTTTCCGGCGCGATGGCTGCCGCATTTGCTTACTTCAGACAACAAGCTCATCCGTAAGGCCACTTCAGAGCAGTATTTGACGCTCTTTAAATTGGCTTCGAACTACAGCCCCATCCACGATATTTTCAAGATTTGGCCCAGTGCGACTTCTTTTTATTTTCAAACTTGAAAAAATCATTCGCTGGGCCGAAATTTGAGTCAAATGAGGACGTCATCGCCGTCACAAAGGCCTATTTTGCAGACCTCGAGAAAAAAAAATTTTCAGACGGGTTAAATAAGTTGGAGCTTCACAAGATCAAGTGTATCGAGCTAAAAGAAGACTATGTTGAAAAATAAATTGTCAGTTTTCCAAAATTTCCATAACTCTTTCGAAGGTCAGGTACTTATCGGACCACCCTCGTACGTGTGTGTTTAGTTTGATATTGAATAAGTATCCCTCTCAGGAATAGGGATAGGAATAGGGATAGGGACAGGGACAGATTGGGCTTCTAGCGAAATGCTTTGGAACTTTTTGGCATGTCACATTTGTCTACAAGTGCTCGTTATGGGGCAATTTTTGGCAACTGAATTTGAGTTGGAGTTTTGGCCTTTGTTTTCTGACCACATGCTGTGTGACTGTGTATGTGTGTGTGTGTGTGTGGGTGAAGTGCCTTTTGAGGCTTCTTGTATGACTAGCCGATGTGGCATACCAAGCAAATTATTGCTATGAACTGAAACGATGACAAGTGCCCATTGAAAATGAGACACTTAAGTTGTCAATATTACACAGAATAAACTGGGTTTACACAATTGGCCGCACTAAAAGAAGCCTAAGAAAAGAAAGATAAGCACCTTCAATGCGAAACAAGAAACCGCATTCAAACATAATTTATTAATACCTTAATAAATCATTTTAAATGTAAAAATCATTCTTTAATAAATTTGTGCAAGGACAAGTATTCTGGATAAGAAGTTGCGATTCGCAATCAATTATTAATGCTGTTCACAAAAATCAAACTGAGCATTGAAACTTAGTTTCAGTTTTTAAAACAATACCATTGATAGTAATACATTTTGTGTTCCTTAGCAACAAAACATACATATATTATTTGGATATTTTTTTGAAGCTGAATATTTTTAAATTAATAGTTTACACTATTCTACACATTTACAAGTTTATTGAGTATGCTGGGAAAAATTAAATTGAAATAAAATAAAGTATGCCCTTTATGCTATGCGATGAAAAATAAATCTTCATCTATTTGGCTTCCAAAGTACAACTATTTGAGAAGCAGTACTGTATAATAATTTATTAACTCCTGTGATTTATAATACTGATTACCATACGCATATAAAGCTCTCTAAACTGGCAGCGCTATTTTCACCTCACACTGCAGATAACTGTAACTCCGATCTGTACTCAATTAGACACATACATTCACACTCACACGCAAGGTATCGGTACTTGAGCTTTTGCTTAGAGAGCCAAAGAGATCGCGCAAGTTGAAGAGAGCGCCCTAGTGCTGCATATGTGTGTATGCTTGTGCAGGCTGTGCGAAAAAGAGAGAGAGCGCGCTTGCCAAAGCTTAATCAAGGGAGAGAGAGAGCGCAGCTGCTTGTACTATTAAAGCTGCTGCGTGAAGTTCTCACCTTCAGTGCAGAGCCTGGTGTGGTGTGATGCAGAAGTCTTGTAAGTGCGTGTGCTCACAGTCAATTCTAAAATAATAATAATTTTTAATAAATAATAACAATGATTTCTGGTTATTGAATTTATTTATTTTATTAATTTTATAAATTATTTTATTTTTATTTAATGATCTTCTGCTGGCTCAACTCTTGCTGGTCCAACTCTTGCTGTTCCAACTCTTGATGTTCCAACTCTTGCTGGCCCAACTCTTGCTGTCCCAACGCTTGCTGGCCCATCTCTTGCTGGCCCAACTCTTGCTGGCCCAACTCTTGCTGTTCCAACGCTTGCCCAACTCTCTCTGATCTAATTCTTGCCGCCTGAACTCTCGTTGGGCGAACTTCCGATGATCCAACTCTCGCGAACCGAATTCTTATCTCAAGTATCGATGAACCAGCTCATGATGTATAATTCCATCATGTTCCAGCTCTCGCTGGCCTTTGACCAGTTCTAGTTCTTAGGCATTCTCAAGCTCTCCCTCTTTTTGAGTTTCTTTCGCTTTCTCTGGCTCTCTCATTTTACTTTGCATGCCATTTCAATGAGCCATATGACAATCTTTGAATGTTGCTGTTGTTTACGCTCAAGTGCTTTGGATTCATATTTACATGAAACCAAAAGCAGAAGACAAAAATTCCAAACTCAAATAACGACAACAACAGCTACAAATGATAGAAGAAGAGGGAGAGAACTAGATGGCACATGTGTCTTGTGTCTTGTGTGTTTGTGTGTGTCTTTGAGACGGAAATAAAAGATTTTACAAAACATTGCACAGTCAATGCCTCGCCTAGTGCCACTGAGCAAACAACTGAGCCACGCCCACACCAGCCTACCAGCCACCCCCAAGCCCCCACCACTTTAAAGACAACTTGACACGCCAGACAAATAAAAATAAGAAGCAGCAGCAGCGGCAGCGGCAGCTGAAGCGAACTTCTTAAAGCCCAGAGTGCCGCAGCCAAAAGCTGTAAAAAATGATAAACGCTTCAACTGATGACACATTCAGTTTCACACACGAACGACTTTCAATTTACATTTGATGTTTTATGTTTGCCAGCACAAAAAAAAAAAAATACGCACACACATAAGTAGAAAAAAAATCACTCATACGCACCCACGCACATGAAGAAGCGAGCGAAGCGTCTGGCAAAACCCAAAAACCGAAAGGCAACTGAACCGAACTAACCAAGCAGCAAAAGCAGCAGAAGAAGCAGCAGCGGTGCCAAGTAGACGACGACAACAAGAACCAAACACCAAAAAAAAAAAGAATGAGCGAAGCAGATCAGTCGAACGCAACTGACGGTAGAATACCCTGCGTCCTCTATTTGAAAAATATTTTTTTTTAATTTTGTTATTTAATTATTATATTTTTCGTCTGTACCATGTCTTAATGAACGCGTTTTCAAATGGCGAATGGGGGAAAATCTGCAATATTGTTTCTTTAATATCTTCTGTATTGCCTTACCGATTCGTGTGCACATTTCAACATACATATATAAATATATTGAAAGGGAGAATATAGAGGTTAATATTCCATTTTTACTCATCTTCAAGAGGTACAGGGTATAAAAAAAAACAAAATGAAAAGACGACGTTTGACAGGAGAAACCAGGGGGAGCAGGAGAAGAAGCAGGCTGTGCAAATAAACGAATAATATTTCTGTACTTCAAATAGCAGAAAAAGTGAATGCCATAAGTAGAAGCTGTAAAGCAGCTCCTCCTTCCCGCCCCTCTTCTTCTATCTTCTTTTTCTGCACTTCTCATAAAATTTTGTTCAGCAGCTAAGCCAAATCACGCATCTCTCAAACCCAAGTCAATAATTCGGTTGAGTTAATGCAACCAAGATTTTGCTTGGCCAAAAGGATTGGCGGCTAGACATGTTTTCTTATAGATTTCGAGCAAAGCGCATTTAATATTTTAAAGCAACAGAATTAGATATTAACTGATTTGCTAATAATGAAAGGTAACTTCATAGGCTGAAATAAAATGATTTCTGTGAACAAATGTTTGTTTATTCGATGCACATTCTCCATTATTTGTACAATTCTGGAAACTGGCAAAAGTTTTAAAATAATTGCTGAAATGAATGGTTAACAAGAAATTGTACAATTGTTAAACAAGTATAAATTAAATTCAATTAATAGACATGTAGAATAAACTTAACTAAATAAACAACTACATACATTCATTAGTTGCATTGCTAGCAAAAATTTTAAATTGAGCTAATTAAATTAGATTTAAGAAAACAAGTACAACAAATGAAATATAATCAATATCAACATTTATTAATTTATGGTTAGTTTCATTTGTGGTCATGCACTAATTTAGTTATTGATAAAATTGTATTAAATGAAAATGCAAGAAAACAAAATAAAATTATATAAAATCAAAATAAGTTCTATACTTATTAAGTAAGAATAAAATAAAATTGATATGAAATTAAATTAATTAATATCACGATGCATTGATTTATTGTTCGCTTTATTTGTGGTCATAAACTCATTTAGTTAATAGCTGCCCACAGCATTTAACCTGAATACAAGTGGCAACAATAACGAAAACAAAGAAAAATGCTGTGAAAATTGTGAAACTGTACACTGAATAGCAATTTCCATTTTCCTAAATTCATTCATTTCCTAATTGCAGTTTTGGCCTTTGTGTTGCATGTTGGCGCATTGTTCTGCATTGTTGTTGCAAATTAATTGTAAATTACACAATTAACAAAATATTCTTTCTGCACTCTCTGCAGTTCTCTCTTTTTGCTCTGCTGTTGTGTAAATTTCTCTTTGTTTTCGATACTCATTTGTGCCCTGCCAATGTCAAATGCAGCAGGCAAACAAAACGCATCTCAGCTGTCAGCTGCAACTGCAACAGCAGCAACATGCAACATGCAACATCTGGCAGCTGCTGTGGTTACCTACTGCTGGCATTGTGCCCGGAGTTGTTGCAATTGTTGCTCCTGGCGGCAGCGGCAACTAAGTTCATGTCAATCCTTTGTGGCTTTGGCAGTCGTTTAATTTGAATTTAAAACGTTGCCTCCATTACATTTGCAGCTTAGCTCTGTTTCGCTTCAGCTTCGCTCTCATTAGACCCTGCACTTTAAAAAAGCATAAAAGGGTATATTTTATATAAGAAGACTTGACAGACTCCCCAAAGTTTTATATATATACTTTATTTGATCTGAACGTCGAGCAGAATTGATAAAGCCATGTCCGTAGATCTTGCAATCGATAAGAGTTGAAGACACCATTTATTGTATGTTTTAGTAGGTTCGCCTATCCCACGAAGTCCATAGCATTATTTATCGATGCTGTGAATCAGATAACGATCAGTTAAGAAACAGCAAAGATATGCAACAGACAATTTGCTCAACTTGAAACACATAGTTTTTCTATCTGTTGTGCAGTGATTATTGAAACACAAATTACAGGGTCAGTAACAGTCGGTTACGTCCGTCTGCAGCTGTCCGTTCGGCTGATCTGCTGCGTCCTTTCTGGTTTTCCACTTATTTACAATTACCACATTTTATTATCCCCCACCCACCATATAATTTGCCATTTTATTTACACTCCTGTTTATATTTGTCACACTTTTGTCTATTGTTCTTCCCCTCGTTTGGTCCGCTTTGCTCCATTCTTGGTACATTTTTAACTGCAATTTTGTGTGTTTGTGTATTTGTCAAGGGGCTCTGAACCGCTCTAACCACGTTAGCAGCAGCCACTGTCTAAGTCCCCTGCCCCCACCCGCCTCATTGTTGGGGGGTTTGATTGTATTTTTGTTTATTTTGTTGCAATTTTAATTACTTTAATGAAAGTTTTAATTGCAAAATAGCAAAAACGCAGAGAAAAAGACAGCATTACTCGTGTAATGAGTTTCTGCGGTCTAAGAAAGGTTGGCAGCTACGACAGCGCACAACAAAAGCAACAGCAACAACAACAACAACAGCAACATTAACAGCAACAGCATCTGGAAACAACATGGGATGTACAGAATCACTTTGCATGCAAGAGTTTCCTACTGAAAGGCATTCCTTTTACTGGCAAAACAATTGATTGATGCGCCTTTGAACTGCACAGCAGTGTGGAAAATTTAAAAATATACTTCATGGTTTTTACGCTTTAAAAAAAATCCTTAAAAAAATATGCAAACATTAATTTTAGTTCCATGAAGAGAATCTTTTGGATTATGAAAAGTTAAGTTTAACAATGCTTAAATGTTGTTTCAAACATTTTCTAGTAGTGTAAATAATATAAATATTTAATTGGCATTTAAAAAATAATTAATTAAAATTTTTATAAATTAAATAAATATTGTTGCAAGTGCAGTATATTAAAAAGATAAAATAAAAAGAAACTATATATGTAAATATTTATTACAATTTTTTAGTTATTACAAAAATATTGTTTCGAGTGACATAAATCAAATACTATAAATAAATACTATAAATATTTAATACGAATAAACAGAAACGATATATGAAAATATTTATTTTAAATTTATATGTATTTTAATAATATTGTTTTAAGCGATATAAACCAAATACTATAAATAAATAATATAAATATTTAATACGAATTTATTCAATAAATATTGTACGAGTAAATAGAAATCTTTTAAATATTTAATACAAATAAAGGGAAATAATATCAATATTTAATACAATTTTTTAGAAATGATATCAATATTATTCATAGTGCAGTAAATCAAATGTTATAAAGAGAAATAAGCCAAAGCGATGCCTGTGAGCCCTGGCCCCTCAACTGCTGATCAATTCGAATAATATCCCTTGGCACACACACAGATGCACACTTGTAATTGCTGTTAGCGGTTGCCCTCTGTGTGGTGTCATCCCAATGGACACTTGTCCATGCTGCAAACACAAATACAAACACAAACACAGACGGAAATGGAGATGGTGATGGCGATGCGGAGGGAGACACAGTTACATGCAGTGCAGATAGAACAACATGGAAAACATTTCAGTTGCAAGTGCTGAACCAGCTCTCAAGCACCCGCATCTACATCCACCAAATGCTTGACCCACATAGTCAGGCAAGCAAATCAGTACAAGCAGTAAAAAGACGGGGAAGGAGCGGAGAGGAGATAGAGAAAAATGAGTAAAATAGAAAAACTCATGTCATAGTCGTGCTTCGGGTTCTGTGAGAAATCGTTTAAATAAAATATGCACACAATTGATGGACCGCAAGGCACTGGGAAATGAAATAAGTGAGCCGTAGCAGCCATTGCAAAAAATAAATAAATACATAAAACAAACCAAGAATAAGAACAACAACAACAACGATGAGAGCCAAAGGACTAACTGCCAAGTCAATGAACTGCAGCAGACACAAAGCTACAGCTACAGATACAAATGCAAAAAGTATCTTTTGTAAGCTTGTGCACAACTGTGACTCTGATGACGTCGTCAAGTGTGCGATTCGATATGCAATGGAGAGCTTTTATTCTCTTATTTATGTATAAACACAAATAAAGCATATGTTGTAGTTGCCGCTTGTCTTTTTTGGTTCGGGCTTCTTGTTTTGATGTTTGTTGCTTGTCAGTTGCCTGCTGATGTTTTATGTTTGTCGAGATGACAGAAATTGCAGCGGAAATGCACACAAATATACTCTCATGCTGCAGCCAAAAAGAAAACGCCGCACAGTGCACTCAAGTCGAACACAGATTACGCATACGCAGTGTTGCACAGCGTTGGAAAGTCTGCAGCAAGTGTTGTAAGTTAGTAATGTCAAGGCAGCTGTTGCAGTTTGCAGTTTGCAGTTTGACGAGTGAATTATGCAACACGAGTGTTTTGTGTCAACTCAATATCTAATACATTTTAAACTATAAAACGTCAGAGCTAAGAATTGACAATGGTTGATTTTAATACCCTTTCCCATTGAATTTGGTAAAAACAGGATTAGCTTTGTACGAAGCTAACTCCACAAAGTATATATCTTTTAGAACAGAACGACGAGCTTAATCTATATAGTCCTGGCTCCAAAATGATTTGCGCTGCAATTGTCTTAAAGTATGGAAGAAACGAGAAGGAATAAATCTAAAACTGTCTGGTCTCAAGTCTAGAATCTAAACGAAAATGTGAGGCACGAAAAATTATTCAGAATCAAAGCTCAAACAAATGCTACATTTTTAAATAAATATTAAATAAAAAACCTTTTTTGTAGCTTCTTTGTTGGCATTGCTTCAAGTTGAAGCATCGTTAAAATAATTATTGCCTTGCCATAATCTCAAACTGTTTCCAAGCCTAAAAAAAAATGGAAAAAATAATTATACATCTAAAAGAAAACAACCGAGAATTGCTAAATACGCTTACAAAAACAAATGTTAGGAAATCTAAAATAAAATAAAATAAATTGTGCAGATTTTTTATAGATTTCTAAAATAAATAAATAAATGTTTAGAAAATGTAAATAAAATTGTAAATGTACGCCTGCCATGCTTGCAGTCATAGACTACAATTACATTTATACATGTACGCGCAAAATTGCATTTTTGGCAACAAGCTTTTAATTGCACTTTGTATGTGCTCATTACCTTAAATTGCAAGTGAGATGGCTTTACTGTGGCTGTCTCTCTCTCTCACTCTGCCATTGGCAGCCATTTTAATGCGAAACTTGGCAGCATTTTTTGAAATTCTGCAGGCCGAGGCACAAAAAAAAGCAAGGCAACATTTAAATGTATAAAAAAGTCAATGAGCAAGTGCGGCACATAAAGAGCAAGAGAAGGCAGAAAGAGAGAAAGAGTTGTCATGTGTATGTGTGTGTGTGTGTGTGTGTGTGTGTCACGTTTTGTTGTAAATGAGCGCTAAAGTAGCAAAGCGAAATGGAAAATTGGAAATGGGAATGGGAATGGGAATGAAAATGATATTGCCAAAAGCGTTACGGAAAAACTTTTAACGGCAAAAACAAGCTAAAGAGTGCCACTCCAAGAGCTGAGAAAGTATCCCATAACACACACATGTATGTCTCTCTCTGTATATGTGTGTGTGTGAGTTTTATTTAAATGTGTAAAGACTGGCAAAATAATTAAAGTGTGGAATTGAAGTTTTTATTTTTGGCACAGCCAAAAACACAATTAGGAAATGGCGCTTAAAGCGGAGGGGCCAAAATCGAAGATGGCACAGCGGAAACGGAAGTAATGGCCAACTTCCGCTATGTGGGTGTCAGATATGCGTAATTTCAATTAAACGCCAGCCAAAAGGGGGATTCCCTTTAGCGGCAAATGCCATTTACAGCTCTACTTTTTAATTGTATACGTCCTTGCCCTCTCTCCCATCTGCTGCACCCTTGTTTTTGTTGCCCGTTAATACTATTATTTTTTCATTTGGCTGCGAACACACGCGGATTAGTGCTGAAATGGAATCGAATTGGGAGGAAGCAGCAGATGACCTGCATGTGTGGGCGGGGGGGTGTTTGCCTTTGGAGTGATTTTTAATTAAAGTGCAGCGTTAATTGCATTAATCGCAATGTTTGCCTGGGTGTTAGCAGCAGCTCGAAAGGGAACTGTATAAAGAGCTAAAGAACAAACATATTAGCCAGCAAAGTATGCAAGAAAAGCATTGATAGTTGCTTCATAAAAAATTAGGGATTTAAATTTCAATTAAATGGATAAAAACTTAGCTTTATGTTTCTTAAAACCTTACTCACCAAACTGAATAATCTTATTTATTTGTTTTTAAATTATTTTTAAATATTAATAAGCCTTAAGATTATAGCTTATTATGTATATTTATTTCTAAAATTTTTATTAAAAATTATTAAATTAACAGTAATAGTTGTTGATAAAAACTGAACTTCAAACTCAATGAAAACTTACTTATAAATCAGACTTAAAGTATATATTTATTATTTAATTATATTTCAATATTTAATTCAAGTCAATTTTTTGTTGATGAAAAGTTTGATTTGAGATTTAGGCTGATTTACCAATCATATAATTATTAAATATTTTTAACTTAAGGCAAATATTGTTGATGAAATGTTAGCTCTAAAAAAAAAAACATGCTTATAAAATTACAAATCCCATTTACATATTCTATTAAAATATTTTCAAATTATATTAGTTTCATGTAAACTATTGTTGATAGAGTGTTAGCTTTATGCTTAGTGAATGCTTGCCTATAAAACTTACTAATCTCATTTATTTATTATAATTACAGCCAAGTCGCAGACGTCCAGACAATGTGTTCCAAATACAATTGACGTTTATTGACCAATATATATTTATAAGGCGTACGCCCATAGGAAATGCCTGGCCTCAGCAGACGACAAACATAAAACAGATAAAAGCCAGACAAAACAAAACTAAAAGATACACACAATACCCAAAAAAAAAAAGGCAAAAAAGAGCAAAACCAAAATAGGTTTATAGTATACGTATATCTTTATCTACATGTCGTTATTTCTGCATAAGAGGCAGAGCCGGCAGCCAAGTGAGAGCAGAAGCAGCTACACAGCAGTAACTCGCATGCAAATGCCGGGCAGGACAGCTCAAAGGACAACCAGGACTACAACAATGGCGTCGCGGCCATTGTTACACTGTAGTCCGCGTGGGCGCCATCAGAGTCGAAGTCAGAACTCTGGCTGTATCTGCTGGCTGGCATTGCTGTTGCTAATGATGTTTGTGCCGGGTAAGTGAATTCCAAACGAAATCTAAAAATCTAGAAAATCTGATAATCTGAAAATCCAAAAATTCACAAAAAAAAACACAAGAAAATGCAGAGATACAAACAAAACAATCTACGAAAATCGTAGCTAATTTAGCTAGAAGATTTGTGCAAACTTCGCCAGGAATTTAATGACGCGTTCGAATGGGCAGCGACAAAAAACTTTGACGAAATATTTACAAAAGTTGTAAAGCCCAAAAACAAATGACACAAAACTGACAGCAGCCGAAGAGAGCCGGCGATAATTAATTTTTAAGCTGCACAAAATGAAGCGCGGACAACTGACACGACAAGAGGCAGAGATGCCAGAGGCAGCGCTAAGGGTCATGCAAGAATGGGAGGCACGGGGCAGGGGGCAGAGGGCAGAGGCTAAAATCAATCGTTCGTAAAATAAACAAATCTTATTTTTCCGCAAACATTATTTCTCATCAGTAGCACTGAAAATACAGAATACGGAATACAGAGACAGCAACAAGGACAACACTAACAACCAAATACAGCGATGACAACAAAAATTTTTCATAAATGCGCGCATTCATCTGCATTAAACGAGCAGTGGCAATGGGGGGGTTTACCCAATGGTTCGAGGGGGGAAAGTGGGTGGTTGCCAGTAAAAATTGAAGCCTTGGGCATGCAGTGCAATCATTTGCGAGGGTAGTTCCAGTAATACTCAAAAAGTCCAACAATAAAGCAAGCCAATTTAGCGGGCTTCAAAATAGTATTTATGCTTTCAGAAATCTATTTGAATGGTTAATACATGGACTTGGCTTATCGTCCTGATCAGGAATATATACTCCTGCTGCTGATATTATTAAAATCTAAATTATTTATTTACAATAAAACAAAATGGAAAATGTGATAGCTTGCATATCTCATTATCTTAGTTGATGTACTTGAATTGTTATAAAATCTTTTCGAGTGACCCCCGCCATAATAACCAGAACGACAGCTCATTGCTTCTGCTCTTATAGCACTCGAAAAACTCGAAATGATGATGTTGCAAAAGAAACTATGATACTTAATATCCATCCACTGACTGCCATTTGCTTGGCCATGTATTTTATTTTATTTTATTTTCGTTGTTGTTGCTCCTGTTGTTGTTGTTGTTGTGTTTATTTTGTTTTTGTCTAGCGTGCTTTATTTTTGTGAATCGCTACGAAAATGCCAAAAGGCACGCGGAATATAAGCGCAGAAACAGTAGAAGTGTAAACAAGCGCAACCCAACAACAACAACCATTGCAATGGCTGACAGAGAGAGGGAGAGAAAGAGAGAGAAGGAGAGAGCAGAAGGAGAAGCGAGGAGAAGGGACGGGCGAACATTTCTCATAATTTTTTGCGTGATAAAGTCGCATTTGCTGGGATTAAATGAGATTTTCTTGCAATTACCCAACGACTGAAGCAAAACTTTTTTCATTTTCATTTTCTCTCGTTTCGATTTTGTATTTTGAGACCGTCTCCTGCCCTGGCTTGCCACATTTTCTATTGATTTGAACTTTAAAACTGCATCAATAGTTTCTTGTTTATGCCGAAACACCAAAATGTAACAACAAAAAGCCAAATTGGGCATGTTACAACATACAGCTTAAAATGCAAGTTATGCACTGAAAACAATTATGAAATTCTTATGGCAATGAAAATTAACTAAAATATACTCTAGCTTTACTGGTCTTATCTTATGCAATACAATTTCAGAACATTTTGCTGAAATTTTGCATTTATTAATCCAATGTCGGTTTTAAATATTTCAGTTTTCTGCTCTCTGCTGCACATCGCACATACGCAATGTTGTGCAATCGTTTTGTTTTGCTCTCCACTGCAATTTCACTTTGCATATCACACGAGCTTGCACTTTGCAGCTGCTCTTTGTGCTGTTCCTTCGGGGTTTTCCGGGGTTTTCCTGTTGTTTAGCCGACATTTTACCGTTTACTGTTGTGACATGCAAACTAGCTGCAGCTGACGAGGGCTCAACCACTCTGAATACCCCTTTTGTCAACGTCTTTAACCCATGGTGTGCAGTCGATGTCAACGCCTGTCTCGTCAGCCAGGCCAATGGACAGGGAACAAGCTGCCTTAAAGCAAATGTTCCCAACAAAATCTACTTTAAATTTAGCCTTAAGATAACACGATAACTGATAAGGAATGGAATAAAGTTAAAACTCTTGTTATTTGAAAGTATCAATCTCACTTTATTTATGCATTTATTTTTATTTTTTTAATATTTTCCATTGGCAATCCAAGGCAATAAATTATTTGAATACTGTGCTCTGTCCATATTTAATTTGCGCAATTTATTTCTCAGTCTATATGAAAAATTTGAATATTTACAAATATTTTTAATGCTTTTTGTAATCCCATAATACTCGTGTATCGAATTTTAAGAGCTGCATACTTGTTTCAGTTGGCGATGAGCTTCACTTAAAATCATATTTTAAGAGCAGCAAAAAATATGAAAAAAATGTGGGCAAACAATATTTGCATTTCATTTGCACAAACGTCAGGGAGAAAATAAAATTAATATGAAAACAAAAATTAAGACGCATTAAAATTCAAAATGGCGTAGCTATATGCATTTCATTTTGTTGTTGTTAAATCTTCTGCATTTATAAGCTTATGAAATAAAATTAAATACCAAAGCGTACAGCATGTAAATGCAGAAAAAATTTGTGGCTTAAAAACGCATCTCTCATTCCCTTTTTATGATCACAGAGCACGCCAACAACAGTATATACATATAATAAATGTATATATATGTATATAAAGCAGCAACAAGATGGTCAACGTGCTCACAGTTGTTTTTCTTGTTTGTTTTTTTTTTTGCTTTTTGTGTTTTTTATGCCTTTTATTTTGGCTATGAAATATGAGTCAAGTTTTCAATGCATGCCGGATGCATTCATTATGGCTGACGACTAAGTGCGTTGCGTGCGAGAAAGAGTGAAAGTGCAGCAAAGAGAGAGGGAGAGAATGAATGGGAAAGGGAGAAAGAGAGAGAGAGAGAGAGAAGAGAGAGAGAGAGGAAGAGAGAGAGAGACAGAGCTAGCTGCAGAGATTGGTTACGAGAATAAAGTACTTGTTAGCCTGCATGCCTGATGCACAAACATCTCCCTTTTCTGACTCAGTTTTCGGCAATATATTTTTGCGTTTTTTACATTTATGGCCAGTGTTCGCTATGCTCTCACACATACAGACACACGTTTTATTCCCGTGCATATGCATGAGGTTATAAGAACTACACTCAGATGCAACTATGAACTTTACAACTGGACAGCAGCTCAACACAAAGCCATAAAGTCGTTTTATAACTTTGGTTAAATTAAAAAAAATAATATATATTATCAACAAACAATTTTTGAAAAAATATATATATAATATTTTATTTAATTTTTTAAATATTATAAATGCTTCCCATTTTACTTTATAAAAATTCATAAAATCAAAAAACATTCAACAATCATATATAATATTTAATTTACATCATTGTCAACCCCAACTTTTGTCATGTTAAAGTGTTGCTCGTTAAGTAGTTTTTATATTGATTGGTAATATGTCTTCAACCAAACTTCGCTCTATAAAAAGAAACTTTTCAAAGACCATAATTTCTTAATCTACATCAAATGTTGACAGTTTTATTAAAAAAGAAAGAAACGTACAAACTTCGCAGCGGACATGCGAAATGTGCACAAATGAACAGGAAACGGAAGTTGTATGACAAAAGCTGCAAAACAAAATCAAATTCGAAAAAAATGTGTCTAAAAAAAGAATGTCAAAAACTACCAAAAGAGCCTGATAGGCTTAAAGTTATGCTGTTTTCTGTGTTAGATAAACTGCTTGGGAATAGAGAGTTATACGCAGAAAATATACCTTTTACAGCATGTTTAACAAATTCAACATAAATTAATAGTTACTATTGTATATAATACACCATACAACCCATTGACATTTACAGGGTATTGGCAACTAACCCAAAAGATGTGTAAATTTGTTCGCGTTTGTTCAGGCCAAGTGCCAAATGTCACTTGGGTTTGTGGCAAGACCCCAGAATATATTAGAGCAACAGCAAGAAAAGAAACAGAGGAAAAACTGGAAGCAAGAAATATTCGCAGGAATATGTTTCAAGTTGCCAGCGGTCGCTGTTTGTATTGATGTTTGTTGATGTAGAAATGAGAAAAGTTTTGGGGCCAGCGAAAGAGCAAATGCTGCTGGGAAAAACTCCGGCACAAGGGGCAGTTTGTGGAGGGCTTTGAGAGTGATGACGCTTATTTTATACTTGTAGCCACGCTGGGGAATTCGGGGAGTCTGGTAAAAATGTAGTTTAGTAATCAAAGCAATCGTTTCGTGTCCTGTGTACAGAGTATGAGACAAAAATTCATCGAATTTGTTTGTTTTCCGTGCGCAGGCATAAAGCACATCATAAAGAACCAGAACGACCAAGATAGAGAGGAGGCAAGCAAAAAATAACGAAACTAATGTAATGGAAATTTGAAATTATTGAAAATAAATGAAAACAAATAAATATTCCTGAGCATTTTTTATGCCTCCTCTAAAGCCGAATTGAGGGTGACGAAGCGAAGCGTCGGCATTTACCACTTGAGGGGGATTTTGTTGATTTTCTTTTTTCCTAGCATTAAAACGGGAATGGAGTATGAGCTGCGGAATAGATCATGCATGTTATGAAGCATTTAAGGTGCTTAATTTTACATAAATTAAGTTTACTGCAAATGTTAATTAATAAAATCTAACTATAACTTGTGTTGTATCATTCTAATTTATTGGATATTATTTCAAGGAAATATCTAAACTTTTAAAAAAGAAAATATTTAGTTCAATATTAAATAAATTTAATAATTTGACTCAACATTTATTTGAGTAAATATTTATTCGTGCACTTTTATAAACATTTCATAAAGCGATTTATTTATTGGATATTAATAAATAGCATTTACTTAACGTTTATAAAAATAAATAGTTAGTTGTAATCTTGAATAAATATTTTTAAATAGTTTTTATTTTATTATAAATTAGTTTCAAGAATTAAACAAATATATTTTTTATACTTTAAATTACATTTTTAAAGGCTATTTATTTTGTTACAAGACAATTTAAAGAATTTACTCAACAGTTATTTAAGTAAATATTTTTTTGTATTTTTTTCTTATCATTTTTCTTGCATTTACAACTCGTCTCATTTTCTTATTTAAAGTTTTCCTAGAGTATCCTGGCATCAGCTTGGGTGTGGTATCAAATTCCCCTCTGTTTGGCCTATTCAAATGCTGAGAATTTGGTTTTAGTCCCGCTTAATGGCGTGTAAGCGTACAAATTGCCTAGATTAGTGCCTAAATTAAAAGTGAAATTGAAATAAATTAAATATTTACCCACACTCCGGCAGCTAAGTGAGTGGGGCTACTATACACACAGCCGCTGGATTTTCTTTTCATTATTGCTTCTATTTTTTATTTACTGGAATTTATGTGCCCACCCCGGTATATTGTAGGGCAAAGCCAGAGCTTGTTCTACACGCAGTGGATGAAGTAGTAGAAGCAGAAGCAGAGGAAGACAAGTGTTTATTATTGGCATGGAAAATCAATTAGCACAAAGTGGAACGCTTATGACGATAGCCTCGGCTCATTTGGGGGCTGTGGACTACGAGTATAAGTAGCTAATTAAATGCCGAAACATTTTTTAGTATCCAGAAATATGCGCATAATATGCAATATATATTACGCCCGAGGGTGGACAATTTCCGCAGAGCTTCAAGCAAAAAGAAATGCTCAAAAAAGCTAAAATATTTCCAAAATGAATAACTTTAACTTTACACACGACCATAACTATATTAATTTCTTGCAAAATTCGCAAAAATTTTTATAGAAAAAATCGAAATTGGATTATAAAGCTAGCATATATGAATCCCCTTTCATGCATTCACTGAAAATGCACCGTGGTTTCAGACCAAACCCATGCATAGAAACGATACCAGAACACCTGTCGTTGCTTTCAGCTTATCGCAGTCCTCGCCCATTGGTGTCTGGATGAATGTTTATGTTATGACATCTTTAAATTTTAAGGTGCATTAGTGTAAAGTGCTTTTTGCGCCAAAATAAAAAGAAGAAAGATGTAAAAAGATGATGCTGGAAAATGTGCAAGACAAGTGCACAAAAAAAGCTCTTAACACTTTCATTTTTGGTCTGCTCCGCTTTCCACCTGTGCTGTGTGTGGTTTAGCAGCGTGTAGCAAATTTTCTCAAAAGCATTAATGGAAAATTTGCGAGAATTAGGAAACTTTCAAGTGATATGCTGGTAAAATAAATGCGAATGCAGTTTAATGAAGAATACCAAATTTATATAATTTTCAAATATGAAACGAGTTGAAGCACTTCAGATAATAAATAAACAGTCCTCCGGAAGGCAACAGTCGGACGTAACCAACATTTGCAGACCAAGAACTTTGCAATTGAAAATACGAGCACAGTCGAGCAAATTTTGTGTTGCATATCTTCGCGGTTTTTCATACGATCAAATCAACGCTAATAAATGGCTTCAAAAATTCCTTCAGCGTTTTGCATTTGCACAAACTTAATGAATTATTTTGCACTATTTGAAAGTACAGTGTCTAACTAGAGTATGTGTGGTTGTCTTATATCTGGAATATGAGAAATTTAGCACAACTTTCAGGAGCTGTCTTGTGACTCATCATCTCTCGTAGTAACTTCTCTGTTTACTGCTGCCTCTCCACGAAATGCAATTTATACATTTCCGCTGAGCAAGTGAGATATTTTTTAACACACTTTGCTCGTTTCCGTTTCTGCTCGCGCTTTGTCTTCGCAACAAGTTTTTGCTTTTAGCATGAGGCGTGACAATTTGCATAGTTTTTGCCCATCGCCATTTGCCATTTGTTATTTGCCATCGCTTGTGACACTTTCAATAGCTAATTATAATGTCGCTAACAATGCCGGAAATTTCATAGGCGTTTGCCTTATCGCATACTTATGTGTATGTGAAAGTCAATAACAAATCACGTTGTTAATTTATGGGCCGCGACTTTTGGCATGCGACTGAGCAGAAGTAGAAGCAGCAGAAGAAAAAGAAAAATATTTAATTTTCCAAATCAATAAACACGCTGATTGCATTTGGGGGCGACAATTGGCAGATGCCACTCGAGGCAATAAATCTGCAAAAAAGTGGAAGGAATGTGAAATGTTTCGACGCCGTGTAGTTGACGAGCATATATCCTGTAATTGAATATTGTCGAAGCAAGGCAATCAGGCAGAATATGCTGAAAAACTAAGACTGCAAATACATATTATCCCCATCAAGGAAATTCGCATTGTTAAGGGGTGTACAAACAACTAACTTCCCGATTATCTTCCGTTACTGCAGGGTATGCTGTGATTGTTGCAAAGTGATGGTGGTATTTTTAAAATATTTTTGCCGTCTCTGTTTTGCGCTGAGGTCAATGCGAAGTCAAGCAAAGAGCGCTAGCTATTGACCACAGCAAGAAGAACAACAATTACAACGAGATGTATAAGAAGAGTCAACTGTCAATGTCAACTCGCATGACCACGAAGCAAGCGAAAAATAATTGAATTCCCCAAACGCCAAAGTGGAATTTTAATTTGCGCCCCCGCCCAAAAAGCCAACCCCCCCAACCCAAACCCAAACCCCGGGGCCAAGCAACCCCCAGCTGATTGCTGATCAGTATGCAAAATGTGTGCGTGCCAAAATCAGCGTAAACTCAGACAGAGGGACGAGAGATGGAGTCAGAGGCAGGAGGAAGCAGCATAGAACTTAGCAATATGAGTATCGTATCGACTGAGGGTGGAGCAGGGGGGCAAGAAGACCGTACATTGTCACACGTACTTTGGCTACACACTACGAATTGATGTCTTTGAAAATTAGCAGGCTGCTTGTGAACAAATGGCGAGAGCAAAGCAAAGAATTCATTCAGTCAATACCGTATTCATTTCCGTTTCTTGGCAGCCTTAGCGACACCTTTTCCTTTTCCTGCACAGCAAAGAATTCTGACTAAGCGAACGCCTGAAAGTATGCAATGCAATTTTTATGCACAGGCGAATGGGTTGCAATTTGTTTTAATGCTAATTTACAAAAGCCGTAAAGAGAATGAAAGCAATTTCCAAATACCAAACGAATTTTATAACATGCAGAGCAATTTGTAACAGGTATTTGATGCAAAAGTTTGTTGAGTAAGTTTTGATTAAAAATCCACAAAACTTTTATGCAGGAATTTGATAAAAAATTCACTACAACTATTTTCAATTGAAATTTGATATTAGAGTGTGGGATTTTAAGTGTAGATGAAGCAGTAGATTTAGAAATAGAAATTTGAATAGAAGTGGTAGAGGAATTAAAAGTTTATCCAGAACTATACGAAGAAGCGAAAGTAGTATCAGTGGAAAAGATGTATAGTTAGAAGAAGAAGATGTGGAGATGGAAGAAGAAGTAACAATGCAAATGGATGTAGAAATAAAATTATAAAAAAAATCAAGAAGTATAACTAAATATGGTAATAGTAGAAGTGAAAGTTAAAGTACAGAAAATAAACAAACAAACAAATAGGAATAGAAAACTAAAATAGATGTAGAAATTAAAGAAAGAGTAATAGTGGAAGTAGGAGTATGAAAGAAAATTTAAATTGATGCAGAGGTAGTAGATGGGAAAAAGTAGGAGTAGAGAAATACAGAAATAAAATAATTATAAAGGGAAAGCTGGCGTGATCGAAGTAAGATAACAATAAAGTAATATATTGAATAAGAACTAGAATAGAGGGAATTTACTAAATTAGGAATAGAATATTATAAAGATAAGATGTGATCAATAAAAAACCAAAGTAATAGAAAAGAAGGGTGGATTGATGTAGAAGATTTTCAGATTGTAAAAGACGTAAAAGCGGAAAAAATTCTATTAGAAAAATTGAATCAACAAATGTCTAAAAATTGTCTCTCCTGAGTTTCAAATTTATAGATGAATATAATATCGATTCTTACCTGCTTCCTTAACTGTTATCATAAAATTAATAACATGTTCGATTTACCTACATTTCAGTCTATCTCCTGTCGTTATTGCATGTTGATGCTTAGCTTAGTTTCTTTCAATGGACTTTGTATTTGCCTTATTGCCAGTTTTCGACCGTACTTTCAAAAGCAATTTCAAGCCGTATTCGTCTGGAAAAGTATACAAAGCATTCACTCATACCCAGACACATCATCACATTGCAGCTAAAGTGTTGACTTTCCTAGAATTTGGATGATTGCACTTCGATTGTGCCCCAAAGTCATTCATAACTAGAATTTTTAATTGCTACGAATGGGACAACTTCGATTAGCTTGTTCCTCAGCATATTCGCCAGGAAATTGCAATTGTTGTGGAATAGTATTTGTGCCTGTATATGGCTAATAGGATTAGGCCAAGTAGAATGCACTTCAGTTGGACATCTGCTGATGTTTAACTATGCATTTAAATTACAGATTGCAGTAGGTAATTAAATTGTGAATTAAGTTCTTGATCTTATTAACTGGGATTAATCGTAGCAAACATTTTGGTTGTCATTCTCTTTAATTAAGCCTCTTCATAGCTTGGTTTAATAAATTTAAGTTTAGATTTTGAGGCATTAAGCATAATTGAATATTTTTAGCATGCATACGAATGAAACTAGAGATTGAATGGAAATTTATGTATTTTCCATTTGATAAGCATGCTCTGCCTAATTCCCATTCAGCTGAAGCACCAACAAGCAAACCACTTGGCCTTGCCGCTATTTTAATTACGTATTTGCCTTCCATTTGATTTATAGCATTCAAGCTATGTAAATACACATGAGTTTCTACACAAGAGTGTGTGTATTTATATAGAAATAGTGTTGATTTATTGGTCAGTGGCTGAAATACATATATTTTCTAATTGTGTAAATGTTTGCCTTTGCTGGCTTAGATCATCGATTACCACATATATCATTTCCAAGGCGAGCCAGCTTGATTTACAGCAAATGTTGACATTTAACATTTGCAACCCGAAAGAAAAGCCGACAAAATGCTACCAAAAATGAGCTGTCAAATGCAAGTTCACCTTTCCACACAGTGCGAAGGCAAAATAAAAAGGGATAAAAGCACCGAAGCTTGGGTTTCATTACGCATACGACTTGTTGTACCACTCATGTTATTTTGTACGCCTGAACATTGTGCCAGGGGCCTTTGTATTAATTGCTGTGACATACTATTTAAGTTCAGATTTTATTGTACGCTGTCAGATACAAAGATACAGCTACAAAGCTAGCTCTGGACAATTCGTTTCAAGCATTTGCTTTGTTCAGCCAAATTGATTGAATTTACTGCTTAAAGCTAGTCCAGTTTGTCCCAGCAGCGTTTGGCTCGTAAAGACAACGGTCAGTACACTGAGAGAAAATTTGAATTAAAAGTGAATAAATATTTGTTCAATAAATAAAGTTCAAGCTTAATTATAGGCATTTTAAATTTGTAAAAATAAAGTTTATATATATATCAAATTTTATTTTATTATAGATATGTATTTTTAAATAGCATTATATTTCAGTTATATTATTTAAATTAAATTTTATTTTTTGTCAGTTTTAAATTGCGTTTTAGTTTCGCTCAGTGCAGAGCTATTTCAGACGTTGTGGGTCTCTGTGGGCGCAGTCATTTCATTTCAAATCCAGCTAGGATTTGTAATGAAGATATATACAGACGCACACATGATTACACACACACACAAACCCACTCATATACACACATACACACACACACACACACACTGATACGCAGCAAATCACTTAGTTTCACATTACAAAGCTATCCCTGAACCAGAAACAAATCGTGGCTGGGGCAAAGCAACTCCTTTGAGTTCTGGTCCAAGCTGTGATTCTTTGCTGATACTCATAGAACATATAAATTAATGAATTCGATGCTTATCAATAGCACAAGCAACAGCAACAGCAACAATAACAATGATAACAACAACACTAACAACTGTAACAACTACAAGCTGTGTCCATCTATTAGTTCGTTAGCTTTGTTTTTCGGCTTGTCGTGTGATTAGGTTGAAGTGACTGGACTTAAGATTGGAATAGAGAGCACACACACACACATGCAGTTTGTGTGTGTGTGTGAGTGTGTGCGTGACTCTTGTATCCCGTCTTAAAGTCAACAGAGTTAGGCTCTCAGCGCTTTTGTGCGATTTGTTTTCGTCTTTTCTGCCATCTCCCTGCTCCCACTCACTTCATGATAAAAAGTCTTGAGTCCGTCAATCATGCTTTTCCATTGTTGTGGCCACACTGTGTTGTCTCGCCCTCTTTCTCTCTTTCTCTCCCTTTCTCACTCTGGGCCTCCCCTGGGACATGGCGGATTTGTAATTTGTATTTGATAAGGGGCCGATTTAAGCGTTTCCTCTTTGCGCTCTTTCGCTTCGCTTCGTTTGTCTGCACGTGGCTCAGAGGCCTCTAGCTCCATGGCGGTCTCATTTCTGGTCTTCATTACAGCATTAGGCATATTGGCGTAAATCTGATTAGCAGATAAAACAGTTGTAGCCCCCACCAAATAATTGTATAAGGCCCTATCATCACCCAACTGCATAGCCTCGAATTTGATACGATGAAAAAATACATTACCAATACTGAACAAGTAATGCAGCATAATTACTTATTTCTGAAAAGATAACGTAAGAGAAATGCGGATATAAATATAATGAAATAAAATAATAATAAATTTGCATGAATTCCTCATTTTAAGAAAGCAAAAAAAGGCTTTATAGATATGAATTACACATATGACATATTTAAAATAAGCATATACATTTAAAACCAATTTAAATTTTATTATGTTTTTTCTTTTATATTATTTTGATTATTTTAAGGTCAAGTATAAATAGATTAATAAACATTTAAAAAGTAAGTCGTTTAAGTTTTTTATTTAACATTTTATTTATTATAAATTTACGTTACTTTATATATGCCTTATCTATAAAAAACTCCAGTACTCCATAAATATTCCAGCTTACTTTAGGCCTGAGTTCGGCTTTGGTCTTGAACCTCAATCTGTTGGCCTGGCTTTAAGCTTATCACTAGGCAGCGGCAATTGTCAGTAGTAAATGCAATTGGGGCATTGTTAATTGGAATGTTTGCTCTTAACTGGCAATGTGCCTGATACCAGTTGACAGTTTCAGCCCAGACGCCCACGAAAGTTATTAACAAAAGGCCCAACGTAACGCAAACCGAACCCGAAACTGAAACTGCAACAAAATAAATGAACGCTATGTAAATACGTAATTTCTTTTGACCATCACTAGAAAGAGAGAGCGAGAGATTGTGTTTTATTTTTATGCCAATTGGATAACTGTCTGTGCACTATGTATGGCGTCGAAATTGGGCAGACATTGTTCCATCAAACAAACCAATTTTCGGTATTTTTGCAATAACATGGCCCACGTAGAGTGCGCATATATGCATATGTATAACAGTGACCCTGCTGTTAACCGTTAACTGTAAACTGTAAACTGCAAATTGTCGGTTTCGACCATGTTCCAGACAAGGTAGTAAACACAGCGTAAAGCAGAAGCTGCCATTGGGGGATGGGATTTTTTGTTGGCAGGGGCTGCAGTTTATCGAACTGTCTGCGAAAGTCGAAGCGTTCTTAATTAAAGCATGCTGACAATGAACAATAAAAGGATTGTAGTTGGCCTTTATACCCTAGAAACACAAGAGCTACATAGGGTATAAATAAAAGTATTGTAGCTGAGACTCTAAAACAGAAATTTTATTCTCAGAGAGTTGAAGTTTGTCTCATACAGAAATGATTTAATACTCAAGTTGGAAATATATTACTAAACAATTCATATTAAATATACTCAAATATATTTTTGTATATTGTTTGAGAATATTTTAAATGGGAATTTTGACTTTAATTCAATAAATAGTAATCTATAACAATTTAAAGTAAATTTTTTTTTTGTTTTTAATTTCAACAAATGTATGAAGTTCTTTTTAGATGTGCTAGAGCTAATATGAGCTTGACTTTATAATAATTTAAATATTATTATATACACAGAGCTCTAACAGTTGTAGGGCACTCTCGACTGTCGTCCACTCCGTGGCTGTATTTGCCATATTCGGCTTTTATTTGTTGGCCAATGGACAGTTTACAATTTGGCGCATTTGGGCCAAATGTAAATACTACGCTGCGCTGCAGTCAACGAAATATATCAATTTATCTTCAGTTTCAGCTCTGCATACACTCGAAAAAAATGGAAAGAAAACAAGATAAAAGTGCTTCAACTGCAGGTCAGAAATGCTGCATGCTTTGCATACGAAATGTATGCACGTAGTTGGGCAATTTTTCAGCCAGAAGCTACAGTTTCAAGTAGTTGCTGTTGCAATGACGATGCATAAGTAGCAACAATAAATACAGCAACAACAACAACAACAGCAGCAGCAGCAACAACAACAGCAACAGAAGTATATTTAGTTTAGATATGGGAAAAACTGTCTAAAATAAAATAAATTACTAAACAATGTTTGGGCCCGCAGAGATGCTTAGAGATCTGCACCTCAGAGTTGGCTGTCAGTTGTTGCTGCTGTTTGGAATCTTGACGTGCTGGCACTTTTTTGGACTAGCCCAAGCACTTTAATCTAAATGTGAATTGTGTGCATTGGCAGCTAGAGCTGAGAAGGACGGATGGACGGACAGATGGACAGACAGGGAAAAGATACTCGACAGATATGTATGCACAACATTTTATATTTTGTTTATGGCACTCAAATGGCATTGTAATGTGTTTGCTCGAAAGAGAAAAATTCAAGAATAGAGAGAGATACAGAAATAGAGAGAAATATAGTAAGAGAGAGAGACAGAGAGAGACAGACGGAGACAGAGAGAGAAAATAAGAGTCCCAGAAACACTTGGTTCAGTCACTTATTGATGGCTAAAGTTGATTGTCTTGGCATAGATATTTTTGATGTTAATACTTAAAGAAAAATTTAAAATTTTTAAATATAAATTATTAATATACATAATAAAATAAACTTGATTTAGAATATGGAATATGTACATATTTTTTTTTTAAATTAATAAATTAATAATGTGTTATGAAACAATGATTTAATTTCGATTTGATTTAATACAATCTTATTTAATTTAATAAATGAAATGATGAAATGTTTTCCTTTGAGAGATAAATTGTACTACATATTTGAAAATCGTGAATCATAAATTTATATCTTTCAACTTTGTTGACCTAATTTCAATAGTTAAATAAATAAATGGATAAACTTTAAAATTCAATACAAAATGTGTATATGTCCATATATAAATATTAAATTATTAATATAAATATAAATATAAATATAAATATTATATTAATACCTATATTATTTCTTACGAATTTTCTACTGAATTGCAACGAATACTTAAAAAATTGTAGTTCAAAAATATCACTTGTAAATAGCATCGAACGTTCTTCTAAATCTCGTTTTCGATTTATTTATCTGCTCCTTTCAAAAATACTGCAGGTAAAGCAAGTACATATTTCAATTCATGCAGTATTTTATCATGTATATAATCGACTTGCATGTGGGTGTATTGAAAACATTCACCGTGAACAAAATGTTATTGAAAATCTATCAAAACTGAAAGAAACCCAAAGACTATTTGTTCATGCATTTGACATGTCATCTTCATCCTGTGAAACGCAGAGGGAGAGGGAAAGGCAGTGAAAGAGGCACATACAAAAGAACTAACTTGCCCAGTATAAATTCAGTGCATAACACTCACTGTGTGTGAGTGTATTTGTGAATACCGCCATAGCGTCGCCAGAAATATCATCAGCTCAGGGCACACACACACACACACACAGAGCCAATCCAGGCAAAGCCCATCGCAAAAAAAAAAACTTTTGGTAAAAACTCATTTCCATTGATACGATATGCAATGGATGACGGCATGAGAAATACGCGGGTCATTCACTCTTAATGGGTATACAGAGTTTTCTTTTTTGTAATTTTTTATTTGTTAAGTATGCATGGCATTTTCCTTTCCTTAAATTATTTATTAAATTTTAAATTTAAACGCAGATGTATTTTAATAGTTTCAATATTTTTGCATGTTTTAAAAATATTATTTATTTATAATTTCTACACAAAAATTCAAGAATATTCAAATATATTGAACATTTGTAATGTTTTGTTTTTGTAAACTCTTATTATAAACTCTTGTTATTTTAAAAGAATATAAAAAAATGTAAGAGGAATAATGGCTTGACATACGAATGTCGCATTTGCCATTGCATATTCCATATGCTAAAAATATTTTAAATATTTATTTCGTATATCGCAAGCATAGAGTGCAGTTTTAGTCGCTGTTTTTCGCACTTTAAACAGCGATTTGTAATCCTCTAAGCAAAAATAGTTGTAAATAAAAAATGTGTTGCATTTTGCGTACACTTGTTTGTAGGTTTTATTTTTTAATCGCTGCTTTATTCAGCTGGGAGAAACAGATGTATGTATGTGGCTGTGTGGGTGACGTTTTAAATATAAACATAAAAGTGTTGTCCACCTGCCGTAAACTCGCATGCAAAATGCATAAGCTGCAAACACCATATATTTTATTTTAAATTTTCAAATTGTCTTTTTGGAATCTTCTATTCATGTTGGCTGCATGTGACGGTCCGAAGCGTGCAGCGTAGATTGCCGCAAATGGATTGTTGCATAAATTGAAATGCCATTTTTTATGGAATTTTTAAAGCTGCTATTAAATGCGCGTTTATCAATTGTTTCTATTTTTTGTCAAAAGCTGAGATTTCCACTGAATAAATTGCAATGACAGCTGCAAACACTGAAAAATATTCGCCATCTCATGCTAGATTTATTGCGAGATACATACCTAGATGTGAGATCTCTCTCATGCTATTTGTAAGGTTACTCGCATGCTAGTTTTAACGCGTGCCGGTTACCATCAAAGCTCGCATATTATTTAGTTGTTATTTATCTGCTATCAATTGATCCATCTTAATTACCAGAATATCTGCATGTGTGTGAAAAAAAATCGTTTACTATCATTCCCATTGGATACACACACATATATACATATGTCATTCTATTTATATTTGGTAATTGTCAGCATATAGAAAACATGACAACAAACAAGTGTCACACCAAAAATTGCAGATTTTCGCTTTGCATAATGCCAAAAAATGATTTAAAAAACACACACATACAGACACGTAAAAAGCACAAGCTCAAATATTGTTGTAGCTGCGTGTTTTTTGTTGCTGTTCGGGCATTGTCGCCGCATTCTGTGCGATTCAATACAAATATGTACAATAATAATAAAATTTGTATGCAAAATAGGCGTCGAGTGTTAAATGCATGCACTGAATGGATAGTAGAATGAATTTCGTTGTCCTCCAGACGGGGATGTTGGTCGGGAGAGGGGGAGGGGGAAATGGCATGAAAATGGGGCCTTTTCGACAGCGATTTACATACACAAATACGCCGGCTGTTTGTAAGCAATTTGCTCTGCTTATACCCTGTAAAAAACACGCATATCAAAATAAATACATATCTTAGATTCAGCTGTTATAATAAAGTTAAATTTATTCAAGTGTTTGCAGATAAAAACATATAAATTTAATATTGAAAAGTATAACTTTAAAATTAATTATATTGATATATAACTTTATTTACAAAATAAAAATATATATTGCCCCTCCACGCATGTCCGAATAATTATCCTAAAAAAAAATTTTTCATATATGCGATATGTAATACATTTATATTCATTTAGTTTCAAATTTGTTAGGCACTTATTTAGATGAATATTTATTTATTTATCTATTTATATGCATATTCATTAATTTATGTATTAGTTATTTCATGTATAAGTATATTTTGTTAGGTAATATTTTTAATAATTTCATTTTTTAATTTATTTATTTTAATATTAATGTATTAATTATTTTAGTTTTTATTTATTTGCTTATTTAGTTATTTGATGACTTATTTATTTACTTATATCTCTTTATTTATTTCTTTTCTTGGATTACTTATTAATTTGATTATATTAGGTTGTTAAATATACATATATACCAAAATTATTATTTATTTATTTGATAAATTATTTATGTTTTTGGAATGGGAAGGTCACAACAAATTCACAATTATTTATTTAAATATATAATTGTATTTACAGGGTATTTTTAAAACTTTATCTGTCAACATAGTAATTTTATGCCAAATAAAAGATTCCTATTAAAGTAGGTTAATAAAATAAGTATTACTTTTATAGCTAATTATGAGGATGAAATTATAGGGCATCTGTTAGTCACTCAAGTGGCAATATCATTATCAAAAATTGCGCAATAATTTGCATGTTTATTTAATAGGAGAGCGTAGCGTGACCAACAACTATGCCCCGCCTTTCCTTTGCCCCTTTTAACAGTTGCCCACAATAGCGACATTTTGGGCTGGTTGTATTTGTATTGGTATGTATGTGTGTGTGTGTGTGTGTGTGTGTGTGTGCATTGCATTTCCGTTGCAGTGGCAAACATTTTGGTCTGTGCAACAACGGCAGAGCTTCGTATGGCGTTGTATTTGTTTTCGGTTATTTTTTTTCAGTTTTCGGGTATTTTTGGTTACTTACCTAGAGTAGCCCCTTTAACACCCCCTACCCCGCTTCCCAATTTTGTGACACAGCCTCATTATTGTATGTGTGTGTGTGTATATATTTATATGTGTGTGTAAAATGTGCGCTTAAATTTTTTTCTTTATGCTCTAATGAAATTGTCTGCGGGCAGAGCTTTTGTGTGATGCTTCCCTTCCCCTCTCCCAGCCCCTCTTTTACTTTGTTAACAATTTGGGTATATGGTTATGTGTGTGTGTGTGTGTGTGTTTTTGCCATTGCGGCAAATGCAAAGTTTGCCGCAGATTTTATGACACCCTACCGAAAATACGCGGTTTTTCTAGTGCTCCCGATGAGTTTTACAACAGCGTAATTTGCCAAAAATATCTGAAAAATTTGGAGCTTGCAAATGCAAAGAAATATTTAAATTTTCAAATGTTTTTGTTTTGTTGCAAATCCAAAATATATTTAAATATATATATATTTTTATATATTTCCAACAAATTAAATCAATTTCCGTTATAGCAATTATTTAAAAATATTTCGAATATAAAAATCATTTTTATTTTTGGACTAAAAAGTGCTTTGCAATTAAAATTTACAATAGATAAGAATCTTAACTGGTTTAAGTTATAAGTTTTAGGCATTTACCTTAGTAACTCTTGCTCTAATCTTAATAAACTTTCTTATTTGTTTGAACAAAAAATCATTTTTTATATAAAATAAATATAAATATTATTGTTATGGGTAAACTATAATTAATCTTATTGCCCGCCTTTGTTTCTTTTTTTTTCAAACCAGTTCTTGCCTTTGCTCTTAAACGTTACTTGCATTTTATTTATGCCTTTTCCTTGTAGCATTTTATTTTCTTTTGGCATTTTTCAAACAATTTTTTATCATCAGCTGTCAATAGTTCATGCAGCTGGTCAGGGCAAATGCCAAAAAAGGAAAAGAGCAGCATCGAAAGCAAAAGAAAAACTGTGAAAAAATCATTACATAAAAAGTGTTTTATGTTTTGCTATTGCAACTTTGACCAGGCCGGCATATGAGCCAAACAAGCAGACGGACACACATACACTGAGAGAAACTATCGTGTAAGGATTTCAGCTTTCTCTCTCTCTCTCCCTGTCTCTTTCTATTTTGGAAGTAGTCCAAACTTTCAAAAATAAAGCAACAACACACAGAGCTAAGGGACGCTGTATAAATATATATTTTGTTGCTGAAATTTTTGTGTTTTGTTTACTTTTTTTTATATTTGCCATAAAACTTGCAAAAAGTGAAGTAAACGAAAATCAAGAAAAACAAATATCAAATCGAAATAAACGCCATGCTCTATATAGTATACTATATATATGTATGTATATATCTGTATTTATGAAGCCCATAAATATGTCAAATAAATTACAAAACAGTCAAAATATTGTGGCATCTGTATGTGAAGTCATTTATGACGATAACAGCACAAACATATAGACAAACAAACATACATGTTTATATATACAATAAATACGTGCATATGCGTTTTTGGCTCAGAAAATTTTGAAAATTTTATTGTGAATCTTTAAAGAGTTTGAGTTTGTCAAGGCTTTAAGAACTTTAATTTAATTTTTTAAATATTTTATGTTTATTAATAGCATGATCTAAAATAATTTTTAAATATTAAATAAATGGTCTAAAAATTGTTTTGTATAATTTATATATTTACATACAAATAAATATTAACGATTTATAAATACGGTTTACATAATTTTTAAATAGTGTATATAAGATATAAAATAGTTTTATTATTTTATTTTATACATGTTTAATAATAAAATATTTGTTTATGTATCATAATTTATGTGAATTTGTTTATTTTGTGTCGTCGATTAATTAATGTTAATATATTAATAAAAATTTAAGTGCGTTTTCTTGGTTGTTAGATATTGAGCATTTGCTCTGAACAAATGAAATGAAATCTACAGTGCTTGCAAGAATTATTTATACCCGCAGCCGATTGTCAAAAGTCTGCGCTTGGTGTGGCGAAACAATGAAATATTCAGAACGAGTTGAGTGTACACAATTTCATTTAATGCGAGGCGGGCATTAAACATTTCGCGCCTTAACACTTTTAATTTATGTATTTACCTTTTGCTTTATTTGCCTTTTCTTCGCTGCCAGAGAGCACAAAACGTATATCCCTCTGTATGCCTACCACCTGCGGCATTTGCTGCGGAGCCATATTGAAATTCCAAAGTTGAAATGGCTGCATGACAAGGCAGCGGATGGGGCTTGAGGTTGCAAACGGGAAGTTGAGTTGGTCGAATGGTTTGTCGACTCTTATTGTTGTTGTTGATGTTGTTGTTGCTGTTGTTGTTGTTGGTCTTGGTGTTGACAGTCGACAGAAGACAGACGACCGTCGACATTGGGTTCTCTCATGAGCTAAAAGTTCCAGCGGTGACAGAGCGAGAAAAAGAGAGGGGAAAACAGTCGCTTTTTCTGGTCAGATTTTTGTGGCGGTGATGGCGGTCGCGTCTTGGCTTCTGCTGTCACTGTATGTGTGCGTGTATGTGTGCATTGGTAACACTTACCAAGCGGCACCCCCAGTTTTGGCAACACTTTGGCCCCTTTTGTTTGCTGGTTTGTGTTTGACTTTGAGCAGACAAGCGCTTTGAGGTGTTTTGTGTTTTCTTTGGCTTAACTTTTGATCAGCTTTTAATGTCAAAAGCCAAAATGCATTTTGTCTGCAAAGTTTTGTAATGAAGTGACTAATGTAAGTCACCGCCGACACTAATCAGCAAACAAGACCAACAAATGACAGAGCAAAGCAATAAGTCTGCACAAATACACAACTTGAAAGCTGCAAGAAATTGCCAAAGAATATTATGCATTAATAAAAAGATGGCACTACAAAGCCACGTTAAAAGCAAGAAAAAGTATAAAGGCATTTTTAAAAATATTTTTTTAAGCATAAAATTTGATTTAAACCAATATTGTAGGCTATGAATTCAAAGAAAACTGCATCAAAGTAAACCAAAATTTCAGTTTGAAAAGCTGATCAAAACAAACCATGAAATTATCAAGAATATATATTAGTAGTAACATAACCTATTTATTTAGCTTTTTTTAGTAGTTATTATTTATCAGTTAATCAAAAAAAAAATGTAAAAACATTTAAAACATATTTCTTAAGATACAAGAAGTTTCTGTTTAGCATAAACTTTGATGTTAAAGGTAACCTAAAATTGCAAGCTTTAATGTGTTAGAATACCCATTTAAATAAAAGTAAAAAATTAAGTAAAAAAGTAAAAAAAAATGTAAACAAGACAGTGAATAAATAAACTCATAGCATAAAGCAATCGAGAAACCAAAAGTACATTCACAATGTTGCATGTATGGCACAGTTTCGCCTGCTAAAAAACATATTTCAAGCCACTTACTGGCTGCTCAGAGAAAACTGCCAAGCAGCTGAATGAAGAGCCATTAAAGTGGACATTTGTAAACATAAACTGACAGATAAACACCCCATACACGTGCACATGGTATATATAGGAAACTTTAGATACAACTGGAGCGGGGAGATGGCAGTAGTTGACCCTCGGAGTTGTCCTTGCTGTTTTCATTGGTTTGTATTACCTGCAGAAAGCCGTTAAAATACTTAACAAACGTAGATTGTAAAAGTTTTCACTTTTGTTTTTGGCTTTTTTTGTGTTGTATAGGAAACTACAAAAATGCCAGAGAACCACAACAAATGCTGAAGGACAATCGCTGGGCCAAAGGGCAGAGAGAAACCATTCCTGTAGTATAAACAAAAAGAAAAATCCCCCACTTTCTCTCCCTCTGCCTTTTCCTATTTAGGTCAATATGAAACAAAGAGTGTGCAGCATAATAAAAAAGGTACTCGAAAGAGCACAAACATTCAAGTTAAATGGTAAAAAACTGTAATGAAAGTGTGACAAAGAGCGAAGATAGCAGCCATATAGGATGCTATTTAGTGCCAGATTCTGTTCTCTTGTCACATGAAAACGCACTACGGAAAATGCTAACTGTGGTCAGTTCGGAAAACTGCCAGCTCGCTTATCAATACCTCTTTTCCCTCTCCACACCCCTTGGTCATGGGTATTCGTTGCGGGCTTTGTTTACAGAGCAGAGTTCATTTGGGGGCCTTTATTCGACTTTTCATGCTGGTAATTTGTGCATATGTACAGTGCACAATGTTTACACATTTCTATCTTGGCTTTTTTCTATTTTCTGATTGAGTCCACATATCGTGCAGTAAGGTCAAAGTTGTTATTGCATGGGGCTGACCAATTGATTGCCAAACTAATTGAAATGCTCAACGAACTGCAATTGTTGTGCAAAACTCTAAGATTAAACAACTTTCAGCTGGAATAATATTACTCAACTTTAGCAACTTAGAAACATAAAATACTTTTAAGAAATATAGCTATATATTTATTTGTATTAAATCTTATTTAGAAATATATAAATATGTTTATTCATATGAAATATTATTTATATATTAATACTATTTATTTGTGTTGCAATAATTTTCAAATTATTTACTTTTTTACCTAAACCCGTAACAAAGTCTGAAATTCCCAGTTATAAATATATTTTTGTGCAGTGTAGCGTAGGTTATTTTACACCGAATCAGCAATCATTAAATTCTCTTACTACTCAGCTCTAAAACTAAACCCAACTATGACTGTTGTTCAAGAATGCTCTGCATATTTTAGACATCTGACAGAAATAATGTCAATAAACCATTTCCAACAGATTTATCCCCCTCTACCTTGGCTATAGTGTCAAGTCCGTCTCTGTTTGTTATATCATCTCAACTTAATTTGTGTTTGTTGTTTGTGCCTTTTTGCAGATTTTATTGTGGCGCTCAAGGATGTTTCCGTAATGATACCACAGGCGGTTAAGCGCGGCAGCAACGCCCTGTTCACCTGTAATTACGATATGGAAAACGATACGCTATATTCGGTGAAATGGTATAAGGGCAAGCGTGAGTTTTATCGCTATACGCCCAAAGAGAATCCCGCCATGAAAGTCTTTGCCATGACAAGTGGTCTCAATGTGGAGGTGAGTGTATGTGATGAGTGTGAAGAGCATAATAGTCCATACAAACATCATATCGCATGGATGCCACATGGGCTTTGTCGACAGTTTTTACACTGACAAAATACACAATGAATCATCATTTATTTATTTTATTTTTTTTTTCATTATATAAATTTGATAACATATAATAAAATATTTTTTTATTTTTTTTGTTTTTATTAATTTTAAAAGTATAAAAATAGTAAAAATGATCCCACGTTGGGCGCCAGCTATGAACATAAAAGCACTCTGAGGTCACGAAATTCGTATATGCATAATATATTACAATATAATTTTGTGAACTAAAAATGGTATAGATGCAAAGAAAATTATATATCCCAATATTACTGAAGATAATTCATTGAATATAATTGAATTTTACGATTAAATTGGTGCAATATTTTTTATTATTCAATTTTTAATGTTGTTCGGACAACTGTTCTTAGTCGCTATCATATCAGATATATTAAAAAAATAAGGCAAAATAGGTAAAAATATCTAAAAATAAAAATTATGTGCTATTTAAAATTATTTCTTTCAGTGTAGCATACATTAATGGCACATGCTGTAGTTGCATGTCATAAAAAAAGAACACAAACGCACTGTAAATTATGCCCATAATGGCTGATTGCATTAAGCCAGTCTCAGTCGCAGTCTCTCTCTCTCTCTCTCTCTCCCTATCTCTCTCCCTATCTCACTCTCGTTGTCTCTCTATCTCTTACTCTCTCGGCAATCTCTGAATGTTGTAATTATGCAGAGCAACAACAAGCTGGTTGTAAACAGAGCGAGCTTTGCCGGTGTCCAATTAGTCGGCTTGCGATTGACTTGCGGCTCATTAAAAAACAATATATGCAGATTGCAAAGCAAAAAATTAAAATTAAAATAAAATAAAAAGCGCAAAAAATATGCATGCATAAAAAAACACACTTGCCATAAAAGTCGTCGAGTTAAGTTTTCAACTTTAATTACAACGTTGAAATGCATGCGAGCCAATTTGAGCACGGGTTGAAATTGAGTTAAACTCACAGTAAACCAATCCAATCCAATCGAATGCAATCGAATCGAATCGAATCGCAACCAATCCATGCACAAACCGTAGATACCCCACGTTGGCGGCACTTCACTGCCAAGTGTCATATTTATGCATATTAAAACCCCATCTTTAAATGCAATTTATTAAATTTCATATTTATTAAGTGGATTGCGGGCTGAGGTCACGCTCGGCGTGTCACAGATTTAATTTTGCGTAAATATTATTTGTTGTTGATGTTTAAAGTGCAGCAACAGCATTTGCTTTAAATCAATAAAGTCGCACGGTTTAGGGTAAATATCACAGTTTGAACTCATATATTGAACTGCCACCTAATATTTTACCTATGCAGCTCTCGATATTAGTTTTTATACCCTGTACTCATTGAAAATGGGTATCTTGCTGTCTGTTTGTCTATCTGAATCTGTCGGAAACTCCAAAGGCGGATAGAGCAGTCATATTTGGAATGTAAAAGAGAAATTGAGGATCAAAGTTTCGCTCATTTGACAATCACAAATTTATTATTGCCAATAAAAAAAAAGGCTCTACCTTGCGATCGGCGTTGCCAGATTTTTAAACCGTTTTGTCCGTTTTGTAGCGAATTATGTTTTTCAATTATATTTTTAATATATTGTTGTTAAATTATATTTAAAATATATTATATTTTTAAATTATTTTTAACATATAGAGTGAAGGGTATTCTGCAGTCCGACTGATCAGCTCCGTCCTTACTGGTGTTTTTTTTTTTAATTTTTGTTTTTTAATATCGGTAACCCAGACAGCATAAATTGCTTTGACTCAAAGGAGTGCTCAAATCAAAAGCTGCTGGGGGTTTTCCTACTTAATATTCCTCCGCTATACTCCATCTGCTTTCATCAGGAGGACAGAGTGATGGGAACAGACGGCACTCAACACTTTTGCACTTTTCACTTTAGCATTTGCTTTATATTCAATTTCTATGCAGCGCATTCAGCCAATTTCTCAACTAATTTGTATTACTCCCTCCCGCCTTATGCCTTTTTTTTATCGTGCTCTGCTCTTTTTGCCGCTCTTCGTTGCAGAGAAACCTGTCGAATCAAAGTCATGTCGTGCTGCAGTCGGTGCCGCTGAATATTTCGGGTAAATTTACATGCGAAATATCCGTAGAGGCGCCCACATTTCAAACAGCGATGGTGTCCGGGGAAATGGAGGTGGTGGGTAAGTAAGAAAAAGCAGAATAGAAAATTCCCATAAAATTGCAAGAATATAAAAAAATTCATAAAAATTTATACATATATCAGTGCGCATAAAAATTGGGCCAAAACGAAATTAATTAGACAAATGTTGCCAGTCGCCCTACAAACTAATTTTACATTTTAATTCCTCTCTAACTCCCTCTCTCTCTCTTTTTCTCTCTGTCTCTTTCGTTTGCAGAATTACCGGAAGAGCACACAGTGGTTACCGGGATTCAGGCACGTTATCGCATTGGCGATTTGGTCGATGGCAATTGCTCAATTAAATACTCCAAACCGGCTGCTAATTTGACATGGACTATTAATGGTATTGTGGTAAGTTTTGGTTTCGGTTACTCCATGACACAGACGATTCCGTACTCTCTACTCCCCACTCCCCACTCCCCACTCTCTACGCCGTGCTCTGCACTACGGTCTATGGCATCCGCACATTTAATTAGAGACTGCCTCCAGCCAATTTCAATTGATGGCCCGGCTATTTTTCAATTAGTATCGCACGCCCTCTGACTGAAAAGTTGGCACCCCCAGGCACTTAGTTTCGACTTGAATTGTGGTAATTCTGTGAAGTGCCTTGCCTCCAGCCGTTTGGGAGGTGTTGCCGACACAATAAATCCCTAAAACTAAAATAACTTAGAATTTTATGTAAACAATACGGACGCCCGATTAATATTGAACTTGCAAGAAGAGCAAAGAAAATTGATAGTCGAAAGTGCAGTGCACAATTATTCATATATTCATTCAATGAAATGCACAAGAAAAAATACAGGAATACAGAGAGAAGAGTAAAAGGAAGAGCAAGGCACAGGGAAGAAAGAAACGTGAGAGAATGAAGATATTAAAAAAGGAAAAAAGAAACAATTGTGTAATTATAAAAGAGTTTCAGAATTGGAAACAAAACGTATGGAATGGATAGGAAAACGCCAAAACTATAATGATATATAGAAGAAAGTGCCAGCTTAGGAAAGGAACACAAAACATAAAGGTTAAATATAAAGGTGATAAAGAAATTAATAACTTAAAGTGTTGAGCGTATAGTGAAGATAATCAGATCATATATTCTTTAGATTATCAATTTATTAACGAAATAAACTAGTAAAATGTATATAAATTATACAAATTGATCTACATTTTTATTTAAATATATCTGAATAGGACAGGCATGTATAGAAAAGGATAGGAAAAAGATGAATGGTGTGTGCAAAAACGAATAAGAAATTTAATTACAAAAGAAAATTTATTTAAATTTCGATCTAAATGGATAGATATAATAAGGATAGGCTGGCACAGAAACGGATAGAAAAAAGGGAAATAATAATAAATAAATAATAATAAGAATCTTAAAACGAAAAAACAAAAAATTTAAGCAAAATAATTTTCTTTTAATGCAGTATCAATACTTCGGTTTATTTGTAGATCGTAGTAGATATTCTATAAATTATTAAGATATTTAATTAATGTGGTATATAATATTTGTACAGTAAGGTGTTCAGAATTGTCTTTTAAACTCAGTACTAACTATTTCTATAGAGTACTTAAACCCTCTACTTTCTGTTTCATATACTTTTAGTGCGCTTTCCTTTCGCTTTAAGCTCTCGAAAAACTTATACAGTTGCATCGTTTGGCAATCTTTTAGCGTTTAGTATGTGATTTTTCATTTCACGTGCTTGTCTATCCATGTGTCTGTGTGTGTGTGTGTGGTGCACACTTTTTGGCACCTGCGTTTGGTGGGTTCGCTCTTGTTTTTTATTCAGCCACCCATATATTTTGATAGGCAGTCACTTTTTATGCCTTTTGCCTGTTTTATGGCTGCAACCACAGCAGGCAGCCTCCTACAGTACAGTTGGGTTGGACATCCGCCTAGATGCTGTCATAGTTGCGCATGATTTCACACAGGTGTGTGACTTATGGCACATCAGTGGGGGGGTGTGGGAAGTGGGAAGGGGGTTCGACATAGCCCGGCATTTTTGGGTCTGGCTGCCATTTCCTGTGCGTTTGTTTTAAGAAACGTTTAGGTTGTCAGCTAGTTTTTTGTGCTGCCTTGGCTGCAAAAACCCCCGGAGTGTCAGCTTTACGTACAGAATTCTGTCTACGGCTCCGTTATTGTTGCTCTAAATTATTTGCAAGACAAAGAGCATGAAGAGCCAAGTGGCAGCCAGCTTTGAGCATTGCCCATGTCAGTGCGGTTCAACTCATATATCATAATGTGTGTGCTGGAGTCTGTGTGGCTTTTCATACTACGATTCCCAACAACTTGTAAGTTCAGTTAAGCTGCTCTGATTGCCAAGACAACGCCAGAAACATTGCGAATGGCCTAGGCAGAGAGTTCAATCAGAGACACAACCATTTGAATGTTTTGAAAAGGAATTAAAAGTAATTTTTTGTGGGAGAAAATTGCTGAAATAAATGTTGAGCGATGTAAAATTAAAATAATAATAATCAATTTATTTAATTATTTATTTGAATGTCGACCATGACCAGTCAATTAAGAAATATTACAATTAGAAATCAAAATTAAGCATTTAGTGGGAAAAATAGCTGAAATAAATTTTGAGCAATATTGTATTAAAATTATAATAATGTATTTATTTATTTAATTGAATGTCGACTATGACCAGTCTATTAGGAAATATTACAATTAAAAATCAAAATTAAGCATTATAAAATTTAAATTAAATTAACAAAACTATAATCAAAGAATATATAAAAGGTAATATAAAATATAATAAATATAAAAAAATATGTAAAATAACAAAAAAACAAAAACAAGTGCTTCGAACTAATGCTGGAATCAATTTATTATTTTATTATTTATATATTTTATTTATTAAAAAATGTATAAAATTTTAAGAAAATTGCACCGCAAGTAAATAGTAATTCAATTGATTTTTATATAATTAATTTAATGTCGGGCTACATTTATTTCACCTTAATTAATTGTTAATATCTTTATAATTTTTCCGAGTGTAGAAATTGAACAAAAAGCCAAGCTTTAAAATGCTCCATGTATGCATTAATAACATGCATAACTTTCAAAGATTTGCTGGGTAATTGTTGAAGCCACTGGACGTTGAAAGACAAACTGAGAAAGTTGCAGCTGCAGGGACAAGGGGCGGCAGGGAGAGAAGTAGATTTAGTAAGATAGTGCGGGCATAATTTTTATCATTATCAAACAAGCAATTCAGCAAAAACTAACACAAACAACACTTAAGTGCGGTCTGCTGTGTGAGTGTGTGCGAGCAGAGAGAGAGGGAGTGTGAGATGGAGGGAGGGAGAGGGGCTGTGTTGGTTCACCACTTGATCTTTTAGCTAACGAGCGCTTTTCAACAGTACCACACACTCATGCGTGCATGTGTGTGTGTGTGTGTGGCTGTCCAGGGCTGTAGGGACAAAGGGGGGGCTGGGAGGGGCAGGCGCAGGTTGTGAGCTTGGCGAGGCCTGTCAGGCTGGCAACGGTATCTGCAGGCACTTCAAACTAAACTCACCGCAAACAAAGTGGCCTCGTCCTGGCCCAGGGCTCCTGCTCCTGCTCCTGCTGATGCTGATGCTGATGTTGATGCTGAGGCTGAGGCTGATGCTGGCTGTGATGCTCCACTTAATCACTCAAGCGTGAATCTATTCATCATTCATAAGTTATAAATTCGCCTGGGTCTCTGCCGGCTGCTGCGGTATGTGTTTTTTGGGCGTAAGAAGTGGACCCTAGGACACTACGGGCCACAGCACAAAATTTCCACTTTACACAACACTAGGCACTCGGCACTCGGCAGTCGGCACTTGTGCATTGTGTGTTGGTAAGTGTTGCAAAAGCTGCGCTATCTGCAAGATGCAGGTCCTTTTGATACAAATAAATACTATATGTCTCTATCTCTAGTGCAAATTGATTTGCTGCCATGCCATTGAGCTCCCATTGCACTTTGATCTGTTACTGCCACCGAGCACTTGACATATTCTCCCCATTCCCATTGATAGTCTCTATGTCTCTATGTCTTTATGTTTTACCAGGTGCCACCGCATCACATCAAGACCTATCAGATTGAGAAACAGGAGAACAGCACTTTGGAATCGGTGACAAGTGCCATACATTTTATGGTTACCACACAGCATTTCATCAAGGGACAAATGAGAGTAAGTGACGCTTCAAGAGCGACGTTTGCTCCAATACGGATTGAACTATATTCTCCCTCCTTTTGCAGCTCAAGTGCACGGCGTATATATTCGACATATTCAAGGAGGAAATCGAGAGCATTATCGAAGAGGATCGACCCCGAATTATGGCCTCTGGCAGATCCTACGACATCAACAATTATCCGCTCGACGAGCATGGCAACAGCATAGGCGAAGGAGATCGAGATCGAGACAGAGACCGAGATCGTGGCTATGAGGGTCATAACGAGTCGTTCTTAACATACTTGCGTAAGTGTTGCAAAACGTTCAAATCTAAAATAAAATTCAATATAGATTGAATTAAATAGTATTATTATGGTTATTATTAATACTTTTGCAAGAAGCATTTGTTTATGGAAAATAACACAATTTCATACTTTTAATAACTTTTCATGAGTGTTGTTAAACGTATTTAATTTATTTATTATTGATTTGTTGCTACTTTCAACATTTATTTAAATAATAGCTCATATTGTAACAGCTTTTATTGACGTCTTTCTGTAATTGTTATTGACAAAAACGACCTACTTAAATAGCCACATTCAGTATTGGTAAATGTTTTTAGTATAACTCTAACTCTAACATTCCCTAATTCTATTAACAGAATTTTTATAATTTGACACCTTTTATTAACCTTTATTAAGAACGTATGCTTTTTCAGTATTATCCCAATTACCTATTTCAGTATTGGTAAATATTTTTAGCTGAATATTTATGCATTTATTATTAGGTTCAAGATTTATTCAGCAATTTAGTAGAGTTTATCTCCGGACTACAAGTAGCATCGACGGTTGAGTGAATTTTTCTTAGCATATTTCTTCTGTCAACTTGCGAATAGTTGGACCCAGGCACTCGAATATCCTCAGACTCGCTCACACATACCAAAGTAAATTATGCAAATAACATTTGCCAGCATAAACATGCCAGGCCAGACTAGTCCAGAGCCACTCGAGCAGCGCCCAGACCGGTTAAGCTATGTAGCGACTGCAGCATAAGCAGGCACACTTATCGAATCAAATGCCAGGGGCAAATCAAATTGATATAAACTTAGTTTAGACATGAAAGATTGTCGCGGCATTGCCACAGCCGCCCCAAAGGCAAAGCCATACGCTCCAGGCGGTCTGCTCTACACTCTTTCTAATTTTTACTCCGGCAAACTTATGCACTTGAAGTACTTGGCTGTAAGTGTTGCCACTTACTTGCGGAAACATTTACTTAACACCAATTGCAACAACTGCAGCAGCAACAACAGCAGCAGCAGCTGCAGCTGCATTGAACTGCAAATTGTATTTGATATTTAGTTAGGGAAATGAAAATTCAATGTGCGCTTAAAAGTATGCAACACTTCTTTGCCCAAATCACGCTCAGCTCTGTTGAGCAAGAGCAAAGAGAAGTGTGTCTGTGTGTGTGTGTGTGTAAACTCTGGATTTTGGGCGTGGATTCAGTTATTCGATTTCTCTTGAACTTTATGCAAATGCGTTGTTGACATGCATGCTACACACACACACACACACACATACTCGATATCCGATAGTTGCCTCGTTTTTGGAGCCAGACGCAGGCTTATCAGATGTTTTTCAGTTTAGCCTGCAGTCGCATTAAACTCAATAGAGCGAAAAAGAGTCGCAAAAATAAAACATTCCAAAATATATATTACATATGGAAATGTCAATTTATATCTTGCCATCAACAGTTTATGCATTTTTTAGAGTTTACAGCCAGTTATATCTAAAACGAGGGTATAACAGCAATAATAACAAATATTTTTACTACAATTTATTGTTTTTAATTTACAACATAAAAAAATAATATGTTTAACTCTGTAGGTTATTATTTTTAACAGTATATAATATAATATAATATATTTATTTATTTTTATTTAATTACATTAATGAATTATTTAATTCATATAGTTTATTTGGATTTTTTTGATTGAACTGGTATCTTATAAAAAAAAATTATTTTGTTTTTATAAGTGTTATATATTTATTTCTTCAATACATTATTTATTTAATTATGTTTAATTTAAATTCACATTTTTAATTACTTGTTTTTATAGTACCATTTTGTTTCTCTAAGTGTATTGCATAGGCTTTGCTTTGATCTTTTTTTGCCCTAGCATAAAGCTTTTCGTACTCTCGCTTAAGCTTTTGTTGCTACTATTTGGCGACTGCTAATGCAAGAGTCGAGTAAGTGCGCTTACAACTTACTTTCTCTCTCTCTCTTTCTCTCTTTATCTCTATTTCTCTCTCTATATATATATATTTGCTCTGTCTTTTTACTCACTCGCCGTATTTGGCATTTCTGTCTTCCGCAGAGGATAAAGCTACGTCGGGCGCTGCGAGTGCATCAAATGGAATCTTCTGGCGCGCTTGGCTGCTGAGACTTATGGAGCGGATGACAAAGCTGCAGCGACACATTGAGGGGCAGCTGGCGCTGTGGGCGTGGCAGCTGGATGCATGCGGCGCCTGGCTTAGCATCGGGGGTAGCGGGGCGGCAGCGGCGTGCTCCCTTTGGCTGTGGGGGCGCCATCAAATTATCAACTGTCAATATGGCAGCGAGTGCAGCCAGCGCACCGACTGCGACGCCGACTGCGACGCCGACTGCGACGCCATTGATGTCGATGTGACAATGTCAAAGGCAACGACAACGACAACGACAACGACGAGGAGCGACAAATGCTTTTATAATTGTCAAATGGCATTGGCAACACTTTCAGGCACTGCGAATCTGGATCTGGATCAGAGCTGCGACAGCAGGCAAGCAGCAGAGCATAATGATGATAACAATGATGATGATGACGATGATGATGACGATGATGATAGTGCTGATAACGATGATGATGGGAATATTGCGAGTGCTGGCGATGATTTAACTGCAACTGTAGCAGCATCATTGAACCGGCAACATCAACAGCTGTCAGCGACACTTGCAAAAGTGGAAGGCGTGGCTGCAACAACAGCAACAACAGCAGCAACAACAACAGCAGCAGCAACAACAGCAGCAGCAACAACAACAGCAGCCTTGTTGGATCAACGATTATTGATGACTTGGCAGGAGTTGGCAGCTCGCAGCATTCGCAGCGCCTCGTGCTGATGCTGAATTGATGATGAAATGCATTTCAAAAAGTAGCTTAAGGTGTTCCACAGCCAAATACTCTGAGCTCTTCCCCTCTCCCATCCCCTCACACACACTTACACACACACACACAGTCCCTTGGCTACCTTTGGTTGGCTATAATTAATACCAACATAACATGCTGAAATCAAATATGCCCAGCGTTTCTGTTTAAAGGCAGCTGGGACAATGCATTCTTATAACAAGCATTTACAGCCAAAAATATAAAATAATATATATATAAATATATCTATGTTATAATTAAAACAAATTAACAGATAACAGGTGAAGCGCATTAAGCAGTTTAAGCGAAAAGCAACAAAAACAAAATATACAATATATAATTTAAGTGTTTATTGTATAAAATACATAACAATTTATAGTGTGTAATCACTGCCAGCTAGAAAACAAAACAATTATTTCAACTTATTTTATTATTTTATAATTACATTTTGTTTATAGTTTTATGCAAACTACACTGAGAGAAGCGCGTTCTAAAAATTCATATTTTTATTATTCATACTCAAATTAATTAATTAGCCTTAAAAAACCTGAATCCATTTACCATTATGTTCCCATTTGTTTATGAATTGTAGTGCAAACCAAGATTCATTTCAGGGCTTTATTTTGTATAACGATACAATCTTAATTTTTCTGAGTGTACATTAACAGGCTTTGTCAAAAAGAGAGCGCATACGAATAATTTATGCCGAATAACTGCATTACAACCGCTGCAGCTTAATGCCACAGAAGTCGTAATGGAATTTTGGATATTCTGCATTACAATTCACGTAATTGTAATGCATGTACGAAGCTGTTTCTGCGGCGTTTGATTACAATTCACCTTACAAAATATGCAGATGTGAATAACATAAACAGTACTTGAATGTGGTACGTTCTTAATCAAATCAAGTAAATTCCGTTCAACACAATCATTGATGCATTTCTAACCCTAATATATATAATATTTCGATTGATTATGAGTGAATACAAAATTTACGAAGCCGGAAATCAACCCACTTAGTATTAATTACAAGCCAGATTACTTAATTCAATGATTGTTTGTTTTGTAACCCAAACGTCTAAAACCCACATTACTACTAATCCAAGAAGTTATCTAGATATCAATAATGATGCCATATATATTTATTTTTAATTGCTTAAGCTGTAATGTATGTATCATAACAGTTTTTGGCTTACAAAACAGTATATATAGGCTGGGCCAACCGATTACCTGTATGCATCGTGTAATGCAAAAACCCACCCGATCACACTCTTCTGTTCTCTGCTGGGTTGCTGAAAGCTTTTGTTTCTTTTGCAATCCCGGTTTATGTCAGCTGTATTTTCTTACACTGTCTCCTGCCTAGTTTCTATAGTTTCTCTCTCAATAAAGCACACTCTCTTATTGACTTTTCTATATTTACTTGTTCTTGAAAACTGCAAAGCAAAGAGCGCAAAATCAGCAATCTCTCACACACAAAAAATAACAACAATATTTCTTTCTTTTGAATGTCTGATGTGTCATATATTTTATATTTAATATAAATTATTATTTTATTACATTTATTTCAGCTAAGGCAGCTTTATTAAATATTATTTCTCATTTAATTACACACAAAAGTGATATATTCGGAGCACCGAATCAACATACACAAAATTATAAAACAGTTTATAGACATATGAATAAATTACATAAAAAAAAATATATAATCACAAATGTTCTTTTAAAGGGCTAAGTTTACCAAATTTTCAATAATTTGAAACCCTTTCGTCTGTCTAAATAGCTCACAAATGTTGATGAACTCGCGGCAGACTTGAGGCTGAACTTTAAAGTGTACTGCAGCCAAGCTTTCGGTACCGTTTAAAGCACAGCTTGAGTTGAGCAACATAAAGGGAAAAGCTTTTCGTAGCTTTCGCTATGTGCATATGAGTTGTAATCTCATTTCGTAAACATTTGCCCAATTAATATGTAAATAAGGTAAAGGTAAATCAAAGAAAACGAAAATGCAGAAAAAAACATAAATGATAAACAAGCAGGCATAGAGAATTATATATGTAAACGCAGCATTATACGAGTATAGAAAGGAACTTTTTACGGTTATGGACAAATGCAAAATTAATTAACTAAACTCTTAATTTGTAGACAAAAGCAGAAAGGCAGAAAAGCAAGCAGCATTCAGATCAATTCAAATTATTTAACATTTTTGGCAAACAAAAATCCAGCGGTAAATAGTTCCTTTGCCTTATAAATAAATCGATGTACATGTAATTGGAATATGTAAATTGTAAGCGAGTTTTTGGCATGGAATAGACACACATAAAAGCATAAAAAATGCGAAATTCAAAGAAATTGAAATCAAAATTTAAGCAAAATTGTAAATAAAATGATATATACTTAGAATTTGTCTAAACAGCACAAATCAAGTGTGAATATATATATGGTTAGTAAATTTGTATGTGTAAATGTTAAAAATTATTATTAATATACAAACAAAAATAATATATAATATAATGCAAATGCATGCGCAAAGATTTGTCTAATCAAAACGTGTTGTGAAAGTCGTCTTCCCTTATTTAACTCAAGATTACCATAAATAAACCCCGTTTTCGTTGAGCTCAGATCACTCTTTAGCCAAGCTTAATAAGCATCAAACACATAATTTAATACCCCTTAGTGTACATAGAATATTACGATTAAACGACCGATTTAATTTTGTTTTCAACAGTTCATTTCAGGCGTCAAAGTATACAGAAAACGATTGAAGTAAATTATTGTTGTTTAGCTCTTAAGCTCAACGTAAGTAGTTTTAGTATATGCATCAAAATATAAAACATTTAAATGCCAACTGAATAAATAGTACGTACTCATATCCAAGCAGGCGATCAAGCCAAGTTAGGGGAAAGGAAAAACAATAAATAAACCATAGAGAGCAACGTATAAATAGCCAGTGAGCCATGAGCATAAAATAAATATATAAATAAATTATTGTAAAAAATATTAAACACAAATTATAAAAATCAAATTCTTAGCTTAAGCAATAAACGTCGAAAGTGGATTTCTGTAAAAAGTAAAATTAAAACGTGGCAAATAATAATAAGCAAACTAAACGTATAAAAACAATAAACAATAAATTATTAATAATGATAAAACAGAGCGTGTTTCTTTTGTTTTGGAAGTTGTTACGGCTTTTTAAAAAGCATTTTCTAAAAAATTCTGAGAAAGGATTTTTGAATAATTTTTTTTTTTAATTTTAAAAAATTGTTAAACAAAAAAGAATAAGTTAGCTGATTTCTGTAATTTTTTCGCAATTTGTTAGCTTTATTTTAATGCGATTCCTTTCAGAAACAGCTTTTCTTTACGCAAAAATTGACAACACTGTTGCTGCTGCCCGCTGTGCTCTGAAACGCCATCTATTGTCTAGGAAGCGCTTACAGAGCTTTTGGTGGAAGCTTTCAGCAATGCCGTTATCCTACGACAAAACCAAGCTAAGCTTTTGCCACCGCTTGTTGTTTTTGTTGACATCTCTTGCCCATGCACGTGTTAAGAGCTGAGCTTTCGCTTGCCCCGCCCCCACCCGCTGGCCTTAGTTGCCGAAAGCTCCGCCTGAAGGTCAGACGGGACACGATCCCAAGTCTCTGGCAGGCGGGCAGTCAACGCGCTTCAATGACGACGATAGCAACGTCCGAGTCCCTTTCAAATTACTACGACGCGTTGTGATTCGTATACCTCAATTAAGTTTAGTATTTGTAGTTAAATATCGAGCACAATTAATTTATTCTACTTGACCCTGACTCGGTTCCGGACAACAAATCCAATTTCGCGCCAACTTCAACTATTTTTTTGCAACATTTTTTTCCCTCTGTGTTTTCCACACACGTGTCTTAATTTATTAATTGTTTTCGCCCCTGTCTTCGGTAGTGAGTTTTTTTTTTTGTGACAATTAAAAAAACCAATCGACTGCCAAAAACCCTCCTAATATTTTTGACCAATTGACAATAATTTCGTGATTTGTCAATGTTAATTTATGATTTTAACACTAAATGTCCTAAAGTAAATTAAATCAATTTAAATCAATTCTATACCATTCGTGTATTTGTGCTGAAAATATTGCGGTAAGTGTTTTGTTTTGGCGGGAAACAAATTCCAATTAACTGTGCTGCAACAGCAGATGGACAGCGTGCTCACTGAACAGAGCGCTGTTAACGCCTGGCAACATTGTTAACAGCGAGGCGGGCGCTAGAGTTAACAGCAACGCAAGCCGCAATTGAGTGAAAAAAATTTTAAATAAAAAAATTTTATATAAAATTTAGTTTTTTATTTAAGCTTGGAGCTTTCAGTAAATTTAATTATAATAATAATAAATATTAAAATTGAAAAAAATATATTAATTATTTCATTATTAACAGTTCTTACAAAAGTCTAACATTTACGCTTACAGCTTGCTGGAAATTAAATTAAAAGCAATTATATATAAAATTCATTAAAATAAAAATAACTTTGCAAATTACAAAATTCAATTTTATGTTCTTATATTATGTCTCTATATTTAAAATTTATTAGTATTTTCTACTCAAAATTATAGGCAGTTCCTTGAAATTTATAGCATTTACGTTTACAGACTGCAAACTGTTTACAGACTGTAAACTGTAAGTTACAGTTTGAACATCAGCTGCACTGAGCGAGCGCCATATGAGCTTTGAGCCAAAGAGCGCAGTGGCCGAAGCTCGTGTGGTGCGCTCTCTCTCTCTCTTTGGATAACTCTCTCTTAGGCCGGGTGCTTGACAGTTGCTGTTCGCTCTCTGCCGTTCGCTTGTTTTTGTTTTTGTTTGTGTTGAGCTGCAGCTTTCACACCCGATGCTCTCTGCGAGCGGTTCGTTGACCCAACTGTAGCTCCCTTCGGGAACATTTCTCCAGGGCCACAATTATCCTATTGGCTAATGTCGATCTACAGTTGCTTCGAACTCTTCGAACTATGATTTTTAGCAGCTTCCATATGGGAACTGGCGCAGAGCACTTTCAATTGCCTTTGGGTCGTGCTGACAAGTGGTAGCAACAGTTCCTAGCTAGAGAGAATATTTGGGAAATATATTTATTATATTTAATATATAAATATATTTATTGATACCTAGCAGAATCATATTAACACTCTATATTCGCATATAGACGATTTAATCCGATAAATGCCTTTCGTTGACCAATTCGTACAAATTCGTAATTTTGTTATGAACATTTGTCTCATCGAGGCCATACAATTTGTTCAGGATCTCACGCACGCCATTTGTTTGGACTTCCAAGGTTTATTCAATTTGAAATAAAGTCGGGTGAGTACAAAGTGAAAGTGAACTAAAAGAAGAGAAGAGAATATAGAAGAAAAGAAAGTCAAAGAAATTTATAACTGTTTCGGAATTATATGGAGTGGAATACCTCATGGCAGGCATTTCTCTTGCAGAGAGGTTATGTTAAATATACACAGCAATTGTGCAAAACAATATTGTAATATTTTTTACGTAAATATAAAAAAAATTGGAAATATATTTTTGATATTTGCATTAATTTTAATTCTTTTTAAAAGCAATATTACATCAGCCTTTCGACATTTGGGATTTGTGTTTCATAATGGCGACAGCTTATATTAAATTATTTTATTATATTATATTAAATATTAATTTGCTTTATTAATTGAAAATATGTTTTACAGTTTTAAATAATATTTAATATTATTGAATTCTTGTAATTATTTTATTAATTAATTATTTTATTTTCAATTAACATATAATTTTAATAAATTTACAATTACTGTTATTCCTTTGGTGATTTTGTGATAATTTTCATGCTTTATTTACATCTTTATTTTATTTTAATTTTAATTTAAATTTTTTAGGCGCGAGCTTATAATTTAGTTTCTATTTCTTTATAATTTCAAGATTAAAGTTAGATATTATTCGTAATTTATATGCCCCTTATATTAACTCGATCCCGTATTTTGCATTATTCGTGTTCCCTTTTCCACACAGCATTTCTCCTTCGCCGCTGTCTCTGGCTTTCCCAACACACACGCACAACAGTAGATCACACGTACACACACACCCATACCTCACACACACACACACACACACCTACGGAAATCTCTGTTAAACGACATTTTGCTTAGTTTTAACACTAAAACGGCACACAAACGATAGGCATCGATTGACCGATCGATAAACGATAACACTACAATACATTATCGACACTGATACGGACATCCCCATCGACACTTGACCATGCTCTCTTGTGCCACATTGAACAAATTGATGAATCCCACGGCTGTTGACGTCAGCCCCATGATCAGAGGAAAATCGAGCATCGGGAGCCTCAGCTCCCTACCGCTCCACGGAGGCCCCATGTCCGGGGCGCCCAGTGAGACGCAGAGCGAAATCTCATCGGTGGACAGCGATTGGAGTGACATTCGCACAATCGCAATGAAATTGGGCGTACAAAACCCTGATGATCTGCATACGGAGCGCTTCAAGGTGGATCGACAGAAGCTGGAGCAGTTAATAAAAGGTAAGCAGAAACAAAGAAAAAACTTCAAATAGATTATAGATTGAAGAATAGTTAATTCAGAATTAAAATTATAATTTTATTAATTTTTTTTTTAATTTAACAGCGGACAGCGCCATAGATGGCATGAACGGAGCGGAGTATTTCTTTGATGATGTGAGTACCCTGCAACATGCTTAAATAAATAAATTACAATTAATTAAATAATATACACAACTAGGCACACTTTATAATCATTAAGTTTAATTGAAAATAAATTATTTTATTTAGAAACAAATTCAATTTACATTTTACAAGTACCTTATCCATTTGAAATGCTTTGATTTAAACTTTACTGTTAAATTAAATGTACATAAAAATAATTTAATTAATTCAAAAATACATTTAATAATTTTTAATTTAATAATCTAAATACGATATTAAATAATTTAGTTAATTTAGCTAATCTTCAAAACATTTAATTAACAAGCTGTTCGCTCATTTAGGATGCATTTAATTAATTCGAAATTTTTAGTTATTAAAATTCACACAATTAAATTATTTGTCCAATAAAATTTAAATTTATGTTTCAGTTAGCCTTGATTTATATAGCATTTTTTAACTTAAAATTCATTCGTAATCCCTGATCGAACGAAATTCATGTTTCAATGTTTAGTCAACGTTAAGTTTGTAAAATTTTAGTGAAGAACCCTTAAATGTTTGTCTATTTGTATTATTAAAACATAAACAAGAAGACACAAACAACCAAATTCAAGTGTATATTATACGACGACGCATATGAAGAGGAATCTGATATATGCACATATATTAACCCAATTATATTTTAGATCATGAAGACCACAGACACCTATGTGAGCTGGCCTTGCAGACTGAAGATTGGTGCCAAGAGCAAGAAGGGTAAGTACTCGTTACTTTCTACTCGCTAACCGCTACATAAAACTCTTTAGTCGCTATTCGATGCTCGCTATTCGCTACATTCTAATAGCTACTCGCTACTCTCTAGTCACTAGTCACTACTCGCTTCTCGGTACTCTCTAGTCATTACTCGCTACTTGCGACTACTAAGCTCGTTTCTCGCTTGTGGGAAAAGATTTATGTATATATGTGTACTTTTATTCTGTATATCTTTATTTGCTGAGCGCGTACAATCCAGCTTCCGCTCGCTTCGCTTATAGCTACAGAATTAACACACCACAACTACGGTGTGACCATACTTTCTTATGTTACAAATCCCTAAATACTAAAATACTAGTTTACTATGACATACAATACGCTTAAATACTAGGATGCTGCAGCATTTGCATACTAGCGTGCTACACGCTTATTGCTACTTGCTACTCGTTTCATTTGCCAAACTTGTAAATAATGGGTATTACTTCTATTGATCCAGATCCTCATGTGCGCATTGTGGGCGAAATGGAGAAGGTGCAGCGTGCCAAGGATCAAATCCTCAACAGCCTGGATTCTAGGGTATGTCTTAGTCTTCTCCGTCTGTAATATTCCAGCTATATGAATGCATTTATTGTTTTCGCAAGTTGCAGGGTACACGTGTGATTATGAAAATGGATGTCAGCTATACGGATCATTCGTACATTATTGGCCGTGGCGGTAATAATATCAAACGCATCATGGAAAACACGCACACGCACATTCATTTCCCGGACTCGAATCGTTCGAATCCCACGGAGAAATCGAATCAGGTCTCGCTCTGTGGCAGCCTCGAGGGCGTGGAACGTGCCAGGGCCCTGGTACGCCTGTCGACGCCCCTGCTCATCTCGTTCGAGATGCCTGTGATGGGACCGGGCAAAACGCAGCCGGATCACGAGACGCCCTACATTAAGATGATCGAGAGCAAGTTCAATGTTCAGGTAGAGCTTCGATCATACATTTCAATTATATTCTCTAATCAATATGTCATTTCAAGGTCATATTCTCATCGAGACCTAAGCTGCACACCTCGTTGGTGTTGGTCAAGGGCTCGGAGAACGAATCGGCTCAGGTGCGGGATGCCACACAGCTCTTGATAAACTATGCATTCGAGAATATTGCGGTAATTATCACACTGTTTCACAAGGTTGAATATTCTGGGCATGGAATATTATTTCAGAAGCTATTTTTGAAGCGTAGGTTTCGTTTTCGAGAAAAAAAACATTTGTTTGAGTACTTTATGGTTGAATGGAATTGTTAGCCCTACGGTATAAAACAGAAAATATGTCTAAGGCATTTTGCTTTAAAATCTACATTTATTTAAAATCCAATCGGTTTTTTGTTCTGGATAGGCAATTAATTCATCCTATATTGATTTTTAGAAAGTGTTTCTTAATTTCTCTAAAATAAAGCTTATAGTTAGGACAAGACATGATTAGTCTAACAAACCAAATGTTATAAATATATTTGTGTCAAATTTGGCTTCACATTAAATATGATATTCCATTACCAGACTAATCAGAAAACTCTAAATTTGTTATCTAATCTATTTCATATGAAAACTTTAATCATCTCCATTTAGAATCAAATTCTTGTGAATGTGCAAATGGAAATATCGCCTCAGCACCATGACATTGTCAAGGGCAAGAACAACGTGAATCTGTTGAGCATCATGGATCGCACACAAACCAAAATCATATTCCCTGACCTCACAGATATGAATGTGAAGCCATTGAAGAAATCGCAGGTCACGATCACGGGTCGCATCGACGATGTCTATAGCGCCCGACAGCAATTACTTGGCAATTTGCCCGTAGCATTGATATTTGACTTTCCCGATAATCAAACGGATGCATCCGAGATTATGGCCCTCAATACCAAATACGGTGTCTACATCACACTGCGCCAGAAGCAGCGTCAGAGCACCTTGGCCATTGTCATCAAGGGTATTGAGAAATTTATAGGTAAGCGGAAGTATTTTTAGTATTGATAGTATTGTATAGTATTTATACTTATACCAATATTTTATTTAAGCTGCTTACGTAAACTCGTAACTTTTTGCAATTACCGAAGTGTTGAATAATTTGTTATAAATTTTATATGCGCAATATTCCTGAATTTCTTTCGTCATCGCATTATCTAAGAAATAGTATCTATAATTTCTGATCTCTTAAATACGGTGACACGAATTCTACTGAATACACACTTTTGAATTCGAATAAATCATATCTAAATTTGGAATTTTGTATTTATTTAAGTCGACAGAGAAAATCAATCGAATGCTATTTAAAGAAATAGTTAGAACTACAATTAAATTAAATATAATCTGTTCATTAAGGAAAAACCTTTTCTATATAGAGAATATTTAAAGAACACAATAAAATAATCTTGGATTAAAACATAAATTCAAAATGAAATCTTTGCTCTACAAAAACTTCATTCTTACTAATTAAAATTTAAGATATAATTAAACGTAGAATTAAAGAAAACTCCTATTATTTAAAAAGAAATATAGACATAGTAAAAGTTAAAGAATTACATATAAAATACTATTTTTAATCTAAAAATTCCAAACTTTAATCACCAATTTCCCTCCTTCCTCTTTGTTAACCTGACTTTATTCGCTGCTCTTTGCAGACAAAATCTACGAGGCACGCCAGGAAATTCTGGGCCTATCGACGCCAGCTGTGCACCCCGAGGTGCCGGATCATTACTTCATGCCCAAGGACAAGGAGTGGGGTCAGGGGTATCGCAGCCAACTGACGGCCCTGCTGGCCGGCCATACGGACAGTCCGAAGACGCCATCGCTGCTGCCGACGAGCTTGGGGCAGGGGACGCCGTATGGCGGCAAGAGTCAGCAGCAGCTGCTGCTCAATGGTAACATGGGCGGCATGGCCACGCCCACCGGCATCTGCCTGCCCACGCAGAAGTATCTGCAGTTGCACAACAGTGGCTACCAATCGCGTCAGCTCAACAACAACAACAACATGAACAACAACAACAACAACTATCTGCAAGTGCCCGGAGCGGGTTTGCTGAAGCCGACGCTGCACAGTGGGACGGCGGGCGGCGGCGGCGGCGGCACAGTGGGGCTGAATCTGTCGCCCAAGCAGAACAGCTGCAGCCAGAACACAAGCGGCTACCAGAGCTTCAGCAGCAGCACCACCTCCCTGGAGCAGAGCTACCCCCCCTACGCCCAGCTGCAGGCAGCCGTCTCCTCCACCTCCTCCTCCTCCTCGGGCGCGCCCACAGGAGGCACCAGGGCGCACTACTCCCCCGACTCCACCTACGGGGGCAGCGAGGCGGGCAGCATTGCGGGCGCCGCCCGCCTCGGCCGCCGTCTCAGCGATGGCGTCCTGCTCGGCCTCGGAGGCGCCATGGGAGCCGCCCAACTGCTGCCCGGCAGTGCGGAGAGTTATCGCAATCTGCATCAGGATCTCAGCGCGGCATCCAACAAATATCAGCAGCAGCAGCCGCATGCGTTTGACTTTGACATGAAGCGCGCGCTGGGCTTCAAGGCCATGGAGCGCACCCCCGTGCCCGGGGAGCTGCGCACCCCCACCCCCGCCTGGCTGGGCATGGGCATCAGCCGCACCTCGCCCGCCCCCCTTGAGACCGTCGATGACGCCATCAACAACGCCAACAACAATGGTGCCAACAGCGGCCACGCCCACGCCCCCAACGCCGCGCCCAACAACTGGCGCATGCCGCCCCCGCCGCCGGGCCTCAGCACGCCCTACCGCATCAGCGCCACCACCGGACTCCTGGATGCCACGCCCGTCTCCCGACGCCTCCAGCTGACCCAGCACAAGGACATCCACAGCCTGCTGACAAGCGTGGGACTGGAGCACTACATAAGTGAGTAGCCGCAAAACTCCATAAGTATCTAATTATTTAATTTATTTATTCATTTATTTATATAATTATTGAGCATTATATTTTGTTATTTAATCTTATTACAATATATTTATTTAATTAATAATTATGTTCTATTTAGTATTTATTCTTATAAAATTCGCTATGCCGTTTTTTGTATTATAATAATTTATCTTTGCTTATTTAATATTTAATAATTTATTAAGCTATAATTATTTGTTATTTTGTATTTATTATTAATTTATAACATTATTATTTGTTATTTAGCTTTTGTTGTCTCAATGAATTGTTATTATTTGTTATTTAATATACAGTATTTGGTCTTATTTATTATTATTACTTTAGTGTTGTGTCTAATTTAATTTGTGTTCTTTTAGTATTTATTTTTATAACTTTTTCTATTTATTATTTAGTAATTATTAAATTACAATTACGATTTGTTATTATTAGTATTTGTTTACGACTATTTTATTTATTCAATATTTTATACTTTTATATTTTATTAAGTAAATATTACACATACTTTATAAAGAGTATATTTTTAATAATTGTCAAAATACAGTTATTATAATTTAATTTTTTACCTTTATTTTTTTTTTTTTTTTGATACATTTACATTTTAAATATATTTATCCTGAGTTTCAATTTAAGTTTAAATATTATTTGTTCAATGTTTGTTTGCTTACATAATTTTTACAAAAGACTTTATATTTTTTTTTATAGATTCTAAGTAGATGTGCTCAAATTTTAATTAGCATTTATTGTTTCATTTATTATCATAATATTTATTTATTTTTGGTTTACTATTTATTAATTTTTTTCTATAAATTTTTTTATCAAAAATGTTCTCTCAATTATCATTTCTTTTACAAAAACCTAAATTTTATATTGTTTATTTTTAGTATTTGAGCTTTGTGTTGACTATTTTGTATAAATTTCTATTTGAAAATTGTATTTTCTCAACATATTTATTTTCTCGTAAATATTTATATTTATTTTTGTTTGATTTGTTTCAGAAACGTTTGTTTTGAATGAGATCGACCTGGACATGTTCACCACGCTGACCGAGGAGAACCTGATGGAGCTGGGCATCACAGCGTTTGGAGCTCGCAAGAAGCTGCTGGCGGCCATCCACACGCTCTTGGCCTACGAGGCCGCCTGCAGTAGTATGCCCAGCAGCAGCTCCTCGCAGAGCTCCTCGCCCCGATTCTCGGGCAGCGCGGCGCCCGGAGCCGAGCGTCGTCCCTCCAATCAGTGGTAAACGCTCCATGTCGCCGCGTCCTGTCTGTCCTTGATGGCTGCAAAAACCACAAAACAAAACAACACAAAAAATAAAATATAAAAAAAAAAACAAACAGAAAAAGCGAAACCCAAAAAAAAAAGAAACCTATTTAAACTCATTTATTTATTCAACTCGCTTGAGGAGCTCTCATCAAATGAAGTATCTGAAATCGACCTTATGTATATAGATATGCCGAGCGAAATGTTTTTCCAAAATTCTCATTTAAAACTTTGCATTTTGGCTTGACTCTCGCTTGATACTCGCGATTTGTACTCTAACCAATTATTATTATTGTGAATTATTTATGAACTAAAACTATTTATAATGTATATTGTAAAAAACACAAACTATGAATTTAACTGAAGAGCACACCAAAAAAAAACCCATAAAAATTGCATGTAAACAAAAACAAATCTGAATAAAATATTAATGTTTATGAAAGAACAAGATAAAGCGATTGTCAATCGAATTTAATGTTTTTTAAAATAAAAATAATGAATACAACATTATTTTTAAATGTAGAATAATGCATGCTAAATTATGGCGTATATATTAAATGTATTTGAAATTTATTTTCAACTGCAAACTGTGAATCAGCAAAATATCAGCCTGAAAGCTCCATTTGCTCTCAATTATACTTTTGTAGTCTAGAATTTAATTCTTTAATACAAACTTATAAATGAAAATAAATATAAAACATCTTAATAAACATTAATAATACAAATAGCGAGATTTATTCTTCTGAGTGTAATTAATAATATAAAAATATATTTTTCTTTAAGTTTAAAGCATTTATTTTATTTTCTAATGGCTTATTGTTTATATTCGTAATAACTTATACCAATTTATACCAGTAATATTAAACAATATCTAATAATATTCAAACAATTCTCTTGGCCTACAAATATGAGCTGGCCAAAAAGCGCAAAATGTCATAATCATAAAAATGGCAATTAAGCTGATTTGGCCCCATCGAAGTTACGCTCTGAGCAGCAATTGGCCCAAACACATTTACAGTGCATTAGCCTGGCTAACACACACACACACACAGGCTGCAGTTCTAAAAATAAAATAAAAACACAAATTATGCAGACAACTGGAGACGATAAGTCATTAGCATCATGAGCCAAATAGGATAAGCATAGACATAAGGATAGGGATAAGCATAATAAAACTTCAGCCATTGCACAGTGGTTGAAATCGTATGCAAGTATGCCACCAAAATAGTTCTAGTGCAGATATTATTATTAAATTGCGGCACAAAATCTAGAAAAATATTTTAAATACATAAGTTGTAAAATAATTGCCCATATCAGCCGTCTATATCTTATAGCTCTTATAAAGAGCATCGTCAAAATTTAAATACAATTTTTTTCTTATAAAAACGACCACTGTGCATTGGCAAATGTGGAACGCAATGCAATTTCAATGACATCATCCAGATTTAAGAGCTATTAAACCTAATAAATCTGTGCTGCAGCAGTTAGTGGAAAAAACAAAAAATAAGGCCAACTGGGCAATAACTGAATTTATTACGTATGTTTAGCAACAATAAAACTTTGGGCATAAATATTTAAATTGTTTTTATTGGCGCTTAAAAGCAAGCAGTGTGCAAGCAGTGTAAATGCAGGAGAAGCGTGGTAAATATAGCAAGCAGTGCAAGAGGTGAAAATAATGCGGTAAGCAGTTAAATAGTAAGGGGTAATGCAAGCAGTTCCCAAAACAGAAGAAGTGTGGTGGCAAATCATCACATTTAACAGATTGTTGAATAAATAGTTTAAAATTTGAATATTTTTAATTTTTTATTTAATTTAATAATTTTTCTATTTTAATATATATTAAAATTATTAAATTATTATATAATTTTATTAAATTGTTTTTGTATTAGTATTGTCTAACAAAATAAGTGTATTGATAAATATCCCAAGTGTAATAATAAATAAAATGCAAAATATGGAATAATTCAAATATACAAAGTATTAAAATTATTATTCTAGTATTAGTATTGCATAAAATAAAATGGAGCTTGAAAAATATAGCAAATTATTGTAAATTGGTTTATAAATATATAATGTTTTTCCAATTCAATTGAATGCCTTAATTAATATTTGTTTAATATGTTTAAATAATTGTTATAATTCTCTAGAGAAATAAACCAATAACCGAATAAATCAACTGAAACGCATTTATTCTAATGCCGAAAGTTACCTCTGCTTTACTTTATTCAACACACAAGACTATTCAACACATGCCCCACGCTGACACAGTTGCTCATGCCAAACTGACCACAGCGTGTCGCGCTCTTTGCCAACCTCTCTCTCACTCTCTCTCACATGCTGCTGTCGTTGGCTGGCAGCCTTCGTGCGTGCAGCCGAAGTGCTCGGCTCCTGCTTCGGCATCGGCTCTCGTGCTGCGGAAATCTGTGCAAGGGACTCGATTCGCATCGGATCGCCTCGCATTGGCTGCTTCAGTTCTCATTGCGCTGTCTCTGGGTGAGGATTGCTTGGCGTCTGAGCTGCGGACGTTTTTCACGTCGTGCGTGGAGCTAATGAAAATAACAAAACAAAACGAACGAAAACTAATCAAAATAAACTGCAGCAACAATAACGGGCATTGACGCTAAGACTGTGTGTGTGTGTGCGTGTGTATGTGTGCGGCACCTGGCAAACTTCGAGAACCGCCGATCGACCTAACGGCGCTTTTTGTTTTTGCTGCCCATAAATCGCCATCGCTTCTCTCTCCGTCTCGCTCTTTGCGTGTTGCTGCATTTCTGTGTGCGTGTGTGTGCGTGTGTGTGTTTCGCTGTTGCTTCATGTGCGTGTGTGTGTGTGTGTGTGTGTGAGCGCAGTCACGTGTTCTAAGGTGATTTTAACGAGTTTCGTGATACGCGAAATAAGATAAAGATAAGGTTAAAGATAGTGATAAGAAACAACGCAAGAAAAAGCACAAAACAAATCTCAAACAAACCGCAAACCAAGGCAAACATAACCTTAAATTCACGCAGTTCCTTGCATCTTAAATTAAAGCTGCAAATTGCCAAAAAAAAATTGAATAAAATAAAAATATATAATTAATATATAAAATTAATTCATAATTCCATTGTTAATTAACTGCAGCAGATTTAGCAATAATTACAAAGCAATTTGTGTGGAAATTATGTGAAAACAGTATTTTAAAACAAAGTTAAAAACAAACGAAACATATTGCAAATTGCATTTATTTAAAAGTAAAGGTAAGTTAAGTACTGAATAATATTTAGCTTGAAATAAAATATAGAAAAATATATCTATCGAAATTTCTAATGCACTTAAAATGCCAACAAACTATTTCTATAAAATCATAGAGAAATAGCCAGATTTAAATTACAATCTATCTACAAATATATCTTCAAATATGATGGGCATAAATAGAATTCTATAATTTAAATTTATTATTTATTTGTGTATTTCCTTAATCCATTTGTAATTATTGACTTTAATTTTAAGTAACGTTTTCGTGGACCTAAAACCTTAAAAATCTGTTGCTTACTTTTTTTTTTTTATACAGGGATTATTTAAGTTTGGTGGCAAGCAGCTTGAACTTTCTTTTGCTCTGGGCCAATTATGTTATTGCTTATCATTAAATAGCTTTCAATCCGTCATTTACTCAATTTCAGCACGTGTGTGTGAGTGGGTGTGACCAGAGCTAAAAAGAAAGCTCGGAATAAACTGAAGCATAATATCGGCTTTCGCCTTTCGCAAAGCCAGGCAAACAAAACTTGTCAACTGCACAAGAGTTGCGCTTTCTTTCTCCCCCTTCATCTCTCTCCCTCTCCCACTTACTCAGAGTATTGAGTGCCATCGAGTATGCAACAATGTCTCGAGTATTTTCAGGAATTCGCCTTAGTCATGTGTGCACTCAAAAAAATTAAGTACCATTTGTTCTATTAAAAAAGATCTTGCATTAGTCTTGCTTTGTTGTAGAGTTTAAGTAAGGTATTACTGAAAAATTACTTTATAAAGTATGGCATATTTTAGTACTAAATCTAAAAGATCTTGAAAACAAGAATTTTAAGTTGAAGAATTTCGTGTTTGTAATATTTATTTTATTTGATTGCGAATTCGGGATTGCATTAAAATAAAGTACAGTAGAATCCGGTTATAGCGACATTCAAGGGACCGACGATTTTACGTCGTTATATCCGGCAGACGCACTATCCGAAAGGAGCAAAAAAAAAATTTTTTTTTTATATTATGGATGCCATGTTCGTAATAGGTTTTAAAATAAAACAAATTAATTTTTTAATCAAAACAAAAAATTTAATACAGTAGAATCCGGTTATAGCGACTTTCAAGGGACCGAAGTCGTTATATCCGGAAGACAAAATCCATGATTTTGTTTCTTTTTCGTATTGAAAAAACACAAAATCCATGATTTTGTTTGCTTCTTTTAACATTGTTAAAGAAATCAAATTTTCCCCTTTAAAGTTTTTTTTTTTTGTTTGGCACGTCGCAATATCCGGTTGAATTGAAATGAAAAATTGAATTGAAATTGAAAAATCTCGTCGTTATAAGCGGTTTGTCGCTAAAAGCGGAGTCGTTATAAGCGGAGGCCGTTTCATATAAGTTTGTATGGGGACCAACCAAACCATCGAGTTTTCGTCGCAATAACCGGACGGACGCTATAAGCGGCGTCGTTATAACCGGATTCTGCTGTATTTTTTATTGATTGCGAATTCGGGGTTGGACTAAAATAAAGTATATATAAATTATTATTTGCAAAAAGTATGACTCGTGTCTTCCTTAAATTTTAAAAATTCTTGGAATTAAATATAATTGCAAATAGGAATTTTAGAATCACTTTTAGATGAAAAACCTCGTTTTTGTTTCAATAATTTATTTAAATTATTAAAAATTAGAATTTTTAGAATATTTTTAAATACAGAATTTCGTGGATCAAGAATTTTCTGGATTATTAAACTTGATAGCGGAAGCTCTTGATATTGTTTCAAAAACTCTTGGTTTTTCTCTCAGTGTGTGGCGTTTTTCACATTTCATGCTGTAGCATTTTGTTGTTGGTTTTTCTCGATTTTCTTTTTGTGTATCATTGACGAAAAATGTCAAATGCATAGCATAGTTTTTGCTTTTCTTTCTTTTGCCGCAAACTGCCGAGTCAGGCATAATTTGTTGTTGTTTTTGTTGTTGTTGTTGATGTTGTTGTTGCTGCGTACAATCAATATGTAGACAAGTTTCTGGGACATGTTTGATTGACTGATTGATATGTGCCATGATTTATTATTGGCACTGCCAAAGGCCAAGCAGCCAAAAAGGCTTTAACAGGCCAAATGTTTATAATTTCAGTTGAACGAAATTCTCACTTTAAATTCAGGCAGACAGCGAAACAAACATTTATCGCTGGTTCTCTTTCTCCTGCTGTCTTCTCCTTGCACTTGCAGCCATAAAAATGCCGAAAGTTTATTTTTTTTTATGCCAAAATAAAGTAAATAATGAACGCTATTTAGCACGGCCAGGGGGCGCATTAAGTTGTTCCTTGCATCATGCTGCCCAGCAAAAAATCCCCATCCCCTCAGCTCCAGTTCCAGTTCCAGCTCTAGCTCCAGTTCCGCAACTGGTGACAAGCGTTTAATGAGCTGTGAGCCCGGCGGAAAGAGTGGAAACTGCGTCCAGTTCGGGAATTTCAACAATTTTTTACTGCCACCTGCAAGCAATTGGCATTCTTCTTCAGCTTCAGTTTCGGGCATTTTCTCTGCCATTTTTTTTCTGGTTTTCTGGCATGGCGTCGCTTGACGCTCTGCTGTGGTTTATGCACAAGATTTCTCAAAAAATTTCCAACGGAATATTGCGCTCTCAGCTGGCAGGCACGTTAATTAGCTCAAGGTGCGTCATCCTTGTGGCAATTGCCTCAGAAATATTGCAGAAGCTTCTTTCGTTATAATTATTCTCGCACTTTTTGCTCTCTGTTGCTCTGTCGCTCTGCCGCCGTCCGTCTGATAAAGTTTCGTAATTAATTTGCATTTAATTATAATGAAATTTAATGCTGATAAAGTGATGTGCGAAGCGTACGCAGATTGAAAAAAAAGATCAAAGCAAGTTGAGCTAAAGTCAATTTGGAAATTTAGCGAAAAAACTGCAAAATTAAAGTTAAATTTACTATCAAATATGTAAAGAATTAGTTGTAGCCTTATTGAAATTGATTTATCTAAATAGCACTATTTTAATTAAATTTTGATTTTAAATTATCTTAAATTTTGAACTTTTTTTTTTTTCATTTTTTGTCTAAATAAGTTGTTCTACTTATATCTATTGTATATCTACATATATTTAATGTATTTTTATTTGTATTTAAGTATATTATGTTTTATGATTATTTAATAAAATTTATTTATTTTTACTGAACTAAGTTTTTGTTTGTTATAAAATTTATTTAAATAGCAAAAATATCAAATATCAAAAATAAGCCCATCAAAATTTTTGAAGTAAATATAATGTTAATAAATAAATTATTAAAGAAACGCGTTTTAAACATTATTTATAATAAATAGATTATTCAAATTTTTTAGTATTTTAATGATATATAATATTTAAAATTCATTTATTTAAAATGCATTTCCATAATAACTTGGTTGTTAATATTATTCCCAATTTAAACTCATTAAAACCCAATTATTCCAAGCTATTTTCATGCTTGTTTAGCATCTTCAGCCCCCAGTCTTCTATTTATACTCTTGTCTTTCGTGCTTTGTGCTCTCTTGATTTGCTGGCATTTGGAAAATGTCCCAATTAGAAAATATCCAACGTATTAAGCAATATATACAAAATATCAAGGAGCTGCATCGAAGGCAGAACTGAACAGAGCGTTAAATCAAAATGCTGGCCGAGTTGCTATTAAACCGCTTTTGGCATTGAGAACAGGCAAAGGCATTACCACACCAACGTATACAAGGCAAACTTGTGAAAATTGGTAAACAATTTATGTGGTCAAATAAAATTGCAGCAGCAAAAGAAAGAGAGGCCAACACAGAGGGAGAGACAGAGAGACAGAGAGAGCGAGAGAGAGAGAGAAAAGCAGCCGCAACAGCAGCAAATTTATAGCAGCTACAAGAGGCTACGATTGCAGCTCCACTTGCCCCTGGCCTTGCCACAGGCAGAGAGAGGGGAAGAAAGAGAAAGAGAGAGAGAGAGGGAGAATGGGAAAAAGAGAGCTAGCTACGTTCAAGGATATAAATTACATGCTTAGCTACTCGTGGTTCTCATATGCAAAAAGTTTGCTTCCTGCACCCTTTCTCTACCCTGTACCCATGAAATAGGTAAAAACAGGGTTAATAACTTTATATGAATGTATGCAGAACGAGGAGTGGTAGACCTTATCAAGAATAAATAGATCTCGAAAACTATAAAAGCTAGAGCAGCCATTTTTTGTATGTAGCAAGGTGTATACCATACGCCTATCTAGTTTATTTCAAATGTTCGATGTCCCGCCCACTTTACGTCCAAATCGATGAAACCCTATTCAAAGCCGGATAACAAACGTTTCATTTGACAAACAAAGATGTTATTCAGAATATATATTCTTTACTATTTTATTTAACTGCCCTGAAAAGCGCATTGAAATCTGTTAATAATCACAGAAGTTATTAAAGAAACAATATCGCAGATTTTGCCTTGCTCGCTATAAACAAAAAGTAAGAAGCAGCATGGCTGCTGCGCTTCGTATGATATTTTATAAATTTTTTTTAAATTATATTTAAAATATAGGGTATTATACAGTCGGGCGCTGGTTGCAGCTGGCTGTTGCTGCTGTTGCTATAGAGATTATGAAATAAATTTCCACATGCCACAAAATTTCGCAGGCGCCAACCGCAGCCAGCAAATCCAGCAGCAGCAGCAGTAGCAGCAGCAGCAGCAGTAGCAGCAGCAGCAGCAGTAGCAGCAGCAGTAGCAGCAGCAGTAAGGATTTTTAGGTAGACTTCTCTGCATTTTGCCACTCAGCGAAGTCTGGCAGAATTTATTTGTTGTTGCACTTGAGATGCGCCTAGAAGTAGGCAATAGCCCATATCGATGCATATGCACACATGAGTGTGCATGTGTGAGTGTGTGTGCTGAGCGTGCATGTGTGTGCTCTAGACACACACACACACACACACACACACACACACAACAACTTACAATAAATTTACATATGAAAATATTTTTCAATCGCCCCAAAGGTTTTGCTGTTGTTCTATTTGCAACTTTTGATATGTGTCTTTGTCCCTCTTTCTCTCTCTCCCTTTCTCCCTCTCTTTCTCTTGGCCAAAGTTTGTGGCATCGCAAAAGTTGTGCATTTTTCCTGCTTTTCACTTCACGTTATTGCAAATTTGTAAAGTTTTTCTTTTGGCCAGAGCATGAGCCGAAAGACAGCTGCAGCTGTAGGGTAACTAGTTGGGGCCTCAGTGCCATTAAAGTTCAATAAATCTGCACAGTTTTCTTTGCTTTCTGCCCATTGTTGGCTGCAACTTGAAATGACAAATTTAATATGAAAATAGTGCATGTTCTTGTTTCAAATTTATTGCTTAATATACTCCAGAGCTTATTTTGAAACGGAAATTATGCGTACCTAAAAAATTGTAACAATACTTGAATCAAAGCGGATGAATAATAAGAAAAAATCATTCAAAATGGCAGAGTAAAGATCGATTAAAAAATCAAATCGCATTTTATTTTATTATTTAAGTATTATTTATTTATTACCTATTAATTATTTATTATTAATATTAATACTATTTCAGCCATTTGCCATTTTTTTTACTGTGCATTCCATTTGCAATGATTGTTCATATTTTATATATTTATATTTTATATAAGTTGATTGTTTATTAATTTTATTTTTATTTTATCATATTAAATTTTTTTATTGTTTATCAATACTGAAATTATTTATATTTTATAATTACTTATTATATATTTAGATTATTATTTTTGTAAATTTTATAATATTGAATATTGTGAATTAAATTAAGACTCTATAAATATTAAATTATCCTATATTTTATAGCTATTAATTACATACATACATTAATTCTATATGTGTTATAATTAAGAGTAGTTATTTATTTATTTGATACTGATCTATTATTTGTTTACAGTCAATTGTTCTGTGTAAGTGCACAGTAAACTGCATTTGAACAATGCATTTCGGTTTCGACCGCCTCAAAAGAAGGGAAGGAATTGCCATGGCAAAATAGTTGATAAACCGAGCGAATTTCCTTGGAAAATAGTGCAGGCGCTGCTCAAAGAAATGCTTTAAAAACTTCAGCAAGTTGCTCTGCTGCTCTGCTTCTCATGTTCTTGTGGATTTTGTTTGCTTTTTGTTTTTTGTGTTTTTTTTTTTTACACAATTTGACCGAAAACCAATTAAAAGGATGCTACGCCTTTGCCCGCTGTGCAATTTTTGCTCTCTTTTCGACTGGGAATTGCTTTCACTGCGCTTTCTTGCAACGCTGCTCTCTTTCTTTCTGTCTCTCTCTCTCTCTCTCTCTCTCTCTCTCGCACTCTTTTTCTCCTCCCCGCTTTTCCGGCTTTCCCGCTGCTGCAATCACTTTGTGACTTGCTTGTGTCTGGACTGCAGTTTTGCGGCTTATCGCATTCGGTCCAGACGCTGTTTTTGTTGTCTTACCCCATCGAGCGCTGAGCTTGCAAATGGCGGGGGATTACCTAGGGGAGAGGGGCAGGGGTCGGGGCAGATAGCAGTTTACAGTTTACTAAAGGCAGCGCGTTGCACTTAAGTTTGTCAATGCATAAATTAAAAAGTTTTTTGCTGTTAATGAAGCTAAAGCAATTAAGAGACGGCACTACAAACTTAATGGCCCAAAAATGTTTTGTGGGTCAGTTGTGAGCGCAGGGGAGAGGGGAGGGGCGCAGAGTATGCCATTTGTGGACAGCATATGAGTGCCCTTTGTCTAGTGTAATACGATTTGCTGCCCCAAAAGATTACAGCTTGTCAAGAGTCGAAAAAAAGAGAAAGACAGAGAGAGAGAGAGAAAGAGAGACTGCAGTCTATATGGGGCTAAGGGGATTATTATAATCCGATTTTCAACTTTAAATGTGCACAACATTTGAAATATTTTTCACATGAGCATTTGTGCTGCTCTTTAGCTGATTTTACTTCTATTTTTTTGCACTTTTTAACTCGCAAACTTCGCTCTTTCTCTGGCAAATCGGTGCAGTTTTCTTTATGGTTATTACTTTACAACAGCTTTAGTCCTTTGCAGTTTTTCGGTCTTCTCTTTTGATTACCAAATTGCAGACCACACAACAACAATAACTACGCTCGCTTCTGGCACACCTGTCCAATATCCACGCCCCATATCCCATATTCCATATCCCATATCATATCACATCTATGCAGGTAACTCCCTAACTGCAGCCTAACTTGAGTTACGTGTTGCAGCAAAAGTTCAACGCATTAAGCGGCTGTCTGTTGTTGTTGTTGTTATCCTTCTTCTTCTCTCTCTCTTTCTCTCTTTCTTCTGCTTCTACCTTTACTTGGCCTTTTATTGTTCTTGGCACAAAAGTTGAACTGCAAAAGTTGGCCAAAACTGGGGCTTACTGGCAACAATAGCGGCTAATATCGTAAATTATAATATTTTGTCTGGCTAACCAAATGCACTTTGGAAAAAGAACCGATATTTTAAAATATTTTTTTATAATTTGTTTGGCTCTCTTGATAATTTGTAAGTATTTAAATAAACTTAAAAATTCTTATTTTATTATTTATTAATTTAATTTAACTTTGGCAATTCAACAGCTACAAATAATTTTTATATTATAAGTAGCATACATATATTTTAAATATATTTTAAATATTTAATATATTATATTATAAATTAAAATACCTTTTAAACTCTACTTTCAGCATTTCATAAAAGACTAAAACATCATGCGGTTTCCACATTTTTTATATCAAACAGCATTGCTGCTAATTATATCTGTTGGTAAGTTCTATAAAAATGTATAGCGAGTCTATTTTATATATTTATTTAAAATAAAATAATAAATACAAAACAAAACTTAAAATTAAAATTTAATAAAAGAACAGGAATTTCTTGGGATAAAAATAAAAAGATAACCCATAAGGTTTATAAAATATATATTTAACATATTTTAATAATTTTAATTTATAAATATATAAATATATATATTTTTTTTAATTTTGTAAACAAAAAAGTGCCTCAAACTCTGTGTTGTTGTTGACATATAATAAATTTAGCTTTACAAATTACCGAAGGTAAAAAACTCTTGTTTGCTTACTTAAAAAATTATCATAAAAAATATACATAAATTAAATGGATGTAAAAGCAGTCGGCGTCAATAATGTATTGAAATGTGCTGTCAAACAGCAAGTGAAACTAAATCCACTCAATGAATTTATACATGCCTTAAAAAAGTGGCTTAAACATAAAACCAATATTTATGCGCATTAATCGTAATCAGTTTTTTTAGTTAAAAAATTATTTATGCAGCAAATACTAATTAGCTTTAATTAAATTGCATGCGTCACGATTAAAATTTATTTGATTTGTCAAGCGCATAAAAAATGGTGTAATGAACGCAGCAAAGGCTGAAGGCCGTAAAAATGCATTTTGCAACACAATGAAATTTAATTTGTTGTGAAGTGCAATGTGCATTTGTATTAATTAATTTTTAATTTCTATTAATTGCACAAATTGGTGCATTTTATTAAAGCGAAGTTATTGAGCAAAAGTACCAAATGCAAATGGAATTTTTGTAGAGTTTACACAAGAGACTATCTATTTTTTTATTATTTACTATAATAATTCAATTATAAATAATAATAAATAACTGTTTTTAAATTTTAAATTATATTTAAATTATAGGGTACAGGCTATTCTATAGATCGGATCCGCTCAATTTGTTTGTATTTTTTTTTTAACAGAAATGTTTTACACAGACATTTTGAAGTTGTTTTTTATGGCTGGCAGTTGTCGTCTTGTGGCTTTCAGCAGCCTATGGAGGCTCATTTTATTTACCAACGCACATAAATTTCCAAACCACACACTCACACACACGCACAACACACACACACACACACACACATGCGGAGTTACACTGATAAATATTTGAGCAAGTTGGAAGGCATAACACCCCACTGATTTATTCAATAAATCACAAGTTGCTGCCGTCTTGATCAGGGACTCCAAGTGGAACGTAGATTTAAATTTTATCTGCAACTCACACACACATGCACACTCTCTCACACACACAAACAGGTGTAATGGGGAAGGAGGGGACACATGTCAATATAGCAACGACCTCAGCAATGGCGAATATGTCACTTAAATGCATTTAACTTACAAGTTCCTTGAGTCTGTATCTCTGCGCCAAAACTACTGAAAGCGTTTCCTTGTTGCATGTACATATGTATAAACAGTTATTGGCAGATTGAATTCAATCTACACTCACACACACACACACACAAACACACTTTCTCTGCCCCTCTCTTCTGTGTAACCATCAGTCACTCTATCAACAGAAACTTAAATGACAGTGAATACATCAAATGACTTTCAATCCTTTCGCGTGACTGAAATTTTCGACTCTTTGTCACTTGCGACAGGCTCATCTATGCCAATATACGCCTCTCTCTCTCTATCTCTATCTCTTTCTCTTTCGCTTTCTCTGGGTGTGAAGGTGTGCCAACTGTTGTTGTTCTTGTTAGCACATGACATCGGTGTGTGCTGCTCTACTGTATGGCAGGCTTGATAAATGTTGGCAACGTGCCTGGCATTTCATAGCGTCTCTCCTTCTGTCTGCACCGGATTTATATAGATCTTGGCGCTCTCTCTCCTTCTCTACATCTCTCTCTCCCTCTCTCGCTTCTGACAAGTCTTTAAGCTTGTTTTAAGCCCATAAACTTTATGATTAAAGATGAATTGTAATCAGACTAAAAAACATGCTCGAGAGTATATCAAATGAAAGAAATCGTTTTGAATACTTAGAAATTTATTTTAAGTTTAGACACATTATTTTATACAAAAGTTTTTTATTTGTATAAATAACATTCTCACTATTTTTCATAAATATTATTTAAATATTTTAAACATTTCCGCTTCTAATATACATTTTAATGCCCAGATTTTTGATAGTTCAAAACAGGGTTCTAGTTTAAAATAACAAATAATAATTAAGCATAAAACAAAACAAATAGATTAAAATATTTCCACAATATCTGATTTACTAGCTTCTGATATACCTTTAAGAAATACAATATATCATTACTGCATAGATTGTAGCCTGATGGAATAATTCAGGGTTAGAAATATGTTTACCGTTTTGGGGTTGGGTGGAAAATCAATGAATTATCTACGAGTCTCTTGCAATTTAATACGCATTTAGGAATAATAGAAATCAAAGCACTTATCGCTATATAGAATGATTTATTTACACACTCTATATGGGAAATACGCCCTAATTTCGCTCTTGAAGCCTAGGTCAATTGTAATTAAATGTCAATTTCGAGCAGGATAATATGGAATAACAAAAGTCCAGCGAGGTGAACGCATTAAGACATTAACAATGAGCCCCAGGCACTAAAATCGAATCAAAGTAAAGCCATTGAAATCGTTTTGTTTAATAACAATAAAGCGCGACAGGAGAAGAGGAAAACCTAAAATCCCCCAATGGCAAATTTGCCAGCGTGTCAAGGTTCCCAATACCAGAGAGAAAGAGAGGGAGCTCGGGGTCCCATGTGCTTATTAAAATAAAATCAAGTACACCAACGATTTTCGACACTTACCGCACTAAAAGCCAGAGCCAGATCCAGGCCCAGACCCATTGCCACACTAATTAGGCATTTTGTTTTGTTGGGGAAATCGGGATATCGGGGAAACAGGTGCTCCGATTCGGTGGGAGAGGGGACTATGCAAATACAAGTACAAATTACATTTTGTTGTGGTGCGTGCCGAAGATTTTTATCGGTGCGTGTAAATTGTGCAGGCAACAGACGGACAGACGGGCAGACGGACAGACGAACAACAACATCTAGCAACAGGGCCAACAAATGTGTCCTGTGGGTGCATTGCCTTTGACCGATAATCGCAGGTTAATAAACGTTATGAAGCGACATTGGCACGCACAGCTCGACCACAGTCAGAGGCAGAGTTAGAGTCACAGTCACCCACAGAAGTCTGCACACACGTCTCACATTAGGACACACACTCTAATTTAGCTAAGCTGCATATTCTGGCTGCCAATTGGAGAACACGTGTCGCACTTATAATGAATAATTTTTAATTCAATGCTGACGAATGAAGTTTAAAGCACTAGCAACTATAAGGCATAATTGATTGTTTTACAGGGTATGAGGAACGTCTTCTTTTCAAGTTTTATTCCAAATATTGTAAATTTTAATAACATATAAATTATTTAATAAAATTTGAATAACATTTTATTTTATTATATATTTTCTGATATTCATTTTCTATTGCTTTTTCATTATAAATCCCTTTAAAATACATTAACTTCTGTATTCTTTTAAATATATAATATATATTCAAAGATAAAATTCCATTTTATTGGAATTTGAAACATGCTCCCCGCTTGTGTTTTTTATTCCTGTTCATGTTTGGATTTTGTCAAACTAACACATAATTTTGCGTTGCCTGCTTTTAGGCGCCAATCAAATGGCACGTTGTCCCTGCCTTCGGCACGTAGTACTGAAAGCGCAGCGCACAAAGTGTGCATAGAAAATTGTTTCCTGTTATTATGCAAATATTTTGCGCAATTTAGCCTTTTTGCACAAGAAGCAGCAGCGGCAGCAGAGGCAGCAGAAGCAGCTGCAAGTATGCACTATGAAAATGAAAATAAAAACAAATTTTTATTTTACTTTTTTGTAATGCGCTGTCGCGTTGTTCGGAATTGACCTTAGCAGCAATTAAGCCGCTTAACCCCGGCATGACCAGCGTCCAACACTCTGTCTCTGTCTTCCTCTCGCTCTCTCTGTCTCTGTGCAGTTGCCCCCTGAACCCGCATACAAAATTGTTAAGCTTCTTCATTCTCCGAGCCCGGCATTCACTTGACAAATGGAAAATGGCACCCAAAAAACTTCCGGCTGTTACAGCTGCAGTTTGTCAGCTCCAAAGCTTCAATTTGTTTTCGTTTTTGGCTTTTAGCTCTGTGCGAGATTTTCATGAATTTTATGTAACGATCTGGCTATATATACACACACACACATACACGATTTCGTTTACTCGAATACCATCCAATGGGTCGTCACACTTGGAAAACAAGCCAACAAAAAATTGCATCAAATTGCAAATTCAATAATAGTTGCCTTCCCCTGGCTTTGCGGTTGTTATGATTTCCACCCAGCAGTCGAATCGAAATCTGAAACTTCCCCCTCGTATACACACAGTTTATTCATATTTCTCTGTTTACCATTGATTCGCCCGTTAGTTTTAAGTACGGCAAGCGAATGTTGAAGCCAAGTCAAGCATCGTTACCTTCGGCAGAGTCAGGTAACTAGGGGAAGGGTTGCCTCTTGCTTAAACAAGTAACAAGGAAACGATTCCCCCTTCCGCCTGTCTCGAGTGCGCTTAGGGGCGAGCATACGCTTTGGAATGCCCGTAATTGGTTCAATAATAAATACACCGATTGATTTTTCACTCACTCTCGGCAACTTAATTAAAGGCACAGGTGGGTGTGACAAATCCCGAGAGGGTTATCACAAGACATTCGTGTACAAACGACCCCATTTCCGGCCTTGGGTCGTTGGCTTTGAGGCTGCAAGTCATTGATCTGTCGCTAACAAAAAGATAATAAATACGATACGGAAAAATAAGTAACATATAAGAATATTTACATAGCAGACTTGTTAGAAGTAAGAAATGGGTAAAGTCAGGGTTAATATCTTACTTAAAACGTATGGAACAAGCAGACCCCTAATACGCTTTGTAAAATATTTTATAAATATATATTTTAAATTATATTTAATATATAGGGAACAGAAATACTGAACATTTTCTCAGCAAAACCTCAAAGTTTCAATAATAACAGAGAGTGAGAAACCAGGAAATAATTTTTTAAGACACTGAAAAAGTGTATTACAACTGGTGACAAAGTAATGCACAACGGATGCTCATAGAAAGTTTACACAGCAAATGCTCAAATATGATAACAGTAATTGCAATAAGAGCGAGCGACAGATTGATAAAGTATTTTAAATACACCGAAAAGGCGCATTACAACTGCTTACAAAGTAATGCAGCACAAATAATTCTCTCTGCTCTAAGTCGTTCATAGAATATTCTGTTCCATCCGCTTTAAAGATCTGCAATCAGTTCGCAGTGTGCCATAATGTTGTGATTGAAACAATTATTTAGCCTAAACAATTTGAGCTCTTGGCACTTGCCATTGTCTCCTGCAGCAGTTTCTGTTGCTGAATGTTCGATAATAATGTACTACACGTGTATGCAAACAGCTTTTGAGTGTGTGTGTGAGAGTGCAGTTTGCCTCCCTGTTGTTTGAGGGAGCAACTAGTTAATAACCATTATTAACAATTTATGTGGCAAACTGCTGGTGCATAACAGCTACAAACTCACACAATAATTGCAATTACACACAGTGGCTGTAACAGTAATATTCGTGCAGCCCTGGCAATTTTCCGCTTGCATTAATTTCGAGCAGTTTCATGAGCCGCACCTTGAACTTTAATTGAAGCTCCGACTAAAGCTGATTTATTGCGCTTTATGTTTATCTCTGAATGTGGCTTTATTGATTTTCGTATTTTACTGAGATGCATTTAAGCGGCAACGAAATCAATTGTTATGTGCCATAAATAAATGTTACAAAATAATTCAGAACAAGTTTAAAATTTCTATAAATATTTTCTATTAAAATATTTATTATTTATGCAAGAGCTGAGAATTACTTAAGCACTGAAGCTTTTGCTTAGAGAGTCAAGAAGAACGCGCCTTAGCGCTGCATATGCGCGTATGCTTATGCAGGCTATGCGAAAAAGAGAGCGTCGCAGTCAGCGCTCTTTTCTTGGCAAAGCTCGATCAAGAGAGTGAGAGTGCAGTTCTGATTGTCAGTGCAGTTTGTGGTGTGGGGGCATGCATACGTGTGATGCAGATGTCTAGTGAGTGCGTGTGTCTACAAATTAGTTTAACTATAACTGTAACAATAATATGTCATCTGCCAGAAGGGAGGACGTTGCTTACAGCTTAGCTTACTTTAAGAAGTAATTGTAATAAGTTTAATAAAATTGTCATCACTTTTTTTAAATAAATTTTAAATAAATTATAAAAAATGCAATAAATTTAAAACACTCTTACGCCTTATTTTTACAGTTCAAGTTTAAAACCTTCTTGCACACAGGACAATAGTTCACATGCTTCGTCTTCGCCTGCTTCTTCTGCTTCCTCTTCTGCTTGCCACAAGCCATTTAAATTATTTTGCTAGTAGATAGTTTTTTGCATTGCGAATGCCAGGGTGTGTACTTGCCCCAATCTAACTGCCACTGCAAAATGCACGACAATTCATAAAAAAGCGCCAGGCGAAGCGGTTGGTGCACCTGGCTCTGTGGCAAGTGGCAAGTGGTTAGTGCCTGAGGGGCAAGGCGTTGCAGGTGTGTGTGTTTTGTTTGCATATTAAATAACAACATCAGCATTATCACATATGAATTGCTGACATTCTCGCAGACCTCGCAGCAATAAAAACTTAATGAATGCATTTCCTTGTGAATACATTCACTATTCAGAAAGAGAGAGACAGAGAGACAGAGAGAGACACTGAATAGATTCAGGAAAATGTGCTAAGTGTATAACAAGCGTACAAGCTGTGAAAAGTGCAGCAAAGTTTACGCTTGTTTTCAGAAATTAATAAACTTGTTGGCATTCGTTTAACTTTTCTACAACTTGCCGATAGTAATCAAAGTTATTGATTGCATTTCAGCTTCAAAATGCAACTTTGACGTTCTGCCTCATAGAGAGAAGCCGAGCACTTGTACTACAAACACATTTTCGCTTTTATTCAGCTTAAATTGTGTGTTATTTTTTTTTGTTATTATTTTGTGAATTTGACCTCAAATGAGAAATGAGTAGCTGAAGTTGCCAATAAACACGTACGTATCGAGTATATATCGAATGCCAAGTAACAGCCCCGACAGAGAAAATGTTGCTTTTGGTTTTGCTTTTGGCTTATGGCTTTTGGCGTGGCATTGGCTTTTAGTCCAAATTGGCAGAACTGGGTGAAGTGTGTGAGAATTGCAGCACAGCACAGTACATTTGTGGATTGATAAGACCTCTCGATAAAATGTAAGCACGTTGTATGGGTTTTAAAGATGCAGTTGTTATATTTAAGACTCATAAACGCTGCTCAATAGAGCTCAAACTAATTGGCTAATGTTTCAAAATGGCAATTAAATTACGGCGATATTCACTGATTCAAATAAATGCAATTCCATTAGCTTAAGCAAACAGTTATCGATATGCGATATACCGATATACCAAAAGGCTGTTTGACTGAAAGCGTCCATACTTCTTTTAATCAATTATCTACTTCTGTCCTATATATTATTCTTTATTTTCTTTTATTGATTCATCTGCCTGCCATATCAAATCATATAAATAATCTAAAAATAATTGGTATTCAAGAGGTAATACTTATTGAAATATGATATTAATATTCCAACAAAGTATTTGATATACTATATCGATAAGTTATCGCACAAATTACCTTCTGTAACGCAACTGTACTTATTATACTCAATCGCTTAAGGCAAATTGTTATCGAAATGCGATAATTATCTAATTTGTTGAGCTTATTTTTATCAGCTTACGCTCGGTTTGTTAATGCTGTTGTGTTATCGCCATTGAGAGACTTTGACGCGCTAACAAGGCCATTAGCCAACCCCCCTCTTCTCACCCCTCCATCTAAGCCAACTCAGAGCCAAGAGCAAACACACAAATCAATGAATAAAACTGCACACAAAACTCAATTTTCAACAACTTTTCCGCATTCTAAACACATTTTTCTCGTGCAGCGTGAAAAAACGTGAGCAACAACAGTTAAGAACGAAGAGAAGAAGGGGAGTGGGGGTAGGGGGTGGGGGTGTAAGATGGCGCTGTTTAAAGGGCGACAATGTGGCAAGTGCGGAATTAAGGCCAAGACGTCATGATAAAAACTTTACTGTGCGCTTCAGCTATTGGCTTTGGCTGTTGCTCCTACTGATAATTGTTGTTGTTGTTGTTGTTGTTGTTGAACTTGACGCATGTTTGTTGGCAAACAAACGTAAGCCACACCCCCGCCGCCCCCGCGCCCACATGAGCCAAAGCTTTGGCAATGGGGCTCATTAAAATGCAGGGCGTTAAGTTCTGTTGGTTTTGGCAAGAGCGAAACCGAAAACTTGTAGCCTGACCTGGGAGACACACACCCTCTCTCTCCCTCTCACTCTCTCTCTCTCTCTCTCTCTCTCTCTCTCTCTCTCTCTCTCTTTATCTCTTTCTCTCTCTAACTCTCTCTTCACAATCTTGACTGGCAGCCAAACAAATCTTATTTAATTTGGCTTTGGCGCTTTTCACGCGGCTGCTGCCAACAAGTCTGCCCCCCCTCTCACTTCCCCCCTCTGCCCACCTATCCTACATTTACAGGCAACTCGTTTAGCAGGTCGCAGCTGTTGCTTCAAGAATTTCAAGTGCATTTGAATGGCCTGCCGCTCCTCACTCTCGCTCAGGCCATGTTTGCCAAAGTGTTAAATGTCATGAACTGCCACGCCCCTCTCTCGATTCGCTGGGTGCCGATTGAGGGGCTGGGGATAGTCTTGCCACTCACACAGCTGCTGCCATTTGAATTTATGAAAGTTTCAGTGCGCATTTACATTTACTACACGCCATATTTATTATTTATGCGTAAGCACTAGCTTCTGCTCTCAATGGCTGACATCCACCATTGCCATTCACATCGCCATCGCCATTGCCATTGCCATCAACATCAACATCAACAGTTCGTTTCGCTGCCAATAAAACTGACAAGACGCATTTCCGTCTAGCCCCCCCTCCCCCTCACATCGACATGGCCTTGCCGTAGACTTTCCATGGCCGGAAGTATGCGCGATACGATTTCCGGTTAATATTAGCCCTTACGTATGGCTGCCTGCCTTTTCAATAAATTTTTGTTATGCTCGCTGCACTCTTGCTTCTCAATTTTATTTCTACACTGCTAAAAAAATGTGTAATATATTGAATTTTCTATCTATATTAATATGAAACAGACAATATTTTAAAGAAATTTTTAAAGATATAACATGCAAGAGATTATGTATAATAAGACTATTGCTAATTTATTCCTTAACGGCTTTGCTTTATTTCTCCGATTAAAAAACCACGTCGTTAAAATTTATTGCATTTTTTGCAGTGTACACTCACACATAAGCACGCATATAAAGAGCGTGTTGAACAAATTAATATGCGCACACGCGTTTGAAGCTCGTCGACGTTTTTTTATCACTTGTTGAAAAAGTCTAAATTGAATTTACGCCAAAAATTATGCAGCACACAATTTTTTTGCAATCCGTTTTATTTTCATATATTTTAGTATTTTTTTTTCATTTTATTTTCGATTTATTTTTTCGGGTTGAAACATGAGCGCACAACTCTGGCATATTAATTCCATTTAAACTGATTTCGTTGAGTGCTTTACGTGGATTTTTTATTCGTGTCTATAAAGCCCTTGGCTGTGAGCTACTCAGGCGTTGAAGTGGATCGTTATATCTGTGTGTGCATGTGTACGTGAGCCTTCAATTAACGGTTATGTTATATTTTGATTGATGGCAACAGTTGGAAATTGGAGCCCATAGAGCAGTTGAGAGAAATGCAAACAGTTGGCCGTAGTTGAACTGTGATGGAAGCAATTGATAACATTATTTGTTTGCAAATAATTCAATTATTTAGTTTACTATTTCAGTCAAAAAGTGAAGGGCATTTCGGTAATAAAATAATATTAATCCAATTTAAAATATATTTATATTAAAATATAAATTATCCTTGATTTTAATTCTTATTGAATTTAATATGAATTTACTTATAACATTAGGAATATATAAACAAAGAAACAAAATTATTTTAGACTTTATTAATTCAAGATATTATTTAAATTTTACTCAATTTTATTTCTGCAATACTAGCTTATTAATTATTAATCATTTTGATCAATTATTCTGCGCATTGTTCCACTGTGCAGTGAGTGCTCCGCCATTTGCCCTTTCAGCTCATAGGCTAAGTCATTTTCACTTAGCTGCCTTGCCGCTAATGGCACAAATTTCAAGCACAATTGAAGCCAGTTTAAATATCCAAAACGCGCCATTCCGGCCGTCTAGCTGTCCGGCTTTCTGGCTCTCCGGCCGTCCGGCTGTCTGCCTGTCTGCCGTGGAAGGCAGGCCGCAAAAAAAAAAAATAAAAAGAAAAGCGTACACCTTCACAGTGAGCTGCAGTGACTGAGCTGAGGACTAGCTGGCATTTGTCACGCCCAAGTTGATGGAGGGACGGACAGAAGCCGAGGAAGAGGAAGAGACAGGGACCAAATTAAGTTGAAATTAGCAGCGTTTAAAGTATAATGAGCGTATAAATGATTAATTCGTGTTCTTTTTTCTCCGGCTCCGGCTCTGGCCTTGGGGAAATTGATATAGGCAGTCAGGTTGAAGTCGCTTAATTAACTTGGCTGATAGAATTAAGCTAATTGAACGTGATATTCGAGCCATATGCCTACTATTTCCGCCTTTTTCATTTGGATAAGTATAAATGCTGAGACTATTTTCGTTGCATAAATAAACTTTGTCTCTGCCTGTCAGCGCAATAAAATTATGGGGAATTCCCCAAAGTAGACACTTGGCAATTGCAAATGTTTTTCAGTTGAATGGAATGGAATGCTCGCACTATTCAACCTCTAGTCTATACAATACAAAACCATAAACCATTTCCATTTCCATTTCCATTTCCATGGTGAATAAAAAGACGCTGGAGCATAAATAAGTTTTTCTTTTGCTTTATTCAATTGTCAAGTCGGACTGCAGCTGGCGTAAGCGCCTCAGAGGAGCAAAGCAAAGTTTCAATCTCTGCCTTAACTAATTCGTTAATGTTTACTGAAATGTTCAGGGATTTTCTTACTTGAATAAATATATGTATTTCCATGAAAATATCTAAGTAGTTGCTCAAGTATTTGCCTTTGGTGATTGTGCTATGCACTTCGAAATAGTTTATTAAACTATGAATAAGGCAGGCAGGACTAAAGTTGTAGAAATTTATATCTGACATTGATTTTAAAATGTGATAAGGGAAATTTAATAAAGACTTTGAAAGTGAATGCATATTTTTAAAATGTGAAAAGGGTAATTCGATTAAGATTTTAAAAGCGAATGTATATTTAAATGAAATAAGTTTGTGAATTACTTATGAAAGGAAACTTGTTATTCTTTACTTTAATCAATATGCCTTCCCATCGATTGATCTGCTCTGTCCTGACTGGTTATATTAATTAAAAACAACATCTAGCATTTCACAGTTTATTTATCAGCTTTCACCTCTGTCTAAATCGAGTCAATTGTCGAAATAATGTCTCTGTTAAACTTGACTTTTGTCGTTTGTTGTCTGCTCTGTCAATTGCATTTTATTAAGCTCAATAATGCGAATTGGCTTTTATCTCCGCTTGATATGTTCGTTTGCTCTCAACCTGCAGATAATCAAAAACGGAGCTCAGTTCTTTGTTTTCCCACTCTGCATTTCTCACAGACAATTACCGCCATTAACATTTATGGTGTCGACCTCAAAAAGTGGAAAGCGACCAAATTGGGCATTCAAGGCAAAACAAGCTAGAAGGAAATTAAGTAGAAAATTGCAAAAATTAACAGCAGACAGCAAAAAAAATAAAAAGAGAGCAGAAAAAAATATAAGGAAAATGCACAAATATTCCAGTTATTTTGCTTGCTGTTGTTGCTTTTTTCCTCTGCTCGTCTTGGCTGTGGGGCTTAGACTGCTTAAGGAAAATTAATTAAAAATAAACATGGCACACGCTTGTACTTTCCGAATGCCAACCAAAATAGACCCGTGGCAAAAAAGAGAGGTGGCTGCCTCCAAGGAAAAAAAGGAAAACGATAGAGAACGCAAGGAAAACCCATAGCTGTAGCCATAGCCAGGCAGACAAATAGGAAAAAAATGTTGGAAAAACAAAAGCTAGTCCAAACGAAATTCCAACAAAAGCTCACGAACATTTGCGGCCACAAATCCGAGACGATAAGAAAATAAGCAACAGAGAGCGAGCGACCATAAAAAGAGAAAGCAGGCAACACACCTAAAGACAAAAGAAATGCCTGAACCACTGCAGAACCGACTCTGTTCACCATAAGCGCCAAAAGTATTTAGTAATTACGTCCAAGCAGGGAAACAGCTGCATGTCAAGGCAGGGGGCAGGGGGTAAAGGCAACTGTGGGTCAGGTGAAAATTGCATTAGGAAAATTTGGCTTCCCGTGACGATGTCCCTGTGGCTTGTAATTGTAAGCATGCGAGGCTACAACACACAAATTCCAAACCATGGCCAATAAGCAGAGTGAAGCAATTTGGCTTATAGAAAAACTATAATGCCAGCAAACAAATAAATAAAAATTGCTGAGCTATACGTTTTTTAAATTAATTAAATAAATATAAATAAATCAATATTTTAACTTTGATCTCATGAAAACTGTATTCATTTAATAAAGTTATATTAGTGAAATAGATTAACTTCCGTTAGAACTAATCTATTTACAGTGGCGAGCACATGTGGATACATGTTTGCCGCTTTTTAACTATTATGTCTGTAAAATCTAAAAAAATGCATCGATCTTCGTGATTCTTTTTTTCTCTTATTGCTTAATATTATTGAAAAATGGATCAACTACATTTGTTTCCCAAAAACGGCGATTTCCTTTAAAATAATTTTTTTTAATGAAAATGGTCAAAGTATCCACTTTTGCTCGTTTTTAGCTTTTTTTGGTTTTAATTGTTTTTGAAATATCTGGACCCAAGAACTTAAACTTTTATTACACTAATTATGGAATTGGGGATACTATAAACTAGATTTAGTATGTGCTCTCCTGGAATCTTGCACCACTCCGCCCCTCACCCGGTTCCAAAGATCACCCAATCCTCTAGAGAAGATTCGTTGCTCACGAACTGGTTCTTTGGCGGATCTAAAAATTTTTGGTTGGTTTCACATCTGGGCACTGGACAGGCCAGTGTAAGTCCGAAAAGGACATAATATTGGCGCTCCTGGACCTTCAAAACTCCTCCCACGTCTGCTCCCCGACAGAGATGCACGAACTGTGGAGCATGGTATGACCACCAGGATAAACACTTGGCCAAAATAAGATGCGGCGGCTATGGATATATCCATAAGGGAGTGGATGACATTGATTCCATTGCTCAGGATTGGTCTAACGGGAACCAGCGAGCAGGAGAAATCTGTCGTATCGGAGAAAAATGTAGCGCCACGACTGAAACCTATCAGGAAGCAAAAGCAATGGAGCATGGAAGATTGGAAATAGGTTATATTGGTCAGATGAGACCTTAATAAACAGATTTTAGTCCAATTGCGGGGAGCATTACTGGTTCCTTGTGTTCCTTGGAAGATCTCAGTCGTGGCGCTACATTTTTCTCCGATACGACAGATTTCTCCTGCTCGCTGGTTCCCGTTAGACCAATCCTGAGCAATGGAATCAATGTCATCCACTCCCTTATGGATATATCCATAGCCGCCGCATCTTATTTTGGCCAAGTGTTTATCCTGGTGGTCATACCATGCTCCACAGTTCGTGCATCTCTGTCGGGGAGCAGACGTGGGAGGAGTTTTGAAGGTCCAGGAGCGCCAATATTATGTCCTTTTCGGACTTACACTGGCCTGTCCAGTGCCCAGATGTGAAACCAACCAAAAATTTTTAGATCCGCCAAAGAACCAGTTCGTGAGCAACGAATCTTCTCTAGAGGATTGGGTGATCTTTGGAACCGGGTGAGGGGCGGAGTGGTGCAAGATTCCAGGAGAGCACATACTAAATCTAGTTTATAGTATCCCCAATTTCATAATTAGTGTAATAAAAGTTTAAGTTCTTGGGTCCAGATATTTCAAAAACAATTAAAACAAAAAAAAGCTAAAAACGAGCTAAAGTGGATACTTTGACCATTTTCATTAAAAAAAATTATTTTAAAGGAAATCGCCGTTTTTGGGAAACAAATGTAGTTGATCCATTTTTCAATAATATTAAGCAATAAGAGAAAAAAAGAATCACGAAGATCGATGCATTTTTTTAGATTTTACAGACATAATAGTTAAAAAGCGGCAAACATGTATCCACATGTGCTCGCCACTGTATATTAAACCTTTTCTCTTGACTTTCTTGTTAAAAACTTTATTGAACATATCAAAGCAAATAATAAATTAAAAACAGCTAAGAAAAGTAAATTTAGTTTGAACAAGAAATATTGTTGCAGATTTTTATAAAAATATATATTGTTTCTTTTAAACTTTTTTTCAAGATTATACTTGTAACAAATGTATAAAAATTTGAATGAATCTTGCAAAAAATATAAACAATCTAAGCCGCAAACGCTTCGATTTATGGATTATACTTGAAAGCTGAAACTCAGCAGTTGAAGCGCTTCGCATTATGCAACCTATTTGCCAAGAGTTATTATATAAGTCCTTTGAGCATCGACCATAAAAGTTATCCCTTCCCCTGCCCCAGCAGCTTTTGCATGGCTCTTGTTTCATATGAGAAAAGTAATTTTATTAAAACAATAAAGCAAGCAGAGTAAACTGGTAAACTGATAAGCAGCTCATATGGTTTGTTTTGAACACACTCTCTCTCTCTCTCTTTTTATATATTGCTCTCTCTCTCTCTGTCTCTCTCTTTTGCTTTTTCTCTGCTCTGTATAACATTCTGTATAGAATAAAACTGAGCATGCTTATCCCTATGAATCTCTGAATATTTTCAGCATATATTTTTTCATCCTTTGGTTCTGGATTCGTTTTTCTTGTTACTATTTTAATATTTTATGCTATGTTTCGTTTGACGTAAAGTGCATTTAGTATGGATTTTATGTTGTTATTTTTCCATTTGTAATTCACAAATAAAAATCATCTTTGAAGTGCTCACCATTGAGCTAAAAATATCGAAAAATTTGTGCAACCTCAATAGGATTTTCATTTGTCTTAAATAAATACAAATTGCTATCGTAGTATATCAATTTAATGCAATTAATTTGTTGTTTTCATATTTCATATTTCTTAAATGCACTTGTGTGTAAATAATGCACTGATATTGATAAAATATCGAATATGGGTTATTAAAAGTTTGTAAAGCAAAAGCAAAAAATAATAATTTTTTGCTTGAGCTAGAAGTTTATGCTCTGTGATATACAACAATTTATTTATGCGAATATATGAAAAGTTTGCTTGTTATTTGGTTAAATGAAAGAATCTAATACTTCTGCAAGCACAAATTTTATTACGACTATTGTCTAACTCTGGCCATATTTTTTTAACCCAGTGACTGGCATTTGCAAATCAAAGCTAAGCACCTAATTTGTATAAATCAATTGATTGCCAATGCGTTTTGATTGCCGGAAAATAGTAAAAAAGAGAGAATATAAAAAGAAGAACGCAAACTAGTTAAACTGCCAAAAAGAGCAGACAAGAATTTGTCCCCGTCACGCGATGATGGAGAGCGGTTAGAGAAAGGAGTTTGTGGAAAACTTCAATATATAGAATCGATTGTTGGGTAGAACTGCTAAAATAGTTTGCCTCATTTAATATATGAATGCTCGACATGCACTTCAAACTGCCTCTAACCAGACAGACCGCAAAACAAAGCAGAGCCAACAAAGAAAATAACTTCAAGAATTTAGCTGAAATTTAATAAACTATTTTTATGTACCAGTTAAATATATAAAACTTGAATTCCTTATGCAGTTTTGATAAAAGTAAATCGATTATCCTCTAAAAGATTTAATTTTACAAAATCTTATCTGCATGACATTTAATATTTCATATTTATCAGAAGCAGCATTGATAAGTGTGGATAGAAACTATAAGCAGCGCTCAGATTGGCAACACTTGGAACATTGGAACAATGTCTGTTTCGCCTACTCAATTATCCAATTTTGTGTATTATCTTGTGAGCAAGTGCTTAGGGGTGAAAAGTCTCCCTCAGCATTAGACGACAGGCAGGACGCGTAATTTTTAATTTACCATGACATAAATCGTATAAAACTGTCACAGTCACTAAAAGCAAGAAGCAACAGACTGTCCCTGCTGCCTGCTGCTGGGCACAAATTATGCTGGGGAGCGCAGAAGGGTGTCGAAAGTCAATGGGGAGCCCGAAACATAAGAAGACTGCCAAGGGATGTGAAAACGGTGTCCTCCAAAGAAAACTTCAAAACAAAACAAAGTTATATACACACACACAGGCACACAGCGGGTGGTTATACGTCTGTCCGTGTGTCTGTGTGTTTTGGCTTTTGCCAGTATGCCATTCAAGCCGGCATTAATAAGTAAATCTTCAGCATGTGACGGGCTATCACTGGCACTTCCGCTTCCCCTCCCGCCTCTTGCTTCGCCGCCCTCTTCCTGCTTTGCCAACAATTCAAGCTATTTATATTTTATCTTGTCGGCGTCGCAGAACTTCTCTAAAGTTCCGTTGCGTTCTCGAAATGAAGTTGCCAGAGAATTTAACTGTAAGTTTTGTTCGCATGCCAAAAGCTGCTGCTTGTATGCATAAGTGTGTGTGTGTGTGTATCTCTGTGTATGTGTGTGTGTTGTCACAGCCAAAACAGGAAGTTGCAATTCCTGACCCAATGCCTATAAATTTAACTTAGTCTCTTAGTAGGATATCTTGTTGTTCTGCTGTTATTGTTGCCATTTGCGGCCTGTTCTAGCAGGACAAACAAACTTATTTGGTTGGACTTCCACTTCTGTAGTATATTGCTTTCGAGTACGACATTAACTTAATTAGATATGGCCGGAATATTATGGCCTAAATAAGTCAAATTGTAGCTGCAATTTAAGCTCAAATTGACAGCCCTAGTATTTATAGCACTAAAATATTTAATATAATTTTTGATATGTATTGGGTATAAATTAATTGGGATTTCGGTTTAATATTTATTTAAGTAAATATTTTTAATGCACACCAATATATAAATCTGAAGTATTTAATTATAAATAAATGCTCATTTACCTTTTTGTGAATTTTGTGAATTTGCGGTACATTTCATTCTGGTAAAATTATTCTGCCGTCATTTAAATAAAATGTGGATTAAAAAAGATATTTTTCATTTAATTTCATTAATATAAAATCCATTCAAGTGCCAGCTTTGCTCTCATAATACAACAGTTCAACCTTAATAATGTATTGTCCGTGACATTCATACGCCCTGTTGTACCAGCGTTTGGCAGCCTAAACGAGCGTTTAACACACACGAATCGTGTTGCGCCGTGGCAAATTGTGTAATTTTATATATATGAAAAATAGAAGGAACTGCGCAAATTTAGCAAATCCGCAAATAATTTGAACATGGCGGGCAAAGTGGGCCACGACAAAGGCTGGGCGTGGCTGGTGAGTGGGTGCCAACAATCCATGGGAGTAAAGGGTATAAATTTTCACCTGTGTTAGTCCCAAAAAGAAGTAGCGGAGAGAAGAGAGAGAAGAGAGAAAAAAGCGAACACGCTGCCACTGCAATTTTCCGTCGAAAGGAATGCAAAAGAGTGTAAAATCCGAAAAGCATTGCATACACCAAAGGCGCACATGCCAGCGAGAAAGCGGGTGTATGTGGCTTGAAAATGGATAATAAAAAGCTCATTGCAACAAATTCTTGCGCAATTTTCAGTGTTAGATTAGAAACGCTTTACGGCAGCGGCACAAACATTCAGGGCCAGGGGTCGAGGAGTCGAAGGGTCGTGGCGGTTCCAGGGCTTTCTGGGGGGAAGGCGATAAGGCAACTGCAACTGCAACACGAAGCGATGTTCACTTTTTACAGCTTTCAGTCAGGTTTCCTTTCATTTTCCTTTTTTTTTTCCAAATTTTTTTTATTTTATTTTAGCGAGTGTTTTTTTATTTTTTGGTCATGCTGAGTGTCTCCTGCTTTCAGTTGTTTGATCCCTTGCACTTTTTCATAGCATTTCACCCGGGCGTTATTTGATTTTCCTTTTTACTTTTTGCTCTGTAACTTTTTCACTTTGCCTTAACATTTTCAACATTGCTTTACACTTGCTGGCACTTGTTCGTGGAGTTTTATGAGCTTAGTTGGCGATTTAGCGATGCTTGTCTTATTTAGTTTTAAATAAATGGCCGAGGTTGGCCCCGAGTATCTTGTAGATGCCCTCCCTCCCTCTCTCGCCTCATCCACGTTTTATCCTCGAGAGCGTCGAAAGGCGTAATGTGTTAATGAATGGCTAAGCGTGGCATGTATCTTTTTAGCCCATTGTGGCATGCTGCTTGAGAGTGTATCTAGAAGGGAAAGTAAAGTATCTCACCTTTAATTGCTTTTCGTTGCCGCTTAGTAGTGATGTAATCTATTATTGAACTTTAAAGCGTGGCAAGTATCTTATAGATATTTTATTTTGTTTATAAAAGATTTAGCAATCGTCTTCAATAACATTAATATTCCTTACTAAGGTGATGTCCTTTATAGGGAATTGTAATGATCAATCGTTGGAGTAATTTCTCTGTTTAAAATAAATACTTTATTTTGTGTGCGCAACTTTAGCTCTATAATATGTCCTATAGATACATTAATTCTAATTGCTCTTATCTACATTATGAAGAACTTATTCTTAAAACTCTTTAGGAAAATGTCAATGAGGAAAAGCCGAGTAATTTCTCTTCTAAAACCTTTAGTGCTAAGATACATTAAATCCTATGGATACTCTATTTGGTATGTGTATCTATAACTCTTAAATGTATCTTTCGGTTATTTTTATTGTAATTGCTCTCATCTAAGCCGCAAAATGTCTGCGAAAATCTGTACGCAATTAACAGAGAATGCATTAAATTTAATGAAAAACCAACAGCAGCTGACAATTGAGGCGAATGCGGAAAATGTGCCATTAAATGGCAAATACCAAAGAACACAACCACAACAACAGCTGGAGAGCACAATTAGACAGGGCACATGCACTGCTTAAAGACTGCCTCTGCCTCTGCCTCTGCCCTTTCCCTGCCTCTGCCTCTGCCTCTTCCTGTCCCTGACAAGGTCTGACAAAAGACATAAGGCTTTTGTGCTTAAATTTCATAAACCACACAAAGCGAGAGCGATGTGTGTGTAGATGCAACTTCCACTTCAATTTCAACTGCAGCTTCAGCTTTCTCCTTTCCTCCGGCTCTTTCAATGGCTTCAGCCAAGCGGCAAAGACAACTCAACAAATACACACAAAAAAAAGAAAGGGCAGCGCCGATCAGTCGGACGCGCGCGACTGCAGTGTATGCCGTGCCCAATATTTTAAATATAATTTAAAAATTTATTTTACTTTCCTCAATATATTTATAATTATGTTTTTAAATTTTATTTAAAATATTTTGTAAAGTTGATCAGAGAGACAGGGTAGATCGATTTAGCTGATCATGAAATCTTGAGGTCTGCCTTATTCTCTTTAATTTTCTAAATGTTATTCTCTATTTTTCCCCATTTTCGATGGTATAGAAAGGGAGAGCGTGAAAGCGTCAACTACGGTTGCAATTTCGAGTTGGCAGCGCTAAAAATGCATGAAATGAATGAAAACTCCGCATACACATGACACTCGCTGTGTTTGAGAGAGTGTGTGTGTGTGTGTTTGGTGTGTTTGTGTGTGTGAGTGCTTGTTTGTATGGCGCAAACAAGCTAGACAGAAAGCGCGCATAAAATGAATCTACAGTCGTTGGCGTCAGCCACCAAAAAAAAGGAAAAAGAAAAACATACAAACTGACATCCAAATGCATTAAGCAAAAATTGTCAACAATTTTTCAGTCATCGCCAAACTCCCTGCTCCCTTCTCTCTGCCGTCTCCCACCCACTTACTGCATAGCTTACTCCCTAGCTTACTCCAGCTCTGCTCGGACAGCAGCATCCCCGACGCGTCGCGTTGGCGTCAAGTCTCAGTGCATAAACAGACGACAGGGATGAGCTGCAAGGGGAGAAAGAGAGCGACAGGCAAAGTCAGTGAGTCAGCAGCTGCTTCGGCTTAGGAAAGGAAAAACAGGAACAACCGTTACTACTTTTATGCGTGGTATTCATTACGTGAAGACTGTCAAAAGTGTGTGCATTTTTTCACCACACAACAGAGTTGTTTGAGAGGCATACAAATTATTTAATAATCATTGCATATTTAGAAAATGTATTTAACTAATTTGCAGTTATATTAAATATGTAAAGAAAATTTATTTTATTTTTATTTTATCCAATGAACTTATTTAAATTATTTAAATTTATGTCAATGTTTTATCTTTTGTACTTTTTTTATATTTCAAATGTATTAAATATTATAATTTTATAAATTTTATTAAATTTTGTCATTTCATACATGTCGCATAAACCTATTATTTTTGCTCAGCTCTAATGCCTCGACTGGAATCGATGCTGATTGAATAATGAGTGCACAAAGTATGCGGCAGCCCAGACTGACGCTAATAGTGTTGGCAAATACGGCGGGGGCGGGGGTGGTTGGGGTTTTTGTCTTTATTTCTTTTGGCAGCTCTAAACTCTGGCACCCGCATCGAGTTACACTCTGATGCGATTTTACATTTTTAATGGCTCGAATGTCACGACAAATTATGATGAATTTGGCGCCAGACGTTAAGTCCCCCCTTCCTGCTGTCTGCCCCACTCTCGGCTGCCAATGGGGACCTTGGGGTTAAATCCAGTGGGTTTCCCTAACAAAGCTGCCATAGTCTCAGCAACAGTTTTGCAAAGTGCACCTGTTCCCCCGCACTCTAGTTGCCCCCTCTGTTGGCTAATAGGAAATTTAAATGCCATGTCCTGGCAGCAACTGTTGCCCAAGTGAAACTTGATGTTGCGCAACATTCTAAGCCAAGTTCATAAACTTGTTCGTTGCAAGTTTTTTGGGAAATAGCCGTACTGCAAAAACTTATAGTTGCTTTAAAATTTGTTGTATTTTGCCATTTTTTTTTTAACAATTTCTTATTCGACGTCTAAGCTGTGTGGTCAGTGAGGCAAATGCTGTTGCCAAAGAGTTCATGTGGAACAAAATTATGTGGATGTTGCAAGAGGCAGGCACCAACAGCACACAGGAAAGACTCTCAGGGCAATAAGGAGTGTGGGAACATAGTTTCGAAGCTAGTTTCTTTGGCTAGAGAGGTGGAGTGGGGGGGTTGAGTTCGCCTGTTTGCTGTTTGGGTGTTTAAAGTTTCAATTAGCCAACTCTTAAAATCATGAAGAGAATGTGTCATAATTTTAATGACTCAAACTTCTCAAACTTTGTTTTAAGCAAATGCTGAAATTGCCTCGTAAATGCAGCATAAAACTGAAAGAACTTTGCATCAGTATTTCTATGACTTGCACTTCCAAATAAACTTGCAAATTAGCATAAAATTTCGTTATGTAAACTTGGCTTGTTTTCAAATCTTTATCAGCAATCAGACAACAGCTTAAATAGTTAGTATATTTAACAATAATATAAAAACAACTCTGCAATAAAATAATTTAAATATGTAAAATAAGATGATAAGCAACGCACTTTAAAGATATAAAATGAAATGTTGAAATAAAATAATATATTATATTCAAAGTTGTAAAATAAAATTGTGGGACGATAATAGAGTAAAAACAAAATAATTTTACAAACATATGTGAACAATGTTTAAATATATTTTAATTTTTACAATTAGTTTATAAAACTACGCACTTTTCAGATGATTATGCCATAGGCATTTCTCCCACTTTGCTACAACAAATGAACCTAAAATTCTTGCCAATTTGTTTAAGAGTTTTATAGCTTGTTAGTTTTGCTATTCTCCGGCGTCTCTAAAGTTTCTGCACAGTTTCATTGAAAATTTGTTGGTGCAACTAGTGAGAGAAGCATCATCATTTGGACACTTTGTAACCTGTGCATGTAAATCAGGAGTTGTGTGTTCCATTCTGGCACTCACTTGTCTCCTTTGGCTACCCCATGCATGTTGCATAAACAAGGATTAAACAAAAGAAGTCACAGGTACCACTCTCATTCCGCCTCTCCTGATTCCCCAGATTCCCCTTGCCAATCTCTCCGTATTTCGTGTGCTGTAAACCCTTCAATTGCAACACAAGGCAAATATTTGCCGCCGTATGTCACCGACAAGGGCATCAGTGTGTGTGTTGTCCCCACACAGGAGTCTGCCATTTCCCAGCCAGTTCCAGACAGAGATTCATTTCTACACTCAGCGAAGAGCAGTCAGAAACGTTCAAGTATATTCCGACTAAATAAATTCAGAAAATATTAATTTAATATCGTTTAATACAAATTAAATTGTACTTAAGTAAAATAATAATTTAATTCCATAAAATATGACTTTAAACAATCAAGAATCTACCCAAAATGATCGGAGAATAATTAAAATCAAATATTAATGAATATTTCGTAAATAATTTAAATTCAAATCCATCGGAATATATAATTTATTTTTAGACAAAAAAGATTTAGAACGTGGTATTTTAGAATATGGTTAAAGTATTTAAGACCCACTAAGAATTTAAAAATATTATAAAAAAAAAAAAACAAAATCAAATCGATTGAAAAACAAACGATTATAGGTTTATTTATAAGGTATAAATATAATTTATTTTAAGACAAAAAATGTTTTAAAATATTATACGTATAATACTCGAAACGCACTTAAAGTTAAACTATGCTGGATTATGACGAATACTTGATCAAATATATTCTCAATAAAACGAATGTTTATAAATCTGTAGCTTATACTTTGCGTTTTTTCTCTAAGTGTAGGAGTGTGTCTTGGTGTCCCTCTTTCTCTCTCCAACTCTCTCTGGGTTTTTACTTTGTGTGCCACTCACGTTGTGCTCGTTATTCATATTTATTGCACACGTTGGCAGTGCCACCGACAACTACGACAAGTCTGACGCCTCCCAAGAATAGCTCCTGCCCATTGTGCGCCGAGGGGGACGCGGGGGCGCAAGAGGAAGTGTTGCAGACAAATGGGCGGGTTGCATGTGCATTGTCCCTGTTGTTCCCGGCTCTGTTGCTGCCTCTGTCTCTGTCTGCCTCTGCTGTTGTTGTAGGCGTGCAGCAAAAACTTTGCAATTACAGTTATTTGATGGGATTTGCGAGGGTTACACCCACACACACATCCAAACACACACACACACACACACACACACACACACACACTGGAATAGAGCTTATATGATGCGGGTGTAGCCCGTTTGGACATTCATTTGCTTGCCTCGGTTTAACAGCCTTCGGAACAAGGAGAGCAGAGAGCAGAGTTGTAAAAAACAACAAAGCGATAAGTGATGTTAAATTAAAAGGAATTACGCAGGAGGATCAACTAGTTCTATGAAAGTTGCTCGGCTATAAAATAAATGGGTTTTCTGGCAGAGTAAACGCGATAAGAGCCGGCTTTCAGGCAGCAACAGAGACCGAATAAAGACGTTTAAATAAAATGCATAAGTTCAATTTTATTTTAATTGCAGAATTACATAGATTAAATTTCTTTATATGCATGCCATAACATTTGTCAAAATTTGAACAATAAAATAAAACAATAAATACAATTTTTTGCATTTGAATTTCTATTGTCAGATTTTTATGAGTGCTTAATATTGATTTCAATATGAAATTGCAAAATCAAAAAATATAATTTACTGAAGCTCGTATATTTTATTACGCGCCGGCCATAAATAGAACTGGCAGAGCAGGGCAAAGGAAAAGGTGAACAAATGGCTGTTAAATTGATGGGCTGACAATAAACAAGTAGAAACAAGTGTACAAAATGCCAGCGACAGACAGACAATAAAGAAGACTGACAGATAGACAGCCCTACAAACATATGTATATTTAATCGTTATGTTTCTGGTAACATTTTGAAGGGAATTACCGGCATTAATACAAAATCTTAATTTATGCAAAAGGCCATGCATTATTCACTCGCATTCACAGTTATTCATTGTCAGATTGATTTATGGCAATTATGCACATTTTTGTGCAATTCCCCTAACATAATCAGCAGAGAGCAAATCCCAGCTTAAAGCAAACATGAAGCCCACATAAACCGTTAAGCGTTTGCTGGGAATTGAGCCGAGTTCATAAAATGCCGCTGGGATTTATTAAATAAAGCGCACGAGTATAAAATATATAGAATGCCCATCATAAATAATTCGCAAAAGCCGTAAAAAACAATCAAAATTGATAATAAAATGCAAATTGCAAAAAATCCGAAAGAAAAAAGAATAAAAACGCATAAACAGAAATGAATTTCATTTTTAATGCCAGCGTTTATTATCGAAACACCCAAAGGGTTTTATGTTTGCTTAGGTCAATTTAATATGCTGTCAGCACACAGATTTTAATAATTAACAATTTATGTTATGTTATGTTAATATTTTTCACTCAACAACGACTTTTTTCCTCCCATTTCCGCCTATTTACAGAGCTCTCCCACGCACTCAGAGATGTCAGAGTTCGAGTGCCACACGCGGTGAGAAGAGGCGAAAAGGCAGTTCTCAAATGTTTCTACGATATCGAGGATGACAGCTTGTATTCGGTGAAATGGTATAAGGGCCGAAGGGAATTCTACAGATACACGCCCAAGGAGACGCCACCCATGAAGGTGTTTCATTTTCTGGGCCTCAAAGTGAGGGTAAGTTGAACAGTCATACAATATAATTTTAATCTATTTATATAATATTATATAATATTTATTTAAATTTTTTTAATGTACATTTATGTTTATTCACTTACATTTATATTTATTCATTTATTTGACTAAGACCAGATAGAGAAGATTAAAAGCAAGTTATAAGAGCAAATGCCAAAAGCATTTAAAAGAATCTAATAATTACTACTATCAAAAATACATTAAATAGCTTTATACATTTTAATTGTTATTTTGCATTCATATAAAAACTAGACAAATTCAGGTTGAGCTTTATAATCACATTTTGACAAAATATTTGTTTGCAAAGCTTCACAAAATACCCTCAAGTTTAGTGTTAATCACAGAAAAAAACCACAGATGATTTACTGATAAAAATATAGATTATTTTTTTAATTAGACTCTGTACTTTAAAAAAGTAAAAGAGTCTATTAGTTTAGTGCAACTGACAGATGTATGTAACAGGCAGAAGGAAGCGTGGTAGACCCCACAAAGTATATATATTCTGACTCAGGACGACGAGCTGAGTTGATATAGCCATGTCCGTCTGTCCGTCTGTCCGTCTGTCTGTATGAACACCTAGATCTCAGCAACTAAAAGAGATAGAGACACCACCTTTCCGGATTTAGGTAGTCAGCTAATGCAAGCAGATCAAGTTTGTTTCAAACTTTTGATATCTCGCCTCCTTCATCCGCGAATCATCAAATATCTACACCTACCTCAAAAATCTCGAAAACTATAAACGCCACAACAGCCACAATAATAGCGCTACAGACTTGTAATTTGGCATATACGTAGCCTAAGGTATTCTTCACCGATGATATTAATTTATTTATGATTTGAATTGGAAATAGCGAAGATATGCAAGAGACAATTTTTTTTTAAATGCATGTATGTGCCACTGCAGCCACAATAATAAAGCTACAGACTTGTGATTTGAAATGTACGTAGCCTATTGAATTATCCATCGATGCTGTAAATTACATTAGAAACGGAGAAGAAACAGCGAAGTTATGCACCAATGAATTGTTTTATAAATGTATGTAAGCGCCACTACAGCCACAGTTTGAAGGCTATCGACTTGGGATTTGGCATGTACGCAGCCTATGGCATTATCCATCAACGCTGTGAATTATATTACCAACGGAAAAGAAACAGCGAAGATAGCGCAGACAGAGAAGCCGCCTAGATCTTGCAAACTATAAAAGCTAGAAATACCATTTTTTGGTATTTATGTCCTCCTATGCAATCATCAGATCAAGTTAGTATGGGTTTTTTGATAACTCCTCTCATTCCTCCGCTAACCGAAAAACCAATTTAGGAACAGTTTGCAGTTTTAAAGCTCAAGTTTTAAAGCTAAAGATTTGGGATGTGGCATGTACGTAGTCTATGACAATCCCCATCGATGATGTGAATTACATTACGATCGAATAAGAAACAGCGAAGAAAACACAAAGTACAGAGTCTCCTACAGTCGGTTGCGTCCGACTGTAGCTCCGTCCTTACTGATTTTCATTTGATTTTGTTTTTAATTCTCTCAACATATTTATATGTTGCTAATATACTACTATATTGTAAGCACGCTATGTTACATCTGTGCACAGTTCTATTGTGGTTGCTGTATATCTTTTTAAGAGTGCTTTTGAAATATGTATTTACGTAGAATGTACCATTTTTGAGGGATTAACTTTTGTTGTTTTGTGTTGACATATATATAATTTACAGAGCACGTAACATAAATGCATCAACAAAAAACCCTTATGCAATCCATGGAACTATTTGAAATATTTACAGTAACACATATTCAAATTTGCGTGTGGGGAATTAAAAAATAAACCGATAGCAAATCGAAATGAATTAAACTAAACACAACGCAAGCTCAACAATCCGAAACATTTGCATATCGGTGCAGCCGAAACCATTCAAATGCTTCACTAAACATGAGTACAAATGGGTTTAAGGGGCAAGGTTTAGGGGTTAGGGATGGGGGATAGGGAATAGGATAGAGTTCAACAGACACATAGACTCAGAACATTTCAATGCACAATCAAATCAAAACACGGTTTTTAACTTCCGCTTGACGGCAGTTACGAGCCGGAAAAAACACATCGTATTTCGTGCGTAGAGTTTCTTTTTATTCCCATGAGTGGAGAATTTTTTTTGTTATTTTTTTCGAATGTGGTATTTGAATTGGTTTTGTTTTTTTCGCAGATTGGCGGACTGGGCAATATTTATCAATAAATATTGGCATTTTTAACTTGTTTCACAATTTTCAAAATTATTCAGGCATATAGAAAAATACATTTGACTATTTTATTTATTTTCATGCACATTTGCAGTTGCTACAATAATAAAAGCAAAAAAGGCTTCTATACAAATTTTATGGAAAAAATGTGGGAAATAGTAGCAGCGTTTGCATTCAAATTGCAAATGAAATACAATGCCAATATTTAGAAAAATATTTTGAAACACGCTCGGTTTACTCTGGACTACCAATGAGAATGCTCAGATTGTCATAGAACCCACGTTCGTTTGCAGAGAATAGAATATTTGATGATGTGCACATTCCATGGAAAATATAAAATCTTTCTCTCAGCTCTATTTTAATTGAAGACAATTGTAGCTGTCAATGCTTTGCTCTTATATATGCTTCAATATAAAATTCTTTGTAAATTTAGTTTCAATAAAATTCAGCATTTGGCATTTCAATATTGTCATTAAAGTACGAAATATCAATTTAAATATTCGACACCTTTCGGCATATAACTCATACGCTGTGTTGCACTCGCCAAAAATAAAAATAAATATATTAAAAAACCATTTGACAAACTTGACACAGGGGAGGACACTTTTATTATTTAAACTCGCTCGATGATTTTGAACTCCACCTGCAAAATGAAACAGCAGTGGGATCGAAAAACTTATGCCTTTTGAAATATGCTTGACACCAAAAAGTGCAAAATAAAATGAAAAAGAAAGAGAGAGAAAAAAAAGAGAGAGAGAGATGGAATACGCAAAATGGATCTACATAAAGTTGACCAATGTGAAAAATATTTTTTCTGCACTAACTCGTTTTCATTTTGTTTATTTGTATGGTTTGTGTTTGTGCCCGCTCAATTATTGAGCAAAGCCCACTAGCAATCCATGAGATACGTTTGTTCTACAATTTTTAAGCGCGTATATGTGTGCGTGTATTTTTTTAACAAATTTATTTCGCTTTTATGTCAGGCACTTCCCATAGTCAAGCCTGCTCTGACTCATCCACTCTTCCCATCTCCATCTCCTCTTGCAGCGCCCCGCCTCGAATGAGAGCCAAGTGGTGCTCGACGCTGTGGCAATGCAAACATCCGGTAAATACAGTTGCGAAGTATCCGCGGATGCGCCCTCATTTCATACATTAATAGCAGCCGCCGAATTGGAGGTTATTGGTAAGTAAACAATTGCAAAAAGAGCATGGGAAAAGCTGCAATTGGAACACAACTGAATATTTAACATGCAGCGGTTCAATAGTGAAATATTAAGCCACAATCGCATTACAAAAAACCAACAGAGTTTTTACAATATTTGCCCAATTTTATTTACAATATATTCCAATAAATCATATCGATTGAAGTACTGACTACGGCCCCAGGGCTTGAACAAATGCTGTAAAAATGCATATTTTTTAAAAAGTAAAAATTAATATTTCAGGACTTAATTTATGTAATAACAATAATCGTCAAACTTGCATAAATTACTTAACCCTTGGGTCATTCAAGTTAATTAAAATATAATAGATTTGTGCGATTATAACTTAGCTCCTATGATTTTTAATCAAAAATTCATATTCAAGTAAAAAAAATACTATTATTGATAACAATCGTTAAATTCCTATAAATTACTTAACCCCTTCATCCTAGTTAATTTTATCTATGCGATTACAGCTTAGCTGGTATTATCTTTATATCTTGTTTGTTTTTGTGCTTGTCTCAATTTGCCCGAAGACTATTTGGAAATGCAGTGGTCATACTAGTCTCAACATGAAATGGACACGGCCAAAGTTTATCGGTACGCTCGAATAGCCGGAATTCGACAGCCAATTTGAGCTGCTTCCCAGTTTGGCAAAGCCCCTAAACCAATCATATACATATGCACTTATGTATGTAGGTATTTGCCACATATAGAGCTGAGTTTATTGACCATCTCAAGTGTTTTGCTAGTTGCTTTTTTCCATTTTCTTTGGCTGCTTAAATATCTTCATCTTGCTCTGAAGTCAGCAGCAAATTTGTTTGTATTTTGTCTGCTTGACTTGCGTAGTCGCACACACACACACACACACACAAAGTATTTATTTTAAGTTTTGAGTTTACTTTTAAGTTGAACTCCCACATGTCTGGCAACTGGCTTGCTCTCTAACCTCCGACTCTCACTTTGGCTTCGTCGACTGGCTTTTGGCCTGCCCAATTGAACTCTAGACTTGCGAAGTTCTGCTCACATCGTATGACAGCTCTGTATGGACAGTTCTGTTTGACTTGGCAGCAAGTTTCTGCTCGGTTTGAACTTGCATAAGTCGAATGCGCAAATTGCGAATGTTTAGTCGGCATTGGCTCATCCATAAGAGTATTCAAAATCAAATTTGCACAGCAGTCAAAACTGCACTGAATGCACTCATCGCTTAACTCACCGTCAGAAAAGTCGCTCAAGTTGTCTGAGCATTCACAGAAAAGCATTTTGGTCTAAAACTTAAGCACTTTGAGCTTGAATTAAGACATCACGTTCTACAAATATATTTTACAAGTTAATTCCGAAGTAATCAAACTTGCTCTTAGTTTGAATATGGGTTTAATCCGTGCTAAAAGAGAGCGGCTAAGCGCTGCATAGAGCGAGCGCTGCAGCCACCGCCGCTTCAGCGGGCGACTTGTTCGCTTGCCACAGTAGCGGATTGGTAAGTGGGTCTCTGCGGCGCTCTCTTTTTGGCGATAACTGATCAAGAGATAAGGACAGCGACAGCGCAGACTGCCAGCGCTATAAATACTGCTGCTGCAGTGCTGCTTATCACAGTGCAGTGTGTGCTGTCAAGTGGTTAATACATTTGGTGGGTGCTTAAGTGGCAAGTGCGCCAAATATAATAAATATTTATTTATTTTAATTTCCTAGCTCAAAATGCGTAATGTGCTGCTAAGAAGTTTGATATGAACTCTTGCTGCCAAAATCTCGCTGACTTACTCTTGCTGGACCAACTCTCGCTGGCGCAACTCTCCTTGTATCCTAGTATCGATGGCCGATCTGTCAATGGCCAAACTCTCGCTGGCCAAACTCTCACTGGCACTATTCTTGCTAGCCAAACTCTCGCTGTCTAATTCTTGTTAGCAGCACACTCATTGGCCCAACTCTCGCTGGAAAAATTGTCAATGGCCGAACTCTCATTGGCCCATATTTAGCCAAATGAAATGCATTCATTTAATTTCAACTCAATTCCGACTGTTGGCTTAATTATTCCGAATTCATGCGCTATTCAATTTTATTCATCAAGATTTATTAAATTTTTTATTAATTGAACCATTATTTTTGTGAGTGTAGCTTATCAAATCCATGCTGGCATTTATTTGGGCAATATCTGCTTCGAGCCGGGCTTAAATTTTGTTGTGAACTCGCTGCTGTGAAGCAACTGTACAGTGTGTAGTGTGTCTGGCCACAAAATGAAATTCCACACGAAAACCGTTTGTGTCAGTCGCATAGGCTGAGTACGCGAACGAGTACGTTTACAAAAGCATTTCAATTATAGACCATGGTAACCGCAGAGATCAGGCCTCGACTGTCATTACACGAAAATGCCAAAATGTCGAAATGTCGAAATGTCGACGATGAACAGTCAAAAGGGACAAGCTGGCCAAATGGGCAGTGTATCAAAAACTATACAGAACAATCGAATGGCTTAAAACGCAGGCAGAGGGGGAAGGCTGCGAGGGTTTCGAGAGTTAAAATGCAACTCATAGGCGAAAACTTTTCCATTTACAGAGACACCGCACAATCCACCATTCATAACCGGCATCCGGCCCCGATACCGGGTCGGCGACATATTGCGGGGCAATTGCACATCGCGACACTCACGGCCCGCAGCGAATCTCACATGGACGGTGAATAATGAAGAGGTGAGTCCAAAACGCAAATTATGCAAACACAATATTCTTGTTTTTCAAGCACCAGGCAGCCAGGCAGGCAGGCTGGCTGGCATCTGTGCGCAATTTATGCGTGAGCTCTGTAATTACCAGAAAAACACATACAACACTCACAGGTGCCACGCCCCCCATTGCGGCACGCCCCATGCATTAGAGCTCCCCCCGGCTCTAATAATTTAGCACAGTTTTATGCACGCATTGGGCATGCAAAATGTGAAAAATGCTATTGGAAAACTCTTTACCTATTCACATTTTCACAATTTCAACCGTTTTTTGGGCTGTGCAAAATCTGTATAAATACTCATTGGGAAACACCTTACACTCCATGGTTTGGCATCTGGCTTCTGGTTTTTCGTTTCTGATTTTTGGCTCGCTTAGCTCATATGAGCGCCGAAATGTATGCAATTCTATTTCGATGCTCATCCTGCACTGATCCCTTGCGCCCAACTGATAACTTCACACTCCTGTGCATAATTCAGCACACGATGGCATACGAAATGAGTGCAGTTTGGGTACAGAAAGTTCAGATCTGGCCGGAATAGCAAACATAAGTAATGCAGAATGATTATACTCGCATTTTGTAAAGAAAATTATGCAGTCTTGTTCTTGATTACGATTAGCATGCTGCAAAAGTTGAACTGAGAATCAAAAGCTTGAGAGAAAGAACTTGAAGAACGGATAAAATTGAAAAACTTAGACATGTAAGGCATATAGGGCATATAAATTACAGTGCAGAGTAAAGAAAATATTATAAAATACAAGCAGATAATAAGAGAAACAGTAAATCGAAAGGAAGTGCAAGCGAGGGGAAAAATACAGATTAGCTTTGCTTATAAAGAGTAATTTAATAAATGAGTGAGTAAATAAGAACAAGAATTAAAAAAAGGTAAAAGCACATGTTAAAAGAAAGAAAAGAAAATCAGTAGATATGAAGAAAGAAATGATAAATAGATAAGGGAAGAAAGACAGAAGACTAATATGGAAAAAGAGCAGTAGCTTTCAAAGAGGAAGCTCAGACGAAGAAATAATATTAATAATAATATATGTTTATAGTAAAATTGGAAAAGAGGAAAAGAATGCTACCAAAGAATGCAAGCAATAAGCAACAAATACAAGAATAAAAGAACACACAAAAAGAAGGCAACAACAAGCTGTGAAGATAGAAAAAGATACTTTATAGTAAAGGAAGAAATAGGAATAAAAGTAGCTGAAAAGAAGCTATGAAGATAGGCCAAAGAGACACTTTAGAGAAGCTGGTAAATTGAGAGACACGGGTAAATTGAGAGCCATTATATTTTAGCCAAATATACAGACACTTTTCCCAAATACACAGACAATTTTCAATCCGGCCACAAAGGCAAAGGCAAATGCAGCCAATTCGAAACCAGACTCAATTCTAAACCTGAACCAATTGCACGATGAGCGCCTTTTCGGCTGAATTGCGGTTAGCCTCTACCCGCGTGAAAATGTGTATGTATAGCGTATGTACTGCATATGTATGCATGCGAGAGTGTGTGTGTATTTGTGAGAGGTTTTAGAGTGTGTGTGTGTGTGTGGGCTTTGTTTCGCCTGCCGCCATAGCTGTGCTTGGTTGTTGCTGTTGCTTCCGCTATTATGCGCCATCAATGAACATTGTTTGCCATAGAATGGAGCTGAAATTTCCCAAAACTGTCTACGTGTGTGTTATAAACTCAATGTGTGTGAGAGTGTGCGTGTGTGTGTGTGCGTGTGTGTTTGTTTTAGCTAATTATTTAGCTGAGTGCGTTTATTATATGATTTACCAAGCGAAACGGAACATTGCTGAGAACTTTATGCCAAATTCAACTCGGGGCTAAAAATCTGAACTTTAAGCTTTTGCTTGTTAAGGAATTAAAAGAGTTTTCTATTAAGGAAATATTTACTTCTATGCTTGTGAATAAAAGGTATTCAAATTATAAACAAATTACATTAATTTTCGCTTTTCTTTTACAAATTTAGTTGTTATTAGATTTAAACTTGTTAAACACTCTGTCTGCTTTTATTAAGACTTATTTAAAAGTTTTTCGCTTCATCTTACTCGCAGGTAAATCCTTCCCATGTGCGACATCATAAAATTCTTAGAGATACGCGCACTGAGATGGAAACTTCCATTGTGGGCATACATTTTGTGGTTACGGATCAGCATTTCGACAATGGCAAAATAAAGGTGAGCTCAGCCGGAAAACTTTCAAAAATCATTAAAAAATTAATTGATAAATTATGACAATATAGCTCTATATTAAAATATTTGCTATTTAATAAATTTATAAATTTTGAAAACATTTTTATATATTTTAAATTTGTATATAATTTTTGTGAAAATATTGAAGTACCCTATGGTGAAAGTTACTATTAGAAGTAACAGCAAACCATTAAAAAATGTTAAAATAAATAATTTTTAATAAAAAATAAATAAACGAATAAATTTATGATTTCCGTTTACAGTTGCGGTGCAGCGCCCAACTGCACGACATCTACTGGAAGACGACGGAGAAGAACATATTGGAGGCGGACCAATATGGCAAATATGGCGGCGGGGCGGCCAGCGGCAATCGGGTGAATGGCGACGAGGTGTACGACCAGTACACGCTGAACGAGGACGAGCAGTTCCACAGCAAAAAGAACGGTTACCTGACACAGCTGCAGGGTGAGTTTTTGACAGCCAATTAGCGTTCACATACATACATGCAACAACTGCTATTTTCACTACTATTACTATTTCTGCTACTATTACACTGAAATTGTTTCCTGAACACGAGCAAAAGCACAAACGAGTACATGGCCTGCATTCTATTTCTATTTCTCGCTAGACTTTCTGTTTCATTTTGTACCCTCAGGCGAAGAAGACGACGAAGACGGCGTGGAGGGTCTGGAGGACGGAGGCGCCGCCTGGCGAGGCGTCAACTCCGGCAGCAGAAGCAGCAGCAGCTGCACCGGACAATCTGTGGCAATCACTGCCATAAGTGCAACGCTGCTGGCGCTGCTCAGCTGCTCGCTAGCCAGGCAATTAGTGTCACAGCTGGCAGCGATTGCAAAGCGGCCCATGCGGGTGCCACAAACGGAGCAGCAGCTTCAGAGACAACGCCTGCGGGTGTCCAAATGCAGCAGCAGCAACAACAGCTGCAACAACAGCAACAGCAAAGCATGCAGCAGATGCATGAGGCAATTAACATGATTCAATTGTCACGCAACTCTTGTGCCACACTTCAGGGAAGAGTAGAGCAGCGATGGGAGCAGTTGGAGAGCTGGAGGAACCGTTGAAAAGATGTGAAAGTTGAGCCCTAGGCATCGACAGCAACTGCAAAAATGTATCTAAAATATTTACACTTATTACACACTAACACAGACACCAGTTTCAGCTAGCTCAAAAAGTAACTTTGAATGCATTTAAGACATACTATACCTACAGTAAACACAAAAAACAAACAAACAAACCCTTTATCATTTCAATTTCTACTTGCCAGAGAGGCAAATTGGTTCGCTTTCGATAGGTTTCGATAACCAACATGAAAACTAGAAAACGATGACTTTTATTTAATGCTAGCCGAGCCAAATAAAAACAAAAAACCAATGCCTAAACACTAAACGAACCAACTGCGAACCGGTTCATCGAAATGTTGTGCTAAGCTTTTCACTTTGGTTCTCTACATTCTACGAATATCGAAGGTCTAGGTCTACATTATTTATATACAAACTATATACATACTAAATGATTGAGAATTATTATATGTATCATATAAAGTTATATGTGTAAGTACATACATACTCTGGTATATATGTATTACTGCCTAAATGTAATTTCAAAAAAAAAAACACAGACGAAAAATCGAATGAGGAAAAGCAAAAAACTTCAAGCAGAGCAATTAGCATCTAAGTCTAAATACGCCTATATATGTAAAAGTATATATGTATTTGTATATATAAACGAGGGGAAAGTGCAGAATTGTATATGATATAAGTATTTACGGTAGATAATCAAAAATAAAAAACAAGCGAAGATAAAACCAAAAACTAAATGTGCTTTGTGTTTTTTTTAAATAGACTATGGCCGTGGTAAGTTGGAAAACTAGAAAAATTAACAAAATTATTTAACTAAAACAAATCAAATAACGTAAAATATACCCTGTACCCATTAAAAAATGGGAAATACAGAGTTATTTTATTATTATAGTCAGGACTATAAAACCGAAAATTATTAACAAATGTAATTTTTTGTCAATTAATTATACTTTTTTTTGAAAATGTAACCGTAAATGGAAACAAGTATAATGGATTTTTCGTTTCGGATACAGAGAAACTTGGCATAAAAATTCTTTAAAAATAATCTATTTATTTCTATTTCAATTTGCACAAAGTCAATTACATTTCGTTATTTTACATATACTTTTCTCTGAGGTAGTATAAGGTATAGACATTTATTCTTGATCAGAACTTCGAGTTATTAGAGTTGTGCATTGTCAGTTGGGACAAACAGCTTTATGTTCTATACTATAAATAAAATAAAAATAGTATTAAATTAAATATTAATATTAATATTAAATAGTATTTAGTATAGTATATAGGATTTTGTTGCTTCTTTATTTCCTATCCTATAATCTGCATCAACCTTGGCATAATTAATTATTCCCAGCAGCCGTAACTCACGCCCCAAGCGTCGAGGCGTTAATGATCATGGAGTCCTGGCCTGTTCTTGACTCCCGGAATACTTATAAGAAATGACAACCATAAAGTAAAGCTTTACCCGAAATTGCGAGTGGCAGAGCAGATACAATTTGGCAGAGGTCCGCCACAACAATTAGCATAACTAAAACGCTCAATTAAGCGCCTTGGGAATACCTCAGAGGAGGATGGGGCGAAGAGGCTTCAATGCAATTTTCACCTTTTATTACACATTGCTTGTTTTTGTCGCTTTCGCTTTCGTTTTCTTTTTGTTTGTTATTTGCTTTGTTTTGTTGCTTCTCATTGTCTGTCGCTGCGTAATGTTTATTTTTAATTATATATTTTTTCTGCTCTTCGGCGTCTTTTTGCTCAAGTGTTGCTCTTTGCTGTTTGCTTCATTGTCGGCGATTTGTGGGTGTAATAAACGTTAATGGCGGTTGACCACAAAAGAGAAATTGCGGCACTTTGGTATTTCGTCCAGTTTTTCTTTTGTCGCATTTTCCTGATTAGCAAGGTTTTTTCTTCTTTCGGGCTCTGCTTCTTTTATGTTTCCCAGCCTGGCATTAGATTTAATTGGTTCTATTTAATTGATGATTTGTTATCAGCTGTTTAGTGCTTAATTATTTGCATTACTTATGCCATTATATCTGGCCAAAGAAATGAAAATAAAGCAACAAGACGGCCGAGCGTAAGAATATAAGTAACTCGGAACGCTTCAAGCGTATCAGACAAGTTTCTGACAAAGCGGCTAAAAGCATTTAACGAATATAAGAAGGCCGAAAGAGAAATTTTCGTTTTTCTATGGGAGTTTTGCAGGGATTTTCTTTTATTTTTTGCGTTGGTGGAAAAGTTTTGCGCCCAAAACGAAAGTCGAGTATTTACGCAAGTAAAGCGGCTTTTAAAAAAATGTTCTTGCAACTTGGCTTGGCTTTTCACTTAGCGACAAACTGACGCCCGCCAGCAACAACAGCAGCTGCAACAAAAACTATTATAACTACAACAACAAGAAAAGGAACAGCGGAAGCAACAAAAACAACAACAACAACAACAACAATACACATATCAAGTTAAGCAGATGTAACTACATATTCATAATGCTGATTGTCGTGTTGTTGCCACTGTTGTCCTCGCTGTCAGCCAGATTGAAAATTTATTCAAAAGTCTGGCAAGTCTGCAAGTGGCTGCTGACTGTCATCGCCCACCGCTCACGCCCCCCTTGTGCCGCCCCCACAGCATAATAACTTTAACTTTGAAAAGTAGCTCGCAAGTAGCTTTGAGCTTGTAGTTCTTTCGCCTTCTCCTCGCCCAAATTTCCATGCCGCTTTGTTCAAGTAGCTGACAGAGAAAGCGAAAATGCAAAAGTAAAACTTGCATAATTGAAAGTATCCCGGCTAAAAAGAGACTACAAATTAACCTCATGCATATAACGAGTGTTAACACGTATTCATGAGTGTCTTATGTGCACTCAAGTGGATAAGTGTACAACATTTTGATAAGATTTAATTCGCTTTTAAATTCCTCTTATCTTACGCTGCTTGACTCGAATTTTGTATTATTTATTCATTAATTTATTTGATATTCGGCAGTCAAGTTTTGCTATATTATTATATTATTTTAAGAAGTTTTTTTAGTATTGATTTGATAGGCTAAGGGACGGTATTTTTAATATATATACGCTATTGTAAATTTGTTTTAAAATACATACCAAATTCTTAACATTTTATTTACTAGTACATAACATTATTACTGATTAAAAATATATTTTTATTGTAATGCAGCTTAAAAACGTGGAGAATTGCATAAAATTCATTTGAAATATTTACAATGAAAAAGCTGTTTGTTTTTCTGCACTTATTTTTATAATTAAATAAAAATTATTTTTAAGGAAAGAAAATATTGTGGTTAGAAAATATTTGTTGAGTTTGCGGTGCTGACACTTTTCATTATATTTAATTCCAGTTGTGACAATTTAAATTCCGATTTTGCATGTTTTCGAAAAATCACGTGCAAACTTCACCTGTGCCCAGTGGAAATCTCTTGGCCACTTTCAAAATTGTCGCAGCTGTCTGAAATGCCAACTTTGGCTAACCACATGAAAGGCAACAACAATAATGACAGCAGCACAACAACAACAACAGCGCACAGCAAACAAACAGTTACAAGTGCAAATAGAGTGGTATTTTTACAAACGTAGCAAAGCCAAACCGAACCGACTTGTGGGTCCTCCCCACACATACAGATATAGTACACCCGACCGCAGAAAAACTTACTCAGCCAAACACAAACACACACAAACACACGCACAAATACACCGAGAGAAAGAGCGTACAGTTTACGCATGCACACACATGCACACACACACACACCCTCTCACGTTTAAAGTCATAAATTTTTATTTGTATGATGATGACTTAAGTTCTACGTGCGTTACAACCAGTGTTGCCCAATCAGCTTTTTTTACAGTCAAAACTGGCTGATTACATTTGCTAGAAGAATTGCAAAGCTACTTGAAGTGTGAACTCTGGCTTTTTAGAATAACTTCTTTTAATCAAATCTTTGCTTTAACTCAAAATTTCATTCATTTTTTGGTTGGCATTCGATGATTTTGCTGTCATTTGAAGAAGTAAATAATATGGGGAAATTGTTATTTGCAAGAGCAAATGGTTAGTTGCAGAAGCGAAAATAATTATATTGATAGGCAATATGCAATATATTCATTAAAACCCATTTAAAATACTGTAAACAATAAGATTTTATAAAGTTCTGTCTTACGGGTTTTACCTGGAAGATTTAGAAGCCAGCTTGAACCAAAATTGAAAGAGATTTCAATATAATATATATGCGAAAAACGATCTAGCAAGCATTAATTGGAATTTTGTGAAAAACTTCAAGATTTATAAGATTGTAAGAAGCAAATATTGTTTAAAAATATATAAATTTCTGAGATTACCCTAGCTTTTTCCTGGCTGATTCTATAAATCAATTTTCTTAAGCATTATTTAATTATGCTTTCTATCAAAAGCAGATTTTAAACCAAAAAAATTGGCAGCACTGTTTATAACAACTCTACTTACACCTGCACCCATACAGAGCTAGGAAGGGCATGAAAGGAAGAACGGAGAGAGATAAAGAGATAGACAGAGAGAAAGAGGGAGACAGAGAGACATGTAAGTTTCATGCTGGCTTTAGTTAAGTGCATGATTATGCTTTTAGTGGCATGTTGAGGTTTTGTCAGTCAGTTGTTGCCTGCCTTTTCACCTATAGAGGGGGACAGAGAGTTCTCAGTTCTCCATTCATATTTGCTTTTATTGCAATACTTGAAACTGACTATCTGTGTATGCGTGTGTATGTGTGTGTGGCACATCTGTTCTTTTATCACTATTTTTACTATATCTACCATCCGATGCCCCTAACGCCCCCTAACCCACCGGCACGCACTTCTGCTGTGCATACGTGCGTTAATAGCAAATTCCTTTTGGTTTCGCATTCTTCTCCAGCTGCAGACAAATATTACAGCATTTTTTACAATACTTGCTCTGCTTCCGATTTTATATTAAAAATTAAGAATGTGCAGATTTCTTAAATTTTCTTTCTTATCTACTTAACAATAATAAAATTTTACAGGCTTTTAGTTAAAGTTATTGATATGATTTAATTTTAATAATAATAAGATTAATTTTCTCTTCAATAAAATATTGACTTCTTCATTGTTAAATCATTTATTAAAATTAATTTGTCTGTGCTAATTTATTTGTAGCTTAAAGATATTACTTTCAAGTTTTCTTTGCAATCCATTCTTCTAACTTAATTTAAATATTTACTGTAAATTTACTTAAAATTGGTATTATCACATTGTACGATCACTAAAATTTTCTACTTCTATATTCTACCAATAAACATGTTTTTATTTCTATATACTCTACACTCTTTCTCTTTACGAACTTACCAAGATTTATTAAACTCAACTATAAAACTTTGTTAAAATATTTATGAAAATTATAGCTTTTTTCTATGCTCGTCATCATAAAAATGCCAGAAATATGATTATCAGTGGACAAACAAAGGCAGACATTCAACATTTTAGTGCGTCCGTTTTGTGGGGCGACGAACGCATAAAATGTATGGAGATCAGACCAGAAAGTATGCCATCAATTTTGATAGGCATATGGTAAGGTTAGTACTGCCAACTAGATAATACATTGTCGCTGAAACTGCAGTTCGCTGGCCATAAAAAGCCATGTCATAATGAATCGCAAACATAAAAAAAAAATGCTCGTCAATGCATATAAATTTTAATAAGCCGCATAAAAAACCTAGAGCATAGAGAAATGCGGCAACTACTTATATAAAATGTATGTATATATTGTATAATATAAACATAATTATGTGGCTGGGCAGGCAGAAGTTAAACATGGATTTTATGGCTGAGCAAACGGCGGGATATCTGTGAGTTATAGTTCTATCTCCGACTATGATTTAGCACAAATGCAACGAGTATTTTGCTGCTAACTGGCAGGGAATTAAAACATTTTTAAAACTACACAGACTGACTGGCAGACTCCAGTCAGACTCCTGTCTGAGTCATGCGACAAAAATCTGAAAATCTGCGAGGCGTTGCCAAAAAAAATCTCGAAAAAAAAAATAAATAAAAAGAACTGAAGAAGAAAATGTTGAGCAAGAGTGCCAGCCAAGGCAAAAAGAAACATCAACATAAATTTTAGTCAAACAAAGCGTAACGCTCATGTTTTTGTTTTTTTTTTAGATATGCCAAAATATAAGAGCTTCGCAGGGTAGGTGAAGAGTCAGAGAAAGAGGGGGGGGTAATGGTAAGTTTGTGGCATTGCCAAATGCCAAGCCTGCCAGCGATTCTAATGTCGTTGGCTGGAAATGTTGCGTTTTATAAGGCGTAAACACTCACACTGTGAATGTGGCCAAAACTCACGCTAACACTCACAGATTCGCACTCTCACTCACACTTGCACTCACACTCACACTTGTACTCACTCTGCATTCGGTGCTCCGCAATTATGTGAGAAAGAGCCGGATGGTTGTGTCGTGGCTTTTTGGCTTGCAAAAAAATCACAGCTTTACGAATGCCAAAGCAAGAAATAAGAAACAACAAGACAATAAGCAAGCCGAACTGGCAAATACTCTAACCACATTTTATATAATTAATAATTAATATTATAATATTCAAATTTATTTGCAGCTTGCTATTTTAATCAGAGAATCAAGTGAATACTTTTATCTATTTATATGGGGTGTTTTGAATTTTTCTATTTTATTTTCTATTATATATTTTACATTTTTATATTAATTTTATTAATTTGATATAATTAATGATTAATATTTAATATTCAAATTTATTTGCAGCTTGCTTTTTTAATCAGAGAATCATGTGAATGCTTCTAGCTATTTATGTGGAATGTTTTGAGTTTTTCTATTTTATTTTCTATTATATTTTTTAAAGTTTTATATTAATTTTATTAAAATCAATATAAATTAATCTATACATATATTGATGTTTTTTATAGATTAATTCATGCTAAACGATAAAGAAGGATAATTTAAAGTTAACTTGACTTTCGATATATAAGCAACTAAGCAGATATACAAATTCTACATTTGTTCCTTAGCTAAAGTACCCTTCGTTGTAAGTGTATAGAACTAAAAAGCACCACAACAACCGCCAGCCATGCGTTGGAATGCGTTGTCTGCTGTTGTAGGGTTAGAAGCTTGCTGCAAGTCAGTAGGGTCTGAAGCAGAGTCTAGTCTCGCCCTCTGGTGAAATGATGCGACAAAGTATCAAATGAGGTTGCCCCCTCTTGCAACTGCTGCCACAATGGCTGCTGCTCTTGCTCCTGCTTTTGCTCTTGCTCTTGCTGTTTACTGCAACATAAATCAAAATCAAGACAAACAGAAAATCTACACGCTTGTGCCATGCTTACAGTTGGTCTCCGAAGTTAGCAGAGAATAGGGGCATGGCAGAGAGGGGGAGGGGGGCGGGAGGCGCCTCTCTGGGTTAGCCAGTTGGCAAGTGTGGAGCGGAACTGCAGCCATGTAAGTAAGATGGTTTAGATATGTTGAAATAAACAAATTTTGTTGCTGTTTTTGTTTTTGTTTTCTTGCTTTCTCGTTTTAAAATGCAATGTGGGAGCACAGCCCGAGACAACTATTTACTATGAAGATAGATAAGTTGCCTGTGACAGCATGACGTTTATTTTCAAATAATTCAATGCAAAAAAACTGGGCTAAAATTTAAGCATTGAAAATGAACTATTTTAGCACATAAATTACGAGAATATGAGGTAGCAAGTTAAAATAATGTGAAAAGTAAGACAGTAGTTTAAATTAAAATAAAAACTTTATTGCTTTCATTTTATTTCTTATGTTTATTGAAATTTTAATATTAATTATAAAACCAGAATGAGCTGCGCAGATCAGTCGGGTGCTACTGAATAAATACTTATGAATTTATTAAACACATTTATGATCAGCATGTCATATTTATATCGCCTGTTTGCCAGAAGAGTGTCATAACTCAAAAAACGCGATTTTTGAGTTAATGATGCAGTAATGTTCATTAGATATTAATCGATCTTGTGTCAAAATTTCATTATCCTATCTTCAATACACACAGCGTGAGACGAGAATATGTCGGTCCACCTTGTATGGAGATACACGGCACTTGAAAACTTTAAACGCGTTTATCTCGAAACGCACTTTTTTGAATTATGACACTCTTCTGGTAAACGAGCGATGTACATTTATAGAATTCTTAAAGTGCATAAATTAACAGTGCTTTCTCTGTTTCTCTTCAGCTAACTGTAATTCCGATCTGCACTCAATCAGACACTTGAGCTTTTGCTTAGAGCGCGCAAGTTGAAGAGAGCGCCTAAGCGCTGTGCAAGAAATAGAAAGAGATAAGGGAGATAGAGAGAGAGAGAGCGCTTCGCAGTCAGCAGCGCTCGATGCATATGTATGCGTGCGCTATGTTCGCACAGTTTGAAGCTCTTCGCTCAACAGAAGCTCATTGGTTAGTGTGGGGAGTTTGTGGCGCTCTCATTTTGCCAAAGCTTGATCAAGGCGATGAGAGCGCAGACTGCTTGCACTATGAAAGCTGCTGCTTGCTGTTCTCACCTTCAGTGCAGAGTCTGGTGTGGCGTGATGCAGAGTTCTAGTGGGTGTGTGTGCTTACAGTCAGTTTAACTATAACTGTAACCACGATGAGTCATGGTTATTGTTTTTATTTATTTGATTGATTTTATTGATTGTATTTATATTATATATTATTTAATTGAGCGCTTGCCAAAATTTATGCTTGCCTTCCTCTCGCTGGCCGAACTATCTTTGGCCGACCTCTCGATGGCTCGACTCTCAGTGGCCGAACTCTAGCTGCCTCTTTCTATTGTCGCTGGACATACTAAAATACTAACATTAACATTCAATAGCTTACATTTGACTCTTTTCTATCGCACAATTACTTAACAGCAGTCCTTAAATAGTGCAAAATTTGAAAAGGCGAAGAAAACATAAAAACTTATTAGCTGCCAGCTGACACCGATGTCTTCAGCGTATTAATGAAGCAGCATTCAGGGTTTGTCGAGTACTTTCGTTTGCCTTTACCCACTGTCTTCAGCAATTGTGTCTTTCTTGTGCACGCACTTGGAGTAAAATGAAAATTGAAGACGACTAACAGAAAGTCGTATAAAAGCTGCGAAAAAAGCAGAGAAATACAATTTTGTGTGGCAAGCTGTCTGGCATGTATGTAATTTGAAATGAACACTGCCAAATACCGGGGGGCCAATGCGCAGAATTGTGGCAAGTAAAATAAAAATAAAGATAAACAAATAAATAAATAAATGCAAATAAAAGTAAATAAATAAATAAATAAATAAATAATGTGTTTGGCTGGACGGCAAATGCCTTTTGGTTGCGTGCACGCAATTGTCAATTTGAAAATTCACACCTGTTTCATTTACCTGTTTCGCTTTTGTTTTAAATAAATAAATAAATATTTTATTAAACACACCATCATTGGGCTCTGCTCTGTGCTCTGAGCTCATTTGTGGCTGGCAAAATGAGTTTCATTCTGGCACCAATGTGAACGCATATCGAATCGACTGGGGCTCTGATGACAACTGCCTACTGCTTTTGCAAATGGCACTGATGTCCTTTCGGCCTACGCAGAAATATGCACTGACATTGACGCTAGTCAGTCTGGCATATGGGGCGTATGCGCAATGTGATGCTCGAGTGAATGCCGCCTAATGAATGGGCGCAGCGACAAAACGTGAGTAGAACGAATAGCCAGAAGCAGCAGACAGCAAGAGAATGAGAGAAAGAGCCGTCCGATTGTATATTCGCAAGTTTTCAATTCCATTTTGCATGCAACAGAGCATTGGACACCTCTTTTTAGGCAACAGCTTTTTTCCAATACACCCTGGAAGAGAATTCCGAAGAGCTAGCCTGACTTGAAAATATCTGCGATTGCTTGAAATAGTTTGACATGATATTTGATATTAAATTTAAAGTTATCTTTGTCTTTAATGAATAATGGGTTCCTTTAACTTACTAACTTTGATTTTATTTTGTATTGGCGTTACATTATTTTAGGAATTAAGCTTCAATTTTAGATAACCTTAAACCTTACAAGCCAAATTTAAACACGTTATCTACAGGATATTCTATAGTTTATCAAACCCCAATCTATTTTCCACGAGCTGGCTTCTTTGTTTAGCGTCGTATTGCGTAGTGCTCATACGTCTATTATCAGACTGGGCAAACGTGTAGCTGCAGATTGCGATTCAATTTCCAATGTTTGTTTCTGACTACGGCATATTGCGTTTTCGCAAAGGAAATATGCCTGACAGAATTTAATACAGAGCATAGAAATGGCGTATGATACATGAAAACTCACTTAAATTTGTTTGCACTTTATAAACATTGTTTAACTGTTCTCAAAAGTTGACACGTACAGCAAAAATTCAATAAGCCTGCATTATAAACCCACTGGTCAAATTTCAGTGCAAAATCTACAAAATTTCACTATGCAAATCGAATGACAAGTGCCCAGGGGCAACTACAGCAATATCTACGCTGCCTTTTGAATACCCACTGAGGGCAAAGAGCAGAGGCATTAATTAATATTCAAGTGTGTTGCCGCTTTTGTTTTCTGCTTTTTGCTTTCTGGCGTATTCTTTTTTGACTTTTAAAACTCTGCAATTTAGAATGGTACAAAAGGGTCTATTAGGTTGGTGAAAATAAAGGCGTGATAGAAGTTCCAAAATATATAGTATTGAACATCAGGACGAACTGAGGCGATTAAGATCGGCTAAGAAACAACGAAGATATGCAACAGACAATTTGTTCTACTACTCTTAGGGTGAGTTGGCGTTTTGTGTTTTTGAAAACACAAGGTACAGAGTTTGCTATTCTCGATTACGTCCGACTGCAGCCTTTGGCCCCACTGATCTAGCCCATCCCTACTGAATCTTTGTTTTTTTCTGTTTTTCGTTTTTTTTTTTTGTATATATCTTTTGTCATTTTTTTACGCTTCTTACGCTTTTGTTATTTAATTTCATGCAGGCCACACAATGAAGGGGAGACGACTTTGTAGAAACACCGAAACGTTATCCCGAGGGGAACTTATCAGTGTCAATGCTGTGCCAATAAAAACTATACCAGTATGCAAATATTTCCACAATCAAACAAATAGCTGCTAACGGCAGCATGGCTGGCAAACAAGCCCCAGCAAGATGTTGGCCAAACAAAAGCGAAGAAGGCGTCCCACAGGACGAACAGGATGAAGAGGGCGAGCAGGCGGCATGCATAAGGCATGCAGAAATAATGTTAAGAGCCACCAAATAACAGAAAAGCAAGGAAAGCGGATAAGCAGCGAAAAGCAAAAGAAAATACGCTGCATGAAAGTGAAGTGCTCGAAGTAAAGCAGCTGCTGCTCAGGTTTTCCTGTGACGCCACAGGACAAGCAGGATATGCTCTGCACTGGCTTTCTCCTTCAATCTCTCTCGCACTCTCTCTCTCTCTTTCTCTTTCTCTGTCGACATCTTATTCGCTTGCTTTTCGCTTCCGATTCGCTCGCTGTGGCATTGGCTTTGATTTTCCCACAGTCCCCGACTGCAGCCTTATACATAGGGTCCACAAAAAGCGCAACAACAAAATTTGCATTTCTCGGTGCAATTCCGCATTTTTTGTTTATTTCGCGAGAGGATGAGAATGAGCAAGAGAACACAACAAGTATAACAATAATAGGAATAACAAGAATTCCCCCGTCAGCCGTATGCATGGCCTTTTTATTTCACTTTCTAGCGAGAGTTTGCCAACTTTCATACGCCATGTGGGACAAGCCAAGCGAGATCTACTTAGTCAACAAAAGTTCTTCTTAACTGGCAACATTTTTGCAGTTTTGTATTCTCCAGCAGCCACTGAAATGTTGCTCATACTATTTATTCAAATGTATGCATTTTTAAATATTTGACAAACACGAATTTGCAATTTAATATTTTGTTTATTTTACATATTTATTTTAATTAAAATCTATGCATTTATTTGCCTGCAATTGATTTGAATTTTAAGTTTTTTTTTTGTACATTTGTCAGCTTTGGCCTTTGGCAAAAACTCAATAACAAAATAAGCATTTTACTGCAAATGATGGCCAATAAAAAAGGAACACACATGCAGCAAAACATAAAATAAATTGAAAACAAATTGCCACGAAATGGAGAGTAAAATTAATAATAAACTGCTTTTAGCCATTTAATAAAATAATATAAGCAGTGGTTTGGGGCCAACGCCAAAACAATACACAGCAAATCAGGGCAATTATACGTTTATACCTTTTATTTGTTTAAACTAAAACATCAGACAATTGATCGAATTATCCGATCTAAAATATGATTTTAATAAAATATATAAATATTGAACTGTGTTTAATTATTATTATTATTTGTTAATATTATTTAATATACTGACAATAAATCGAATATTTAATAAATAAAACTTCTGACATTTTTTAACTTTGTTTTTATTATTTTTTATTATATCTTAAATTCATATCTATGTTTAATTATTTTCATTAAACTTAAAATATTTCCCATTTATTTGTATTTTTTAGCTGTCAATATTTCAATTTAAATATGTAATTTGTAAATTGATTGAGTTTCATGTCAAATTCTCTGATATTCAATACTTTGTCCCGCTTGACTCTAATTCCCAGCGAACTTTGCGCTTAAAACAACTTCATTTCACTTAACAAAGATGGAGCATACCGCCTCACGCGCTTTGGCAAACTTAAAAGCCATAAAAGCCGCAACAAAGGCAACAATGGTCCGTTCCGCCCCGGCCACGCCCCCGCTAGTAGGGCATGCACCTATGCAGTTTATGCAAACTTACGCATTTGGCATGCCTGATCCCAGGGGGAAGCGTGCGGCAGGGGTTAACTTGGGCTTGATAAACTATAAGCCACAAATTTGCATGAGGAGGCTGTACCGCCCACACGACTACAAATTGCCATTAAATGCAGCAGGCGGCAGCTACAGTGAGTTGGGATAGGAGAGAGAGGGGCGAGCTAGTATGGGCGTGGCGTGAAAGTCGAGTAAACGAAATCTATGTAGTGTCTGTAGTTTATACTTAGCTTGTATACCTGAGCTATATCCCAACAATAACTGACACCAGTTGCTGGCTGCCATCCCACTTTCTGCTTGCTACTTTCCACTTTCCACTTTGTTGCAACAATTTGCGCGCGCCCCAAGGCGCCAGACTGCAGTCAGAGAGGCTACACTTAGAAAAATTTAGATTGAGTTTATATACAAAGGGATATATTTGGGGTAGAATTTAAGTAGAAATCGATGAATTCTGAATTCTACATTAGGGTGGAAGACTACAGTCGAACGTAATCGACAGGGGATCTTTGTTTTAATCCCTGCATTTTGAGTTTAAATAATTCACACACTGCGAATTGTTTGTAGCATATCTTCAATGTTTTTAATCCGATCGTAAAAGCAATTTGTAACATCGATGATTAAATTATTGCTCCTTATAGTTTGTAAGATATAGGAGGGTACATCATAATAAATGTAAATATTCGTAGTAAATACAAGCATATTTAAAACATTCTTAGAAATATGAATTTAAAGGAAGAATTTCATTCAAATGTTTTGAATTTTCTTTCAGTGTAGTATGTAGGTGCCGCTGCTGCTGCTGCTGTGTTACTGCTTCATTGCATTTAATTCATTTTTATTGCAAAAGCTTACAGACAGATAGAGCGGATAGGATAGGACAGGAAAGGACAGGAGGAGACAGGAAGCCAACCACTTGCCGTCGTGGTCGTGGCCTGCTCTTTAAAATTATATTGGCGAAATTTTATGCAGTTACTGCTGCTGCTGCTGCTGCTGTTGCTGCTGCTGCTGCTGCCGCTGCTGCTAAGCCAACTGACGTACTGAAAGTTTTTACAAAGTAGCTGCGGCAGCAGCTGCTACAAGTTTCGCAGCCACCGAGCAGCTATTCAGCAGAAAAAGCCAAAGGACGCAGGACAGAGGCAAAAGCAGATGAAGGGGCAGAGGCAAGTCGAGGCATTTTGATAAAGCTCCCGCTGCATATTGGTGCAGTTCGGGCTCCTGGCTGGCAACATAATTTAAATAGCATGTAAATTAGACGGAAGTCTAAAAATGAGTGCATAATGTCTGCTAAAACTGTTCTAAGTGATTGTAATTTAGGGAAACTTGCCCGGTTAACTCTGCCACAATTTTCCAGCTCAACTTGGGCAGCAATAACTTGAGCATGTTGAGTTGACTTGTAGGTGCCGACACACAGTTGGACGCTGATTAATGAACTGCACTCAGCACCTAATTTATAAAAACAATTTGTGAGCATTTAATTTGAACAGCAAGCAGCAAGAGCTACAGTTAAAGACGTTGCCAAAATGGCAAAAGTATTTGCAAATCGAAATCTGTACATTCCAAATGCCGCATGTGCTCAGCTTTTACGAAGGCCACAAAAAAAACCCAAACATCGAAAACCCAAAACCCGAAAACTCAACGCAAAGGGCAAAAAGAAGTGAAAGGTGCTAATACCTCAGCAAATCCGCAGAGCCCCAGACTTTCTGCTGTGTCTTAGTTAACGAAACGCCTAAAATGCCTATCCCCAATTTGGATTCTCTGCTCTTCTTCCTCTTTGGTTTTTTGTTTTTTGGCCACAAGAAGCTTGCCTACCAGACTGTACGAGCGTGTAATCTGTAAAAGGGTGACAATGGCTGACAAAAAACAAACCCAGGGAGATTGCAAGAGAAAAACATTCTTGAGCGATGTTTTTTGTGTCTTTTGTAGCTATGGAATCGGTGTCCAAATGGCTAAATGGAGTTCCTACTGCATATTTCGGTGCACTTTTTTCTAGCGTCCATTAACAGTTTATGCGCTTTAAGAGGTCTCTATAAACTCCGCATGTAACACAACAAGTTTTTCATTTTATATTTCATATTTGTATAGAGACTTAAACGATTTCAGTTAAATATTGTTTAAAATTTCTACATTTGTTATACATATATCTAAATAATATATGTGAATAAATAAAAAAGACCTTCATGACTAGGATATTTTAATGTAAATAATTTTATTAGAAAGATTTTCAGTTGAATTTTGATAAAACTTCAAATTTTTGTTTGAGAAATGTTTAAATAATAGATTTAAATAAATAATAATAAATTTAAACGATTCGATTGAAATCTATTCAATTAAAATAAATTTTGATTAAATAGTAATTATAGAAATATTCAATTAATAAATATAATTACTTTAATTTAGTTGTTGTTCTTATAAATATGCATTATTCTGTTTATATATAACTATTTATAAATAACATATTTACAATTTGTAATGATTTTTTTACTTGTTTTAAATTCCGAAGTTTTCTAAATTAAATTTTAAAATCCTTGTCGAAAGTCCTGTATTCACGTTAAATAAATAAACTGTTTAATTCAAAAATCACTCTTAGGGAAATACAAGTCTTATTTTCACTTTATACATGTGCTTAAATTATAATTTAATTACCCTCCTCCCTCTCTTATTCCACTCCACATGAACGTTCGGTTGTCACAACTCAAACATCATAACTGGAAGTGCCTGCTCTGCCTTAAGTTGGCCGTTCTAATCTATCAATAATATTATTGCTTGTTAGCCCGACAGCTGTGAGGCAAGTACTTTGCTAACAACTTGACTGGATAGTTGCACTCTGCACTCGGCGGGGAGCTGCTGATGAACTGCTTCAACTGCACTCGAGGAGCTGGCGTAATTCCTTAGGTAAATTTATAATTACTGTAAGCAACTTGAACTAGTTACCTACACAGTTGAAGTTCCTCGTCTTCGCAGAGCCCCCGGAGGGCAGTAGTTAATAATAATAATAAAAAGGGTGAAGTGAGCAGAAACTTGTATCAAGTTGTGTCTGGCAAACTGGCGCCCGGGCAATCTAATTTCCATTTGCACTCTGCACTTTTTCCCAACCCAATCCAGGCAACTTGAATTTTCATTAGTTTTCACCTGCTGCTGATGGCTGCTGTAAAAGTTCCTTCGACGCAATGAAACGCCAGTTGTTTGTAGAAAAAAATCCAGCAGATTTTATTGATTTTTTATTTTAATAATGAACCAGTAAAGTACAGGGTCCAAAAACGCAGTAGATTTTATTTGTTTTTGATTTTAATAAAACCAAAAAATGCCATCAAACATTAAGTATACGCCCCTTGGAACATGCGAAAGCATGCATAGTAAATTTAAGCGCACGATTCATGTCATGTTTGACATTTTAATTATGGCTGAGCATATAACAATATTAATGTGATTATATTAACCAATTTTCATCAGTGCCTTTTGTTGTTAATAAATTATAAACTTGTTTGTTTTATGCATTGCATTGCACTGCTGTTGTTCTTGGGGTTAACATTTTAATGGCAAATTAAATGCATTAAATAAAGTGCAACATATAGTATTTAAATTGAACTCTTCAGTAAAGCGAATGATTTAATAGCTCAACTATGTATGTAGCTGGTGGAAAAAGCCAGCTTTTCGCGTTGACACTTTAATTTACATCAATCTATGGACATTTGCGTTTAATGCAACAAAATCCAATTAAGTTTTTCTATATGTATCAGTTTTTGCCATAATACATAGAGGACCGAGAACACACGCAATTAGTCAACGAATTTAATACAGTTCATTGAACAAATTTCAACATGCCAACCTAATAGCATAATTTTCTATCGACTGAAGCTGGACAATGTCCATCTTTCTATCTTTCTATCTGTTCTATTTATGGTCAATTCATCTAATTGGTAAGAGCAGCTCCTGCGATACAATCTGCTGCGTACAGCTGTAAGATTAATGATACGATTTTCACAATTTCACTAATGAAGAAAACTAAATCCCACATGATGTGTTGATTGTGGCAACCAAACCAATATACTCTCTATCTCTTAAAAGTATCTGAGGCAGCTTACTCTCTTATTCATGAGCTGCTTTAAATTTCTGTGCTCTTTTGCATATTTTACCTTGTTATTTTATTACGTGCCGGAAATGAACACAACGAAATATAAAATAAGAATAAAAGGAAATTTCTATATATATATATCTGAAAAAGAAAGTGGAAATCTCCCACATAAACAGCGTGAAAACATTGTCACAGCATGAAGTCAAAAATGTTTTTTATATGCAAAAAATATTTCATTTCCTACTGCGACACAAAAAAAAAGAAGGCGAAATGTTAAATAATAAAAAATGCGCTTGGTGCCAAGCGACAGCATCAAAATGAGCGACAAAGTAAATTTCATACAAAGAAAAAAGTAAAAAAAAAAAATGGGAAATTGTAAGAAAAAATATTGGCAAGCGAGAACAAGAAATGCAAATAAAAAACTGCAATAAAAATCTGTTTAACATGAGATGAGTGAAGGTAGCATGCCATACTATATACATACTATATCCACAGTCAGAGTCAGAGTCGGAGTTGTCTGTCCTTGCCGCTTGCCTCATACACTTTACAACTTATGAGTGCTAATAAAATTCACTCGCCATATCCTTGACAATTCACGAAAAAAGTGCGTCAAGGTGCGACCCGTGATAAACTGAGAACTGAGAAGCAGCAGCCAAGGGAGCAGGGGAGCAGAGGGGCAAGCTGCCTTATGGACAGCATAAAATGCGATTTCATTTCAAATGTTAACAATTTCTATGCGTTGTCAGGCAGCGCCGGAGACAGAAGAGGGAGAAAGGGAGAGAACAAAATGAAATGGCAGTTCTTTCTGCTCGTAACTGCTTTGTGCAATTTCTGCGATAATTTCACAAAAAGATTATGTCCTTTTGTGCGCAAAGGGATAAGGATTTGCATTATGAAACGGTCAGAGCTAACTCTTCAGACTTATCATTTGTGTACTTGCTTATTATAGAACTTTTTCAAACGCAGTGCACTTGGAGAAAATACTTATTATAAGCAAGACTTGTTGCCCATAAATTCGATTTCAATCTCGGCCATGAGAAACCTCTGCTTGCTGCTGCTGCTCTTGTTTCATCTCAACCTCTCACTGGGCATGTGGTTTCCATGGTATTTTCGCAAATATGGCTTACAGTCGCACAGCGTTCGCACCGGAAGTGCAGGTGGTAAAAGTGCTGCTGCTGGCTCCTCCAAGTCGGCATCCAAGTCCAAAGCAACGCCAGTCGGAGTCACATGTCCGCCTGGCTACGAGCTCAGGGTGCCCCCGAAAACGGCCCAGAAAACTCTCTGCGAAGATAATCCCCTTGTGATGCAACTGGCCAGGCTCTACGTGGTCAGTCCGGAGCGTATTGTGTTGCTGCTGTCACAGCCTCAGCTCTCGGAATCCTGTGATGAGATCTGCGATGTTGTTTCCCACATCGACACCGCCACCCAGAACTGTGTGCTGGCCGACGACAACATCTACGGCAAGCTGGCGAATGGCCTGCGATACTACAAGGCCGAGCTGTGCGATGGCGCCCACGAGCATGGCCGCAACCGGAAACGCTCTGCCGGCCTCATGGATGCACACAATTGCCTCAAAGAGCTGCGCACGGATTTGATTGAGTGCGAGGCCCAACCGGACTGGTATGAGAGGCACAACGCCAGCCGAATGTGCAGCAGCTTCAATGATATCCTCGATTGCTACTACACACGCGCAGCAATGCTCTGTGGCCTAAAGACGGCCAAGGAGCTCAGATCATTTGCCGGCGACAGCATGAAGCGAGCCATCATCTATGATTGTGCGATTAACAAGCAGCTGCCCAAGATTAAGGATCCAATGGTCTTGTCACTGTCCGCGTCACGTAACTAGATCAAATCTTCTGTGCTTTGCGCCTTGCTCTGCGTCCAACTTCAGCCTTTGTAATACTTTTTCCATGCAAAACATTTGGTTACATATATTTTGATATATTTCTGTGCTGTTGACACGCGCGCTGGGCGTGCGAATCATTTATCAAACGAGGCGGGAACACTGAGAAAAAAGAAACAACATATTTTCAAAATCAATTTAAAAATTTATTTAATTATATACATTTGCTTTGCAACAAATTAAATATTTAAATAGTTCAAAAGTAATTCTGCTACTAATTTATAATACTTGTACAATTTTTTTTTGCAGTGTAGCTACATATTTCTGCCTAATGCCCACTTAAGTGTTTTGCTATTTCGAGTAAATTTCAATAAATACCCGGGAGAATTAAACTGTCGACAAAATAAGCCAATTTACCTACATCTCTGACACCCATACACACAGCCATTTATGTGTATGTGTGTGGGTGTGTGTGTGTGGGTGTTTGTCTGTGTGTGGGTGTGGGTTTGAGTAGTCAACCGCAGAGCCCAAAGTAGGAGCAACTTTGGGGTTTGCTTTGTACGTTTCCTTCGAGCAAAACTCATCAATTATGTTGACGCGACTGTGACTATGGTTTGTGGGCGTGTTGTATGTGTATGTGTTTTGTATGTGTGTGTGCCTGTGTGCTTGTCTGCGTGTGTGTTAATGACCCTTTAACCAATCAAGTCCGATTAGCAGACAACGTTGGGCTGTGCTGCAGGTCAGGTGTGAAAAGCTAACCAATATCTTACATATATTTATAATTCAAATTAGTTCAACATGTTGACTTCCGCTATGGTAAATCTTCATTTAGTATTATTTAATGGATTTTTTTTAGATTTTAGGGATAGCAAGTGTACGGCTAGCGGTAATTGTTCCAGCGAGAGCTGGACCAGCAAGAGTTGGGCCAGCCAAGAGTTAAACCAACGAGACTTGAACTAACGAGAGTTAGGCTAACTAGAGTGAAACCAGAGAGGATTGGGCCAATGAGTGTTGAGCCAACAAGAGTTGGGCTTGCGAGAGTTGGGCCAGCAAAAGTTGGCCTTGCGAGAGTTAGGCCATCAAGAGTTGGGCCGGCAAGCGTTGTCCCTACAAGAGCTGGGCAGCAAGAATTTCACACAAATTAACACGCTCAGAGGTTGAAATCCGTTATATAATAATATTTAATACATTAATAAAATTAATATTAAATTAATATTATATCGTAACAAAGTGGAGGTATTGAAATTCAGTCGTTCCATATAGTTGGCTGTATTAATTAATAAGCAGTCATTACATTATGAAATATTTTAATTTCCAAGCTTGCTATTTAATATTGAATATTCGCAATTGATTATATTTTTGAATTTTATGCATTTCAATACGAATATTATTTAATATAATTTACACAATTGCAACAATAAAACGAAGGTGGCGCAAACACTCACCCAGAGTTATGAGGGCAAACACTAAAATTTAATGGCATAATTAAGCGAATACTGTCTCCCTCTCTCTCTCTCTCTCTCTCTCTCTGTCTCTCTCACAAGCACATACAAAGCACATCACCAAGCGACAGTTGATGGAGACAATGGCGGAATGTACGTAGAGCCAGAGCTCGTAAAAATGCTAGATACACGCACAGGGAACGCTGACAGGCGAAAGGGCACAGCAGCGTGAAAGGGGTAAGATGGCGCCCATCCGATGTCGCCAGGTTTGTTGTTGTTGTTGTTGTAGTTATCCCTATTGTTGCTGTAGTTATCCTTGTTGGTGTTGTTGCCTAGTCCATTAAAATGGGGGAGCTGTACGGTTCGGTGCGGTGGCGCCAACGAGACGAGCAAAATAAAAAGCAGATTGTTCACAAACAAAACACGGGCGCATTTCAATGCTTTTTACCTGTTAACTGTAAATACGCTACGTAGCAACAATAACAACAACAAATGCAGACGACTGCTGTCGCCTTGCAGAGATAAAATATCTCTCTGCTCTTTTCTTTTTTTTTTTGTGGAGCTACATAAAAATAAGTGCTCTGAGAACGTAACTCTACCCAAGCACATCGACATCCACAATCCACAATTTTTCCTTCATCCTTCGTCGTTTTTCCTTTGTGCCGCTGCAATTGATAATAAACACAGTATGACCGTAAGGCTGACCCCAAAATTGGTTGCCATTTGGACGGCTGAATGTCATTTGGCAAGACGGAATGCCGGCGCATGGGGCGTATGCGCAATGTGAGTAATACTCGAGTCATGTTGTTGCATATTTATGGTGCATTCAATGTTAATTTGGCATCAATACATGCCATACCCACGTTAAATAAATTACATTCAAATTAATGCCAATTAAATTATTAACTGGGTCCGTAAAGTGCCAATAACAACAGCAACTACAATAAACATGAAATGAAAGTATTCACAGTTGAACGCGTCTTGCATATTAAACGGCCAACAGTGCGTATACGCAATTCGCTGCATTTCATTAATTATTGACTGGAAAAATGTGTTTACCAAGTGCGACTATGATTAATGATAAAGAACGCATACAAATGCGATATTTTGAGCAATATTCCACCAAATAATTTAAATACATGCATGTAAAATAAACTGAAAGCAACCACAGCTCATAATTTAACCATCAATTCAGTCGGAGCAAACCTCATGCAGTCGGTTTGCCATTCGAATGCCACGGCACGTAACAACAAAAAGGAAAAGCACGAAAATTGAGCATATTTAATAAGTTGACAAAACATATTTCACACGCACAAATGCGTCAGCTTCTCTTTGCCTTTGACTCCTACATATGTCAAGCATCATTATTAACAGATTTTGGGTGCGACACGCACACGCACACACACCTACCCCACCCCCCTACACATACATCAACCCCTAACCTTACCAAAACCCAGACTCAGACGAGTAAATCCCAAACACACAAATACCTTACAGCGCAGCTCAATGGCAGAGAGGGTGAAGAGAAAAACACAGCGTGTGAAAATGTTATTGACGTCTATTTCAATATTTATAAACACAAACACAAAAAAGTATTATGCATGCTAAAGAAAAATAAAACCAGTGAGTACGCAGCCGATCAGCCGGACGCGCCCGACAGTAAAATACCCTACCAATAATATAATTTTAAAATTTTTACAAAATGTCATAAAAAAAGAATCAATAAACAAAAGCAAAGAATGAACAAAAAAATATATTTAATAAATATCATGGCAAGCGAGCGAAACACAGCCTGCATTATATTTTCTTCAATATCTTCTGTGTTTCAGTATAGATAAAGAATATACAGTGACTATTCATAATAACAATCTTATACATTCAATATTATAGCGGGTATTTGATTTGTATTGACTAGGGAGATATGGCGAATTGGCATCCAAAATTTGAAATAAAATCTATATTTTGAAGACAGTCAATCTGAAAAAGAGGCATGGCTATATGGTCTCAACTGGTTATCCTAATCAAGAATATATATACTTTGTGGGCTGGTCCACGCCTCCTTCTGCTTGTTACATGCATTTTTGCAAAGTTAATAACCCCATATGCGCCATTTTATTGGTACAGGATATACAAAAGCCAAATTGAAGGCAGATTTAGCCATAGGGGGATTTTGATTATAATACGAACGTGTACCATGCGAGTGGACGTGCGTTGGCTTTAAAACCCTGGCAGTACAGTAAATCTATCATATTCAATTTACTAACCAGCACGGCACTAGCATACATACATACATATAGCTGTATGTATGTTTATATCTATATTGACTGATTCTGCTCAGTGCAATTTTTACCACTAAAGCTGCTACATAAGTCTCATGAAAGATGCATCATTTAGCATTTACGACAGGAGCCAAGGGACTCGCTTGGCTCAGGTTCAGACTCAGGCTCAGGCTCAGGCCCGGGCAACTGCAACTGACAGGGTGGTTTCTGGGTGGCACAGGGTGGCCTGCACATGGACTACGGTTATGGTTATGGCTACGACAACAACATAAATGCCACAGCATTGGAGCTGACGCTAATACGCAAAGCCTGGTTAGGCAACTAATAAGCGTGTGCTCCCTGTGAGCAGTCCTCAGTTCCCCTCGCTCTGCTTTCCCACTTCCTTTCTTCACTTGCTTGCTACCTTTCTGCACTCTTTAAATCCCCTAGCACCCCCCTCGGACGCCCAGTTGCTGCTCTCCACTTGCTCAGCATCTTAAGTAGGCGAAGTCTGCTTACTTTTTGCCTCTTTTGCCATCGAGCAAATTAAACCCATATCAAACTAAAAGCAATGAACATTGAGCATTATAAGCCAGGCTAGACAGCGTCAATGTTGTTCCAAAATAGCACAATCGGAACTATGCATAAATATATATAGTGCACAAACACCATGGGCAGCCGAGCAGCATTATATATAAATTATTTTCACTATATTTATTTAAACGTCAACAATTGAATTTAAAATAACTTTTTTCATATATTAAATAAGAAATATTTATTTCAATTGTATACAAGTTTTTATTATATTTAGAAATTTAAATCCAGTCACAGAATTAATAAAAATATTAAACTAAAAGTAATTATTTTATATCACATAAAATTCAAAATTATAAAGCATAATTCCATTTAGCTTATTTTTAAATAAACTGCCTATTGTGCTTAGCAAATATTTATTTGCCATTGTACCTGATAGAACGCAACCTTTTCAGAAATTTAAATCAAGTCACAAAGCGAAAAGCCAAGTCTCAGACATGCACAAAATAAACACAGGCACAAATGCACAAAAGCAATGGCTGAAAAAGGAAAAATCGAGAGCAAAGTCCTAGCAACCGTAGTCGTATCAATGGCGTATTTATGCAGCCAGAAGTGGGAGAAGAGCGAAGCCGGTCAAGTGAGTTCAATGCATTGATTCTGTATAGATTACGCATACGACGCGTGTACCACTCACAGTTCGATGCTGTGACTGAATTTCACATCAAATTTGTGGCATAAAATTAAATTAAAGTTGACTTCAATGCCTGGTCAGGGCCAAGTTCAATAAATTATTGATTGGGCCAAGTTCTGGCGGAACTTAAGGCGATTCGCAACTTTAATCAAATTGTGGCCCTGGCAGAGGGCATGAAGAAGAAATGGTGAGGGGCAGAGAGCCAACAGCTTGGGCCTGTCTTGTTGTGAGAGTACAGTTGCTGGCGATGTCATGGCACTTATTTAATTTATAATCAAATCAAAAAGCGGCCAAGGCAGCAAGTCAATAAAAGTCAGAGGGCACCAAAAACTTCAGGCATTTCTCTCTGATTATTGGACATTCAAATTGCCTCAAGCATGAATTATGTGCGGCGAGAGTAAAATTTTCATACTTGTTGTTGTAGTTGCCGACATTGTTATTGTTGTTATTGCTGGCTATTGAAATTCTAAGGAAATGAAAGTCAATAAGCGTAAAGATTCGCTTAGTGAGTTGCCGTTGAGTCTCTGACTTGAGAATTGTTAAATGATAAGTAAATTGAACTTTTGTTTAGTTATTTTCATGTTTCAGTTTTCATTTTATTATCATTTCACTGCAAACAATTTCCACCTCCCTGTGAAATATTCAACATGAGAAATTTATTGCGGTCTTCAAATTTTCAATGAATTATTTTTGGCATTTGCCTCTGCGGTTTCCCATGCATCCATAAATTCACAATTGTGGTTAAGTAGGCAATCAGTTTACATGTTGCTTTTAAATTCTGAAGAAGGTCAAGCTGTGAATACCGCATCTTTTGTTTCAACTTCTGTGCAGTGTGAATAGTTCAACAATTTTCCTGGAAATATTAAATTTCGTTTCATAAATGAATTAAACGATGCCAGACTTGGTTAAGCTTCCCATATACTTATCGATTCGGTAAATATATAATATTTATGGGCAGTAAATTATTTATTTTGCATATTTCCAGCTTACTACAACATTAACTAAATACTTAGTTTTTAATCAACGCTAAAATTTGCTAGGCCTGCAAGTTCATGCCTGACGCATACCATGAAAAATCAATAATGCACAGCTCTGAAAAATCCAAGAAAAATGTCTTGAATGCATTCATTAAAATGCTGTCGCCCCATAAAACGTCAAAGGCCAGCGGCAGCAGAGTCACTTGTTGCAGTTGTTCAGCTGAAGAGCGTGTCTCTGGCCCGAGATGGTGAGAAAAAAGCAAGCTTTCAACATGCTTGTGGCAAGTTGTTGAGCTGCAGGCAGACGCGTCTTTTTACTGCCACTAATGACGTGCGATTCCAGTTTTTTAAGTTAAGCTCTTAGTGCAGGTTTGCCGGCCAAAAGTGTGCCACGCTTGTATTTCAGACTCGAGGCATAATATGTCAATGTCATTATGCAAGAAATGGCGGCGACTTGCAGCTCTAGTTGCAGTTGTAAGTTGCAGTTGCAGTTGCTGTTGCGTTTGCTCATTTCTCTGTGCCACACAAGAGCACGTTGCCAACAATGCAAGTAAATGCATAAAGAAATAAATGTTTTATGTATGTATGCGCCTCGCTGCTTTTGTGTGTGAATTTGTAAAACAATTTTTATGCTCCAATTTTCAATGAAGACACGCACCAGAAATTCATTGCCACCTGAAGCATAATAGAGTTGCAGCACGCGCTTTCTCTCTAGTTGAAGCCTATGAAATTCATATTTGATTTCTTGTGGTTTTTCTGGTTTTCATTACATATTCGTAAACATCAGATATACTTATATTCAATATAAAGCAAAATTTGCTTTAAAAACGGATTTTTGATCTAAATGAATGTTGGTAAATATTTTTCAATTTTGCATAAACTTTGCTAAAAACCTTTTAATAAAGTCGACTACAAAACTGTAATAACGACAACAAATATGTGCAGTTTAATTTGCCTGCTCCTTTATGCTCAACAATTTTTATTATTGAATTATATTCATTTATGATTGTTGTGGCTTTCTCGATTGAACAGAATTATTTATATTATTTGCAAACATCAAAAGACAAAAGAGAATAATTAAAAAATATTTTACAATTTTAAATAAACTGTAATTGCCACAAAAAATATTCAGTTCAATTAGCTGTATAAAAACGTAAAATGAAATAAAAGCAACTAAAATTTGACATTTTGTATTAATAATTAATATTTGTATTAAATTTTACCTGTGAATGAAAAGTTTTAATATTACAAAATTGAAATCACATAGTTTATGCATATAAAATTAAATTTCAATCAAAGTGAATATTTATTAATATTTGACGATATGTAAGCAACTCAAGTTTTTAATAAATCATTTTCGAAATTAATAAAAAAAAATTATCAAACGTACATTGGCAACAATTTTGCAATATTATGTCCAGCTTAAAAGGCAAATGTACTTATATTACCATCCGCCATCAAATAAAATAAAATCAAATAAAAGTCGCTGACACACTTTACGCTTGACATTTTTCTCTTTTCCGGTTTTCCTGTTGGCACGTATGTATTTATGCATGTTATCTTGCTTGGCTCGCGTTATTTTTTCACTCAAAATTTAATTAAAGAATATTTCAGTGTTGTTGCACGACAAATAAATAAAAATATCAAGGAAAAACAACTGGGGAAAAAGACAGCGAGAAAGCAGCAGCGAAATCAAAAAGATTTATTTACCAAGTGTAAATTTATTTTCATTTCCCCCACTTAATGACTTTATGCAAGCGACTCCCAGTAGTAGAGATACCAACAGCACCAGACAACAGACAACAGACAACAGTGGAGACATAACATATGTCACCCCTCGCACCCCCCGCCAGCCCAGCAGTTAAATGTTTTTGCAACTGCTTTAGCCTGGAACCTGCAAGCTGTCTCTGAAATAAAAGGTGCAGGCATCACTTTCACTCCCAGCATAAAACTCAGACGGCAGCTGCCACACGTGGCACTTGACTTGCAGCATTAAGAACAAACACAAGAGCAAGAACAAGAGCCAGCACAAGATGCATATTTTCGTAACAGTTTTTCACAGTTTTTCCTTAAATGCATTTTTTTTTGCCGTGCCGCACAAACAAGTTGGCATAAATATCTTTAGACGGTGCATGCCACACGTATCAGCAAAAGATACTTAAGCAGCATGTAATACGCGTGTTGTTGCCTCAAAGCCTTGCCTCTCTTTCTAGTTGGCTTTCTCTTTCGCCTTTGGGAAATGCAATTTTCACCTAGCATTGTCTTACGTGCTGTGTAATTATTAGAGCCTGTACTTTCAAGTAGAACAACAGGGTATACTAAGTTGGTGCAAATGGAAAATGTGACTAAACAAAATATATATATTCTTGATCAGGACGATACTATAGGAACTAGAGAAACTAATTTGGGTGTAATCTGATCAGTTTTATCTTAAATAAATATTTCATTAAATTTTTAAAGCTAAGTTGCCTATGGCAATCTCCATTAGGGCTATGAACTGCATTACGATCGGATAAGAAACACCGAAGATATGCATCAGACAAGGCACAGAGTCTGCTACTGTCAGTTGTGTTCGACTGTTGCCCTTCGCCCGACTGATCTGTGCGATTCTTACTGGTCTTCCCTTGCTTTGCAGAAAAAAAGCTCCGTATTTTAAACATGTTGCTGCTCGTTTTTCCGTTGGCAATTCGATTTTGGCATGGCTTCTGCCGCTGGTGCGCTTGCAGTGCTTTTTCCTCTGTCGATTACTGGTTTATTTTTTAATTAATTTGCTACGAGTGGGAAATGAAATAAAAGATCTAGACGTGACATGGCATCCTGCTTGGAGTGCACTAATGCTGCTCAATAGAAATTTATAGCGCTTGTAAAAATATACTCCAAGGTACTTTGATTATAAGCCCTTAACTATGAATGTTCTCTCGGCAATAAATGCTTTTCCTAGCAGTTTTATCATAATGTATTTGCACCAACAACCATCTGTCATTCAGTTGCTCTCATATGCAGAAGAAACACTCAAAGTTTTATAAGCAGAAATAAGAAATACGCTCATCACCTGCAACAGCAAATGCGTAAACATTTCACGTAATCGCTCCACACCTAATCAACATTCAGGGAAAACCCTTGAAACCCCGCGCTGGGAAAACTGAAACGGAAAACTGAAAACTTTCCCCCCGTATACACGCATAATGCAACAAAGTTTAAGCTCAACTAATAGCGGGCGGATGCCACGCCCATGTCAGCCACAAGACTTGATGCAATATGAGGATTGGAGCGATGCAAACAGGAAACGAGCTGAGCGTTTATCGCATCGGAGAGCTGAAGCTGGAGCTGGAGCTGAAGCTGAGTTTGGTAAGCATATGAGCATAAAGGATATACGCTGTAAATTTTCATTTTTATGAAGTTGCACAAAGTACGAGAATGTGGTTACATTTTGGATTAAATTCGCATTGTTGTTGCTCTCGGTTATGCCAAAAGCAGTATATTTTGAACCAACAGACGAGCCGAGCGAATGTCAAGCGAAGAAAGCGAAAAGTATTTTTTGCATATGCGCTACCTGCAAGCAGTTGTCTATAAAAAGGCTAAAATATAAAGATAGTAGCTGCTGCCAGGTGCAGGACACTTCAAGGCTAATGACGACACAAATTGTCCATGAGCAACAGGGACTACGGAGCTATTTTAGTGTCAAAAGCTGACGAAAGTGCTTGGCATTTTTGATACAGTTGGTGTAAAAAGGTTAAGTATTTAGTAAGAAAAAGATATATATAAAATATAATTTTACATTACTGATTAAGAACGCAAATATTATATATATATAAATACCTAGCTAATCTTTTACATTTTTAATATTATTACAATGAAATTTATTTCACTTTACCTAAAAATCAATTTTTCTTATGCATTTCAAATTAATTTTTATTTATTTATTCGAAAATTTATAAATTTATAAATTTTTTAAATAAATAATTTAAACAACAACTTGTTCCTTTAATAAAAATAATTAATTTTATTACATACAAAATAACAAACTATTAATTCATTTATTTTATAATAATTTACTTTGTATTTTATTGTTATTATTTGCTTAGCAACTATATTTTTATTATTTTTAGACGAATAAATGTTGCATATCACATTGTGTGAATATAATTTTGATACATTTTATTTGTTTGAATTTAATATTAAATACTTTGCATATTTTATATTTTTACTTTCCGTATGTAACTACTGCTCTTTCACCATCTATCTGCAATGAAATACCACATGAAGCAATATCCAGTTCTGCTCTCTAATTTCATACTCAACAATTCTCGCCTCAAGACGCATGCAGCGCATCAATTTAACCAACCATCAACCATTCCAATTTGATTGTCAATCAGTGCCCCGAGAGAGATACCAAAACTGCCAACTGGTGCCGTTGCCAACACCTCTCCACACTCTCCATGCTCCCAATCTCTCCATACTCTCCATACTACCATCTCCTCTCGACACATGTGAACCTCGAACTAGTCTGCGTTTTCTTTTCGCAGCTGTGGCGGCTGCAATGAAAGGATGTTCGACGGCGGTGGGGGGCGAGCGTTCCATGGTTGATTTATTTTACATGTCACGACATAAGAGCACTTCCAGCTGCCACGCCCACTGCCCAGCCCACACACATCCATCCGGGGTCTCCCTGGATGACTGCCAATGCGACACGTTTGTGTGTTTTCGTGCGTGTAATAAATTTTTTATATGCATTGCGTACGAGTAAAAATAATGCTAAATTCTTAATCGACACCTGTCAATAAAGCATTTTCTTTCTCTTTTCTGTTGCCGCCTTCTCTTCTCGCTCTTGTCTGTAGATTGATGGGAGTGTTTGCCTATTGACTCCGAGCCCGTCTACGTCTGTGGGTCTTTTTAATATGCCTCCCATGTGCGTTAGTCAAAGCGCTTACTTAATACACAATGCTTTGCATACTCGAACAGATGGAGGGGGGGTGGGGATGTCGGTTTGCTGGTGACATGCCACAATGGCTTCAGCCAGGCACTTCTGATTAATATCTGGTTGTATTGACAGCTGAGATTTGGCGTAGGTTAGCTCCCCCGTTGAGTTAATAAAACGTCGAGTGACATGTTTTAGTCCTGGAACGTGCCACAAATTCTAAACTCGTTGAAATGAGCAAAAGCCCTTTCATAACAATTCCCATAGTGTATTGTGTATTGTGCGTTGAGGTATATTCTCTTTTTGTCTGAGCTGCGGCTGCTTGAATTATTGTCAGATTTTTATTAAATGTGCGGCGTTGTGTTGCTCCATATCTTCTGGCTCAGCGAAACTGCAAATATAACTCATACGCCATGGAGACCGCTGCAACTGCAAGCGCTTGTATTCGACCGCAGTTTGACCTGTGCACGAGCAGAGCTACACCGAGACCCACAGTACGCAGCGAACAAAGTCTAATGACAGAGATTTATGCTGTAATTGCATTTACCCATGTTCCAGCTACTCGTAGCGAGACACAGGTCAAAGTGCTCCATGCTAAACAACGACAATTAAATGCGCTTTACCAGCAACAAATTGCACAATTCTATCCACAATTTATTCCCATAAAATTACTTTAAATATGAGTATAATTTAATGCTTATTTTATGCCTTTTCACTTCAATAACATCCAGTTAAACCAATTATATTAAATTTAAATTTATTAAAATGTATATAGCAGAAATTTATTAAAAATCCATTGTTTTAAAATTATTTTTAATAAATTAATAAACAACTTTAGACACGATCTTCGGCCAAAGAACTGTTAAATAAATATTTAAATAAATGTATTTTAAATAAATATTTATTCAATTAACCTACTTTTGTTGTTGCTGTCATAAAATAATATTGAAAAATTTATCTTATGCATACTTTTCCTCATATATTATTTGTTTGAATTTCAAAGAAAATTATTACTTGTTGTATACCTTTCAGCAATTTCTATAGACCGCTCGCTTTAGAGCATGAGCTGAAGAAATGCGGCATAAATAAGCAGTAAAACCAATTATAAGTTTTGTTTTGCTGCCTGCAATTGCACATTTCACATTGCACGTTGACATCTGGGCAAATGACCAGGCACAAAGTTTAATGAAATTGAAAATAAATGAGAAAACATTTTACACAAATTCCCCCCCAACTGCAACTCCAGGGGGATTTGTTAAGCAAACGCATCCGTTTCAGCATTTTAATTACACGCAGGCCAAGTCAAGCATTCGCCCAAGATGCCAACTAGCTGGGCTCAAAGCAAGTGCCAGTCGCATTCGCATTCGCATTCGCATTCGTATTTCTCATCAGTGCCAAACAAATGGGCAAATTAGCATGTTACTCTGCACGGCATTTCCCTCCCCCCTCTACTGCCTTCTTTCACATATACACCGACTCCCCTTCACACACACACACACACGTGCTCACTTGACTTGGACTTCATTGCACTCTCGGAGCACGTGGAGCATACTTGTGCAGCTTTATGGGTCAAGTGTTTATTACGCCCGCGGGCGTGGCCCTCGAGCCACGTTGAAACTGTATCACATTGTTTCAGCTCGGCTCACACTCTCCGGCTGAGCTGCAAAGTGTTTGTGTTTACTTATGTAATTGTGACACTCGACGCCCCGCCCCCTAAAGAAAAACTAAATAAAATCCTTAGGCAAAAGCAGCGCGTTTTTTATGCTTAGACCCTGTGCTTTAAAATGCACAAAAGGGTCGATTAAGTTAGTGCACAGGTATATGTATTCTTGATCTGTCCGTATGAACAACTCGAGCTATAACATCTACAGACATCATTTTTGGTATGCAAGAAACAGCGAAGATATGCAACAGACAATTAGCTTGACTGTGTATGTGTTATTTGAAGACAAATGGCCAGCAGATCAGCTTCGTCCATACTGATTGTGCTGCTATTTAGCATAGTCTGTCAGCGGCAGCGAATTGAATGCCTTAATTGAAAGCTAATTGTACGGTAATGTGAGAGACGTAATTGAAACAGCGTTGTGCAAAAAACCTCCCAATATTAGTCAATCAATACAGGAGTGTAACATGCATATTGAATATTGTAACTTCATTTGGCAGACGACTAATTAAGTGCAGCCAGGCGTAGATATTAGTGACAAATTTCTTCGATATGCTTGCTATTTCTATTTCTGGCCACTTTCTCCGGCAACCTTTAATTGCAATTAATTAAAGCAAATTGTCGTTTGGCATATGAGTAGCAGAAATTGTGCAAATGTCTCTGTATATTGTCTGCTTCGTAAGAAAAATATTTGCTATGATTGCCTGGCACACAAATTGCCCTACTCCAAGCGTAATTGAAACTAGAAACAATAAACAATTAACAAAAAACATTTTCTGCCCATGAGGCTAATTGATGGTTAAAGACGACAAATGGCTGATAAAGTGGCCATTTATGGAGAGAATACTGTAATTACGAGTTGCAAACGTGAAACTTTAGTTTAGTTTAGTTTAGTCAAGCCCACTTAGGGGCTTATTTTCTGGTTTAGAAGTAAGCCTCTTTAATTCTTTAGTGCACTCGGGAGATTGTTAATAATTTACGCTACAAACACAATTAAGTAATTAATTAACAGCATGATTGACGACAGTTGCTTCCAACGTGTGCAAATCGGTATTAAACTCATTTGAGAGAGAGAGCGAGAGAGTTGAGTTTTGCACAGCTTACAAATTCAATTTGATAATTAAACCGTGCGACTTTCAAGTTCAAACAGCCATGAAATGACTCACAAAACACCGTATTCTACGTATCCGGAGCCCTACATCCTGTCGCCGCTTCAGCATTAGCTCAGCGATGCGAGTAAATAGAAAGTGCTGTTGATACGGCTGAGCGGCATAAAAATAAATTATATTCATATGAATTTAATACGAGCTGAGATAGTATTAGTATCAGAGATGCCAAACTTTGCTGATAATAATTACAAATAAAACTTAATTCTATTAAAGTCGCAAAACCAGAAATCAGCCCTCAGACAACTAAGTTGTTTATGTTTGACATTAGCCAAAGTTTCTGTTAGTTACTTCTCTATAGAGATGGAGATAGAGACACACATACACAGCGACTACTCCCCTGACAGTCTGGCCAAATTGGCTAATTAACTAGCAGAACAAACTAACTCACACAGATACACACACACACACAGAGAAAGAGAAAGATACAAGTATACCTGCCCCTAGGCAGCTCTGCTAACAAGTTGAATGTGCTTGGGACTGGAAGAGGGAAGTGGAGTGGAGAGTGTGGGCAGCTCATTCAGCGGCTAATGACAATAATTTGGCAAACTCTCGACGCTGTTTGGTGTCCAATAAAATAAATATACTTCAGCAATTGCCACTTTACTCATTCGAAACGAGTCATTGGAACTTTTTGAAATTGGCATTGTCTACATGTCTATTGGCACTGCCCAGGATTAGCTACGGCCTCTGATCTAGAGCGAACAAAAAATATATAAAAATACAAACTCACGTCTGCTCATTTTGCCATCAAGCGACAAATGGCGATGGGGCAACATGAACTCTTTCACAGTTGGCACTATCAATGAAAATGAAAATGAAAATGAGTATGAGCATGAGTATGAGTATGAGCATGAGTATTAGTGTGAGTGTGCATGAAAATTTTGCATTATTTGTCACGTTTTGCGATGCGATGCGACGCGGCACATTTGTCTCTCCTGACATTGGCCAATGTGGCGTATACGTGATATTATTTTGTTTGCACATCAACAGGCAGCAGCGGAAGCGGCCGGCGGAAGTCATGTCATTGAGGCTTTATTGTTTCACAAATCGAATTCATTTGTATTATTCACACAATCGCAATTTATTTTTACCGGTAACTTCATTTATGCCATTTTGCATAAACTGCACTAAAATGATAATGAACTCTGCGTTTCACATCAGTGCGGAACGCACGCAAATTACATTTTACAAAAGCAATTTCGAATGCACAAAACATAAATATTACGCTTCAATAGAGTGAAGTTTTGGGGGAGTGTGAATTATAATAATCTAAATTATATTTTATTTAAGCTTAGCTCTTTTGTGGCCTAATCTTATGTCATCTACCAAATTGCATTTGAGCGTACTTAAATTACATTTTATAAATGCGATTTTCTCTGTACTAAATACAAATATTAGTCTTTACTATAGCGTAATTTTAGGGAGATTGAAAACTAAATTTTAAATTATGCTTTATTAAAGTTTGCCTTTTTTTATGCCTTAATCTTACGTCATCTACAAATTACCATTTGTGCTATCAAATTTCAATTGAACCCTCAGCATTGAGTACATTTAAAGGTTGATTGATTGGGCATTATGTAATCTACTGGAATGCTGCTCAAAAGTTAATATACCATAACCTCATGTCAACATGTCCAATAAGCCATTTTAGAACATTCCTCTTTTGCTTTCGTCCCCAAAATGAGTTCAAATTACGCTCAAAACTGAAAGAAAAGTACACACAAGTAATGATGGCCGACGGGAGGTCTGGAAGAGGGGACTCCAACTGAAATGGGCAGCACTCGCATGGTTCTTTGACTCAGTTAGTCTTCGTTACAGTAGCCCTAATTGGTTGACTGCCTGGCGGTTCATCTTGTGAGCGTGGCCTCTATATGTGTGTGGGTTGTCCTCCTCCGCCCGGTTGCCATCAACTGGGCAGTTGCCATTGTGCGCTGGCTCTCTTTTTTTGTAGTTTCTGTATATATGGCCAGCTTCAATGGAATATTGAATTACGTCTAATGACCACGGCCACTGCACAATGGACAGCCACAAAGGTCCACATAATAATAGTAGCAGTCACAAAACATAAAAAAAACTTACTCGAAGAAAGAGGAAAAAGAAAAATTCTATTAAAAAACTGAGAAATATTTTAAATATTTGCGAACCTTAAATATTTTTTGCACACAGCAGCCCTCGGTTTGCCTGCGCTCTCTTCACGATTTGAATTGCCAACTAGACCGCCGTAAATCCACTCGAAATGTATTTACTTAATTTCAGCAAGGAGTACGCACTGTAAGAAGAACTTTGACATGATAAAACTTAGATACTTTATAGAAAAAATATTCTAAAAAATAGCACAAAAATATGTCCTTGCTTTAGGGCATAGTTTGGTAAACTTGCCATTGATTCCTTTACATTTTTCACGCTTAATGAACAGCTTGGCATCCAAGAATTCTATGCCTAGCACACCTAGACCATTATACCCTAGTTCGGCTAATTTATGCGTAAAGGATGCAGCCGGAACTTGGTGAATGCGTATGCTGAGCTGCGGTCAAACTGTAGAGGAAGAAGGAATGCTCTTGTTGAGCTGAATCGCATGCCTTTTGCTTGATGGCATAATAAATATTTAGCCCTGGGTAAATAGCATAGACAATGAAGACCAAAAGACCAAAAGACCCAAAGACCAAAGTCCGAACCGCCCACACAAGCGGAAGTTCAATATGTTTGCATAGGCCCCGCAGATCAAGGGGACAACGCTAGACAAAGCCAGAAGTTAAACCGGAAGGTGGAGCATTTTGTGGCACACTTTCCGGGGTACCCATCGACAGTTTTTTTCTTTGTGCAACGCATTCGAAGACAGCTGGAAATCGGTTTTTTATGCTCCAGTTCAGAGTTGACTTTAGGTTTGTTTACCCTCGTTTGCTTTTGTTCGTTGAACTATTGGCGTTTGGCATTAGATTGTCGATAAGGCGATGGCGGATACTTTGGACTGCGGTTAGAAAAAATGACGGACGTAAACCACTTAATGGCAATCAATTAGCAAAAAGATTGAATTGCAACTTATACAGTTTACAAGCTGGACCATCTCCAAGGGGAAATGATTCCCCAGGGTTCCTCCAATAGCCATATCATTGCGCAGTTTGAAGTGTTTAGCTTTAAAAGATGTTTAGGTCTTGGCTTTTTTTCTTCCTCTTTTGTGCTTAACAATGCCACATTGTAAATTCCTAAGAGAAGCGTATAAAAAGGTGCAAAAGCTAAATAACAAACTTGTTTAGGAATTTTCCTTTTCTTTTTTTCTTGCTGGCTTTTCTTCTCTGCGTTTTCCACAGCTTCAATGACAATGCTCAGGGTAAGGATAAGGAAAAGGAAAAGGCCACGCACACGGAAGTTGCCTTTCACCAGCTACTGCTTATTTCTCTTCTTTTCTTCGCAGATATTTTGTGTTTTGTGTGTTAAAAAAGTAAATGAAGCTGTATTTGCTGAAGGGCTTAGGTCATAATAAAGATAAATGATAAGCAAGTGATAAGATTGTTTTTTTTTACGTTAAATAACAAACAATAAAGGTGTGCACAAACAAGAAATTAGAAGGCACAGTGGAACAAGCAAATATAACAATGTAAATGATAACGAATAACAAGCTTTTATTGGATAAGAACTGTAACAATAGTATTAAATTCTTATGTTATTTTATTAACTTTGGTTTAAAAATTAATATATTTCCCATAATTAAATTATTTAATATTTCCTAATACTTGCCCACTGTGCCTAAAGACCTTTGCAAATATTTGACTAAACAGCCGCTAATCCCTTGGCCATTTTTTGTGGGCCATAAACTTGGCGGCTTACAGTAAACAGAAATTCGATTATGAAAAGCGTGGAAATGCGTCATAAAAAATGGAAGGCCGGAAAAGTGCGTCGTGTAAACAACAAATTGATATAAATGTTAGTAAATGAGCCACAATCTGAAAAATTCATAAATGAAAACCAAACACAAAAAAAAGAAAATAACTTGAGAAAATAAAACAGGAAATTGTTTAATAAAGCAAATGTTTTAAGGCTGCCAGGGCAATTAAATGCCTTGTGCTCGGGACGAGGGTTGGAGAGAGGCAGAGGGCGGGGCAGGGTTGGAATTACGGCAGACGGCAGAGCAGACTAAGCCAATATCCGGGGCATGAAACAATGTCCCGTGACCGACTTACTGACAGCCAAATATTTACCAAATAAATATCAAGTATTGCCCCTTGCCACCCCCACACAACCTTCCCCTCCCGCTCTATCTCCACCCTCCCCCCTTTGGCATGCAGTGTTGTATAAATCAATTGATTGTCGTCGTTACGATTTAACTTTCTTGAGCCAGGCATTCGCCCAGCTAAATTTAGTATTGAGGGTGAGCCAAATTCCCCCCTGCCCCGCTCTCCTCCTCCCACTGCCTCCCACCCAGCTGAGCTGGCACGCGTCATTGTCGATGCGAAAATACTTTGGGCTAAATTATGTGCAACTTTCGACCTCGTCATGCTCAACATTTGCCCGCTGGGCCAGAGGGTGGAAATATCTCTAATGTATTAATTCCGGACATGCATTTAGCGCCGGGGTTCAGGGGAATGGGAAGCGCTGCTCTAATAAAATTGCAAATTTCGTCTTTGGGTTTACTTTAAGAAAACGTCGTTGGCCAAATGTCAAAATTTGTGGATATCGATTTGAGATATCCCCTTGCACAGTGGGTGGATTTGCTTTCAGCTATTGATTTGACATTCGAGCTGGGGGATGCGGCAGAGAAATGACCTCTGTTCAATGCTTATAAAGACATATCTGGTCTATGGACAAATTAGGGCAAAGTGTGCATGTGTCTGGGCATAAAATGCATTTTAATTTTCAAATAGACAACTTTTATTGGGGTGCACATCAAGAGGGGTTGCCAAGATATGAACAAGGGTGCTAATGCCTGCCCAATGCATTAAGTTTAAAATAAATTGCATGGAAGCTGAAGGAAAAGTTATGCCAAATGCGAATTTTAGAGAACGTTATTAGAATGTACAGTCAGCGAAATATGTATAAGTAAGTGCTTCAAAACGAATGAAACGACTTGCAAATGTAAAGGGGCGCATTAGATTACCAAATGATGGATGAAACTTTAATGTGGCTATAAACATAAATTTAATGTATTCAAATTTCATGCAGCAGCCTATAACACTAATGGTAAAAGTTGCGAATGATGCAATGTACCAAGATAAATATGAATTTGTTATTTATTTGAGATAGTTATGTTCTATTGATTTTTCTTAATTTTCGTATAAGAATTCAAAAGAATGTAAATAAATTATTTGTATGAAATTAAATGCAATTAAATTTAAATGTGAAAATACCAATTGAATAAAGTCTATAAATCTTATAGGCAATTTATATTTTTTAGTCTTTTTAGATTTTTAAAATATATTTAAAATATATTATATATAAAATATTTTTAATATATATTTAAAATACAAAATCACATCTGATTGTTTTAATTTTCATGGAAAATTGGGCTCAATGTTGAAAAGCTGCAATAAAATTATTCATCTTATTTAAAAAGATTAGTTTAGCAATCAAAAAATTCTACCTATTGCCAAGGAACAACAATAAATACTTCGTAATATTTGCAGATTGTCTTCACAATTTCTAGAGATAGTTAAACATAAAATCCAATTTATAGACTAACGAGAATTTATAAAACTTCTCGTTTACAATTTAGTCTTCAAAACATATATTTAACTTTTATATATTATTTCTTAAATGCAACTTATAAAATAAAATTATTTTGGTCTGTCATATGAGTATTAAGTAATTGACTTACTATTTTAAATATTTTTGCAAAACAGTTGAAAGTTGAAAGCGATAAATATCTTGCAGATCTAATCAAATGCTGACCTCTCCTCTACTTGTCAAACAACGCTGCTTTTTATCGAATGCCATCCAAATGCTCCCTATAAATCAATAAGGCAGCCCTAAACACAGTCATAAAAAATAAAAAAATCCGTGTTTGTGTTGGCATACACTTTAAAATTCAAAGTGAATGGTCAAATCAGGCGGCGATTGAGCTAAAAGAGATAGCCAGAGAAAGAGAGAGAGCCAGAGTCGGAAAGTAAACACTTTAAATGCGATTGCTGTCACACTTGATGACTGCCATGGAAGGAGAAGGGGATGGCGACTTTTGAGGCACGGACGGAGCTGTTCCCAGGTTGCTCCCATGATGGAGGAGGAGAAAGGGGCGGGGTGAGAACCTGCTGGCCACGCAGCAATGTCACCAATGCGATTTACGACCATTATTCAATCAGTATGACTGTTTGTCACGTTGTGTGTGCAACATGCCACCTCCCACTTCACTGTTTTTTATGCCCACTGTACCCAGCAGGCGGATTGGCTGCCAGTGCAAGTCTGGGCTGAAGTCAACTTGACGCCGTCGCGTCTGTTGCATTGTAGCAAAAGCATTTTGCTCTTCAGCCACGTTGGGGCGGTGGGAAGCAGCGGGTACAATGGGCGGCAGAGTGGCAGTGTGAGGCACTGTACTCGGCGTCGCAGTCAGTCAACGTTGACGCGCGCGGTTTTAATGTATTCTTATGTCATTTTTTGCACTGTGCTGCACTCGAATGTCATTTCTGCTCAGTGTGTGTGGGCGTGTGGGTGTATGCTTACACTCAGAGAAAAATTTCACTAATTTTAGGTACAACCTAGATCTTTTACAATTTTGTTCTACTAACAATTATTTATTAATTATTATTATGATATCAAGTTTAAAATGGTAATATTTAGAAAGAATTAAAATAAAGCTAAAAAATAAAAAAAAAGTCGTGTAAATATACATGAAATCATATAATTTAGTAACAATTTACCGAAATGAAAATTAATAGTAGGAAAACAAGAGTGAACAGTTATTAAATTCATGGGTTTATTAAACTTGGCTTCAGATATGCATTAAATTAATAATAATTCATATTTTGCAAGTTTCAAATAGCCATACTTTTTGTTACACGCTCATCTGAAGTTAAATTTTTATTCCTAATCGTTCTTATTAAAAGACTTTAAGAAGATAGGTTTTTTTGGTAAATCATACTTATATTTAATTATGTAGGTTCTACAATAATTTTTCTGACTCAATAATATTCTTCTCTAAATTAGCAAATTTGGTTTTTGATTTATTTCGTAATTACTGCGAATATCTTGATTTTTGCGCTGAGTGTAAAAGCGAGCTCTGGCCAATGTCATTTTTCTATGCTCGTGTTTGTTCAGCCACTTGTTGTTGTTTTTGCTGTTTCACTTTTCATACATATTATACTTTTAGACGCTGGACGTGGTGGGGCTTAGTGCCAGTGAAAGGCAAGAGGTGGCTGCAGGGAGGGGGAACAAGACTTACGGGAAAAATGCGTCGTCAAACTTGAAATTGTGGGCGCATTTCATTTATGTTGACAAAAGGGTTTTTCTGCTTCCCAATTTGAACGTATTGCATTTGTTTTTGCTGCTTCTGTTGCCCCGCTCTTATTTGCCGTTTTTTCATCTCTCTTTCTTCCTCTTCCTTCTCTTCCTCCCTCTCTCACTTCTTTATTCTATAACTGTATTTCTCTCTTGGCTTCATTTTGAAGAGTTGATGCTTGCGCTTTTGTTTGGCCCGCCATTGTTCATGGGCGGCAGCGCCATATGACACGATATACCCCAGTGTGTGTGTCTGGCAGAAGGACTGTTTGTAATTGTAGGTGTGCGAGTGTGTGTGTCAGAGTGTTTGCAGATATATATACGTGTACATATGTGTGTGTGTGTGTGTGTGTGTGTGGAGAAAGGCAGAGGGAACGGGATTTTGGCTAGCCTGGCAAATGAAATGGCAACAGCTTTGGATTAACTTGGCGCCTTATTGCATTCTGATTGAAATGCGAATATGTATTTAAAAAGATGCGCTTTGCTGTTATAAATATAAAGAAAAGATTACATTTAATAATTGAAACTTATTTCGGAATATTTAATTCTTAAACAGAACAATTATTATAATTTAGCTTCCAGCAATTCAGTTTTAAAAGGTCTTGAACACTCATTTCCGACATGCGAAAGATGTGTAAGATGCACAAATGATATGCAAAAAAACTTGTTAAGATTTAATGCAGAATTTGCGACAAAAATTGCAATCTCAAGTAAACGATGTGCAGCATTTTAATTAGCTACGTACCAAGCCAAACTAATTGAATTTGCGCTCGCACAGCTAATGTACGAGAAGCAAATGGCATAATGGCACACAAAAAACATAAAAAACATGGAATAAAAATATATAAGAATGGAGAAAAACATGAAAATGTGTAGCAACTTCAAAGGCAAGCGCCTGATTCAAAGGCTGATGCCGAGAGAGACGCACGAGCTAACGGAGCTTCAGTCTGCTTGGCATATAAATTAGTTTTGGCCACTGAGCAAATTTTGAAGGCAGAGGCAAGAGAAGAGAGACGAGGAGCTTGCTGAGCGGAGCGAATGATGATGACGAGTTGACGAAAATTTGCAGCAAACTTTGGTTAACCGAAAAAATTAAAACATCATCATATCGTGCACTGAGCCACAAAAGTCAACTCAACAACGTCAGCCGACTTCGTCTCCCATCACTCTGCGGCTCTGTGTCTGTCTCGCCTAGTTATCCCCAGTCTATGTCTGCTGAATTTCAATTTGCTCTTTGGCTTCGCCTGTCACTTGAAGTCGTTGCCGCCATTGCCGCCGTTGCCAAACGAGTTCATATGAAAAACATTACGCATACGCACGGTTGCACAATTTTAAATGGCACGCGTAAGAGTCGCAGCCCAGCTGACAGGTTTTTGCTGGGGAAACAACATTTTTTGACTAACCAGCCGTGTATTCTCAGCTCGGGCAAGTTCGTGCGTATTAGGCGCCTCCTTGACAGCTCTTTGACCCAAAGTTTTGGGCCCAACAGCCATTTTGGCCCAAAGGGAAGCCAGTCTCCGGTGACTTTGTTTTTAAAATACGGAAGCCAATTGACTTGTTGTTGTGGTTGTTTGTTTATCGCTTGTGTTGTGCCAGCGTTCTTCAGGTAATTCGCAAATAATCAAGAAAGTTTTCGTATTAATTTGTGCATGCGCTTTGCTCCCGCACCTCAATTTATGCAGACCACGTCAAATTGTTTGGTTTAGACTCTGACTCGGCTTGTTTGCCAAATATAAGTTTGCTCTATGCTCAAGTTGAGCAAGAGCGTTCATACAAAATTCAACGCGATATTTTAACTTCATGCCCTTGACAAAAAAGAAGATTATAAATTAGCGAATAAAGTCATAAGTGTTTTGAAATGTAAGCAAAATTTCTTTATTTAATTATTACAATTTGTGCACCCCACTGGCATTATGCAAATGACTTGCAGCCCAAGTATTATACAAAAATGCAAATCAGTCAATAATAAATATTTGATTCGCATTGCTTTTAAGCAATTAGCTGGAGAGTGCTGGAATCAAGCTTAAGGCTAAGCAAAGTGTCATAAAAAATGACAGAAATGTGTATTAATTTTATTTGTATTCACTTGGCAAAGGCAAAAAATTTTATTACTGTTCAATTTTTACTGCTGCCTGTGCAGAAATCAAAGCCCATTTCAGCCAAAAAGGCAGCCCCAATTCGACTCAATCTGGCAATACTTACAGACAAGTATATCAATAATGTATTTGTGTATATAAATGCTTTGCGTGTCCTTTGCAATTTTCTCATACATCAATTTTCATATGCTCAGACAAAGTGAGCTACAAACCATACATATTGTGTAATATTCTCTGGCATATTTGCAGCGATTTCCTTTTTCCTTTTGTGCGCATTTTACGCACGATTTCATTTACATTTGTTCGGCTTACGTTGTCTTTTTCGTTTTGTTCCAGATTTTCATGTTCCTTTTTCTGCCTTGGCTGAAGTTCTCTGCACTCCAGCAGCTTTATCAGTTTTAATAAAACAGAATTAAATCTCAGCTGCAAAGCAACTTATTGTGCTCCCCGCATTTATGAATTGATTGACAAACGATTCGGCCTGGGCGCTAAAAGACCCCAACGGCGCAAAGCCAAATGTGGTCTACCGTAAAAATACATTAAAACTGGAGAAATGGTATTGAGCTAGAACTGCTGCTCTCTGCTAGAGATATGGTAATGAAATTGTATGAAACCTGCGAACATTATGCATAACAGTAGACGTATTTGTAATGCATACGAGCAGTTATTGTTTTGTGTTCTATGTATAATATAATAAATAATAGCAGATAAAGCTGCTCTATAAAAACACACCGTTTTCAAAAAACACAAATTTTAAAGATAATACAAAAATACTCCTTAATTAGTTTCATTAAAAAGGCAATAAAAGTGGGCATCAGAATATTTATCCGATTTTTTTATGAAAGTATTATTTATACAATATATATTTCATCTCATGTGTCTTTTCGGCGCTGCTGGGTATTTGCTAAAGAAAAAGAGAGTTAGGGGTATTAGAGTTAAAGTATTCCTTTGACAGCTGTTGAGAATATTATTATAACATTGCTCTCACCTCTTTTCTTCGCTTTATTAAAACTTGTAATAATTTTTGTAAATTAACTTGAAGCATTTCAGCCATGCCACATTTTTCAGCCTTATATAACTTTGGTGTTCTTTTCAAGAGTATTTCGCATGCGTTGAACTTAGTTCACCTACCCCAACTTCTTTTAGTTCTTGTATTATTTATGGCACGAATATCAGTGCCACATGCTGTGCCTCAAGGAGCACTTTTCGTGCTGGTTCCTAACGCACGTGTTGCCTGTGAGCAGATGGAGTTTCAGAATGGGAAGGAGCTGAAGTGAAGCTTTTTATTAAAACGCCTTCGGGCTGACGTGACATTGAATCTGACAATGCGTGCGAATCGTATTATCGTAAAGAACGAAAGGGGAAGCGTACGCAAAAAATGCGAATTATTATTTAGTAAAACTCATACAGGAGACAGCTCAATATATTATTCAATTAGCTTGTAATTATGCATCAATGAAATTCCATTAGAGCCTGCTGCTAACAATAATATTTTGCTACAATTTCCCAAAAAGCCTCAAACCGATTGTTTGCACAGTGGGCCGTGAGTCATTTGTTTATTGTTTCAGCGATATTGACGGCATCGGGAGGGCGGCGAACATTTTAAAATGATTGAAAAATATTATTCCATTCATTGACAGCTGCGGCGTTGCATATTAATTTGCATATCTGGATCATATGTGTGGTGTACTATATATACGTCCACGTGGAATAACAAACAATTGACCACGTTCGAGGTTTTTTGAATTATTTTTAGATGTAACTGCAACTGTCGAGCATAAATTGAGCCCGCCTCTAATTTAGTTATGTGGCCTAACGAAAAACCCATTTAACTGTATTTATTACAGTTAAATTGCCAAAATGCATAACAATTACTGAGTGTGTCTGTGTTTGCGAGATGGATTGGTTGCCAGATAAACGCTAATTATGGCATTACTATTTATAATAATAAGCATAAACAGCAAATGTGAATTGCCGATTACTAATGAGGCTAGATAAATATTCATTTGTGAGTGCATTTTATGTTAAACAAGTTAATATTCATTTCAATTTATGGTTCATTTCAAAGCGAAGATGCTCTTGTCATAATTGTCTATTTAAATTATCATTTATATATTAGAAACATACAATTTTATATGAGTTTCAATTAGATTTCAAAACTAGGGCTAATAACTCAAAAAAAAAAAAACATCAAATTCCATCAATTTCATTAATCTGAAACTCTGCTAAGAGCATGTTCATTATGCGCATAGTTCTAATTATAAACTTTTTCTGTTTCTAAACTTTCGTTATAACTTTGCACTTTATGATATTCTAGCACTTACTGCAGCTCTGTCATTCTCCTCCAACTTTAATTATAACTATAATCTGCACGTGTATTGAAACAGCAACAAAAGCCTTCGACCGTTAGCGACAATTATAGTAAACAACAAGTTTGAATAATAGTAAAAATTGAAGCAAACAAAAATACAGTTCACCAGCAGAGAATGCCAAAGCCACACAAACCGAATGTTAACCGCCAAAGAGGAGAAAAGAGACAGAGACAGAGAGAGAGTGTAGGAGAGAGAGTAAGAGTGAGAGAGGGGAAGAGAAAAACAGTTATAGAGAGCATTTGGCCAGACATTCAGACGGTCACAATGGAGCTGACAACAATATCCCAAACGCGTTCAACTCGATGACCCCAATAGAAACAAAACGCATCTCTACCTCACTTTTATACCTCCCTCTTCACAACCCCCTCTCTGCAACCCCTCTCTCATGCTATTTGCTTCTCTTGCCCCTCGGTCAAAACTAACCCATGGTCACTGCTAAAAAGAACATTTGTTGCAAGTGTCGCATGCTGCATTTATTTTGTCCCTTTGGCTTTGTTCAAAACTTCATTCGAAAAGCGTGGACAACATGCACTTGAAAAAATAGTCCACAGCATGGCAAAAAATAAATAAATTATTTTTTAACAATGCATTAAAAATAAATATTGTTTGGTTTTCATTTTAATCAGCCTAAAACTGTTGCTTGTATAGTATATCAGCTTAATAGTTTATTACAAAATAGATTTTTGCAGTGTATTATTCTGCATGCCATCTCATGCAGCTGCCATTGCTTTAGCCGCGTTTTATTTCTGTTGTTTATGCTTCAGACTTTGTTGTTTTCATAGCTCCCTCTCCCTCTCCCTCTCTGTATTGGCCTGCTTCTTGCGCTTAATTTGGCATTTGTTGCAGCTTCATTGATTTTGTGTGGTTCTCGCTGGGCTGGACATGTCAGACTCTGCATGAATTGTCTATAAATTTAACACCAACATTAGCTACTGCGTCTCACGCCGCACATTCAGTTGGAGGCAATTCAATTTTGCATGCCCTGGACAATTGCATTCCAGCGTCTGAGGCAACAATCTGGAATTGTAATTCTGGCCAACAAATTGGCCAGGCTATAAATTATAAGCTCAGTTGCCTGGCAAATGCCCCAGCACTTGGCTCCGGCCTCTACAGCATTATCATATCGATGGGGCCTACCTGCAATCGCATACACCGCAAACAGGTACTAAGGACCTTAGGACACTTGATGCGCTCACAGCTCCAGCTCTCTCTCTCTCTCTCTCTCTGTCTCTCTCTCTCTCTGTCTCTGTCTCTCTCTCTGTCTCTGTCTCTGTCTGTCTGTCTGAATTGAGCCCTGCGCTCTATGCTGCCTTACGTTAATTGCATCAAATGGAGGCCAGGTCAGCTAAGGCCTCCGCCCCGAACCTCTGTCTAATATGCTAATTACACTGCAGGCAATGCCCAAATCGGATAGGTGTTTGCACGTATGTGAGTGAAAGGGACATAAAGAGAAAGAGACAGACACAGAGAGAGAGAGAGAAAGAGAGAGAGAGAGAGAGAGTGGTATATGTGTCTAACTGCAATGCGTTAGCTCGTAGATTTTTGTTTGAATTTTGGGGGGAATGGCAGCCTTCAGTAGGCGTGACGTTTGCGTTTCATTCTCTGCCTCTAAGCCGCTTTACTGAAGTATATCTATTCCCCCTCCCCCTTGGCAGCCCTGCTGTCTAACTGCCTGGCGCCCGTCTAATTAATTATACTTTTCAATTGTATCGCAAACAATGACAATGACATTTGCACCTACACTCACAGCCACATTTACCCATTTCACTTTGTGCCCGCTTATCGCCGTGGCATACTTTTGGCTGCTATAAAACAGAAACTTTCCCTGCGATAAGCGTGATAAGAAGAAGAATTTATTTGCCTGCGACTTAGATAAATATTTCTAGGGGTGTTTATCGTAAATTTAGCACAAGCTGAAAAAGTTTAATTGCCAAAACGTGAACATGAAGTCAATGAATTGCTAGAAAAACTAAGCGCATAATAAACCAAATTTTTCATTTTATTTTCATGTTGAATATTGCAACAGGAGTTGGGCCAGCGAGAGTTGAGCCAGCAAGGGTTTGGCCAGCGGGTGTTAAATAAACATAAATAAAATATTTAATTAAATAAAAAACATTAAAACATAAATAAAATATTTAATCAAATAAAAAACATTAAAAAAAATTTTTAAAAATCAATAAAATTAATAAAACCAATAAAATCAATAAAATTTATAACAATTAAAATCAATGACCATGACTCATTGCTGTTACAGTTATAGTTGAAAAGACTGTAAGCACACGCACCCACTAGACTTCTGAACCACACGACTGCATACCCAAACGCCAGTCTTTGCACTAAAGCTGAGAACTGCACGCAGTCTGGGCTCTCCCCTTAGATCGAGCTTTGACGAGAAGAGAGCGCCTCAATCAATGAGCTTCTACTGCGGAAAGAGCAATTAAGCTGTGCGAGCATGGCGCACGCATACAGCTGCTGACTGCGCTGCTGACTGCGACGCTCTCTCTCTTTTTCGCACAGACTGCACAAGCGTACGCACATAAGCAGCGCTCAAACGCTCTCTTTAACTTGCGCTCTCTTGTTGGCTCTCTAAGCAAAAGCTCAAGTACCGATAGAGCACAGATCAGAATTACAGTTACATACCTGCTGTCAGAGGCGGAGACAGCGCTTTCAGCTTAGGCGGTTTGAAAATTTAATATAAATATGTATATTTTCTGATCATAAATGTGTTGGTTTAATTTATAATTACATCAATTTTTATTTTTTTTTTATATTTAATTTCATAAATTATTTGCTACGGTTATTTAAAACTATTCGAAATAAATTTTATATTGAAAATCTCGCCATTTCTGCCAGCACTGCATTTAAGCAGCAATGCGAGTTGAAATTAAAAATTTAATAAATATACTTTAAGCTATACTACAAACAACCAAACTAAATTAATAAATTATTAAACATTAAATACTAAAATTATTGTCAAATATATTTCATACAAAATAAAATAATTTCCACACTTTCTCATGATATCTATACTATCATTATAAAATCTTGAATTAATTCGCCCACGGCCAGGAAAGCAAAATGTTGGCAAATGCCAAATAATGCATGTTAGGGTGTGTTTGTACAACTAGACACAACAAATTGCCCATGGCCAATAATCCCATATAAATAGCCGCAATAGAGCAACAAAAACAAATATAGTAGTAATATTGCACAGACTTGGCTAATTACGCACAGATCTCAACGCACAAAAGCAATAAATATTGTATTGACAAATCAAGATGTTTTTATCTGCTATTTAGGGGTTTTGCCTCTGGCATCGTTTGACCAGCAATCAGTGAGCCACGCCCACTTCCATCGCCCATTGCCCAGTGCCCACATTGTACTACAAAAACATCTACACAATGAATGAAGCATAACAAAAGGCACAGAGAGCTAGAGCAGAGGGAAAATCACTTCATTATATGGATTTCTTTTGATATCATTAATCTTTCGAGTTGGAGAAGCCAATGACTGAAGAGTAGGAGAACCCGGAACTCTATTCATTTGAAGAGCTAATAAATGTGTTTTTGGCCATTGGCCAAATACGCAACTAATAACTAATATATAAAAACATAATTGTGATTTACTTCTGCATCTATTAGTTACAAGGCGTATAAATTTTCATTACCATTAGCTCCAAGCGTGACTTTCAGTTGTATTCCATAAATTTATGCAATGATTCAAGCGAACAAGAGATTCGCCATGGCACTGATTCGCTCTGCCCTTTTTAGCACTGATTTAAATGGATTTCCCAAACCAAGAGGAAACGCTACTCTTAACAAACTGAACCTGTTGGTCGTTAAGAATGCACAAAGTGCATTTTCTGAATGTTCCCTTCAAAAGTTTAATGCACATTTTATGGCACATCTCACACGCTCGGAAAAGAATGAACAAATACATACATCTTCTCAGCTGGTTCAAATAGGTGGGTTCATAAAAACTCCTTAACTGTTCACTGAGTGAAAAAAAAAAACGAAATTTGTATTCAACTTTAATGAGTTTTCTTTCGAATTCAATGAAAAATTGGCTTTTTCAACTTGAATCTCACTCTCTGCACCTTTCTTTAAAATTATTTGCTTCTAAATTGAGTTGCTCGTTACGTGCACTTTGCTTTATTCTGTTTAGTGCGTGAAATTCGCCTTGATTTATGCAACAATTGCAAAAGTTGTTTACCCAAAGTAGCTCTTAGAGAAAATGAACTGGAAAAGCTTCAACGGAGCGCTGTAAACTTAATAAAGACTGATGAATTTTAAAAAATGAAAAATCTTGTATACAAAATGTAGATAACTAAAGATAAAGATTCCTCATTTAATAATTTAAGAATGAATAAAACAAATCTAATAAAAGTTTATTATTTTTAAAAATAATAGATAGATATAAAGAAATACATGAATATATTTAATTTAAATTTGTGATTATTGATCTATAATTTACAGTTGATCTAGAAATTTGCATATATTTTTAATCGTTTTCATAATTGAGCAATAAATAGATTTAATAGAAATGTATTTCAGCTAAATTTTTTATTTTACTTCAACTAATTATAACAATAAAGTTTGCTAATAGAACACAAAGGCATGCCAGTTAAAACGAAATTATTTAACCATTAGCATGTTTTGAGCTTGAGAAATGAATTTGCTTCGTTATTCAGTGTAGAAATATGCCCTCAGTCAATGGGAAAGCTATTAAAAATTATTCATTAAATGCAACACAACAAGAAATGTGCAGACTGAATAAAAATGAAACGAGGCAAACGATGGGGCAACAATTGTGATGTAGCTGCCTGCCTGCCTGCTTCTTTCAAAAAGTGCCCCGCGAGGAGCGGCAGCAGCGCACAAAAGTATGCAACGAAATTACAAAATTTACAAGGGTTTCTGCACCCTTGGCCTGGGGGATGCATCGCTAGATCGCTAGATTGGTGGCACTCAACGTGAGTCGAAACGGAGTCAAGCAGAAAAGCAGCCTGCCAGGCAGCCAGGCAGTCAGGCAGCCCAAAAACTAACTAGACTTTCACTTTATTATTCATGAAAAGTGAAAAGCGCATAGCACGAGCAACGGCAACAGCAACAACAGCCGCAGTTGGAGTTTTGGGATTGTCGAAATGACTGGCGAGAAAGGCGATGTTGTGATGTGGGTTGTGCGGATGAAAATTAAATGAAATTAAATGCAGCGAACGGTAACACGTTCTCTCGACTATATCTATAGCTCACAGGCGCTCTATCTCTCTCTCTCTCTCTCTCTCTTTCACTGTCTGTCTCTGTCGCTGCAGTGGTATACCGAGCATTCAAATATAATTGCACGCACCTCAAACACAAAGCACAAAATGTGCAAAGCCTGCTGCCAGTTGCTTTAATAAATTTTAATTAATTTCGCACAGCATGGCATATAATTTTTATAAATAAACAACACTAATCGTTGCCAGTTACACACACAAACACACAGACACACACATACGAAAACAATTTGTTTCTATTAACGAAGCTGCGCCTACAAATGGCGATTCATTTATCAACGGACATGGACACGGACACGGACACACCTGGGCAATTGATGATGGTAGGCGTTATACACTCTAACGGCAAAAACAACTTAATTATCAACGACAGTTGTATGTGCTCCAAAATACCCTATCAATTTTATAAAGGCTGCGAAATAAAATAAAAAAATTAAATAATATTATAAATTGCTATATAATATCACATTTATTTTAGCCAAATGTATTATAGAATTATTTTATAAACAACTAAAAACTTATAGTCTCGTTAATAGTAGTTCGATACTCAGGCAACGTCTTTTCAATCGTAAGCTTTGCCTCACCCCTCCCTCTACTTAAGCTATCAACTAAGCTAACTCAATCTGGAGTCATATGACAGGCACAGACATATCTAACTGGGGGCAGTGAGAGTTACGCACACACTCAAGCAGCCAAGACAGCAGCACATGTGTTTTGGCATTGTAAACGGCACACCAAACACACATGCGTAGGCAAAGGTGTAGGTGTAGGTGTAGGTGTGTGTTTGTGTGTGTGTGTGTGTGTGTGTGTGTGCTGCCCGTCATCAACGACGGCCAATTTGAAGTCATCACTCAGCACTGACAAACAAGCAGCCAAAGGCGCAGATCCAAAAACCCAGACGCAGAACTCAAAGCCCAGCCTCAGTCCAGCGCAGCCACACTCTGAAAAATAAAGAAAATTAATAAAAATAAAGCTTTTCATATATTTATTCAATGTTATTCGAGTGCAATCTAAATAGGAATTAAAAGTACAGTAAGCGTATACCGTAAACAGTAAAATAAGAATTAAATTTAAATTGAAGATCAAGATATCGGACGATAAAAATAAAAGAAAAGAAAATTGAATAGGATCAGCAATTTTCTATTATGCTATAATTCCCGTACAACTCCGAATAGCTTTTTATTATTTAGATATACAGATTTGGTATAATTTAATTTACAGATTAATATTTGTATTCCTTCTTTTCTTTTATTTACAATATTTTAAACACTTAAGTTAAAATGCGAAAGAGAATAACTATTTAAAATTTGTTGCAAACTATTGTATTTTACTTTAATCTCAAAAATTAATAAAAATTAGCTTTTTATTTATTTATTTATTTAGGTGTTTTATCCTAATGCTACAAGTATAAAACTAGCTATTCGTGCTGAATTTAAACATATCCAATACGGTATTGAATAAGTGAATTTTAATAACTTGATTTAAATCTGATCAAAATTTTTAATACCAAATTTAATTGAGAAGAGGTTCGTTATTGAATGTAGAATTTTCTGGCTCACTGAACTTTTGACACAGGAAACTCGTGACTCAGTAACGAAAACTCTTTATTTTTTTGCAGTGCACTGATAAGCGCGGGCAACAGTAGAGAGAGAGAGAAAGATAGGTGAGGGAAATGGGACTCGTAGTTCGTCCATAGGTATAGGTAAAGCTTGGCCAAAAGTTGGCAAGTCAGCGTGGCGTGCGCCGCCTGCTGCCCCTGCAAAAAAAGCAAAAAAAAAAGTAAGCTGAACATTACTCACAAAAACACATCAATTATGCGGTTCAACATGCGCATGAGTGTGTGTGCAGGAGTCTTTATTAATGACAGTTAAAGTGTCAGAGCCGTGTGCGTGCCACTGCAGGTGGCAAAAGCAACGGGCAGCAGGTATCACTCGGGTATCACATGATGCGCCCGCCACGTGATGCCAACTGCTGGGGGCTCATGTGCTCCATTTGAGTAATGCTCGCTTGTCAAATTTGGCCAAAACGGACAGCCATAAGTCAAGTATTGGCCACGGACGCAACGAGCTGGTTCCAGTGCTAACCATTGACCACAGTTGAACCGGACATAGCCGATTGGAGCAGCTCGTTGCGATCCCTGTTGGCTTTTAATATGTTTGTCAATTTGATTTGCGGTCTTAAGTCAAACAAGTCAAAGCCAATAACGGAGAGTTGCAAATTGCAACTGGCAGCTGCAGGCGCTCAAGAAAAGCACACAATAATTTCGATTTAATTTTAAGCATATTAGTATTCCTAGGGTATTTGCAGTTGGTCACAGTATGCAAATAACATTGAATCTGGATTTTAGCTAGAGGTTGCATTATAATATATGAAATCATAAGATACTATATTAAGATAGTTTTTCGTTTACCTGCGGCTTTTAAAATAGTTTCAACTTATGTTTAAACTTATGTTTATATATATTTATTCAAAAGAAATCTAACATGAATTAGTAACATACATAAATAAATCATAAACAGACTATACAGAGCTTTACATATCCAAATCTAATCAGGTCATAAATGAAATTTAAAGATATTCATGCTCTGCAAATACAAGCAAAGAATATAAGGTAAGTAAACTCTGACGTGGCAAAAAGTTCTGCCTCTGCCTTGTTTGTCTTTATGTGCAGCGCGCAGAATTAGCATAGCTTAATTACAAGCACATATTTGGCAAAACATTATTAATGAAAATTATGATAGTTTTATAATGAACATGCACAAATACTTATGCATTATAATCGAATTGTCATGCAGACAGCCAAAACCCAAACTCAAACTCAGCCCCTGGTGATTCGTCAAAATATCGTATGCCTGCAGTTATGGAAATGTGTATTAAGCTGGCATATGCGAAGCCAACGCAATGCCATTCAGTTTAATTGCTATCGAATGTAGCAAAACAACAGCATATATTTTCATTCACACACACACACACACCCACCTCTATACGAGTACATGTGTGTGTGTGGGTGCTTCCGTCATGGGCCGCTGGAAAGTGTGCTATAAATTTGATGCCCTGCCAAGAATGGGCTAAACTGTAGACTGAACGTATGAATGACTTTCATTACTATTTTGATGTGAGATGCTTTAGCATATACTTCAGTTATTGTGTTTTTTTTTTTTTGCTTTCTCTTGTTGTCATTGTTAGATATTCATGGAGGGTAAAACAACAAGAGGGAATTGTGTATCTGAACGTATCCATTGTAATCAATAGACTTGTAGCAAAAGCTGCTCTAACTAATTGATGTGCACTGTTTGGGGAGTGTGGAACAGGGTATGCCTGGTTTGCATGCTAACCTACAATTTGCCCGCCCAGAGGAGAGGTTTCATTGAAAATAAATGATGGCATTATTTTGATTTGATGTTTGCTTTGATTGCTCTACCCAAATGATGTTGAGGTAGTGCACAAAAACAAACACTTCTCCCTCTGGCTCTTCTCTTCCCGCTCATGGCATGCTTGACTGATTTGGCTTGTCATTCAATTTCATGGTCAGTGGCTTTTACTTGAAAAATGAAAATCTTGCATTGCCATTCTGGCATCTTCATTGTCCAATGTCAAATTGATTCCAACTGCCAGCTGGGCACACTTTCTTTGTGCCTAAAATGAGGCCCTGAAATGATGCATGGAACTAAGCTGCCATTGAAATTCTTCAAAGTAAACCATGTTAAGTGGTTCGAACTCAACGCAACACAAAAGCGCACCACCAACTATGCCAAGCATCTGCCCCACTGAGTGGTTGCAACCTGCAGCAGTTGATGAGCTGGTTGAGAGAGTTTATGGTTGGCTGCGAAGCTTAATAAGCCCGCTAAGTGGGCAAAGTTATGTCTATGAAATTAATAGTGTTCATGGAAATGAAACATGCAAAGCAAAAGTGTAAAGTTGCTTTAACGGCTTTAAAAAAATTGCACTTAATTAATACAAAATTCTATTGGCAAAAGTTTTTAAAAAAGTTTACAATTTATTTTTGTAAAAAGCGTTGATTTATTTTAAACAGGTAGTGAAGAATCTGTTCAAAGCTAAATAAATTACTAAACTATTTTTATAAATTTGCTCGAAAAACCAAATAATATGCTTAAATTTAGTGATTGTAATGGAATAATTTAAATAATCTTTATAAAATAATTATTTTATTTAATGATTCAAGAAGGCAAAAAAATCAAACGAATTCAAACAAAATATGTATTCCCATATTATTATTATTATTGCATTACATTCTGTTTTGTAAATTTAAATTTATGCTTATTGTTTATGCACTGCTCTGCATATTATATTAGTGTAAATTGTTGAAGCGTTAGCGTTACCTAAAACTGCCCCCACTCCACAGGCACACAGACCACTAACAGCTAATAAACGGTAAATATTGAAACATTTACGCGCACGCAATGCTTCCAGCTGAGAGTGAGTAGGGACCAGAGAGCTGCAACGATCACAAATTTTTCAATCATACCCGATCAATGAATCGGATTTTTTGTGTCCGAAAATTTTACTTCAGCAAAATCGAATGCTCGTAAGCGAGTGTGCTCGAAACGAATTTTCAGTTCGATTGCCTCTTGCTTGTTTCGTACATGATTGGGTTTGATCGAACTTTTTGTTTGAGCAGCAAAGAATGTTCAAGGGAACAGGTCTGATCACACTGTTGCTGTTCGACCGGCATGGGTCGGTTCGAGTCAACCCGAGCTACCTACTTCGGCATGACCCGAACGTATGATGCACTTGCTGAACATTTTCAGTTTGCTTGTCATAGTCGGTGGCTTAACAAGCATTATTATGAAGGACGAACAAACATACATAGTATGTATGTATATGAAATAATGTTTTTGTTAATATTATTAGCTAAAAAAAATAAATACATAAAATTATATTTTTGTTAATATTATTAGTTTTAAGAAAAATAAATAAGTTATCTTTTTGTTAATATTATTATTATTTATTAATATCATTTGTGTAAGGAGCGTTTGGGCACCACTGCTCAAAAAAAAAAACCAAATATATTTGTATGTATTTACATACGTACATACAAATTATATACACATTTCACAACGAAATTCTCGATCTGATTGCATCATTCACACTCTTTGCAAGCGCAGCATGACCGAAGTCTGAGTTTAATGCTTCGGCCGTGTCGTTCGTTTTTTTCCGTTCAAGCATTTTCGAGCATCATGCTCGAACCAAACAATCAGTTTTGACCAGTGCGTCGAGCAAGCAAGCTGACCGAACGAACTCGGTTCGGATTATGCTGCAGCTCGTTCGTGATTGGTTTTGCGACGACCTGTGCTGAGTTGTGAATGGTTTGCACAAAGTCTGATCGAGCAGGCTCGAACATACCCTTTGCAGCTCTCTGGTAGGGACAGAGAGAGGCAGAGAGAGAGAGAGAGAGCAGAGTAAGGAACTGAGACAGACAATTCAAGCTCAGTGCTCTCAAGTGAATGGCAACACTACGATGCCAGCTCAAGTGTAATTTCCATTGTTTACACTTGCACGAATATGTATACACGCAGAGAGAAAGAGAGAGAAAGATGGAGAGAGGGAGAGAGAGAGAGAGAAAGAAAGAGAGGGACAAACAGACATATGTGTAGATGCAGATAGAGTCTATATGGAATACACTTTTATTGTGATGTGGTGTAAAAATAATCTATTACAGCACGACAGCGATAACAGCACGCACACTAAAAAGACACACAGGACGATGCCAACAACAGTGCTCAACAATAGTATGCGGCAGAGCTCACAATGTTTGTGGCAGCCACTCAATGTGCTTGGATGGCGGGGGAGGGTGGCAATCAGCGTATGACGCGTCGTTGACAATCATCAATTACTCAAACTGCACTGGCACGCACTTTTATTTGCCATGGGCACTGCGAGAAAAATGTGATGTATTTTAAGATATTTATTTATTTCTTACTTAAATATCTTTTACAATACGAATACTTATAATTTACTCACTTAAATCTTAAATTTACACAAATCTTAAATTGGTAGATTTGTTTAACAATTTTGGTAGGCTTAAAAGATACAATTTATTTATTAATAACAACATCAAAGCAATTAAAACAATATTAAACTGTTTGCATTATTTTTTCGAGTGTAAATATTTTGCATAAGCAGAGCCTGTGGGCAAGCAGCGAAATGCACTGCGCCTGCGGCTCGACAACAAAAAATGGTTAACGTATCAGCACTCTTCATCACAAACACACACACACACATATATATGTATATATATATACTCTCATGCACACACACTTAGGTAGAGATGCATTCATGCACTCTCTGCGGTCTGAAGTATGCAATTAAGTGCTTAATGTGTTTATTAAAAGTGAAATGGCAAACAACTTTTCATGCCCCTTTCTACTCCATCACTCTCTGTGAGAGTACCTGCATGTGTAGGTGTGTATGTGTGTGTATATGTGTGAGTGTTTTTTTTTTTTTTTTTTATTTCATTGGTAAAGATAGAAAGTAGTAGTAGTAGAAAGTAGTATTTACAAAAAGAATAGGAAAGATAGTGTGTAGTGAATAGTGTAGTGTAAGGGAGGCAAATCCGTTCGATGTGCGGGTGGCCGTTGAGCATTGCATCGCACACCGAGGAATATGCCTACCCAGCGACTCTGCGCTCTCTTTCCGCGCGGCGGAGTTCTGCCGTGACCGCCTCTGCATAGGCACCTACTGCCTCCCAGTTGGAGCTGCTCTCCAGCATGAGGGACACCAGGTTGTCCGTAGAAATTGCGGAGTTCAATGCCGTCTCCAGAGCCCTTCTTCCGTCTGCGAACCTTACGCAGTTAAAGAATACGTGCTGTGCGTCCTCGGGTTGATTGCACGCTGGGCAAAGGTCGCTATCGTCGTGCCCGAACCTCATAAGGTAGCTTCTAAAGCACCCGTGGCCTGTCAGAAGCTGCGTGAGCCCAAAGTGGAGCTGCCCGTGCTTCCTGGCTATCCAATCGCCGATGGTGGGGATCAGGCGGTGCGTCCATCGCCCTTTGGTCGAGCTGTCCCAGTTGGCTTGCCATCTTGCCGTGCTCTGTTGCCTTAGGCCACTGCGTGCCGTTCTGCTCTTGTCCGCCGTTTGGTACAGCTGTGTAGCTTCCCTTGCGAGCTCCTCCAGAGGCAACATCCTCGACAGCACCAGTGCGGCGTCGTCTGAGACCGTTCTGTACGCGCTACAGACCCGAATGGCGCAGAGTCTGTACGTTGCCTTCATCTTTCGACAGTAGGAAGGCACTGTGAAGGCCTTCGACCAGATCGGGGACGCGTACAGTAGGCTCGAGCGAACCACACTCATGAGCAGCCGTCTGGTCACCTCTTTCGGTCCACGGAGGTTGGTCATCAGCCGTGAGAGTGAGTTGTAAGTGGATACGGCCTTCCTGTTGGCGTGCATCATGTGCTCCTTAAAGCACAACCTTGTGTCAAGGATTACACCTAGGTAATTGATGCTCCTCTTGGACGTTATTTCCACTGGGCCGACCTGGATGCTTGCAGTTTCCACCCTCTTGCGGCTACTAACCAGAACTGCTTCAGATTTGTGCGCTGCCAGTTGCAGTCCGGCGTTCTCTAGCCACTGAGCGATGGTGGCGATACAGCGGTTGCTGATTGCTTCCACTGCCCTTAGCTCTTTTGCGATCGTCACCAGTGCAATGTCGTCCGCGAAGCCCACTAGTCGAGCATTGCCAGGGAGTTTGATGCGTAGCACCTCGTCGTACATCATGTTCCAAAGGAGTGGGCCCAGCACTGACCCTTGTGGAACTCCTGCCGTGATCGTGTAACTTTCCTCTCCTTCAGACGTGTAGTACTTCAGCACCCTGTTGCTCAAGTAGCTGCGCACGACGTTGACCAGGTAGTCAGGGATGCTGAAGTGCTCCAATGCGGCGATAATTTGGGGCCATTTCGCAGAGTTGAAGGCGTTCTTGATGTCTAGTGTAACGATAAGGCAGTATTCTTTTCCTCCACCTCTCCACCTCTTCCCTTCGATGGCGGCGGTTGCCATGTTGACCACTTCCTTTACCGCATCCACCGTGGACCTTGCTCTTCGAAAGCCATATTGCGAGGGTGACAGATCTCCCGCGTCTGTTAAGGCTGCTTGGATTCGGGCGCAAATAAGCTTTTCAAATACTTTGCCGATGGAGTCAAGCATGCATATTGGCCTGAAGGATGACGGGCTATCCGGAGGTTTGCCTGGTTTCGGGATGAGGACAAGGTGCTGCACTTTCCATCTGTCTGGGAAAACTTCTTCCGTTAGGCATTCGTTAAACACCTCTGCCACAGCTTCGGGATGGAGTGTCAACACTAGCTTAAGCGCCCGGTTGGGTATGCCGTCTGGGCCAGGAGATTTGCCGCTCTGTAAAGTATTGGCAGCAGATACGACCTCTGAAGCAGAGATGGCGTCAAACTGTGTGGGTGAGCGGGGGCGGGCAGGGGGTGGCAGGATGCTTCCAGCTGGGAAGAGGGATGCCACGATTTCCCTCATCCTCGAAGGCGCCGTTGGGGCGGAGCCTGCCCAGGCCTTGGTTTTCTTCACAATTGTTTGGTATGCCTTGCCCCAGGGATCCGCATCTGCCGTATCGCACAGCTCTAGGAAGCAGCGTCTCTTGCTTGACTTAATTGCCTTTTTCAAAACTGCCCTAGCGGCTCTATACATTATTTGCTTTTCTGCGAAGCTGGGCGTGCCCCTCGCTCTTTGGTATCTTCTGTTGGCTTGAAGGCATCTTTTCCGTGCTTCGCTTATTTCCTCCGTCCACCAGTATGTTGGAGTGTGGTGTAGCCTGAATGGATGTCTTCGTACCATACTTGCATCGCAGGCTTGCTGCAGTGAGCTTGCTAGCTGATCTGCTCTGGCCTGGGCGGTGCCACGTGTGGACAGGGATCCGAGGGAGGATGTCAGCTTACGTGTGTCGAGTGTATCGGGCCGATACGCCGCTCTACCTGGCACTCGCACGTTCCCGGATCTTATACCGAAGGCGCATGTTATCGCTTGGTGATCACTCGCAGTGTAGTCGTCGCAGATCTGCCATGAAGATGATCTGGCCAAGGAGGGACTGGCGAAGGTCAGGTCGATGATTGAGCCTACCCCTGCTTTCATATAAGTGAACTGGGTGCCCGTGTTCAGCAACTTTACGTCCAGGGATGCGAAAGACTCGAGCAGGATCTGGCCTCTATGGTTGGTAGACTCGGAGCCCCACTCTACTGCCCATGCGTTGAAGTCCCCCGCAATTACAGCTGGCTTCCGCGATCTCGCTTCTGACGCCAGTTGCTGTAGGGCGGCTGTGAACTGTGGTAGGCTGAGGCTTGGCGGCAAGTAGCATGAGAAGAACCAGGTGGAGCCGACTTTGGCCAGTGCGAAGTGGTCGTAGCTGAATCGTTCAGCGACTGATCCGTATTGACCGTCCAGCACCCAGATCGACGATTTCCCAGTGATGTCTGGTATCCATTGACCCGTGTGTTCGGCTCTGTAGGGCTCGCTCAGTAGGGCAACGCTGATCATGTGTGAGTGTGTTGCAGTGGTATTGTTGTTATTGTTTTGGCTGTTTATATTGCAGCATTTTGCTGCCCGCAGCTCACATGAAACTCTCAGCGTGCATTCGCCTAGGTGCCAAATGCTGTCCACTTTTGCCACCCTATTGTTATGGCAGTTGATGGCCAAAGGGCATAACAGAGTGCTTAGCAGAGGGCTTATTTATATAGCAAACTGTACCAAATAAATATGTTAATTAATATAATTTTATAGAATTTTATTATATTTTTATATTCTTAATAAAAGGTGCATATTTTGAATACATATTTTATTCAAAACAATTTGTAATCTATACAATATGTTCAAAGCCAACTTCAATTTTAATGTATATATAAAATAATTAATTTGTATTTTGATTACTTGCTTTTTAATAGCGCCTAAATATTGTCGTTTACATCAATCTCAGCTTGGCAGTTGGTCGGTTTCAGCAAACATTTTGTCAATTATATTGTTAAACAAAGCCATTAAATTGTCATGTGTTGATGTCGAAAACTTTCGCCTTTTGCCACTCGCAAAAATGCATCAAGCATACGCACTGTTGGGGGCGAAAGTTCAAGTGACTTGTGCACAACAACAACAACAACAACTGTAACAATATTGTGCTGACTTTAACTGTTCTGTATTTGTTGTTGTTATTGTTGCTGTTTATCCGTTCATGTCCTGTTACAAAAGTTAAATATGCCATTTGGAGTCTTTTAGATGCTAGATTTTGCTTGAAGCCAACGCAGCCAGAGTCATTTCCTTTGAGACGTTGTGCTTGTGTAAGTAAATGTATATGTATTTGTGTGTTTAATGCCATTAAGTGCAGATCTTTACAGTATGTGTGCATGTGTGAATGCTGTAGAAAGTTTTGCTGTTTCCGCATTGCTGTGTTTTGAGCAATAGTTTCCAGCACAATTTTTCCTGCATGTTGCCATTTAAATGACCAGAAAATTATCACAAAAATTGTATTTTCAGTTTGAGCAAATCCTGCATCAGTTAGCAAAGCGTATGTTCAAATAATACAATTATAACAGCATATGATATGTGCACACAGAAAGGAAATAATAGAAAAATTGACTATAAAAGGGAAAAGGCGATCAAATTCTTTAATTGCTTGCTCTTTGTATTTTGAAGATCAACCTAAAGGCGTTTGTTGCTCTGCCTTTCACCATTACAATCTAGAATTCTCTAATACAATTAAACAAAAATATGCATATATTTTTAAAGTTGAAGAGAATTTAATATTTTCAGAAATGCGTTAAAAATGATTTTCACATTTTCAGCGCATTTCTCGCAAAACAAAATCCGTAACCAATATGCCAAAAACGAAAAACAGAATTTGAAACCGAGCATGTCTGTAAACTTTTTGCACGGTCAAAGCCGCAGCCGCTGTGAATATTATTAATAAACCACATAAGCAGTCAGATAGCAAATATTTCCATCTCCCACCCGAACCTAAAGCCAATGGCAAATGTTAGAAACCGCAGATAAAAACCCAAATATGCAGCATCGACAATATTCGCAAGCATCGAAAACGTAACGAAAACAAAAAACTATGAAAATACCATAAATTTTCCACAGACATAGACAAAAACTTTTAAGCGCTGAGTCACCCACACAGATACAAACCAACACACACTCATCTGACACAACCAGAGGAAGAGCAAACGGATTGTAAGAGACACAGGAGAATGTAGCGAAAATTATCCAAATGATGCATGCGAAAGTCAAAGCGGAAAATTGAAAGGTCCGTCGAGTTGCCTTCGTCCATTGCTCGTTATAATTAATGCCCGAGTAAAGTCAAATGTAGCAGCAAATACACTGAAAGAAAAGTACACAATTAAAGTATTTGACGTTATAGAAAATGGTGCACAGGTTTTAAATAAATAATAATAGTTAAGCAGCGAGAGTTTAACCAACGAGAGTTAGGCCTGCGAGAAATCGGTTAAGGAGAGTTCGGTAAGGTGGGTGAGATGGATAAGTATTATTATTATAATATATATTTACCTTAGATATTTGGTTAATTCAATAGTAATTTTATTATCTGCTGTTGGTTTCAGTGTAGCTGCTGCCACGGCAACAAGTTCCCCTCTCACCGTCCCCTCTAGCCCTGCGAAACTACTTACATGCACCACAAGCAGTCGAAATGCACCGACATTTGGCAATTGTGAAATTGAAAAGCAGCGCTCGCCATTCACATAAAGCTTCAAATTGCGCCACTCATTAGGGTTACAAGCAATTGGGCCAGACAGGAGTGTTCCCAGTTGCATTTCCACTTCATCTTCTGCTCAATCCATTGATTCACATGCAGGGCAAGCTAATTGGTTTGAAATTTGCAAGTGTCAATTATGCATTTGGGCGCAATTAGTAAGTGGTTTAAAGTAATAAATTTAATACGGATCTCTCAGATGTACGGTTCAATGGGAAAAGCCTTTTCTGCTCAGTTCGTTTTGTGCTCGGTCTGTTAGTCATGCAGTCAATCAGAGCAGAGATAGCTAAAAAGTCATTGGAGCTTACAATTTCATCAACAAAATGCAAGTAAAAAGCGCTGTGCAAATATTATGTCAGTGGCAATATTTACATTATTCGCATGCTCTTCAGCTGCTTTCGCACTTCGCACTTGCCTTTGACTTTCATTTTTGGCATTTGGCATTTGGCATTTTGCGATTCGCAATTCGCTCAACTTTTTTGCCAACTGTGGAAAAAAGTAAATAATATTTGTAAATATTTCACACCTTGATGTGATATTGCGAGAAATATTTTCCAAATGATTTGTTTGCTTATGTATTTGCCTTTATCTGTGTGGAATATTTTGTTGCGCAAGCCAATTTGCTGGCCAAAAACCGAACGCAAGGCCCAGAGTCAGGCCCGGGGGCGGGGCCAGGGGCGTGTTATGGTTGGAAGAGAACAGGAACTGAAGCACTCACTGTAATTGTATTTGCTTTTGTTGCTTCCTTCGCGTACTCGCAGGCAGACAAAGCAGACACACAGACAACATAGCGCAAATGTCAATACAAATAAATAAAACGCGCAGCAGATAGCAAAGAAAAAGCCAAAAGAGATGCAATAATATTGAATAAGCAAGGAAACAGTCTTTGATTAAATCAAATACATCGAGTTCAAATACGAAAATTGCATAAAGTAATGCAAATTGCTGTTTTAATGAGTCGCTAAGTTGATTACTTGAACGTTTCAACTAACTTTGCAAATGCAAATGGTAGAAGCTAACGCTTACAAGTCTGAAGGAACAAAATTTAAACAGAAACCTATTTATTTAGTTATTTATTTAAATATTAAAATTAAATTAAATCACAAATTATTATTGGTTTGATACAGAAAAAAAATATAATATGTATTTTTAATAAATAAAAACCAACTATTAGCTTAAAGTACAATGCAATATATTATAAAATAATTAATATAAATAAATAATTTAGTTTAAAGTAAAATAATATTTTTTTATTATTTAATTTATTTAATTTTATAAATTTTGATTCAAAACAATTTAATTGGGCAAACCCATTATCTATACTCAAACCATACCCAGCTCCGATATGTATCTAATTGTACTATATTGGAATTAGAATCTTAATAAATGAATTCTATATTAGATTAACATAACACAAATTACATTAATATTAATTCGCCTCACTTCGAGGCAATTTACTTTCAGTTTTTAAGATCTCTCACCTGACAAGAGCCTGCGGCTGATTTTATGTGCATACATATTAAAAATGCAGAAATTAACACAAATATTTATGCAGAGTGCAGAGGAACAAATTATTTACACACACCCACACAGGCGATGTAGGGGCAAAAAATAACGATGGTGTTGGTTTGGGTTTTAATGCCGGCACAGATTATAATAATGAAAAAACAAATAAATACACGATAGAGAAGGACGAGCCACTTGGCACTGCAGCCATGTACACCACAGCGTATGAGTATTTATATTTTTATTTGTATTTATGGCAGAAAGTTCTCTGTGTGTGAGTGTGTGTGTGTGTGCGTGAGTGTGTGTGTTGAACAAGGCGTGGGCATGGGAATCGCAAAATACGCGAGGCCAGCATGTAAAATTTTGCAAGTTTTGCTCTAAAATGCCAGAAAGCTTTTTGCATGTGAGCCATGTACGTGTTGCCAGTGTGTGTGTGCGGCTGTGTGTGTGTGCCTATAGCACCATTGTGGCACACAACTTCATGCCACTAATAGTGTTTATGTAGGAACTCTTTGGAGCACATGCTGAAGCACACTCACAATAATTTCTTTGTTCGGTCTCTGTACTATTTTGTGTGCCTTTGCGCCCCGTTTCACCTGTCGTCCAATGATAATTAAGTGTATATTACATACTGTATTCTGGCAAAAAGGGCTATAGTTAGTTCAACTCTTAGCCAAACTCTAATAGTTGGCTTGTGTGTTTTTATTAGCTACTGCATGTGTAATTTCTCAGGCAGCATCGGGAAGGCACATTGTGCAGTCATGAGTGGGTAAAGTATTGCACAAAATAATATTTAATTGATTCGAGAGCCTGGAAACTATTTCGAATCTACTTTCAAGAAAAATGAAGAAAATATGTCTGATATTTTATAAAAAATTTATAAAAACAAAATATAGAATCTTGACAATAATATAAAGATGTCTGCAATGTATTAAACAAAAAAAATTCAATTTGATAGACTTAAATTAATTTAAAAGAACAAATGATTGTAATATATTTTCTGCAACTTCAATTCTTTGTAATTAAATTTAAAAGGTATAGGGCATATAAAAACATATGTATATAAATGAAATAATATAACATTTTTCCCTTTTGTCTTACAACTTGTATCACTTAATCCTTGCTTTTGTCCTCCAGCACTTCACATTTATATAGACACCACATAGGTTTCTTTAAATCCATTTCCTCACCTTCACGTGCTCAGCGCCAATAAGCTTAATGATAAAAGAGTATAAATATTTATGGCATGCAAACAGGCGAAGAATTAGAAGAAATAAAAAACAAAAAACCTGCGTGTTTCGGCAGAACTACCCGTATAATTTAAATGTGCTGTAACACTTTAGTTTAATGGATTAACATGCGTTTGTCAGTTAAAAGTCAAGCCGCAAAATGGCCAATAAAATGCGGCAGTTGCTGATCGAAAGAGCTTTAAAGTTGTCTCCCATAAAAAGCATAAAAATATAATGTTCTCGTATATGCATACAAAGGAACAGCGAAGTAAACAACCCATTCGATAGTCGCATCGGCGTACAGTCAAGTCAGTGGCAAGTTTTGTGCAAAATTGTTTACCCAAGCGTTTGATGATGATGTCATCATCAGAGAGCATCCATAAGGGAGGGAATTTTTCCAAATTATGCATCATGCTGTACGACAGATATGCTCATATTCCTTTTTGTTGGAACTCCCAAACTTCCACTCATTGCAGAATCAATAACAATAAACAGAGTATACGATGTCTCCACTGAAACTCTCCGAGTTGAGACGTCTCGACGTCGCCTTTTTCCACTTGCCAGACGTCCCGCCAAACTGGCGCCAAAAAAATATATATACATATTTTTAGCAGTTTTTTTTTTCGGTTAGTTCCGCCTTCCGGTTTGGGGGTTGTTTACCAACTCATTTGATTGTTGAAGTTTCGTCTGACTTTTCTATCATTGGCTTTTCCTGATAGTTTTACCAGCTGGATTAACTTTTCTGCAGAGTTGCCAAAACACTTTTCCGCATGCATTCCAGTTTTAGAAGCTAATGCCCAAAGAAATTTGACTTTAAGTATTTACAAAACTGCGGATTTTCAAGGACTTTGGTTGGCTAATTGAATAAATCACCTGGGGCTGTTTGGCATTAATTGGATTTTGTAATTGAAAAGCCACAAAAGTTAAGAGCCTTTTTTATGTTTCTTAATTGAAAAATAATAGAAGAGTGTTTAATCGGACTTGTAAAGCCTGAAATTGTTGCCTGCAGCATTTATGTACTTTTCACTTTTATCTTAAACAAAGTGTTAATTAAATAATAATTATGTAATTATCAGCCGACAAGTGCAGCTGAAACAGAAGCCAAGAAGTAAATCTGTGGAAGCCTTTGAAATTGTTCTCAGATAAAAGTATATGTTTAATTAATCACAACGAATGGAAAACAATTTTTAAATATATAAATTATTATATGGTTAATTATATTTATTTATAATATTTGATAATTTTTGCACATCATATAAAGACAAATATTTAATAAATAAATATACATATAATATAATATAAATATTTATAAATTTACTTACAAATGTATAGCTAATAATATATTCTATTCTTAGTAAAACTACACAAACTAAAACTAAAACTGTCCAAAAGCTTAGAGTTGTTGATCTCATTTAATATTAAAATAATAATGATACGAAATCTCTTGAAATTCATAATAATAAGTATAATTAACTACATAAATCCAATCATCCAATCAGCTAAATACAAGCTAACATTACTTCAGTAAAAGGAATGTCATATAAGTGGATAATAAATATTTGTTCGCTTTGCTCTGTCAATTAAATAATAAATTAAGCTAGTGCCAAGTTGTAGTTGTAGTTGTTGCAGTTGTTGCAGTTGTGGGTTGGCCACTGCACATTTGTCTCCTAGTGCCATCAGTGTGGTCGTCATTATCGTCATGGCGTCGTCATGCCATAAAAAGCTTTGCGCGTACTTGCACCCAAATGGAATGCAGGGCCTGGCAGTAAAACAAGGACAACACAGATGAGAGTGTAGGGCATGGCGATGGCGATGGCGATGTACCATCCATTGACATGGCTGTGGGTTCCTGTGCCTGCTAATTACTCAAGCAGACGGTTGCGATGCGAATTCGAGGACCTTGTCGGCGGCGAACATAATGAACATATGCGAATCTGCGACACAGTGGCATAAAAAGGTTTTCCACCCCACCCACTTGAAAACTTCCACGAATGTGCTCAACCGGCGGGTGGGGGAAAGGAAGTGTAAGATAGTGCTGTGAGCACATAATTCTAATTAGTGGCATATGGAAAACATAAAAAAGGCGAGGCAAAACCACAGAAAGAGCCAAAACATGGAAAAATATGTTTGCAGAAAAATTATTGTTATTCCGGCTTTTGAGTAGAAGCCGCTTATGCGTGGGCAGATCCAGTACCGGATTATGTGTGTAGTTTTAGTTAGCAAACTTGTTAAACTAACAAGTTAAATCATCGGCAGAAGCATGAATCTCAGTGCGTAAGTTGGAATTATGGCACCGATTTATTTAAGAGTGAGAAATACTATAAATATAAACAAATCTAGAATGTGTGAGATTACAAAGATGTTGCTTCATTATATATAAATATTAATAAAAATACCCTTCTTAAAATAAATCGATATATAAAACAATCGCAGTATCTCCACTTTAAAGTGTCAATTTGATCAACAGCTGCTGTACAAAACTATTGACTTCAAAGTTCTATTACGTTTTCATTTTGTCAGTATCAAAAATTTAAGGTTTCTTGAAGCACAAAACGAAATTCGTGATTTTCAAAAATAAAAAAAAAAGAGCGTAGTGCAAATGACTAGTCTAGACGATTTCTTTGCCAAAAAGGACAGAAGGAAGTCCGCAACCAAAGCCAATCTCTTGGCCACCGATGAGCTCTATCGCACTCTTGAGGAGACCACCAAGACTGCACAAGAACTGGACAGTAATGAGCAGTCACAACCGGAGCTTAGCCAGAACAATACCACAGCTCCTCTAGAGTTTGCCTTTCGCTTCTCGGAAGATGCTCCGCCAGATGAGGATGAATGGTCGAACTTCACCGAGGAGCATGCTCAACCGTTCTCCTTTATGAAACGCAGCTCGAAACATTTCTTTGCCACAAATTCCAACAATATTACTGAGGAAGTGAAGCTGGACAACGAGCAGTTGCAGTATCAGGACACAGGAGGTGATGGCTTGGGCGTTGGCCAATCGACAGACGATCAGGGCAAATTTTCTTGTCCCTGGGTGAAGGTAGATGCATTGAACATGCCCCCCAGCCTAAAAGAGAAGCCACCTAAGTTGGATGAACCCTCTCAACAGCAAAATGTGTGCGCCAAAAAGGAAATCTACGTACCGCCAGCATTGCGTGAGAGCCAGAAGTCGAAGTCAATGCCGAAGCAAGTTAAGCTGAACAAGGGACAAGCTCCGGATCTCAACAATGCCGACTTCTTTCCCTCCCTCCGTCAGTCAACACGATTCTCAAAACGTGACAAGTAGTTCTCTCAATTATTTCGTTCAGATTTTTGCAGCAGCGAATAGTTGCTCTCTTGCTTTTCAAACGACGCAAATTATTTAAAGAGCAGACAATTTTTCAGAGTTCCCGCATACTTCACCATCAACTCCCAGGCGCATCGTTAGCTGTAAACGAGCCAAATATTTACAATCAAATCGGTTTAGCGTTAAATGCACCCCGTGGACACTTTTCGAAATTCAACATATTTTTCTCAAAGCTCTCGCACACACTCAAATACACGGACACACCGAAAAATTGCCAACAGAATGCTGCTTGGAGACTTCATTCAGATCATTCGCCGTATATTATATTGTAATTTTGTTTGGTTTCTTGCGTGCACATTAAATATATTGTGGAAAGTACACTGAATAAATAACGCATTCAAATTTATGGCAAACGAAAACTTGGCAAATGGGAGAATCATTTAACTAATATTTATTTAAATCTAACTTAATCAATAAATGAGGGTCTGTAAAGTAAGTGCAAGTCGGTTAAATGGTAGGCATTTCAGGCATCCCTTTTCAATGGTTACAGGGTATAAATCTAAAAATAAATTAATTAAAACTATTTATGATCAACATATTGATATTGATTAACTCCCCCAGGCCGAACTCTGGCTGGCCGAACTCTCCCTATTTTTGGGTACACATTTATTTATTTATTTATTTATTTATTGAGCCCACTTTATTATCCATTCTATATAATCTGGGAGTATTTTATCATTTTGGGAACAATTTTATTTACATAAAATTTTGATGGCTGTGCAGAACATCACGACACTTGGAAAATTGCTGTTGTTAACGAAGCGTGGACCCAATATCTTGTCCATATAGTCCTGTCTTTACCAGCTAAGTTATGTTTGATTTTCACTGAAGCCACTTGCTTTCTAGGCAGGCTTAACAATGTCCACCATGTGGTCCACAGCAGGAACAACATCCGTAGGGACCACACGGACCACAGCAGTGGTTAATCGCCCTAAACCACTGACCATTGTAGGGTCCACAGAATCCACAAGGTCCAAAGCCACCTGTTGGTCCACAACAGGTACCGGGCATCGAACGTATGCATGGATTGCACATTGTCTAATCCAAATAAAAAATTTAAAATATTATTATATTTAAAGTAACACAAATCCTACTTTTTACATACCTTGGCCTAAGAAAGTAGCTCAGGAAAATAATATATTTTTTATAGTTTCCAAAAGATTGTGATCGTGCTAGAGCCCAGATGTGAATGAAAACTTTAAGTAAAACCAAAAATCATAATAATTAATTTGTAGCGTCAAATGCAAAGCCTTCTAGGCAGACGACAATTTTGCTTTGAAAAATAATAATATATATAAAAGGATTAATGATTAAATTAAATTAAATTATTATATTGTTCTTTTCACTAACTATTTCCCTTGATGGGCTACATCTTACTTGGATTTGTTAATGTTTGCGGGCAAAAATCTGAGCAGTCATGTGCTTGTAGCCCTGCAGTAGTTTCGTATCCCTGCACAGCGAATCAAATAGAAACACACTTGACTGCACTTTTGAAATATTTCCAGTGTCGCTTTGCCGGTCTCCCCAAGGCAGTCCGTGTAGTACATGTCCGTGCCATGGAATTGCCCATAACTCTGCCAGTAGAGGAAACAGGCAGGCGCAACAAGTTTAACCATTTCCCCGCTAAACTCAGCTCTCAGTTTTTTCCACTTACTCCACAATATTCTTTCCTTTTTTTCCTTTTTTTTTTGGATTGTTTTAGTCCCATCAAAAGAGCAGACAAAGAGACTAGAGCAGAACAAACCACTTTTCTTGGCTGCGCATTTCATAATAGAAATATGCTATTGCCTTGGCTCTGGTTGAAACGTGGCGTAAGAGGTGGATTATGTTAGGGAGAGGGGCGTGAAGGGGCTTCTTCATTCGACTGGCTTCGTTGTTTACTTCCCAACCGGATTCACAGTCAAAGTGAAGTAAAGTCATTTGACAAGTTTTGTCACGTGCGTCACATGTTGGAATGCTGCTGCCAGCAGAAGCAACAGCAACAGCTTCAGCACTCGCCTAGCTGCAGCTTCAGCTCTACACAGTCAAAAATTCTATGCGAAAAAATCGAAAGAGCTGCAGTCGGACACAACCAACAGTAGAATACCCTGCACTCCACTCATCAGCGTACGATGTGCTGCAGAAATCGTTCATATTAATTCTTGTTTTTTTCGTTCTTTAAGAAGCGGCAAAGCGGAGACAAAAGATGCAATATTTTTTTTCTTTTATAACATATTTTTATCGGAATGTATCGACTAGCTCAAGGCCCTGATAAAGACCATAGATAATTTTTGTGTTCTGCAACGCCTTCTTCTTCCTTCGATATTTTTTATTATTTTTTTATTTTTTATTTATATTATTATTTATTATGGATACAGGGAAACAATGTAATCATAAACTACTATTTTTTACTACATTATGAGTAGGAATTTCGGTCATTAAAGTCATTATTATGAGTATAAATATAAAACTGGGAACGAGTGTAGTTTTCTTACAGTGCAACAAGTGCTTTACAGCTCCTTTGGCTTCTGCACATTTTAAGCAATTTTCCACACAGCAGTTGTCGTCATTGTTTCAGAAAATATTTCTTGTAGTTGTTGCTGTTGTTGTTGTTGTTGTTGACCTGGTTTTTCAGCTTACACCAACTACAATAACAACACTAGCAACAATATTACCGTTGCTGTTGTCGCCTTGCCTCCGAGAGTGTAGCTCTTGTCGCTCTCGTTGTTTGTTTAAATGTGTTTGTGATTATTTAGTTATGGCATCTAATTGAGTTTTGTGTTGTTCCGGCTACTCACAGAAGTGGTCTACTCTGTGAATGTGTGTGTGTGGTGTGTGTGTGCCTTGTGCTATGGCTAATTGAGTTGATTACCTCAACATTTTGTGAGTTGTCCGTTGTCGGGCAATGTCAAGGATTGTCTAAAGGATTGAGCTTAAAATAGAGTAATAAAGTTGAGAAAACTCTGCATTGGCTTAATAATAAAAGCAGTTTAAGTGTGCGAATTCTAAGGCCAGTTTGGTTTTGGATTTTAGAAATGCAGAATATTCTAGACTAGTAAAGAATAACATAGACTAATAAAGACAATTATTTAAAGCCATAAATGTGTAGATATATACCCAATTAGCTTAATGTAAATCTAATTCTAGATAGATAATAACAAATTTATAATAGTTTTTTTAAATGGGAAGAGAAAATTATAAATACTTCAAGTAAATCAGTCAATTAATCCCGTTAAAGAGTTTTATACTATGTAAATTATCTTTGACTTTTAATTAAATTTAATTCTTGAATTAAATTTTTAATTTGTATTTTTTCTGTCGGCTGAATTTGGAGAACATTGAATCAATAAAATAAATTAAACCGGTCTGTTCTATCGATAGATATATCGGGTGCACTTTTGTCAACGTTCTTGTATTTAAAGAAATTATTTTGAAATGTTAACTAAAGAATTAGTCTGTTCTTATCATCAAAAATAGCTTGTTGGAGTTGTCACTAATGGCTTCAAACAAATCGGCATTTAAGTCCGTTTGAGTATAACATAAATACTTCTAGTCCCTTGCTCACGCTTTGACTAACCCAAAGAAAGGCTCTGCCTACACACAATAGATGACAGCCACAATAGAACCGTAAACTCACACACACACACAGACACATATAGGGACTCCCATACACAATGGGAGATTGGCAATAGACAAACTCCATTTGAGCGTATAATTGCATGCAGCGCTTTATAAATCAGCATCAGCTTCAGCTTGTCTTCTTGTCGGGTTGGCTCTTTGGGGGCTTGAAGCATTTGATTGCTCAATTGCTGACGGACGGATTGACTAACTGATTGACTGACTGACTGACTGACTGAGTGACTGACAGAGCTGAGTGGATGAGTGATTGTTGGCGGACTGCTTGGTTCGCTGACTTGTTGTGCATTTCAATAAAACATTCGCCTGCATTACAATGGGCATAAGTTATGCTCCCTGGGCGCCGGCATTGATGTGGTTCCCAAACGGAACTCAATGGATTTCAACACAAAACTTTGCAGAACGACAGACAGACAGATAGACAGACAGACAGACAGACAGAGAGCGAGAGAGAGAGAGACATGGAGTTGCTTGACTCGCACTAATTCCTCTAGAATGCATGATGTATGTATTAAAATTGACTAACTGATTGATGCCATCCGCTTGTTTGGCATGCAAACAGTCTTTTGTGTGCTTATTAGTGCTCATTAGAAGATTTATAGCACGGAGATTGTCTAAATGGCTTTATGGTCTGGTCTGGTCTGGTCTGGACTGTGTTGAAGTCCTTGGTGTACAGTACAAAAATTTAATAGTTTGCTGTATCAAGTGAAAACATCAGGAAACGAGCTGAAAAGTTATCGCCTGAATTTCCGCAACACGGACCCCCGTTCGAATGGGGACATTGAACTTCTCGCAGAGTCAAAACTGTAAATATAAAATATATGTATACACCACATATAAAAACAAGAACAAGCAAAGAACTGCAGGCACGTAACATTTTAACAGCAACAGTCACAATATTTTTTGCAGCTCTGCTCTCTTTATTTTCTTTAAAGTTTTTTCAACTTGGTGTAATATAAAACCAGCACGCGATGAACCAAGATGCACAACCTTATGGGTAACAAAAAACCTTAAAGAGAAAGCACGAGTATGTATTTGAGATATTCATTCTTTGTTTAAATTCAAACAGAAACACAAACAAATAAAAAATTAAATCTGGAAAAGCATATATTTTCATTTGATGTGGAATTCGCATTCCATTAGACCAACTATTTTCAATGGTACTCGAAATACTAAAATATTTCCTTCTTTCATACGGAAATCAATTAATTAAATTGATTTCTGCTCTGCTGCCTTGGCAATTACAGAAATAGGTTTTCAAGGTTGACCTAACTCAATAAATATCAAAGTAAAAAATGAAATCAAGAACGATTCCATTCAACTTTTCATTTCAAATTGCATTTTGTTTGCTGTTTGTGCAACAAACCCAAATATTTGCTTTCAATAATAAATCTGAAAGCTAATTAATTTCATTAAATGTGCGAAATTTATAAAATCACACAATATCCAACAGCTGTTACACCTATTTCAGAGCAATTTATCTTTAAAGTGTCACAAAATGCTGGCTGACCAGAAAGTTTTACCAGCCCCCCCAAAGAAAGGAGTACTACAAGTAAAAGTTTATAATTAAAACTTTACGCACGTTTTGTCTAAGTAAATACCAAGGCAACAACAACAACACCAATATGATGCCAGCTCTGTCTTTATGTATGCATGATGCGAAACACACAAAAATTTTGTGTTGCATACTTAAGTGGGCATGCACGCCTCCCTAAGCCCCAGGGTTGCATTCCCTTCCATTGTGTGCCATGTGGTATTCGGTATTCTGGACGTCTGTACACAGCATATGCTTCAGCCTTTGGGAAAGACCTCTGACTGACACTCATTAGGTGAAGAACCAACAAGAAAATCAGCTTAGCATTTTGCGGCGTACGTTGCAGTGTGCCCAGGTTCATGAACTTCATAAGCTGTTCTTCAATAATTTATGTAATTTTAATAAGTACATTAAAATAGACTTTATCAGAATTTTCTTATCATTAAAATATATAAAACATTTCCTTTACATATTTATATATATTTTACGATTTGTATACATTTTTTGGGCTTGTTTTAAATTGTTTAAATATACCTGAAATTATACGCATTTATTTTGTAAATGTCAGCTTTGATATGCATAGAAACTCTGTCACAAGCTTCACTAATATTCAACAGTCCCAGCGGCAAGAATAATAGTAGCAATGTGAAAACAAAAACTTTACCAAGTCAACTAAATGAAAGTTCATATGTAAATATTTTACGCAATGTTTGTTTTTCAGTTTTTGCCTAAACCAGTTGAGTTTTTGCACAGTTGATTATTTGTTGTTCTGGTAATACCCTGCAGAGATTTTTAAAGAGTCACTGGTCCAGTTCATATGTTTAGTAATCATACAATAATTAAAATTAATTATGTATCTCAACCATTTTTCTCTTTGCTTGGATATTTTTAACTATAATCTGACTTAAATTAGTCAGCGAAAACCATCTGACTCACGTTCAAGGGCACAGGGTATATACTACATTTATGAGCAAGTCAAGTTAGCATTATTTTGCATAAATTAGTTTTGGAAATTTCCGCAAATTTTTAATTGCTTTAATTAAAATGTTTTATAAATCTTTCGGGCTACTGCTTTAAATTGTCTTTAATGAATTTAAGTTTGTGCCTGTGCAAGCGTGTTCAAGTTAAAGTTGTGGTCATATTTGGGCCAGAGATATTGGCCTCTGCCAACCGACCAGGATTCATTTGCGAGTTAATTGTCAGAATTGTTCGTCGGTTGGTTGTCGACGGCTTTAAAAATTGTATGTAAATTATTGTAAATTGTTGCGGTTTTGTCTTTTATGCAGTCAGCCGGAAAGGGAATGCCATTAACTCTTGGGTATGCCAGCCTATTTGGAGCTGTTTGGAGCTGAAGGTAAAATATTAAAGTATTTAAATGATATTATATATATATTTTGAATTATAATTTTAAGCAATCGAATATTTTTGTAGACATTTTGTTACATATATTCAATAAGTAAGAGAATAATGAATTCGTTCTTTAACTTTACTCAGAGTCATTGCATACTAGCTGTTGAAATTCACAAACATGTCGCATTCTGTTTTTGTATTCATTATTTCCAGGGCTATGTGTGTTACACATTGTGTAATATAGTTGTTTTTTATTTTATTTATTTATTTATTGCACAATTGTCCCGCACACAAGCATGTGAATTGTAAATTTTTTGGGAAATTTTTAATAGTATATTTTATGCCATATTTATAATTATTAAATTTTTACTGTTTTAATATTTAAACAATAATTAACCAATTTAAACATATGCTTTATATGCATATTCGTTGTTACACATACGATTTTCTGGTCGATCAATATAAAAATAAATATTATTCAAATAAATGCATTTGGCCAAACATTTGCAAAAGATTATTCAAGCTGTCATCGACAGGCGCGTCTGTCGTCTCCCATGACAATGAAAAAAGCATAAAGCTTAGCATTGCGCATAAAAACGGAGTAGACGGCAGCTGAACATCATTATTTATATGTCCAGAGGTGTGCATTATCATGTCAGAAAATAGGCATAAAAAAACACAGAGATAATGCAGACAGAAACAGCTGGCAAAGCAGTATTGAAAGTGAAACTCAACTAAAAAAAGGTAAAAAAAAATTATTGTCTGTAGAGAAAATCGCAATTTTTACAAATGCCGTTTTTTGCAGTCAGCAAAGTTTATAAAGCGATTAACTTAAGTCTGCAAGTGTAGCTTATAGATCAGATTTGGAGGCTTAAATTTGATATTCGAAGTTTTTGATTAATGAAAGTGAGCAGCTTACTGAATGACTTACTATTAGAGCTAATATGGCTTAAGCAATGGCGTAGTTAATAATAATATTCAGAATTTAATTTGATTAAAATTTAAATGTATAAAACTAAAGATTGGTTAAAGCCAAGGTTTTACTATTAGGAACAATTCATACCCCCTTTTCGTACTGATTCAATTACCACAATTTTTGAGGTAAAATAATTAGTTGATTTATTAAATGTGTTGCATTTGTATTTTTGCATAAAGTTCAAAGCTTTTAATCTTTAAAGCAATTCGGGCACTAAACTGCAGACTAATGCCACCAAGGCAATTGTAGGACAAGCAACAAATTATCAGTTTCACATTTCAGATTGCGCAATCAGTGAGTGACTAGCAAACTACCACAACAACAACACCAACAACAATAACAACAAGAACAACAATTGGATAGACAATATCCTAAATGACGCCATGCAGAAGTCGTTGGGTCAGCTTGAAGCCTGGCATTAGCGTTTGGCCAAGTGAAATGCAATGCAACTAATTGCCATAATTAATTAGGATTAAGCATGGCTGCCAGAGCACACAAACACGTACACTCACACGTATACACACACATACACTTAAGTGTTTCATGTGCTTATCAGTTTGCGTGCCTCGTAAGCGCCTTCACGCCCGAAAAGTTGCAGCCAAAGGAGAGCAACGAAAATAAATTCGATTTCGGTGCATTTCTGTAATTAATGCGCTGGCCATTCTTCTTTTTTTTTTGAGTCAACGTCACACAAGTTTAAAATCAATTAAATTTTAATCAATTGCCGAGCAACTGCGATCAGTACAAGTACACCAACACCAACACCAACAACATCAAACACATCCTGTTGCGCCATGAGCTCTGTCTCTTCCGTCCCAGTTGGCGCCATCTGCATTCCATTGCCTCCATTTGCTTTCTTCAGCGACTGACGTTGCAGCGACAGCTACAAATAACCGCAGGATAACTTCATTTGCATGCATATACACAGACAATGTGGGCGTGGTGCCGCCTGCAGCACCGCCCCTGCTTCGTGCAATACTTTTCATTTAAACATAGTATCTCTGAATATATATTTTTACTGTTGACCGCATTTGCATTAAACGAATTTAACCCAATCTCGTGAACAACTCGTATTCCTGTAATATTTCATACTTAAAGCACTGTTATAATTAAAAAATACCATGGAATTTATGTTAATAAATTAAATATAATTAACTTATAAACTAATCTTATTAAATGTTAGAGGTAAATTTAATAATCCCTGAATTTTTCTGTGAAGTAATAATTGACTTTATCAAATTTTATATATATACTATATATATTTTTCAACATTTTTAATAAAACATTTCACATATTATTCTAAGCAAATCTCTTTAAAGAATACCCCAAAAAGCAAAGCACATACATTTAATTTCAAAATATGCATAGAACGTTAATAAATGGTCAGTTGGTCGGCTTGTTTGGTAAATAAAAAAAGGTCTGAAAGTGTTTGCAATTTGCATGGGAAAGTCATAAATTCAAGTAACTGCCTTTAAAGGGTTTTTATGTCGAGTTTTTGGGGGAGAGAACGCCAGTTAGGGGTTGACTAAACGTTAATAGCTGACCACGTGCGGAATATGGCTTATGAAACTGTCAAATAAAGACATCATCATCAGGCAAACATCCAACATCCAACATCCAGCATCCTGTTACCGCCCGTCACATCATTATCGACTCTCACAACAAAGAGCACTTTATTGCCCTCATCAGCAGCCGCAAGCAATGGCCGCCAAATAACCTGAGCCTACAACATATTCTCCGTTCAGATAATGGTCATAGTTAGTGCTGCTTCCAGCCAGCTAAGCAATCAGTTGCTCAGGTTCGCTGCAATTGTAAACTGATAATATTTGCCACGAGCACGCCGTCTTTGTGGCTGCAATTCTCTGTCTCCGTATCTGTGTTCGATGTGTGCATGGGTGTGAGTGTGTGTATGGCATTGCATGTGGCGCCATCTTCAATAGGGGTATTCTGCCTCAAAGGCTGCCACGCTGTGGTAAGTTGCGCAATTGTCTAGTTGCTGCTGTGTTCCATGTGCCAGCCACAAGTCTTTAAGTCGATGCAATCCTCAGAACATTCTAAGGTTTCGGGTGCTTAAACAATTCTGTAAAATATTCAAACTTGTCTACATTTTTACACAATTTAATTTGTAAATATTTAAATAACTACTCAATTATCATTAAAAAAAATTTATTATTAAAATTAAAAAAATTAAATTTGGTAAACATAAACATAATACTAAATATTGTTATTGAGTGAGCATCCTTTTCAAAATCTTACTGCTTAAAAAACAATACACCAATATTTATCTGATCTTATGCCAAAAAGTTGAACATTTGCATACAATTTAATCAACATTTTATGTGATTTATATTTTAATAACTTTATGTAAATCCATGGAATACAAATATCTACATTCTTAATTGTAAGCTATATTTGATAGCAATTTCGGATTTTTCCCATATTTTTTGCTTATTCTGTAATTAATTTTAACTGATTTTAAGACCCAACAAAAATGTAATATTCACAATTGAATTTTATTTGGGAAGCGTGCGTAAATTGCTTATTGAAAAATGAGTTTCCAACGCGACACGCTGAGCATATTAAAATACATTTTATTTGTTACAAAATACAATATCTGACGCACATGTCTGTCAATCAGTTAACAAAACTCCACAAACCATGGCAAGAAAAAAACAATATAAATATAAATACCCGAAATGAAAGTATCAAAAATAAAGAAGAGAAGAGCAAAACAGCTAAAAGTCGAGCGAGTCATAAACGGAAATCAAGTGAAAAGGTCAAAATACAAAACTCGCAATTTGCCAAGCGCACGACCTTTCCCACCATTGCCCGCCCCTCTTTCCCTTCCCCTCTGGCTGTGGCTGTCTGCTTTCGCTCTTACCTTTCCACACTTTCGGGCCTGGCGTTAATTTATTTGTCGGTTGATTACAACGCGCTTCCGGCAGACGACAGCGGCGGCGGCAAAAAAAGCAAATTAATTTTTATGTCTCTATGTCGGGGCGGGAAACAAACATTTTGAGTAATGCGAGTGGGGCACCTAAGCGGAAGTGTATTAATTTCCGACCCACACAGCAAAATGAAACAGCAAAACGTACAGAGAGACTAAATAAGAGAATATCACAGAATATATATTGCAAATATCAGTCTAGGAAATTGTCATCAAGCTGAGCCTATCTGTAATGAATGGATGAGCCTCGCAGTTCTGTAAATAGAATTTTACCTGAATATTTATGCCATGGTAGATTATTTTTGGATACACTAAAATAGCATACAAATAAATTTAGATAAGTTATGCGAATGATGCGAATGAAACAGACAATTGATTTATTAATGAAATGCTTTCATGTAAAAGTCAACAGCAATTTACTAAGAATTGAACAAAACTGAGATTGACTCAGGTCAATATTTGAAAAGATAACTAAAAAATGTCATTTATTAAATACGCACAAATAATTGGAACTCCTTTATCAATTTTTTATAATTTAATACTTAATCTTCTTTATTTTAATAATCAAGAAGGCAGCAATATACTTTATTTTATAATGAAGTTCATTCAACATTTACTGAGAAACTTTTTATGATTTTTAGTTTTTAATGTTTTAATTTGATTCACAATTTTAATTTACTATTTTATTTAATTTATTTTTTCAGTAATTGGGTTTCTCCAGAATTTAATTTCGCATAAGAATCAATCACTTGCAGTGATTAGTTGTTGCTCCAATTCCACAAGTATATGGCTCTGGCTTCTGGTTTTTACGATTGCCAAGGAGTCCGCCAAAGTGACTTTATAACACACTCATTCTCTACGGCAAACAAACACGTAGTCAGCACGTATGTGTGAGTCTGTGTCTGTGTGAGTGTGTGTGTGTGTGTCTGCCACACCCACTTTTGAGACTCTTAATGCGGCAGCTATAAATGTCAAGTCCCGTGGGAGAGGTGGATGGCTGGGTTATGACAAAGAGGCAAACAAAAAACCACAGCAGCGCACAAAGCGCTAAAAGAACGGAAATAAACAACAACAAACCGACATGTGGTACACACACACAAACATGCAAAGCAAGAACAAGAGAAAGAGAGAAAGAGAGAAAGAGAGCAGAGCGAACATTAAGAAATTTGTAGAAGCGTATGCGTTTTATTTAATTTTTATTGCCGCTTCCAACAACGCAGCTCAACTCAGCTGTTGTGTGTGTGTGTGTGTGTTTGTAAGTAAGTGTATATGTGTAGGGAATAAAGCATTTAAGAATTATGAGCAACAAGCAGCAGCAGCAGCTGAGCTTAGAGGGAAGCAGAGCTGCACACAAAACAATTAGCTGTTGGCGCACAAAAGTATGCTACAAAAAAAATAACTCTCTCACACTGCTCGCTGCGCATGTGTTCATGTGCGTGTCTGCATGTATGTGTATGTGTGAGCTGTGCCAAGTGCCCAGATTGAGACGTGATGCCCTTAAAGTGCAAGAGCGTGACTTGTCTAATCCCATGCCGCTCCCCTCGCCCACCCAAACACTCAGCGTTGCTGTGGTCGCGGCTTATGATTAATGCCCTTAAATGAGGCGCACAAACACTTGAAGAATTGCTGCAATTGCAAACAATAACAGCAGCAACAGCAGCAGTTACAGCAGCAGCAACAACAACAGCAGCTGCAGCGTTAAAACCGCACAGCATGCAAAAGCTGTTGCTCATGCCTTGGGCCAGCCGACAAAGTTTCGCATGTGGCCAAAACGTCAGCGAACAAGTATAATAACAACAACACTGAGAAAAAAAATAAAATACACTAACAAAAAACTAAACAATTATTTCAGTGTTTAAGCCCAAAAACAACAGACTTAATCTAGCGTCAAGTAAAACATAAATAAACGGAATTCTTTTACTTTTAATACAGATATTATTTTTTAAATGAAAGTAAATAAATAAAAAATAAATAAAATAAACACAAAGATAAATTAAAAAGATTTAAATTTAAGAATTTTAACAGACATATATTGACTTTTTACTTTAATGCCATATATTATTTCTTCTCAGTGTAGTTACCGCAACATCAAGTGCCAAATTCACATATGTGTGCGTGTGTGGGTTGTTGTGAGTGTATGTGTGCCTGCAACATATTTCAGCACTTCAGCCAGTTGGCCGCAACACAGCGACGCAGCGCGCAACGGCAGTGTGACCGTTGCACACGAAATTACAGCGCAAAATTTGGCCACACAGCGCGGTGCGCCATCAGTTGAGCTGTGCAACTGAAGTGTTCCAGCCGCAACAAAAGTAACAACAGCAACAATATACATATGGCCGTACGAGTGTATGGCTGTGCCGCCCCTTTGACATTAGTGGGCGTGTCGAATGGGGGAGGGGGCGGACGGGCTGGTCAGGCTGAATATTTTGGTCATTTCATTCGCTTGGGGTTTTGTCTGTTTGCTTCTAATTAAGCTTAATGTGCTCACATCCTCGACATTTTAAGCATGTATTGTGCTGGTTGTTGTTGCTGTTTGTCTGTAGTTTTTGTTATTATTGTTGCTGTTGTTGTTTGTTGTTGTTGCTTGTGTAGTTTGGTCATGTTGTTGCGTGCAGTTTTTGGCTTGTTTGGGTTGCTTTGGATTTGGCTTACGGGTTGACATTTCCGCAGAGCACAAATTATCACAAAACTTTAAAGCTTTTGCTGACAAAAATGGATAAGTCTGACAGCGTTTAACGGGTTTTATAACTCTTAATTATATACATTAAATTATAAGAAATTAATGTTTGAAATACAAAAAAAAAAGTATACAGCTATTAAAACTTATCTAATGCCGTTTTACTAAAAAAAACATGGCTTACATTCTATTTATGGTGTTTTCACGCCCCATGATAAACTGTAGCTTACTTTACCAATTGTTGCAAAGACACAACTTTTTAGCTGCCAACGGAAATGATGCGCAGCAAAACATTCGAAGTCAACAAAAACAGAGGCATCACAACTTACGCGAGTTTTTTCAGCTTTTCTCATCCGAAGAAAGTTTCGCGTATAAACAGCAGAGAGACAATGCTCGGAAAAAGCAAAAAGGGGGAAGGACGGGAATAAAATTGAGACTAGGGAGAAGGTGCAACATGAGTGACTAAGAGAAGCAAATACAGGAATAAAGATAAGGGAATGTGAATGAGGGGCATCGGGGCTAAAAACTTCAAGACTAACTTTAAAAAAAATGAAAATTTCACTGAGTTTTTAACTGTTGTTTTGTGAAAAGGGATTTGGGGATTTTAAAAATATATTATGCTATAATTAACATAAAGAAACGGTTATGAAAGCTTAAAGCAATTAAGGAGCATTGTTACAACTTTGAAACTTTAATTTATTATTATCTACATTTTAAGAATTGTATAACTTTATTTTGCAAAAACTTAAATAAAGAAAATAATATGTAATAAACAAATTAAATTAAAATAAACAACAAATGTAAATTAATTTTATGTTATACAAAAATTGCATTATTTATTTGAGGACTTCATCACTCAACATTGATTGAAATTTTAACAATCTATACACCGTATACTCTGACTCGACAACAATCAACTTTTTAAGCTCTTCTCATAATTAATAGTAACTGAATGCCAGATGATTTAACTCTTTATTGAATGTATAAATTCACTTTAAGTGCTTAACGCTGCATGCGTCTGCATGTTTGTGTTAATTAAAATCCAATGCGGATTTTAATTGAAATTAACCTGATGCTGTCGATGGATGCGATTGCAATTGCGCATTTGCCTGACAAATGCGTGTGTGTATGTGTGGTTCAAAATACAATACATAAATCACGAAATGATGGTGATAATCAGACATTATACACAGACACACACACAAGCACACTGGAAGTCGCATGTTTGATTTCAATCTCTCAAGCAAATTGACAATTGCCGCAATTCAATTGAAAATCTGCACGGTTTCCTGTTAAACGCAATGACAAAACAAAAACGCATAAATAACTTGGCTACTTGCTGCAAAAATACTTCAATATTTATGCGCATGTTGTAGTTGCAAAGCCACTTCCCCCCCCCAACCCTCCATCCATCGCTCTTTCAACCCACACCATTTCTCACAGCAAATTGCACACAATTACAAAATGCAATGAAAATTGATTTATCACGCACACAGCATTTACGGTCACGCATCCAACATAAATTCTCATTTGCTGTCGTTTTGGCCAGCCCCAAAAATCTTTCTTTTTGTTGTTATTGTTTTATTATTGTTGTTGTTGTTGTTGTGGCAGCATAAATTGTAATTTTATTTACAAAACAGCAGTAAATGCATGTCTAAGGTGAATTAAAAAATACAAATAAATAATTCTAAGCTGCATATTATAATCAAAATAAAATGTAAACCATTACCAAAAATGTTTCACCAAAATATGTAGTTACAGTTATCAACACATAAATTGTTTTAGTTATCCACACCATGCATCCAATTAAAAACCATTCTTTATGCAGCGTTCACGCTGCGACACTTGTGCTCTGTTCAACAATTAAAGTTATTAGAATAGCACAAATAATACAATTGAACAAAGTTTTAAAAATTAGAATAGTAATCGTAATATCAGAGCGATATATTTTAGTTTTATCACATTTTGAAATATGAGGACAAGCCTTTTTAATGATATAAATATAATTAATCTTTTTACAATCACCGAAAAAAAATAAAGAAGATTTGCCTAGGGGATTTTTCGGACAAGCCTGATCGAAAGATTGAGAGAGCGCAGCTGCAGATGCGTGGAGTTTTGCTAATCACTTCAGTGGCAGCCGTGGTGCAAGGCAGCCGTGTAGTGGGTACGTGCATTGGGCTGCTTATTTTTGTAAGTGCAATGAACAGTGCCGGAAGTTTGTGAAGATCTGCCATGAACTGGACAATTGCGACAACAATGCGGATGAGCGATGTGGAGTGTAACAATAGCGAGAAATCTTGTGGTGGCATTGGATGCTACAGAGCCATGCATTTGGGCGACAAGGCCAACTGAAATCAGCCTTAGAGCGCTAAACGAGCTTATCAAAGGAATTACATTGAGAAATTTTCTATTAATATTTTGCTTTTTCGGGGTATGTTATTTAAAAAAAAAAAACTTGTGTAAACTAATTGGTATTTAATCTTACAGGCTGTAATATTCATATTTCACGAATTGATGTCATTTATGTTGTAAAATAAATCTATTCACATGTCCAAAAACACTAACTTGTATTTAATTGCATTAGGATCAAGCATTTATTTACTTAAACAAATTACATGTTGTAAACAAACGATTATTAATTTAGCAAATTTAATCAAGCCTAATCGAATTTCAGTTTTTCACTTTGCCCAAATTGAGCAAATAATTGAAAGGCCTAAAGACCTTCCACAAGTTTGCAGCATACTAAACTTCTATCATTAGGCTCAATTTGCAGGTATGCAACACATTACCTACAAGATTTGCATGCCAAAAGTTCATTAGTACTTTAACAATGACAATAGATATACATATAGAAACTCACGTTGTGCATTTGTGTCCGGCCGTGTGTGTGTGTGTGTGCCTAGGGTATTCAGACGGATATTAGATTACATACCGTTCGTAATTATGGCTTCCTGAGGTAACAATGCGCATTGCATTATGTATTTTGTAGGCTGTGGTCAAGTGCTCGTACTGCCAAAATGCCATGCAGCTGAATGATTCAGAATGATCCATTTAATAACCGTTCGCCATGCGTTTAATTTAATTTTAAATGGCCAACGCAGCAGCCAAATGCCATCACATAAATCAGAGATGCTGCAATATTAAGTATACGCCACGTTGGCCCGCGTCCGTGTTGCCTGTACTTTCTGTGGCATTAGCCACTTTGCCTTGACACTTTTTCTACTCGAAATGTCTCCCAAGACGCCACTAAATAAATTAGCGTTAATTTAATGACAAACGCTCGCCCATTTCGTGCAACAAACATGAAATTTATTGGATTCAACGCTTAGATTCCATACACACAGCTGGCAGATTGTTGAGGCCCAACAACAACACCCAAAAATCACACAAAGAAAATAATAAAAAAAAATGTTAACTGTGAACTGTGAACTCCGAGAGCGATGTCCATAAATTTTATTAGATATCCAGATGTGGCGCGGGGGCGGCAGCGGCCATGTCAGCAACAACTGTTGCATGGGCGTGGCACACAGCCGAATGAATGACTTTGTGCTACCAAATAGCAGTGATAATAGACTTGTTAAAAAGGGGCGAAAAGTTCAGCACATTTAAGTCGTTCAATGCCAGCAGATAAAGAAAGACTTTTCGGTGAATTTTGAGGCAATCTTGTTAATAAATTAGAAAATATACATATGAATTAAAGAAAATTAGAAAAAAAGAAAATTCTAAAATATTTTTTTTATTATTTCTACTATTTTAAAACAGCAAAAAGAAACCCTTCTAAAATGCTTAATAAAAAGACTTCTGAATTATACCTTTTAATAGGCTGTGTTAACTTTTAATTTAATTGAGAAATATTTTTATTTCTAATTGAAAAATATTTTAAATATTAACTTTTTCAAAATGAATCGAATTTTATTAAACTTGAAGCAGAAGCAACACAAACATATCTCCAACACAAGCCAATTGAAAGTCAATTCAAGGCGCAATTGTTTTATGCATATTGCAGAATAATTAAGTTGTTCTTGCAGCATTCGCCCAAAAGTGGCATCATGTGGCAGCTGCTGGCCCCTGTTGCTGCTGACTACCCTGCAACTGAATAATAAATCTCTCACTCGCACTCGCACTGACATATTCGCCTTTTTCTCCCTCTCTCGCTCTCTGCCCCTGCTGGACGCTTCTTGTTTGGCGGAAGTGAGGCAGACGGAACAACAAAATGGCAGACAGGCTGCATTTTAGATGCTGCTCCACTTAGGAATCGTGACTGGGCTACAATAGCTTTTTACAGTTTACATGCATATTTTCAACTTTTGCTTAGCTGCCAGAAATTTAATAAGAACACAAAAAAAAAGGCACACCGAAATTCCAGCTACCCTCGACACAAATATGAAAATTGAAATGCATGCAAAACTCTGGCAAAAGACGCCAAACAACTTGCAATGTACAAAATTATTAACAACAGCAGCAGCAACAACAGCAATAACCAAACAGAGCAGAGCAGAGAGTAGAGAGCAAAATAAAAGAAGAAGCAAAAGCAAAAAAAAACGAAAAACGGGAATGTTGTAAGCAAATGCATCGAAGTTTCTGAAAGCATTTTTCGCACAGGTGTGCACAAATTTTTCGCACCTCTTTTGCTGAGCTTGCAGTTCGGGCGGGGAGCAGCAGCATAAAGGGTAGAGAGAGAGGATAAAGGCACGAAGGCCAGCTGACAGCCAAGTGTACACCACAAATTTCTATTTGTTGTACTGGGCTGTGCACATAAGTTCCAGCTTCCGTCCAAGTTGCCGTCTGCCGCTCCCACTGCATTCCTTTTGGCAAAAGTGCAAACTTTTGCATACAACTAATGTGCACTTCCGCTTCGCACGCCATTTTGTTTTCTTGCGCAAAACTTGAGCTTAAAATGCGTTCCATACCATATTATTTTCTTTGTGTTTATGTGTGTGTGTGTTCCAACTTTCACGAAAGGGTCCAAAAGTGCCGCCACTGCAAAAATACGACTGAGCCATGTTTTGTATATTTAGTTGTTGTATTGCAAAACTTTTGCCTCTCACCTACAACAAGAACAACAACGGTACACGAATTCCCAACAGGATGTGACCCTTGAAGCTGCCTCTGTTCGGTAAACCCAATCGTAAATAGATAAATGCAGCGCATATATAGGCGTTGTGAATAGTCGGGAATTGCATAATAGATTCTATTGTTACATGGAGAGAAATTAAACAAGTTGCCTTTAAGTCAAGAAAATTTCAAATTTGCAGCTATAAAACTGCGCCTTATTTAAAAAAAATTTAATTAAATTAAATAATTTACAAGAACTTCAAAAAATAATTTACATTGCAGTGCTTTATAAAAAAGCCTATTTAAATTATTTATATAATATAATATTATATAATAAATTGTTAACATTAATGCACTTTTCTCATTGAAAACTCCATCCCATGCAGCTTTATGTGAATGCCTACGATCTCCATGTCTGTCATCTACATGATCTTAGGCCTAAATTAAACGAACCACTCGAAATGCAGCACAAGTTATGCGAAACGCTGCTAGGCATAAGTGTTTATTTAGCTCTAGCTCACTCCCACACATACACACACACATATACATACATATATATAAGTCATGAGCATAATTGCAACACTCCAAGTTCAGCCGTTGCTACTTTGTGGCAGCTACTCAAGCGTTGGCCATTGCTTAATTAAGCGACGCCATGCGGTGCAAATGGCGGCGACGATGACTGCACAGCGCACACACACTTACAAAACTCACACAGACGCACAGCACCACAATGCCGTTAGAATGGCTTTAGTCTTTGCAATTATTAGCTCGACTATAATAAAGGTTTTTATTTCATTGCCACAAAAACATGAAGCGTGAAATTAACACAAACTCCAGCACACACGCATACTTAAGAGGTCGTAATAGAGTATTTTGTGAGGCATGCCGATGATACGACTACGTATAAATAATTTAAAATAATAATACTAATAACACTTCTATAAATAATAGATTTTATTATTCAACGTAATCTTAAGCTATCAATAGAGAAATATTAAATCAACTACAATTCAATAAATATTCAAATCTTAAATGCATTAAATCAATGTATCATAATCAAAATAGGTTTCTGGTTTGTTTCGTATTTCTTAAATTAAAATAAATAACTAAATTCAATCATTCGAAATAATTTTATTTAATTTTATTTAGAGAGTATCCAAGTTTCGTTATTACTACGATTATTTTCATTTACACTCAGACTCTGGTGCTCCTTAGGCCTTTTCCTTCATTTGCTATGTGGCTTTATTCTCACGTTGCCCCCACACATTTCATTCATAAATGTTTTTCTTCGATATTTTTCTCATTTTTTGGGCCGCTTAACGGTTAATTAAGCACGTCGCCTAATGCAGCCGACGTCACGGCCACAATTTCACATTTCACATTTCACTTAAAGCGCCAGCCAACCTCCAACATCTTCTGCAACTCCAACTGCTCTTTCAACTTCAAGTTGGACATGGATAGGACGTTCATGTGGCAAGCCGATGTCAGTAAAGTTTGCAACATTTTTTTTATAGTTTTCCTATGTAGTTTTTTGCCACTGCTCGCAACTGTCTGGGCTAGAACGGTTGTTTTTTTGTGTTTTTCTTTTTTTTAGCCAACTCCCCTTGGACTTTTATTGACACTGATAAGTGTACCCAGAGCACAGCAAAAGGTAAGCAAAGCTGGCAATTTAAATTGAAATTGTTTGCCGCATCGCAACAGCAGCAGCCCACACACAAACACAAAGAGAGATGCAGACACAGAGAAAAAGAGAAAAATTTGTTCAAACACAAAAAAAAGAGAAACAAAATTCCAGTTATCCAGAGCAAAATTAAGTGAGACAAAGTGTTCTGTGACAATGCAGCAGCAACAAATGCTACAATCCTGCTCCTGGCAAACCATTCCAAGGCATCTCTAGTTGTGGAAGAGGGAAGAGATTGTAGTGGGAGTGGTGAGAGGGGAAAGTGGGGTCGGTGCGTGTTAATTCCCTTTGGGCATCAGTTTTATTGACTGACCACATGCAACAAGAGCCCCTCTGATGGGTATCAATGCCTCCGATATGCGTGTTCTGATTGTTTTGCTTGACAGGCAGCATGCAGCCAGATATGTTATCGTTCTACATCGAGTTTTTTCAGCTGCCAGGGCAAACAATACTTTCGCTTAACTGCAGTAGCTATAAAACCCTAGCTATAAAACCCTAACTAAGACCCTATAGAGACTTTTGACTATTTTCTGGCTGCGATTAATATCTTCCTATATTTATTTAAATTTTATTATATATTTTGTTTGCCTTTTCTTATATCAAATTTTAATTTAATACAGATAACTATATCGCAACTAAATGGTTTATTTTTGTTTATTTTATTTTCTTACGTTTTAATTCAAATTTAAATATAAAGCAGCAAACTATTTCGCAACTAAAAAGGTTTATTAATTAATATCGAGTTGCATAAACATCCATGCTAATATCCACCGAAAGCTGTATTAAAAAAAATATTAAAAAAAAAAATGTTTATATTTTGCACGTATAGATAATAAAAACGAGCGCAAGCGAAAAAAGGTTATTATAATCTCTGAACTTGCCCGACATCAGCATACAAACATCTAACCTTAGCTTACATTTATTATATATAAAATTTAAATGAACATTGAGTTCTCTCACTTCTTTTCAATTAAAAAGAATACGAAATAAACGCTATTCAAGAGCAACAAATGCAAACCAGACAAGACTAACTAGACGCTTTTCTTTATTTTTATTTCGTAAAAAATGAAAACAAGTACTAATAACAAACATATTAAAAATTCCCAGTTAAGTATCAAAACTAAGCAAATATTTTATCAAACGCTAAGTTGTAAAGCAAATAGTCAAGGCAAAACATGCGGACAGTCAGTGCAAAAAGCATACACATTAAAATGAAACCAGCAGGCGAATAAACAGTAAAAGTCATTTTCAGCTGAAAATATTCAGCACATTGCAACACAAATTAATTTCCTTTGAGAATTGCCTTTTGCGCAACTTTATCGAGTGTCGAGTGTCCTGCTTCTGCTGCTGCTCCCAAAAAAAAAAAAAAAAAAAAATACTGAAAAAAACTGAAACCAGTTGCAGTAACATTTATGTATATTGCTGCAGCAGGAGCAGCTGCCGCTGTTCCCCTGTTCGCCCCTCTGTCCACCAGAGCGTAAACTGTCGGTTTACCGTTTAAATGTCCAGAAAATTATCAAGTTTAACATTTGCTTTACGGTCGCGGTTATCACAGACTTGTAATGAAGTCCCTCAGGAGAAAATGTGTACATTATGTGAGTCTTTTAATGCAATGCGCTTAACAATTACCTGTTAGCCCTATCATCATTAACAACAAAACATAATTGGTTGCTGCTCTGACTGCTTTCCAATGTAAAACTTTTAATTAACCAACTGTTAACAGCACGCATACGCCACGTTGAACCAATGAGTTAATAAGCGTACTTCATGTTTTATACATTATAAAAGTATTGCAATTTTATTTACATTCGTAATGCTCTGAAATTAAGGGACAGTTCAGTTTGTTAATGCGGTTTGCTTGGATGAATTATAAAACAGCTAAAAAGTTAAAAGTTTAAAAATTATTATACAATTAACTGGTTAAGTGAGTGAGCCAAAGTTATCTCTCATAACTGGAACTAACGCTAAATATTATCTTAATAATTTTGTAAACTGTAATTTTTTAATTTAAATTCAAATTAAATCCCTCGTTGGTTATTATAAATAGAGAAATTTATATGCAATATTTGATATGAATTAAAATTCAGCATAATATTAAAAAACTATATATATATATATATCAATTTTTGATTTGTTTCATTAATTTAATTTAATTTGTGCCACAATTAAATTCAATGGAAATACGACGAGTATATTAAACATCAGAAAATTAGGTTTGGTATGCAGAACTGTTATCTAGTAATTATATTTTAGGTTTATATTATTTAAAATTAATGCATTAATTTCTATATATATTATAGAGTATATTTAAATGTTGTTTTACGGTTGTTTTTGTTTTCGCTATATCATTAACATGTGCATATCATTATAGCATGCAGCAGATGCCAAGTGGCTTGTCGGCAGTACAAAGACAATCTGCGAGCCACTTCCTGTTGGCCCCATTTGTTGTTGTTGTGATTGTTGTTGTGGTTGTTGTTACTGGTGCTGCTTACAAGTTCAACTCCTGTAAATATGCTACGTGTACACACACGGAAAGGGATAGGTAGCTGGGTGTGCGAGCAGAGCGGAGAGACAGAGAAAAGTTGGTCTGGCCCAATGTCGGTGTTCTCTACCGACAAAATCGTACATAAATATTGTTTTTATACATTTGCCTGTATTTGTGTGCATCTGTATGTGTTCTGTGTATTAGCGGTAATATACATATGTGTGTATGTGTGTCTGAGTTCGGATTTTGTAGCTCTGTTTTTGTTTTAGTTGGTAATTATGAAAGTTTTTGTGCTTGTTACACAGATTTAAACAGCTTGTCCCCAGGCAATTGCAGAGACAGGTGCCAGAGGCACAGGTGGCATGTAAACTAATGCCACGGAAAAATCATAAATATAGTTACGGTATATATTAATTATCAATATAAATATTATATTAAAAATCAAACCAAAATAAATGTTAATAATATCCATTGATTTCATATGCTTTATTTATTATTTATAATAACGTCAACAGCTCCATGCAAGCAAAGCAATTGCTTTAATATTTTGAAATACAAAAGCTCTGAAAAGCTTATGTTAACAGCCTGTTAAAAATAAGGTGCTGTTAAAATAAAGCAAAAAGCTGGCCTCGAGAGCTTTTACTAGCACAAAAGCGCTACACACTTTGCTTGAAAGAGCATGCTGCTTATGCCATAAAGCACATAAATAAAGTTGCAAAAATAAATATTTTAACTATTTAGTCATACATATATTTGAATTAAAATAAACTTAATTGTTTTACTTGATTAACTTGTTTCATTTGTATGAATATTCTAAATAATATTCTAAAGAATTATCTGCAGAAATTATATTTAATATATAGATTAAATAAATTTAATATATAGATTAAATATAATTTTCTATTTAGGTCTGTGCCATGCATAAATGGCTGCGCTGCAAGAGGGCGAGCGAGACAAAGGTGCAAAATCAACATCAATAACTTCCGTGTCTACTAACCGATTTCATCACGGCTTTTAGGATAGATAAATATAATAATAGAGGGAACATACTCTGAAGCACAACTTTTTATGTTCAACACACTTCAATTTTAAACATTATTTTATTTAATTATAGTATTATATTTTATTTAATTAGTTATTATTTATGCTTTTCAATTATTTTTTAATTGAATTTAGCATTATTTCTTTTTTACAACTTAAACAAATTTATTTTGACAATCTACAGAATACCCTAAATAATGCCAATATAGAAAAAATACCAAACTGGCAGAATTCTGAGAGCCGCCAGCATCCAACTGACAGTTCTCGGCTGATCGTTGGCGTTATTTGGTCTGTTGTTGGTTCGGTGCTGCCAACACAGCGCAACGCGCCCGTGTGTGTTCAGATTTATTTTTAAGCTACACACACAAAAATATATATGTATATAACTGTGCGGGTGAAGTGAGAAAAGAAAAGGCCAAGAAAAATTTATTCATTTGCCATTTTTCGGGGTTTTCCAAAGCAAATGCATATCGTTTTAACTACAATCTCAACTGTAGCAAATTAAAGTAAATTTAGTGTCCGTTTGAAAGTTTTTTAAGTGGCAAATAAAGACATATAGCAATATATAAAATGTATATGTAGCTGTGCGTGAGCAATTTATACTAAATATATACATCGTGCGCTGTCATAATCATCTATGTTTTCTCATCAAAACATATAATATATGTGGTGGAAATTGTTATGAAAATTCATATATAATTTGTGAAAGTTGTAAGCAATTGTTGTAGCTGTAAGAAAATCGAAATGAAATTTTCTTAACTGCAAGGCAACAAAATAAGAAAAGTGAAGAATTTCATAGAGTTAAAAATACCAACGCCACGTATGCTGCCTCTGCCTTTGGCTCGGATTTTTGTATGAGCGACGAGCACATCAAATTGTTGCTGCTGTTTGTTTTATTTGTTGTGTTTTTTATTGTTGCCACGAGGGAACACAGCGCATTGATATCATGTAAGTTGAATGTAGAACAAGCCAATACAATACAAATATATATTAGAAGGCTATTAGGCTTGATATGATATGGGATGCTACATCTGTTTTGATATTTGTTTCGATTAATTGTGCCAAGTGCCAGGCATGCACTGCATTTATGAATTTCTGTAAACAATTTTTAATAGGGGTCTTGGTTTATAATTTATTTTGTATTTTTATTTTCTTTTTTTTTTGTTTGACTAAAGGCAATTCAATTAAGCTAAATTTAATTTCATTGTCTGACGCTGGCCACTGAAAATTGGGGCTACAACAATAACTATGAGAAGAACAACGATCGCATCGACAGATCCAACTACGTGTGCTTGTTCTATAAATAGTCAGTACGGGCAAGGAAACGAAACAGCATCATGCCCTCCATCTCCCTCCTCCACCCGTCTCTCTGCTCCTCCCTGCTCTGATCTGCTCTGCTCCTTGCCCCCACCGGCAACTGATCTGCTCTTCTTGGCAGCTCACTGATGTTTTTCTGTTGTTTTTCAATAATATTTAGCAGAACATTTTTCATTCAAACAAAAAGTCTATGGGACTTTTCTCAGCTCGAAAATGCCGCTAAAGCAAATTACTTTTGCACATGTTTTTTGCCAGATTTAATTTGTTATAAACGTAACAGAATTTTATTGTTCTTTTCATATATACCATATAGTATATATTTGACTCTGGCCTTCGAGCATTTTGATCAAAGTAAAAATTGAAATGGAAACTGAAATATTTATTAGAAAACGCATTCTGATGCGAAATCAAATAAAAATATTCTTTGCATGAAATTATGCGTTTGATTTATGGCAAAATATTAGCAAATAAATTGATAAATCAATCCATTGTATTTATGACTCATTTTGTTTATATCAAATGTGCTATAAAAACCATTGTTTTGTCAGAACACCGTAAATGCTGCAGCACCGGCATTTTGAAAGATTCCAGCCTTCCCCCACTGTTCAAAATCTATCCAAAATATCTCACTTCATATTTAGGCATAGGGCAAGGAAATGGAATATAAATCTTTCAGCGGATTGTAAATTATTCGAAGAGATTTGCGCGTGGCGCCCATTTGCCATAATGAAAAGTAAGAATGCATTTTGCTTGTAATGGGAAATCAGAAAATCGTAAACAGAAACTACAAAATTATAATATAATATAATACCAAAATGCACAAAACTTATTGCAGACAGTGAACACACAGACATATTAATAGCTCAACGAAAAGTTTGAAATGGCTGAGAATTTGTGAACATTTTTCCAACTGAAAACTATTAATTTCCAGCTGTAGGTAGCTCATTAGCAAATTGCTCTGAGAATATTTAAATTTGTTTTTGATTTATGAAGCAGCGTCAAAAAATTCTGTACGATGAGTCAGCTGTAAAATTCGGCAAAAATAAATATATCTACGTACGTTCAGGAATATAGTATGTATTAAAAAATAAAAAGAAATTGCAAATGTTTAGCGAGCCCGTAAAAGTGTCAAACTGAATTTGAATAGAGAGAGGGAAATAGTGAAGAGAGAGAAAGAGAGATCGAGAAGGAATTATCACTCTCACAGTCTCTCCCTCTCGTCAACTGTCAAGCTCGCGAAGCATGCGCAGTCAGCAATCAGTGTTGTCAGCGCTTCGAAAATAGCTAGAAAAAGTTAAAAATATATTATAATATATCATAGAATTATGGTTAATAATTGTTGTTCGACCAATTACTTAAACAAATTAAATAATAATATTGCTATAAGTCACAGACCGACAAGTTTTTTATTTAACATCAATCAATTTGCATTGTGAATTGATTAAGATTATTGAAGTTTATACGTTTTTCTCACTAATAAATTAAATTACCTTCAGAATTATTTGGGCATTATAAATAAATATGTATACTACATATTTAAAATTCGTAGAGATTAAGTGAAAACCATACCCTATGTGGGAATATATTTTTAAGGCTACCTAAACTGCTCTTCTTTGTAGTCGCATTATTATCAATCTCTTTATTGGATTTATTAAGCAGAGAAACGAATGGCTGATCTGACGGAAAAGTAGCCAAGTTCACAGCACTGTCGGCAATCAGCTGTTCAGCCACACCTGACAACAAATGTGAGTGCGAGCGAGAGCTGAGAGCGTGTAGACATCAACAAATAAAATCTTATAAATATATACTACATAGTATCCGTATCTTCGTATTTGCATACATATGTATTTATCTGGCGAACGATTTGAATGAAGATACAAAACGTGTGTGAGCGTTGCATGTTTTCATTCTTTGGCACGTTTTATGTGCGTTTTGTTTGTAAACAAAGTTTTTCAACTGCTGTGCATGGTGATTACTTAGCTTGTTGTTGAAGATTATTAGGCCTGTTCTGCATTTCGATGCCGGCTAAATCATTTGGAATCGTTTTAATTGAAGCCCATGCCGTTGCTCTAGTGCATATTACAGTTACAATTTTGCTTATTTTCAGTGAAAGGATAAGCAAAAGAAAAAAAGAAACGAAATATTCTGCTGAGCTCGAGGGTGTGGGACCGCAGGAGAAGATCGCAAAGAGAGAAACGGTTCACACTTTGGTGTAAAGCCAATCGCATGTAGTTTGTGAAAATGATTCGATTTCCAGAATATATACAGATCATATTTTGAATTATTTATTTATATCTCTCTGTTTTATTTGTTAGCATCCCACAATCCTTTGCTTTAGTCGATTCAGGCACCCGCTTAGTCAACGTTTGCACCTCGAAACAACCGCTGCTACCGTTAGAGCCGAGCTTTCGCTGTTAAAGCTCAACCAATGAAAGCTTTCTCTGTTGTATGTCAACATTTTCACGGTTGCCACGCGAAAAGCTTGCGATTCCTGCACAGTGTGCTTTTTGTGCCCGATTCCTTAAACTCGTACGCGTTGCTGCTGGTCGTGCGTTCAATAAGATAGAAAATATAAAATAATTTTAATAATATAATACCAAATATTAATACGGGCCGCAAAGTGCCATATGATATAAGCACAATTCCTTCTAAGGCAATATTGAAAACTGTGATTAAAAGTGCTTCAACCAGGGAAATGTGAAGGGAAACGCTTTCGCTTTTCCACGTACTGCGTCTGAAATTTTTCACACACGTTTGTATGTGTGTGAGTGTGTGTATTGTGCATGTGCATATGTGTATGTGTGTGTGCGCTTATTACATATGCCTGGGTAGGTCAATCGGTCAGCATTTACAGTTGGAGTTGTCCCCAAGCGTGCCATCAACAAAACGCACAAATTAGTTTTTACAGTTCAGCTGGAGCGCACTTGACCCCATTGCGGCTACAGAGCAGCGCTCCCCACCTTCCCCCCTCCCGACAGCTTAGCATTTTAGCAACTTTAATCAGTGACGAATACAACACGTTCGCTTGTCGTCGAAGGGGGCAGGGGGAAGGGCGAAGGGCGTGGGACAGCAGGAATGACAACCATTCAGTGAAAGCAAAAAAAAATAGCTTTTCAGACACTTGAACTTTTTTTCGGCCGCTGCACAGTTACAACTGTGCTTTCTGCAAAACGAAGAGCGCGAGAGAGGGCTTAAGAGAGCGCGTCTGCTCAGAGAGAGAGAGAGAGAGAGAGAGAGTTTAAAATTGGGAAGCTCCAAAAATAATGTTGCGACAACAAAGGAGAATGTAAACATTGCGTATGTTTTTGTTTTGATGCGCACACATACACATACAAACACTCTCACGCACACACACAGCCATACGCACATGCCTTGTGTATGTATGTCAAGGGTTTAGATTTATATATAGAGCGCCCAATCGGTGATAAGTTATCATTACTTCAACTAATGGATATTCCGTGTAGTGCAGTCGCCTGGAATTAAACGAAATTCAATAACTGACAACGCAAACGGTCTGATAAAGCTACATGACATGCACCATATATAATAAATAAATAAACATACTGAACGAATCAATAAAATAACGCAGACTTCAACAAATGCCAAATTTTTTATTAACTTATAAGAAAATAATCAAAAGCACAAAACAACCAACAACCGTCATTTAAACGTCCAAAAAAACAACAATTGCACCACCGTCTAACCTATAAAAAAACAAACCACATAAAAAACAAACATAATAAAATCCAACAACAAAAAGCTTTCTAAGGGCAGTATGAGCGTGTGTTTGTGTGCATGTGTGTGAATTCCGTGTGCTTGTGAATGGGATACAACACACCTGTTGACGCCCATGTTGACCGCAGACTTAATGGGACAGCGCTTATGAATACAACAATCAATTTGTTGGTCGTGGGAAGGAAACTTCAAATATGAATACAGGTACCACATGGCCCAACTCACACAGCAATCTTTCATTGCTTTTCAAATTGATTATCTACATGCAACCGCTTAGAGTATTTATGCAATATGTCAATCTAGATTTTAAATTTTAATTTTATTTTTGTAACAACATTTATAAAGAGACAAATCAATACAAATTCTTTTACAAAAGTTTACTTACAAACTACAATAATATTGTTAACTAGCGTTACTTTATTTATTAATATCAAAACTTGTTAGAAATTTTATTTGTTTCAAGTACACTTCTTTCCACTCTTTAACTAATTAACTACAATAATAAAAAAAACGATGGCGTTTTTAGTGTGGTCCATCTCACTCTGGCCCAGCTCTCACTGGCCCAACTCCCGCAGGCCGAACTCTAATGTTTCTTTTTCCTTTCCAACTCTTGCTGGTCAAACTCTCTATGGCCCAACTCCCACTGGCCCAACTCTGGGCCGAAGTATTAAATTTCTAGGTTTTACATTTTATCAAGCCACGGATAGCATGTCATTCAGTCACTCAGTCAGGACAAAGAACTTTATATACATAGATTCCGCTTAGGAAAATCGTCGGAAATACTAAACATTGACATTATGTTTTATTTTAATTAAAGACAGAGCAGAAATGAACATTAACTTCTGCACATACATGTGTGTAAATGTGCACTTATCATAAAATAGTGTGCTTATTATACTAATAAATACTAACATTAATGACTTACTAACACTAGGAGACCATAAGGAGCAGGAAAAACAGCAACAACAGCAACAATCGCCAACACCCCAAGAACAGCAACAACATCAACATCAACAACAACATGCACAACAAAAGCAACAAACTAATAAATATGATGCCTTGGATAGTTCTAGTACCAACAATAAATTGAACCATAGTAAAAACCATAGCTCTAAGGATAAGGATAGAGATAAGGATAGGGATAGGGAAACGAGCAAAGATTTGTCACCAAACATTGATGAATCATCAACATGCCTGACCAAAAATCCACAACAATCACAACAGCATGCGCATTCCATGGAGCCCAGCAGCTCCAGCAGGATGGGCACAAAGACTGCCACGTCCTCATCCTCATCCGCATCCCAGCGACGCCGTCAATTGCAATTTCAGCGACAGAAGGAGACGAAGGTTTATGACCACGGCGACAAGGCGCCGACCTCTCCAAGTGTCATGGGGGGTGGTGAGCTGGTCAACTGTATTGCCTACGATGATAACACGCTGGTCATTGAGCGTAAGCCCTCGCCCACTTCTCCGGCCACCTCGCGACGATATCTGAAAGCCGAAACCCCAACTCGCGGCAGTCGCAAATACAATCGGAAATCCCCAACAGCGGCAGCTGGCGCCTCATCAACACCGACAGCCCCGAAAAGTGACCTGGAAGTGATAATTGTGAAGCCGGAACATCATCATCAGCATCGATCGCCGACGATAACACTTCCGGTGCCCGTTACTGGCACCACCACATCCCCCACCCTTACGGGTCCAACGGTGCTCCAACAAAGGTATATGCAGCTCCAGCAGGAGCACGATAAGAAATTCATTTATAATGCCATGCAAGAGTTTGAATTTTTGGAGCATACGAATTCTAGGAATACTAGGAACTCTAGGGCATAGTAAGTTAATGGCTCAACGAAACCCAACAACAATTGCAATCGCAATTCCCGTTAACCAACAATTTGTTATTCACGTTCTATGTTGTACATCAATGTTTTGTCCTTCTGTGTGTCTGTCCTGTTTTGTGCGTGTGTGTGTGTGCCTGTGTAAGAGTATGAAGAAGCATGCTTTAGCCTATCATAGTGTAAGTACAAAAAACATCATGTAATTCTCTACCCAACACGCTGAACAGAGTTAATATCAATGTTAAAATCTACGCAAATTAAAAATGAAAACTCAATGAAAATCTGCAAAAAAAAAAACTTACAAAATTAATGAGAAGTGATAAGAAAAAAGCAATTTTTTGATTTGCAAAAAGGCAGTTTAAGGTTTATTATAATTATTATTATTTTTGTATACCTTACAATTTAAATGATCTATTGTGCCCCTTTATATTTTAAGTGTTTGTATTGTATTTCATTTGTTTTATTTATTTATTTCATATTATTTATTTATGGTTTTTAATTAAATTTTAATATATTGATATACTGATTAGGCAGAAGTGGGAAAATTAACTGTATATTTCAGTTTTAAATTTAAGATTTGAAATTTTAATATTTTGGTCTTTTATAGAACACAATAGTTTATATACAGTAAAGAAATAATTGCTATTTGACCTTGGTTTATTTTATTGCATTATTATTTGGGTTGGAATATTCAATTCAATATTTAATGGAATTGTTTGTTTATGTTGCATTTAGTTATAAAGAAATTAGATTCAGTATGGTCGTTTGATGATGATGCTTTAATCTGTTTATTGCTGTTTTATATATATATTCTGACATTTAAATTTGTTATGGACTTCGTTAAGTAATGCAAAATATATGCATTAAAAGCGCAATTCAAATTTATGCAAACTTATATTAAAACCAAATAAACATTCAAATTCAAAAATACTTTGGCGTTGCCAGTAGCTGAGATTAAATTATCGTTTTAAGCTAAGTGGCAACGCTGTTAAGAAATAAATTCTTCATAGAGTTACCAGATAGTACAGAAACAGCCAAATAAGGTTACACTATTAAAAACATCGATAAAATGCGAAACACGGAATCAGGTTTGACTGAAACAGTACAAAACAGATGAGCCGTTGTAAAATGCATCCAATGAGTATATAGTAATTGGTATTGTTTATGTCGAATGCGTTCAACAAGTTGCTAAACCATTGTTTTTTCTCTCCAACCCAACAGCTGCAGCCCGCTTGAGGCAGTTGCCGGCAGCGAGGACCCTACAGCAGGAGGCTCTGGCAGGAAGCGTGCCACGAGCGCAGAGCTAGCACTTAGCGCTGTTACTAGCCAAATTGTTAACAATAGCACCTATAAGCTCGACTTCAAGCAGCGTCGCCACAAAAACAACAACAACAACAGTGGCAGCGAGGCGGGCAACAGCAACGGTGGCAACGGGGGCAGCGGAGGCAGCGGCAACGGGCACAGCAAGAGGGGCAGCAAGCGCCAGAGGCGCAAGTCCAGTTGCAACTCGTGCGGCGGTGCCACAGGAAGTCAACGCCTGACGCCGGAAGAGGCGGCATCGACAGCAGCAGCATCGGCAACTTCGGCGTGGCAGAAGCAGCCGCAGAATAGCGTAACCAGCGCCGGAAGCAGCAACAGCAGCTACAGCAGCGGTGCTAGGGACGAGGAGAGCAGCTATAGTGCTGTTGGAGGGGACAGCAGCAGCAGCAACAGCTGCAACTGCGACATCACTGGCGACAATAGCACCCTGCATGGTTTTGGCGTGGGGGATATTAGCAGTTTCATAGGCGACGACGACTGCGATCCGGATAACGACGATCCGGACAATCTTGACGCCGCCGATCTTAGCTCACAGACCCTACGCACTGCGGCAATTGTTGCTGCTGTTGCAGCAGCAGCGAAGGAGCAGGCGGGGGCAGCTGTTGCCGCTGCAACATCGCCAGGTGCTGGCAACACTGATTGCGAGAGCTTTAGTGAGAGGAGGCAGGATGCCGATGCGGACAATGCGGATGATGATGCGGACGATGACATCAGGATCATTGCTGGGGCAGCTCGTATCAGTGGCAACGATTCGCTCGAGGATGTGGGCGATGTGGATGACAATGCGGATGTCGTTGTAAGGAGGAATACGCGCAACACTCGTCCCTCGATCAGAAGGACATGTAGAATCACCGAGGAGGACGACGACAACGACGACAACGCCGATCACGAAGTAGACGACGACGAGTACGACGACGAGCCTGAGGGCACAACTATTGATATAGATGAGCAGGAGCAGCTTGCCCAGCAGCAGCACCACCATTATAACGAAGAGGGCGACGAAGAAGACGACGTAGAGGACGACGACGAGGAGGCAGACGAGTATTACGAAGAGGAGGAGGACGATACTCAGGCATTTTCGCCCTTCTACTCTAGCTCCGCGGAGCTAATTGATAATTTTACTGGCGGCGCTGGCAAATTCTTCAACATAATGGATTTCGAAAGAGGCGCCGCTGGTGGCACCTTCACGCCAAATGGCAACGGAGGTGCCACCCTAGGTGGGGACATGTCCAATTCCCTTAACCCCCAATCGAATATGGGTGGCGCCACCAATATTATGGGTAAGTCTCTACAGTTCAGCTCAACATAATCTCTGTCTGTCTGTAAATGCTGCTAACGAATACACTCTGTTCCTCCCGCACCCTATCCCCTACCCCGCAGGCATCGATGCCATGGGCATTGCAAACATTCCGGAAACAATGAACGGCACCACAATTGGACCGAGTGGTGTTGGTGGTCAGAAAGCTGGCGCTGCTGCCGGTCAAAAGCGACCACAACGTCGCGGAAAACCGCAGCCGGATCGACCGCAACGCGCGCTTTTCTGTCTGGGAGTCAAGAATCCCATTAGAGCTCTCTGCATACGCATCGTGGAGTGGAAGTATCCTTTTTTCGTAGACAAAATATACATTTAAACGGTTGAAATTTTGCTAGAATTTAATGCCGAATTTCAGTTAGATAACATTAGTATACCCGCTGCATATTGCCGTATCCAATTGGTTTTCCTTAACCCTTGAAAATAACTCGCTTTTAGACCATTTGAGTTCCTTATTTTGTTAACAATCTTTGCCAATTGTATTGCCTTGGCCGTTTACACGCCTTATCCAGGCAGCGATTCGAATGTGACGAATCAAACCTTGGTAAGTTCAATGCGGTCTCTTTGAATAGAGGCGGCTTCTTCTAGTTTATATATTTGAAATGATTTATTAATCGATATATATTTCTTTCATCTGTCTTTTATGCATTCCTTCACATCATTTCATCCGTTCATCTGTGCACCCAATCGCAAAACATTTCATTAATCAATCAAATCGATAAACAACAAACGAAATAATACAATTCTACACAATCAGGAAAAAGTTGAATATATATTCCTAGTTATATTCACATCGGAATGTGTTATGAAAATATTAGCATATGGTTTTGTGTTACATAATGGTGCATATCTAAGAAATGGATGGAATTTATTAGATTTTACAATTGTAGTTATAGGGTAAGCATACAAAATATGCCAGTTAAAAGCGTTCAAATTGCGCCCAGGCCAATTTCCCCCCGGCCTTATTTTAACCATTTTCTATGTTGTTACCTTATATCCAATTCAATCGAATAACTTGAGACACGTATGAAATTGTATGCCAAACCAACAATCAATCCACTTTTTACAGAGCGATAAGTACGGGACTGTCCCATTTCTTTAAGGATGGATTCGATGTGAAGGCACTGCGTGCCTTTCGAGTACTGCGTCCATTGCGACTTGTATCGGGTGTACCAAGTAAGAGCTTAATGCACTGCAAAAAAAATTCAACAAATTATGAGCAATTCAAATCAAATGCGTCAAATCGCATTCAAAATTCACTAAGTGTCCTGTAGAGCAAAATATTAACAAAGTTACGATACATATCGTAATTAAAATGCTGCACAGTATAAAAAAAAAAAAATTGAAACTCAATAAATTTTAATTTCTTAAGTAAAGTTTATTACAATAATTTTCTTGCTTTAATTTCAAATTTAATTCGAATATTTGTCTGCTGTCGTATTAATTAATTACAAAAATATTACAAAACCATTTACTTTAATTTGTAAATCAAATCAAATAAAAGTTATAATTTTTAATTAAGTATTAACTAATTAATGATTTTTAAACTTAATTTTAATTGGAATAATTACGTAATATTTGCAATATATTTGTCGGTTTTTTATACGGAAAATTACCAAGAAAAATTAAATGTTCTAATTTAATGTTTATGCTATTTCTGTGCAGTATTTCACCAAAGCTTTTGTTGTGTCTTGTAGTGTTTAAACCGCACTTGATGTACTATATATGTTTGTGAAATCCCCCACTGAATATAATTTATAAAATATTGGCAATTCATACGCTTTCCGCAGGTCTACAGGTTGTGCTTAATTCAATATTGAAGGCCATGGTGCCACTGTTTCACATTGCACTTCTGGTCATATTCGTAATCATAATCTATGCCATAATTGGTCTAGAGTTGTTCTCTGGTAAATTGCATAAGGCATGCCGAAATGAGGTAACAGGTAAGCGCTTCTAACTACTATAAGTACAATATTTATACGTTGTACGAATATCATTCAATGTCTTGAATGCTACCAGATATGTCGCATTAAAATTCAACGTCCCTTGGCTCTTATAATAGTAGATTAGTGAACGGTAAAGAAACACAAATACAGATACAGATCAATCAGTCGACAAGTCCAAAAGCAGTACACTAATCGCTCTAAACACCCACAGTTTCCAACACATCCATTTCCCAATCCAAGATATGCAAAACGAATACCCAAAATACCATATATACACTGTACACAACTGTACTAATTCTACCGGGCACTTGAACTAATCTACTAGTTATAAGAGCTGTTGAGATCATAATCCGTTGGGACAGTCTAGCGGCATATTCCGCAAGTACAAATTGAAACCATGAACACAGAATAAATACGCACATGAATCATCTCAGTTCATTCACAATTATCATCTCATCTCATAGTACTCATTCTCATGACTAATGCATGATACCTAAAATACAAACAAAATCCGAAAAAAAAACAATCCCAAACAAAATAACTCGGAATCTAGGTGAATACGAGGAGGAAGTAAAGCCCTGTGGAGTGGGCTATAACTGTCCCGAAGGCATGAAATGCTATGGCAATTGGAAGGGACCCAATAATGGCATTACGAACTTTGATAACTTCGGGTTGGCCATGTTGACGGTGTTTCAGTGCATCACACTGGAGGGTTGGACAGATGTGTTGTATTCTGTGAGTATTCAAAAATAAGGAAATCCTGTTTTATTAACAATAATTTGTTTTCAATTCAGATACAAGACTCCATGGGCAGCGATTGGCAATGGATGTACTTTATTTCCATGGTGATATTGGGCGCATTTTTTGTGATGAATCTAATTCTCGGTGTGCTATCCGGTGAGTTCTCCAAGGAACGTAACAAAGCCAAAAATCGCGGTGATTTCCAAAAGCTACGCGAGAAGCAACAAATTGAGGAAGACTTGCGGGGTTATCTGGATTGGATCACCCAGGCCGAAGACATTGAACCCGATGCCACGGGTGGCCTTATGCCCGATGCCAAGGGCAAGCAACAGAATGAAATGGATTCTACGGAAAATATGGGCGAAGAAATACCCGAAATGCAAATGACAGAATCGCGATGGCGACGAATGAAAAAGGATTTCGATCGTGTCAATCGTCGACTGCGTCGTGCCTGTCGTCGTGCGGTCAAATCCCAAGCCTTCTACTGGCTCATCATTGTGCTGGTGTTTCTCAACACTGGAGTACTGGCCACCGAGCACTACCATCAGGTCGATTGGCTGGATAAATTTCAGGGTGAGTTTATAAAATTGAATTGAATTTCTGCTACTTACAAAGCTCTTTCCCTTGTCAATAGACTATACGAACATGGTGTTTATTGGACTTTTCACCTGCGAAATGTTTCTGAAAATGTATAGCTTGGGCTTTCAAGGCTACTTTGTATCGTTGTTCAATCGTTTCGATTGCTTCGTGGTCATCGGTAGCATATCGGAGACGGTGCTATGCAAAACCGAATTGATGCCCCCTCTGGGTGTCTCTGTGCTGCGTTGTGTGCGACTGCTGCGTGTCTTCAAAGTGACCAAGTGCGTTGAAGTTATTGCAAAACTATCGGTTTACGGTTAATAGTAATTCACTAGATCGATAGTTTTTCCATTGCGTTACTTTGTTATACCCAATTAATTCAATTTCTTGCAGATATTGGCGTTCGCTATCGAATCTAGTGGCTTCCCTTTTAAACTCCATACAATCAATCGCTTCACTGCTTTTACTGCTCTTCCTGTTTATTGTGATATTCGCTCTGTTAGGCATGCAAGTTTTTGGCGGTAAATTTAATATCGGCGAAGATGTCAAGTATCGCATGAATTTCGACTGTTTCTGGCAGAGTATGCTCACAGTATTCCAGGTGCGTACCCTAAAATATCCAACTGTTCATCATAATTGTTTATATTTTGCTTGGGTCAGATCATGACTGGCGAGGATTGGAATGCTGTTATGTATGTGGGGATCGCTGCTTATGGCGGCGTGTCCTCATATGGCGCCTTGGCCTGCGTTTACTTTATCATATTGTTCATATGCGGTAACTACATACTGCTCAATGTGTTCTTGGCCATTGCTGTGGATAATTTGGCAGATGCCGATTCGCTGTCGGAGGTGGAAAAGGAAGAAGAAGCGGTAAGTCTGATAAACAAGATTACACAACAATTTGTAACAAGTTAATGCTTATAGCCGGATGATCCGATGAAGAAATCCCACAGTCCCACGCCCACTATTGATGGCATGGACGATGAGCATTTGAGCATAGACATGGATATGGAACAGAATGAGCTGGATGATGACAAGTTTGTTTGGCTTGCACCATTTGTTGAATGTGTCTTAATGTGTTTTATGAACTTTGCAGAGATCATGAGACGTTATCCGATGAGGAGGGGCGTGAAATGTGCGACGAGGAGGAAGAAGGTATGTTTCAAAATGTTCGATTCGTAGACTACATTAAAGTAGCAATAAAATAAAAACTAAGTTTATTTATTTTTTAAACTACTTAAGCAATAGGTATAATAATTCTCAATTGTAAGCTCCACACATAGTACAATAATACACTATAAACTGTCTAAACATTTACTAAATCGATGAAGAACATGAAATTTAAGAATGATATTCATATGCTACTGACGCTTTCATTTGCTGCGCCTCTTTGGAAAATCCGCACACAAACAACTCTTGAAATTTATGTATTAATCGAAAGACTCCCATTCTGAAGTATCAGCACGTGTTACTGCACGACCCCGGCGTTTATCCGAAGTCAGCATGAAGAAGACTAAAAAACCCATACCGCGCGGCAGTGCATTTTTCATTTTCAGTTATACAAACAGGTAAATCAACAACAACTACAACAACTCGAACCACAACCACATTCTGACCAAATACATAATTTACACTTGTATTATGACAAATTACATAATATTCTTATACCTCGTTAAACGTTTCTATGCACTCTGGTTCCATAGTTCCTTTGCATGCCATCCTCAAATAATTCGTTGAAAATATATACAAAAACAAAATTAAATTAAATCCCAACCCACTTGATAATTTCGTATCGAGCTGTACTTATTTGCATCTTTGAATGTATATAATCAATTAATTTAATTTATTGCAATTTTTCAGTTAAGTGCAAAACATTTTTTATGACTCGCCGCAACTGAAAATCATTTATTGATTAGGCAAATATTCCCAGACCCCAGACACAGTCCCATAGAACTAGCTCAACTCGTACACTGAACACACAAAACTGTAATTGGCACTATACGTTTTTCAAGGCAAAAACAAAAATAACTCAAGATAATTTAGTTTTTAAGTCCTTATGTTTTTGTTTTAGTCATTTAAGTTGTTGTAAGTTAAGTTTTTTTTTTTTTGATTATGTAATATATAGTAATTTGTATATTAAGCCAGCTACTTTCTCTATATATATATATATATTGTATGTGTTTATTTTTATTTTCCACATTGGCAAATGATATACGTATGAAAATTTATTGCATATTTAGTGGATGAAGAAGGCATGATAACAGCACGCCCACGCCGTATGTCTGAGGTTAATACGGCAACGAAAATTCTACCGATACCGCCGGGCACATCATTCTTTCTTTTCTCTCAAACGAACAGGTTTTTATTGTTTTAGTTTTAACACGAATCTGAAACCCAAGAGTTTCCTTTTACCGTATATGCATATACTATATATTTATTTTAGTTGAATATTATTTTCCTTTACTGATTTGTCTCTGTGTGTACCTGTGTGTGTACCCTAATCTGTATCTGTATCTGTATCTTTGTGCTTTGTGTATATTGTATCTGTCCATTGAATAACCCATCATGTGTCTAGATAAATAGAATTATCGACCCTTAGAACTGTTGCTGTCCTTAGTTGGTAGATATCCCATTATTCCCCAGATTACTGTTTAGCTCAACCACAGCGTTATTTAATCGTATTCTTTTTAGTTCTCTTTATTGTTTTTTTTTTTGATTGGTTCTAACTGCATGTTTTTGTTAAAATTTTCGTTCGTAACTGTTTAAAATATGTGAGAATATTTTAATACGATTTTCTTACGAATTTCTTTCGCAGATTCCGCGTCTTTTGCCATTGGCTCTGCAATCACAGCAACTTCGGCAACATCATACTCTGCTGCATCATGTTCTCATCCGCCATGTTGGCCGCCGAGAATCCGTTGCAGACCAACAATGACTTGAATAAAGTAAGTAGCTCCCATGCCGAACCGAACCGTTTAGAACTGAATATGAGGTGTAAGTTTGAAACTGAATATGCTATATTGTCAATGTTTTTCCTTTTAGAGTTGACACCTTTTATGTTTCATATATTCGCTCACACGTTCACTTTTTGCAGGTCTTGAATAAATTTGATTATTTTTTCACGGCAGTTTTCACAATAGAACTGATTCTGAAATTGATATCATACGGCTTCGTATTACATGACGGAGCCTTTTGCAGATCCGCATTTAATCTATTAGATTTACTTGTGGTCTGCGTCTCATTGATATCCCTAGTATCCAGGTAAACAATGAATATGCCAACTACTCTAATCAAGTAGTTGTACTAACTTACTTCTGGAATATAATTAAAATGTCGATTTCAACTGCAGTTCGAATGCGATCTCATTCGTGAAAATTCTACGTGTTCTACGAGTTTTAAGACCTCTCAGGGCCATTAATCGAGCCAAGGGTCTAAAGGTAAGACACATCAATACATTCATTACCTTCTTTATCTTTATCTTTATCTTATCCTTTTCTGTTTAAATTTTTGCTCTATGATTATTCACCAGCTTTTATTAAACATATATTTTTAGTTGAAGTTAAAGTTCTTTTTTTAAACAATTTAAATAATATTTTTTTATTTTTTAGTATAATTTTTGTTATTTGCCAACTAATCAAATAATTCTTGACATTTTTGTGCAAATAATTCTAATATAAAAAGCAGAGTCCAGAAAAAAAAACCTTGAAATGCTGGGTGTAGGGTGCGCCAAGACAAAACTGTTTTATTGCTGAATTATACACTGCAAAAAAATACTCTGTATAAATATACAATTATTTGATTTTAAGTTACACTGTTTTTTTAACACCTAACGAAAATGGGCGTGGAATAAATGCTATGGGCGTAGCTTAGGCATAGTCAAAACTATGTACGATTCGTGTTAATACTAAACCCAACAAAAAGACGCTATTTAAAACCTAAAACCCTAATTAATCCAGTTCAACTAGAGTATTATAGGCACTTATTTATACTGTTATCTATCTATCGTATATCCATATATATTTAATATATATATATATCGTCATATCACATACAGCATGTTGTTCAATGTGTCATAGTCGCTGTAAAGACTATCGGAAATATTGTGCTCGTCACATGCCTACTGCAATTCATGTTTGCCGTTATAGGAGTCCAGTTGTTTAAGGTATGATTTCGTTCTTAAGTGCTTTCTTTCGTTAAGTAAGCCCCTATCCAAAAAGTAATTAAGCATTGTACAAACTACGAGCTTAGGCATAGACACTATATCAGCTATATCTATAAATATTATAAAGGAATTTGAAACTTGCTCAAATAACAAAATAATTTGTACAATTCTACACTGTAATTATGACGCTTCTTAAGAACCTTAGTTGTAAATTGCCTAGGCATACATACTATTAAATCAAATTAATCCAGTATATTCTATTTTAATTATATTAAACTTTTGTTGTTTCCAAATTGTTAAATGTTCGAACTAACCTTAACCCCAACCTTAACAAGTTTGTTTCACTTATGTAAAGTTATTTTATTAAACTTTTTACAAATTTAACTAACTGCTAACACTGTTCAAAATTGTACAAAATGTTATTTGTATATTATAATATTACTCCTCTATGCTGGCTAGTATTGCTTATTAATGCTCAGCATAACTAAGACTCAACATTGTTTCAGCTGTTTGGCAGGAGAGAGAGAATGAACTACGAGTACTGGGGCGATTTAGTTATAATTACAATTTGTTCAAATCAATTTATACGACACACTATGACTTTTGTTTCAGTGCACTGGAACCTCACCCTCTCGATACAGATCCCTCAACCTAACACTACTCACACAGCCATAGAAAACCGAGTATACTCTTGTCCAAAAAACACAGTCAACTCTTCTATATTCCACACCCATTTTCTACGTCCAAACACAAGCAATAATTATACAATTTTTTAATTACTCACACACACACACACACACATGCTCACACACTCCTACACATACTCCAAAGCACACACAGTTGAAGTAACTGAATATGTTTGTTATAATATCGTCCTACCTTGCACCCTAGCATCAAGGCAAATCAACCGAAGCGAATCCAAGAGTTTTTTTTAAAAGGTTGTAAAACCTGCTCATTTATAGTAAACATACTAGTTCATACTTTTTATTTAAATTTTACTTTCTTTGTTAACAATTTAAACATACTCTGACATTATTAGTTATGTTGTATAATTTCTTGATTTTTTAATTTCACATGTAAATGTCAATAACCGTAATTGCATCAAAACCAAATCAAAGCTCATACACATTTATTTTTATAGCGAAAGTCAAAGCGAAACTGAAGATCCCTTACAAATGAATTTTCCCTCTTCTTTTCTTTCTCTCTTCTATTATTTCGTATCGGTTATATTCGCATTATGCCAAACACAACAAAAAACTGCTTTGTGTGTGTGCCATATACTCATATGTATGAACTTTTGATTTCAATGAAACAATTCCAAATATGTGGCCGTAATAACAAAAAAAATCCAAAATATAAATAAAATCAACAAAAATTCCACTGATTGATGCATAAACACACACACTTCCACCATACCATATTTGTTAAAAAAAAAAAAAAAAAAACATTGAAACGAACAAAAAAATACAAAACAATTCTCACACGCCTGTCAATTCTATTGCTCGAACTACACTGCAAAAAATTACACACTATCTGCAGTACGTGGTCAAGTGCGTTGTAGTCGCCATTAAAACCATTGGTAATATCATGTTGGTTACATATTTATTGCAATTCATGTTTGCAGTTATTGGAGTGCAACTCTTTAAGGTAATTTTCAACTCTTACAAATAATAAAAAAAAATAAAAATGAAAAAAAAATAATAATAATTTGTGGTAAAGGGTAACTAGCAACGGCTTTATGTGTGCGCTTGAAAAAAGAATTTTAAATGCTGCTTAAACTCTGTGTGCTTATCGATATATCAATGTAGTATTTTGCTTAACAAAAGATATATAATTTTAATTATGGGGGGAGTACAGCAGAAAGAGAATTTATACTATTTTGTATGCAATGTGTTCTATTTTTATTAAATGTGTCGATTCTTTTGACTTTTCTCAGCTTGACAGACAGAAAGAGCATTGGTAAACATTCAATTCAATTCAGTTCCAGAAAACTAGCTCATCATTAACTGTAATTACGTAGAACATCATAAGATCTCTCGATTCATAAAGCTTCTGTCAGCTGCTATAAGCTTGCCTCTAACCCAATCCTCAACAGTTACTGTAACAAATTCTAGAGTTCTATACTGTTCTGTACTAATTAGCCAAGTACTAACTAGCTACTTAGTAACAGCTGCTCGCTAATCCCTTGTATTATACTCTAATATGTATGCTATATGTATATGTAAAAGTCTAATACCCTAATCCCGAAATGTATATCGTAATTTGTGTTGGTCCTGTCTGTATATATAATTTGTGCTGTCCAGAGAAAAAACAATGCAAAGTATTCAGTTCCGTGTTTGTACTATAAATTATGCTTGCATATGAAACACCCTGTATAATGTATGTATATATAGACTAGTTTAGTCTATTATAACGCTATTTTAGTTAGGCCTTAGTCGATATATTTGCTAGCAAAACAGTGCGCTTAACAAGGCCTCAGAGTGTGCCAAGTTCAGCGTACTTTTGTTAAGTTCAAATTCATAAAATTAATATTTAGAAACTCATAATAATTTTTATATATCAACCGCATCGTCACATACCATAGGGCAAATTCTTTAGCTGTTCTGATGCTTCCGTCACAAAGAGCGATGATTGCTTGTAAGTATTGGTTTTTTTAGACTTGTTCAAAGTTATTTATGTACATTTAATTTTTACAGTGGAACCTATCTGGTCTATGAGGCTGGAGATGTCCACAAGCCCCGCTTGAAGGAACGCGAATGGTCCAATAATAAGTTTCATTTCGATGATGTGGCCAAAGGCATGTTGACGCTCTTTACGGTTTCCACATTTGAGGGCTGGCCTGGGTAAGTTTAATATATTTATATTTAAAAGCAAACTCGATTTAAATTTCAATTTTCTTGCAGCCTGCTTTATGTTTCGATTGATTCAAATGAAGAAGATCGTGGTCCAATACACAACTTCCGTCCTATAGTTGCTGCCTACTATATCATCTATATTATTATAATTGCCTTCTTCATGGTGAACATCTTTGTCGGTTTCGTTATTGTCACTTTCCAAAACGAGGGTGAACAGGAGTACAAGAATTGTGATCTCGACAAGAATCAGCGTAATTGCATAGAATTCGCATTGAAAGCAAAACCCGTACGGCGTTACATACCCAAACACGGCATACAATATAAAGTCTGGTGGTTTGTGACCTCCTCGTCCTTCGAGTACACCATATTTATACTGATCATGATAAACACCATAACACTGGCCATGAAATTCTACCAGCAGCCCCAATGGTATAGCGATCTGCTCGATGCACTCAATATGATATTCACAGCGGTGTTTGCGCTGGAATTCGTATTTAAACTCGCAGCATTTCGATTTAAGGTGAGTGTTGTTCGAGTATTCATAATAAATTATAATAATTTGGAGTTTGTATTTGTAGAATTACTTTGGCGATGCCTGGAACGTGTTCGATTTCATCATTGTACTGGGCAGCTTCATAGACATTGTCTATTCCGAGATCAAAGTGAGTAATTATAATATAATATAATTTTTACACCATTTTTTATTTAATTTATGCATTTTTTACAGAGCAAAGTGCCTGCGACAAATGACTGCGACCCAATGCAAGTTTCTTGCCCAACCAAAGCGAAATCAGTAAGTTCCACTTTAAGTTACTTCGGGAGCAAATTAACTATATCTGTTTTCTCTCAATTACAGGGCAGTTCCGGCTTGATTTCCATCAACTTTTTTCGACTTTTCCGCGTCATGCGACTTGTTAAGCTGCTCAGCAAGGGCGAGGGTATTCGCACGCTGCTCTGGACCTTCATCAAATCATTTCAGGCTCTGCCCTATGTGGCTCTGCTGATCGTATTGCTCTTCTTCATCTATGCCGTGGTGGGCATGCAGGTAAGCAGCTGTCACAACAAAAATCATAAAGATATCGTTTAAAATTGTAAAGGAAATATATTTCGAAAAGGGTGTGTTTGGACTCGACGTCGAAAAAAAATAATGAAATAATTCTACTGGTCAGATAGTACTATTACGCATATTGCCAAACATTGTCTTAAGTGACCTTAGAATTGAAAAATATCAGTCTGTATGTGAGATCTCAGTAAGGTTCTAACCATAAACCTCTGATAATAAGACGAATGCCTTAACCAGTCATGCCTAAAGCTGCCCTCCGTTTAACTACAATCATCAACGAACCCAGCCGAGTTTCTTACCTTTTTCCCCTTTTAAACAATCTTAATTTTTGGCTTGTTGATAGTATTAATCCAACAAATGCTTCAAAATATCTTTTTTTTTAGGTCTTTGGCAAGATAGCATTGGACACTGGCTCGGCCATAACCAGAAACAACAACTTCCAAACGTTCCAGCAGGCCGTCCTGGTGCTGTTCCGTTCAGCGACCGGCGAAGCCTGGCAGGATATCATGATGGCCTGCTCAGCTCAGCCGGATGTGATCTGTGACGCGCGCTCGGATACGCCGAACGACCCGTGCGGTTCATCGATTGCCTATCCCTATTTTATATCCTTCTATGTGCTCTGCTCTTTTCTGGTAAATGCTGCCAAGATCGCCAAACTTTAAACTGTATTGTAATTCAAATCACTTACAGATTATTAATTTATTTGTGGCTGTTATCATGGACAACTTTGATTATCTCACACGCGACTGGTCTATACTGGGCCCGCATCATCTGGACGAGTTTATACGTCTGTGGAGCGAGTACGATCCAGATGCTAAGGGACGCATCAAACACTTGGACGTTGTCACCTTGCTGCGCAAAATATCTCCGCCCCTGGGCTTCGGTAAACTCTGTCCCCATCGCATGGCCTGCAAGCGATTGGTGTCCATGAATATGCCCTTAAATTCCGATGGCACCGTGCTCTTTAATGCCACGCTCTTTGCCGTGGTGCGCACCTCGTTGAGCATCAAAACCGAAGGCAACATTGATGATGCAAATTCCGAACTGCGCGCCACCATCAAGCAGATCTGGAAGCGCACTAATCCCAAGCTATTGGATCAGGTGGTGCCGCCTCCGGGTAACGACGATGAGGTAACCGTGGGCAAGTTCTATGCCACGTACCTCATACAGGACTATTTCCGACGCTTCAAGAAGCGCAAGGAGCAGGAGGGCAAAGAGGGCCATCCCGATAGCAATACGGTCACACTTCAAGCCGGTCTGCGCACCCTGCACGAGGTTTCCCCTGCGCTAAAGCGTGCCATCTCTGGCAATCTGGACGAGCTGGCCGAGGAACCAGAGCCCATGCATCGCGTAAGTGAAGCTAAAGTATTAGGCACTATCGACTATTTTGATCATTATTGGTAATAATCGATTAATCCTTCACTATATAAGAAATATTTCACATAATCAAAATATATTTGCAGATTTAAAACCGTTTTTAATCATCAAAATCCTTACATTCAATGAGATATAAATATATAGTCTTTAAATGGCGGCCAATATGCTGCGAATGTGAATCTAATTTTTAATAATATCATACCTACTTTAATATTAAAATAAAAAATTAAAATATTTCAATTAAATAATATATATAAACTCCTCTTGAATGCCTACAAATTTCTCAAAATCATATTCTTAAATTAAATTATAGACTGTTGACTGTCCAGTAGTTAGTCTCGATTATTTCAATAATATCAATGGCCAATGTTTTGTTCGTTATCTGGATTACATGAAATATAAATGTTGTCCCCACATATTCTTAATAACTATATTCTTCATATAAATATACTTTTCTAATACTTCTTGCAGCGCCATCACACGTTGTTTGGCAGCGTCTGGTCCTCCATACGCCGGCATGGCAATGGCACCTTCCGGCGCAGCGCCAAGGCCTCCCAGAGCAATGGCGCCCTGACCATAGGCGGATCCTCGCTGGCCGCTGTGGGCGTGGGGGGCAGCAGCCTGGTGCTGGGCAGCTCGGATCCCGCTGGCCAGGACTATCTGTACGACAGCCTGAACCGCAGTGTGGCCGATGGCGTCAACCACATAACACGCAACATCATGCAGGCTCGCATGGCGGCCAGTGGCAAGTTGCAGGACGAGCTTCATGCGGGCAGCGGGGGCGAGCTGCGGACCTTTGGGGAGAGCATCTCGATGCGGCCGCTGGCCAAGAATGGAGCGGGAGGAGGGGCGGCAACGGTGGCCGGCACCCTGCCACCTGAGGCCAATGCGCTGTCTTATGAGTGAGTGTTTGGGGGTATGGTGGGAAATGGAATAATAACAGTATGTTAAAGGGGGAGGGGGGGGGGAGAAAATGTGATAGAAGGCTGAGCAGAGCTGTGGATCATTGCCTTTTGGTTATTGTTTTGATTTTGGTTTTAGGTCTTCATTATGAAACTATACCATATCCTGTTACTATGGCTTGCTGTTTAGTGAGTTCTGTTTATTCTGATTTTGGCCACGTTTAGCTGGCATTTTGTTTACACTTAGTGCGCCTTTAATGTTTGTAATGGACAAAAGGAGCCTGGGCCTAAAAAGAATACAAAAAACAAAACAAAAAACAAACTAAAATCCCAATACTTGTTCTTGGCCACAAAGCAAATTTAGTTGTTTAGCAAATTAGCTGAAAAAAAAAAACAAAAAACAAAAAACAAAAGCAAACCAAACCAAAATAATGGACTAAGTATCTAAATAGTGAAACCTAAACAAATGTTAAATCTAGCCACATTCACCGAGAACCGAAATACATATTTACTCAATCCCCAAAACATTAATTTCAGCAACCGCAATCGTGGTATTTTATTGCATCCATATAACAATGGTAAGCGCAAAAGTGCTGCAGTTGCAACAAAAATCAAATACGAACAGCAAAAAATGCTGCAAGTGCACCCACATGTTGAACGTTTATACTTTATTTCAAACCCATTTTCTAAATTACAATTTTTAACGAAAAACGAAAAGAAACGAAGAACATTTTGTTTGTTGTGAGCATAAATGATTTTTAATTTTTATACCCTGTGCCCATTTGAAAAATGGGAAAAACAGGGTTAATAACTTTGTCAGAATGTATGTAACAGGCAGAAGGAGGCGTGGCAGACCCCACAAAGTATATATATTTTTGATCAGGGAGACAAGCTGAGTCGATTTGGCGATGTCCGTCTGTCTGTCTGTCTGTCTGTCTGTCTGTCTGTCTGTCTGTCCGTCTGTCCGTCTGTTTGGATGAACGCGTCGATCTCAGCAACTACAAAAGCTAGAGATGCCGTTTTGGTTGCTATAGATAGGTAGTTATCTTACGCAGATCAAGTTTGTTTTGAAAATTGGATGCCACGCCCCCTTTACGCCCAAAAATCAATAAAACTCACACTACCTCGTGTTTTTTAACATAAAAAGTTGAATAACAAGCGTAATAATAAACATAGAAGGTTGTTATTTGGAACATAAGCTCTGTTGTACTATATTTAACTATCCTGAAAAGCGCATTGAAATCGGTTAAGAAACACAGGAGATATAAGCTTCACAATAGTTAAACTTAAAAGTTCAAAAACAAGCGTAATATTAATCATAGAATATTGTTATTTGGTATAAACGCTCTTTTTTATAATATTTAACTATTCTGAAAAGCGCATTAAAATCAGTTAATAAACAAAGTAGATATAAACTACGCAATTGCCAGCGCAGCGCAGCAGCAGCAGCACCGCAGCGCAGCTGGCGCACGTAAAAAGGGAAGAAGAGGAAGTACTGCTGATACGCTTAGTTCGACAGTTTTATAAAATTGTATATAAAATAAAAGGCACAGGGTATTCTACAGTCGGGCCCGTCCGACTGATCTGCTCCGCCCATTCTGGTTTAAATTAACCTTTTTTGCCTTCAACCAAATTTTCATAATTGTTTATACTATTTATTTATGCGCATTCCTATTGATATATTGCGGTTCCATTATTATAATTAATCCGATTATGTTTAATTGTAAAAAACAATCATAATATATCGATCTGTGAGTTCTGAATTTTGCCTGCGGCATGCCATAAAAATGAGCAAAAATTAACATGAAGCAAACTATATTCAATAATTTAAATAAACTAACTAAACTAACTAAAAATTCAGCAAGCCTAACAAGCTCAATTAATTAGTTTTTATTGCATTTTTGCATTTTCTTTGGCTGTTTGTTTAACGCATCGCCACAGAACAAAATAAGACAATCCACAAAACACGCAACAGAATGCAGAACTTGACATTATAATCTATACTATAGTTTAACAATAGTAATTAGTTATAGTTACACTAGTAACCGTAGTGTTTGCCATAGTCTAGTTGGGCTAGTCTAGAAACGCTTTTTGCTGCCTTTATGCAACTTAAACTAAACACACAAGACATTTATACATTTGACGCTGTAGTTCATAGAGTGCAATAAACATATTCAAAGTTCACTTAAATGTTATTACATTTATAATATGGTATTTTTTATAATATACATAAATTTAAACATATTTCCTAAAAAAACGTCGGAATATTTATTCAAATAGTTTTATTTTGAAACGAAATTCCAAATATAAATTATGTTTATTAAATTCAATTATCCACATGAAATTGAGACATAAATCAAATAGCTTAAACAAGTTATATTAAATTTTTCTGTCTATATTTCCACATTATGGAAAAATGAGGGAAAGATTTAAATTATGTTTCGACAAAATTTAAAATTGAATTTAGTAATCAAAATTTAAATGATAATTACGTAAAAAAATAACAGCCAATTTATGTTTAAATTAAAAATTATTATAAGTCAAGGATATTCCGTTTTAGTTCAGTCTATACCATAAAACGTATATATACAATCAATTGGCAAATATTTTCTAAAACTATACTAGTTTATTTGTAAGCCATACAATTTTAATTATTATAAATTTCTACATCATCGTCTTCCTATTTAGGTAAAGAGTTTAAAACCCAAGAAGTGCCCCACGACAACATATAGAATTATACTATATTATAACCACATTTAGTACTAACTATTCAACTGTGTTTTAACAAATCATAGAATGCACATGGCTCCTTTTGTTGATTACAAACTAACAAATTGAGAAATAATTGGTACAAAAATGCTGAAAATTATCGTAAAGTTCTGAATTATTTTTGAGCAATAATCTGATAATTAAGTCTTTTTTAATGTTGTTTCAAAAGTAATTTGTTTTTGTATAACTCTTTTTTATGTACATCTTTATTATAGCATAAGTGATTCGAGTTTGAAAACAACCGAGTGCTGAGTTTCGAACACTGATTTAATACGAGTACTTGCTGGATGAGTCTCACAGAGCGTTCGAAATGCCAAAATTTATAGCATTGTAGAGCTGATAAATTCGAATTTTTACACCATTTTCATTATTTTTGTTTTCATTTTTGATTTTGTAACATTTTTCGTTTGTGTACAACAACGCATTCCCGTTTAAGTAATACTTACTATAAACTGTAAAAATGAGAGTTTTGAGTAACCTGCGCGGAGTCTAAACATAACACCAACAACTGAACAACAAGACCAACAACAACTGTAGAAGAACATGAACAACAATCGTTTAACACGCATCGAATGCAAGCAAATTTAAACAGGTTTACCTCCAACAAAGTAATTAATATACCAACCAGAAATTTTATTATGCCAAACGATATCGATGTCTATATAATACATAAATATACCCAATTATATAACAGTGTTGTTGTGCCCATTGTACTCATATGATAAACATATACTATACTACTATAAGCTGGCCTCGCCGATCTCAGCGTATCTCCATCCAAGTGTGCCTTGCGTCCATCTAATACCCACTTATTATCGTATTTCAAATATACAATTATATTCAACGATATGCGCCTAAATTCTATACAAATTATACTTTTGATATGCCATAAAAACAAACCAAAAACCGATCAAGAATAATGTTTGTTGACTGTTGTTTCAATGTTGTCTTGTCGTCGCTTCTTATGTTCCTTTGATGTCGGGGTGTGCCATGTATAAATATTAATCATCAACAGATTATCACTCATACAAATCCACACACACACGCTCTCACACACACACACATACACACTGTGAATACCACAAACACACATACACTTTGCTTGGTTTTAGATGCGTCGCCTATGCCTTACGCCTTACGCCTTAGCCATGCCCTCGTAGAACCCGCAAGGATTATTGTCTTAGAATATATATACAATATATATATATAAAGTAGCGTATATGTATATGTAAACGCTTGCTTCAGTTAACATTTTGTTTTTGTATAGAACATGCTTATATCATTTGCATACAGCTGTACAATTATATATATATATAATATCCATTACCATAGCCTATATTATGGAATGCCTGACTAACAGTCGACTGTAATTTAAGTTATTTACTACTAATAAACATATGTTTGCTAACAGCTTGATGATCAGCCTAAAAATCAAACAAATTTTGACAAAAACAATTCAATTAAAATTAATATTACTTCCCAAATTTATAAACTAGTTGGAGATATGGAAAAATAAATAATATATTGCGTTGAAGTTAATACGAAAAAGAATAAAAATAGATTATTAAATTAGCAAAATCAGAAGAGCTAATATTAAATGCAATAACTTCTCAAATTACTCCTATTTGGACTTTATTTAATAAATAGTTGTATTTCTTTTAATATTACAAAACTATATAAAACTTTGGCATATTTTATTGAACCTGTTAATAATAAAAATTTGAAAACCGATCATCAAGAGCTGTACAAATGTATAAAACTTACTAATACGATTACCCTTTTTGGCCTATACGTATGTAATGCCGTCAATAACACTGTATATCTCAATCTATTCACATTTTCTCATTCCCGAATGTCTAGTCTACGCACCCAATGGTGCTATTCCTGGCCACGAACGCATGATCCAATCGACACCAGCTAGTCCATACGATCAGCGTCGTTTACCAACTTCATCTGAAATGAATGGCCTAGCCGAATCATTGATTGGAGGGGTGAGTGTTGCTCTAATATACCCCATCTCTTGTCGAAATTAATTGGAATTTCTCTTACCAGGTACTCGCCGCTGAGGGTTTGGGCAAATATTGTGATTCCGAGTTTGTGGGCACGGCTGCAAGGGAGATGCGAGAGGCCCTGGATATGACGCCCGATGAGATGAATCTGGCCGCCCATCAGATACTCTCCAATGAGCACTCGCTGAGCCTTATCGGCAGCAGCAATGGCAGCATCTTTGGTGGCTTTGGCAGTGCCGGAGGGGGCGGCGGGGGCAGCAGCAGCATCGCAGGTGCATTTGGTGGCAGCCCCAGTGGGCTGTCATCGTTATCGCCGATGCATCAAACGGGCGGAGGTTCGGGCACCCTGCAATCGCCACCGATACCAGATAATCGTCTTAGACGAGTTGCCACCATAACGACCACGAATAATAATACTAAGTCTCAATCTAGCCAAAATAACACTAATTTAAATACTAGAAATACTAATGCAGCAGCGCCTCTGACCGGCCAAAGAACCCTTTCACCCACACAGCAACAATCGCCTCAGCGCAATATGGGTCAAGGTCAGGGTCAGGGTCAGGGGTATCCGGCTGCCTCATAGCACACACACACACATGCAAACCAGCACACGCATACGGCGTGTCCATACATGCAGAATGTCTTCTTGATGGAATTTTAAAACTACGTCTAATGGCAACAAATTTTGTATAATTTTTAGCAAATGGAATATTAAGAGAATAAAGAATATAATGGTACTACTACATAGACAAGTTAAGTAGTCTGAACAATTGAAAATAATTATTATAATAATTGTAAGAAAATGATTTGTAAAACTTGTAAAAAGCATTGTATGTATCGTACTTATATATAATATTAATGGTTTGCCTTTTTGATAACGTCTATGATGGTTTATCGTCCTTTATGAACAAACTACAATTTAGCAAAAAAATAAAAATATATTATCATAATTATTAATATTATAATAAACAAAACAAAACACAGACAAACGGAATCTATACATAAATATATATTTTTAAAATATTAAACCAATTAGCTAATATAGACAGTCATCATTAATAAACAGATTTATTAAAATAATAATATTAATCATACAAAATTTCATTCAAATGCATCTATATATAGACAAACATAAACATATATGATGTGTTTGTATCATTTTATTTTTTAAGCATCAAAAATATGGAATTGTTTACAATGTAAAAAACAAAACAATAACAAATGTAAGCCATAAAGCACACAACCAAATAAACAAACTATGTAATTAATTGAATAGCGAATTTTGAAATGTACGAAACTGAACCCGAACATGAATTGTTATGATTGATTTTATAAAAATATAATTGAGCAAATTAAATTATTAAATGGTTTTATTTTAGTGTGTAGCGTAAGTAAATTTAAAAAACATAGAATAAAGCCAATTAAAAATTGTTCATTTTTATTTATTTATTTTTTGTATTGTTTATTAACACCATATAAAGTGTTGCGATTTTCTATTTATTTGAATTCTCATTTTAAATCAAACGCGTCAATATTTTCAGTGAAACAATAAAAATGTTTCATTGCAAGTTGCATTTATGACATATAAATAAGTGACACAGAATCAACATGAGGCTGCCACACAGTGTGGCATCCACAAAAGCAAAGAGCGATAGAGAGAGATGCATTCACAAGTTTAATTAAAAAAGTGCAAATTGGTTTCACTTGAGTTCTTAATCGATTCTGCCAACTGACACGCTGTGCAAAGGCCTTTATTTTAGTCAATTGTTTAAAAAAAAACAAAATGGTATTTGTAGATCCTGTACCTTAAAAAAATATGAAAGGGTCTATTAAGTTTGTGCTTATGAGAAATTTGTGTTGTACGATGCTGTGAATTGTATTTCGATCGGATAAGAAACAGCAAAGATATGCAACAGACAATTTGTTCGATATCGTACAGAGTCTCCCACTGTCAGTTACGTTCGACTGATCTGCTTCGCTTTCACTGATTGCATAGTATTTGATTAAATTATTCTATATTTTACTAACACTTAATTGACCTGCAACAGGTGAATGCTGCAGTTTTCTTGCAGTTTAACAGTTTTCTGTCAGCTTGTTGTCTTTTTTGTGGTTTGTTGCAACTGCAATTTGACCTTCTCCAATTGGCCGCATTTTGCTTGTGGCATGACCAGCACGTGTTCATCTGCCACACCGAGGATTTGTGGCCCCTTTTCTGCTGCTTACCTGTGGCAACCGCAGTTGCAAACACAAAACACAAATCGATTTTCTGTCTTATGCATTTAGCTAACAACACTTTTCTATTTTCTTTTTATATATTTGAAAATCTATGTCTGTGTTTCCTTTAGTTTCGTTTGCATTCTACTCTTTGTGGCATGCTGCACGTTGCAACTTGGCTCCGACTGCAGCTAAGCTGAGAGCCAGCTAAGAGCAGCTGCTGCTTGCCTTGGCATACAACTGAGATTTCCAACCGAAGCAGCGTTCAGCACGTTCAGAGCCTGGCCAAGGTCCGCCAGCCAGAAGATTAAATATTTGCTCGCTCCAAATCATCGACAGCTGTGGGAGCTGGCCGACTGGGAGCTCTGGCAGCTCTGGCAGCAGTACAAAAGGATATGCAACTAATCATCTGACGTCGACAATTCTCCTTCATAAATATTTCACATGCTCTCATGTAAAGACTAATGCATTCTGTGCAAACATTCAGCGATGCTCTGTCCCGCTCGCTTTCTTCTTTCGCCTTGGGTGGAGAGCACGTATTTGGATTGTCCTGAGGTTTTCAAAATCTTAAGTTTCAGACTTAAACTTAAATAACCACTTGAGGTTTTATTTACACGATTTTAAATAAACTAAAAAATATTCAAAGATTTATAATAAATGCATAAATAACCAAACCTAAATATTATTATGAATTAGGTTAAGTTTTTGCTTTAGCTTAAACCACCTTTTTTAGGTTTTATTTACACTCGTTGGACGAACTCTCACTGGTCGAACTCTCGCTGGTCCAACTCTCACTAGTCCAACTCTCGCTGGCCCAAATCTCGCTGGTCCAACTCTTGCGGCTCAACTCTCACTGGCCGAACTCTTGCAAATTTTATGTTACAGTCGGACGCAATCGACAGTATGAGACCCTGTGGTTTGGTTTGTTGTCGCTTTAGCAAAAGACGTCTAGCCATTTTCTACTTTATCAACTACAGCATCTAAATATTATTTTATTAGGCTGTATTTTATATGCTTAAATTAACCTACTACCCAAGATATACAGATGAACTTCAGGTTGCCTGCTGCTGAAAGATTTAAAGCTGCTGATTAAGCAAAAGATGCAAATGAAATCCGTTAACAGGCGAATAATTGCGAATTGCCCGCAAGCAATGTGAGCAAAACGTATGTTGGTTTAGTTATTTTTGGGGGTATGGGGTTACAGCACGGGTTATCCCATAGTTAAGCAGACCCATTATATAAACTGCACACGGCATTTAGTTACTGCCACAGGCCTAATTGGGCTCATTATGTTTACAGGAATTGCTTTGCTCATTTGCGATTATCTGCACGTAGAACATAACTACAAAAACACAACTAAACAAAGGCTAAATAGAACGAAAAATAAAAACAGCGAAGAATTGTTACTCTTATTTAAATTTGATGTGTGATGTGAAGTTATATTTGTATAAGACTCAACTAAATTTGTGAAAGAATTTAAAAGATTATATACATTATGTAATAATTATATTGTTATAATTTTGGAAATATTTTTAAATTATTTAAATATTCCTATACCCTTATTAATCTATCAAAAGCTAAAAATTTACCTGAAACCAAGTCAAATATTGTGCTGTTTTTCTATGTATTCGGTCTAACACAAATCCCAAAAAAATGTGCACACAATTGCCGTTGGCCATATCTTTAGCGCTTTTATCAGCCAGACAGACAGACATTTGGACGAAAGCTACTCACATTTGTATTCTAGGAGAGAACCTGGCTAATTTAGGCGGGGGTAACAAAATATTGCCACAGGCTCAACAAAGCAAGCAGAAAAATGGCTAAATAAAAAGAGGTAGAAAGGCAGGTGAATTGCTAGCACAAAAGTATTAATTACATACGCCAGGGGGACATACACTAAAGAGTATAATTTATTATAATAAAACATATTTAAGAGCTAAAAAAAATTGCTGAAAGTATAGCTAAGAAAAAGCTGGAATTTCATACAAGTTAAAATTGCATTGAAATTCCTTTCATTTTGTTTTCTTTGCTGGCACATCAAGTAGGCAATAAATTTTAATGCAGCTGCTGGATTGTTAAGAAAATTCAGCTAAGACGCGACTCAAAAGACGGTCTAGTTGGCCATTAAATATTGTATAATTTAATAAAAGCAAGTCAACGTAGTTTGCGTACATAACCGAGAAGTTGATTGAAGTCCTTCATTTATGCTAGACATTGTGGCTTAGCTTTGACAAATTTGTTGTTAAAAAATTGTAATCAGCCTCTTATACTCATATTTTATTATTAATTATCAATATGCTATGATCAAAGGGTCAATTATTATTGTACAATAAATTGAATAAATAAATTATATTGCGGTTTTCCCCAATAAATTTATTCTTATTTCCTTTTATTTTCAATCGCAGATAACTTAATTTTAAATTTCTTTGACAACTGAATAAATAAATAAAATATTTAATAAATTGAAACCATTTACCTATACTAGGAGCAGCTTTGGCATCTTATAATATCAACTTATGTTAATTTATGCTGAAGTCGTTTTTATAAAGCCAGCTTCTAACTTATGCAGCTTCTGTAAAATTATTAAAAATGTCCCAACTAGCATAAATAACGCTTGAAATTTATGTAATCAATGCAGAATGAAAGCTGCAAAAATTAAAGGCCAAATGCGATTTAACATATTAAAGTGATAAAACGCTTTCGGGCTTGTCTCAGTGTGTGTTTGTGTGTAGCAAACGGGAGTATGTGCAACATTTGGAGGCAACAGCCGAGCTCATGCTGACATTGTTTATAAGATTAAAAAACAGCAGAGTTTGCCGCAAAAATGTCTGCTTGACTGGCTGACTGCCTTCGAGCAGACTTTTCACTCAAGTTGCGCCCTCATGGGGAACGGGAAGTGAAGCAATGTGTCACAGCATGTGAAAGTGAGAGACAGTGACAAAAAACGAGGTATAATATCCTGCCCCAAACAGTATGCCAACAACAACAACAACAACGTCAACAACGACAATCCAAGGGCGCCACAAAAAGAAAAGTTACCAAAAATATATTAAGAAATGTATGAAATAACAGACAAGAGCAATCGCTGCTGGTGGTCCTGCAGCTTATTCCGCTTATTTGAAGTGTTTCCTATTAAAAAATATATATGGTATATATATTCCAAGATATATACCAATGAGTAATGCGCCTGTTGATCAAATTGCTTGACAAGTTGGCTTAATTAAGGACGTGGTCAATTTAGCGTATTAATTATTTAAACAATCGCAAACAGTTGAAAATATTAAATAAGAATAAGTAAAATGTATAACCAATTTAATTTATATAAATATAATATATATATAAATTACTATAAATTATGTATATACATACAATATTATATAATTAATTTGTTAAGTTTACTTTAAGTATTACGAATAATTCTTTAACTAAAGTTTGGAAATCATAATAAAAATTGTTGTGAGGTTTTTAATGATAGTTAAATTAAATTTAAATTTAAAATTTCATAAATATCAAACGATATGCATTTAAAACTTATCAAAGGATGAATTTTAAATATAAATTAATGCATAAATAAATTATTACAATATTAAAACAAAACTGCATTAATGACGTCCATTTTTAGTAGGTTCTCTTGGAAAACAATTCCGGCTAAAATTGTAGCTATTCATATACAGTAGCTAAAACTGCTTTCATAAAATCCGCGATGCCACAAAATTTGCAAATAGCAGCTAGTAAATAAATAATGCAAATTGTCGACGTCAAACCGTTTCAAGTGAGTTGTGGGCCAAGAGTTCACACTGCTGCAAATCCGCTTTAACGATGGCTAAAAGGCAAACAGACCAAGATAGACAGCGAACCAGCTAGTCAGCAAACAATACACATTCATTCAATCAGTCAGTCAGTCAGTCAGTCAGTCAGAGAGTAATTCATGTGCTCGAAATAAAATGGAAAAGAATGATGCAAGTTGTTGGTGGAAAGCGAGTGGAAATTGCAAAAATATGAACGAAGACGGCAAATGCATTTAGAAACCTTTCGTTCACATCTGCCCCTACCTCACCCCGCCTCATTCACAGTGGCAGCTTCTTAGTCCCGAGTCCTGAGTCCTGTTGCCATCATGAACCAAGTAGAGAAACAGTTAGAGCGCCGTCGACTGTCATATTAATGCCACGTTAAGGCAAATTTTCTGGAGACTGTTTGTCACTTTGGAAGTGCGCTGTGATTGAATTCATCTTTGAGGTTGCTCTATAAGTACATTTTCCGCTTAACAACAGCGCAAAATAGAAAAACAAATTACAGAAAAGCAAAATGTAAAGCATGAAGTGATAAAATGCGAATTATTGGCGAATTAGACAAGTAGATACGCTTGCGATGGCAGGTGTTTTAAAATAATTTTTTAATTATATATGTTTTTTATTTTATGATATTAAAACTGATATTAAAACTTATCGAGCCCAGGTTACTGGAAATTAAAAAATAAATTTATATACCGAATAACTTTAAATTAAATTATGAAATAATAAAATTATATATGAAGTCAATTTAAAGAAAAATTATTAAACTTATTGGCAATAAAAGTTTATTTATTGACGAAATTTATAAATGTAGAATAACTACTTTTTATAATACCAGATATTTCTAAAATCCTTTAAAAAAAAAAAACAACTTTTACAGGGTATACAAGCCCATAAACTACTCGTAGTTTGCGGCTGCCAATGGCGGACAATTTCTAATAAATTTAATGCGCTTACAGTTGCCACATTCAAATTGCATTTGCCATTGAATTAATAATACACCCACACCCCCGTCCCTTGGCCCCCTGTTCATCGTTCCCTGCTCGCCCAGTACACCACACTAAACTCATTTCCGTTTGTACAGAAAATTCATCTGTTGACTGCATTACACAAATTTTTCTGTAGTTATTTCAAAAGAAGTGCTGCTATCTGGCTTTTCTTGTCGTGCTGGTTTTTATTTTTTACTTTTGCAGTTGGTGCACTTTTAATTTACTTTGCTTTCGCATCCGTTTACTCTTGCATATAGTTGCTTGACATTTAAAGCAAACTCACTAAATGCCAAAGCACATCAGCTAAATTTTTAGTTAATATTGCATCACATGATAAGTCAAGCAGCTAAATTTCCTCTGATTTCATTTGGCACAAACAATTTTATGTTTTTTTTCCAGAGAAATTCACTATTGAAACGTGAAGCACTTTAAAAATGTCAAAAAAGAGATAGGTTCTACTAAAAGTAATACTAAATGTTGTGAATACATTTTCTGTTAATTTTAACTGAAATTTGATTTAGCATTTTCCAGAGAAACCTATTAAATGACTTGATTGTCGAAATGTTTTTAATGAGAAATGAATTGAATTGAAAAAGTTAAAGTAAAAGCATAACTGAATGTGCTTAAATTATATTAGAATTATGCTTGATTTAGTTATCTTTTATTTGCACTTAATAGATATTTTTTAAAGTAAATTACAAACATTCGAATTACAAACCTATACTAATTTTCAAGCTTTCAGCACTTAGCACTGCAATTACTTGGCAAAATTTTCAATGCAATTACAATTTGCGTTTGATGTTTAATTTTCCACTTGCCCTTATGTGGGTTTCTCTCTCATTTTTCACCTTTTCCGTTGTCCATCAAAATAATAAACTAATTTGCGTGTTGATTTTGTCGCGCATTCAGCTGAAAACTGTCAGAATTTTTGACGCTGCGCCGTTTGTGAACACAAATGCGAGTTGTATCATATTTATGATGAAGGACCGGAGGACAACCATCAAAAGGGAAGCCAGAAAGTAAGTACAGATATACCAAATGGAGGGACAAAGCAAAATATGGCATATTTATACCCTGTACCAATGAATTGGATAAAAAACAGGGGTAATAACTTTGTGGAAGAGCTTGTAACATGCAGAAGAAGACTTGGCAGATTCCATAAATTTCATAAATATTTTCAAATTCTATTTAAAATATAGGATAAAGGATATTCTACAGTCGAGCATGTCCGACTGGTCGGCTCTGCTTTTACTGGTTTTCCGCTGCATTAGAGCCAAATATCAAATGCTGTGGACTCCGCGCGTTGATCTGCTAATTACAAACATGTCAGAGAACAGAATACAGCACTGCAGGAGGTTGATAAAGGGGAGTGAGGGAGGGAGGGAGGTAGGAAACCGGAGGGTCAAGCAGCGTTGTCCTCCAACCGTCGTCATTATTTTTGGCGTGTTTGACTTGACATTAGCTGGTTATGCTTCAGCTCTGCTGGAAATTTGATTTTGACACTGCGCTGTGCTCTCCGCTGCATAATTGTGAAGCATGTGAAGTTATGACCAGTTCAACGACCGTTTTTGCACTTGGCTTAAGCTCTTCGCTCTGGCCCAGACAATGGCCAATTGCGCTTTTGTTGGCCCCACTCGACACTCGACAAACGAAGCTGCAAAGAGCGCACAGAACAATTGCAGCTTAGAATTTATTAAGTGCTTCCTGCTGAGGCAGTCCAAACTGAACTGAGCCGAGCCAAGTAGCCAGGATGCACTCACATAGATACATGCATACGTCTACTTATTGTTGTCAGGCTTTTAACTGTAGTGTGTCGACTTCCGCTCACTCCTGTTACTGCACACGCTGCCAGCTGCCTGTCATATTTTAGCCAAAGTTCGTCCTTCCTGCCACACTGCAAAGCACACATCTATCTGGCCAAAAGTGCACTTAATGCATATGTCTGATCATCTGATTACCACGACTACAACATTTTTGCAATCTGTACCCATTGGACAAATGGGTAAAAACAGGGTTAATAATTGTTTAAAAAATGTTTTCATTAATCTATTTCTTTAACTACTTATTTAGGACTCTCTCCTCTCTTTGTTTGCGCCTATCGATAACCCACATAGCAAGGCTGCATTAATTGATGTCGATAACAGCGAGAGTTCAACCAACGATAGCTCGGCCATGGAGATTTTAGTCATCGGGAGTTAGGCCAGCGAGAGTTGAGCCACCGAGAGTTAGTCAGCACGGAGAGTTAACAGCAGATGACTCATAGCTGTTACAGTTACAGTTGAACTGACTGAAAGCACACTCACCCACTAGACTTCCGCACCACACGTCTGCATCCCGCGCACCAGAAACTGCACTGATAATGAGAATTCCACGCAGCAGCTTTTATAGCAGTCTGCGCTTTTCCCCTAGATCGAGCTTTGAAGAGCAGAAAGCGCCTCAATCAATGAGCTTCTACTGCGGGAAGAGCAATTAAGCTGTGCGAGCATAGCGCACGCATACAGCTGCTGACTGCGCTGCTCTCTCTCTTTCGCACAGTCTGCACAAGCATACGCACATAAGCAGCGCTCAGACGCTCTCTTCAACTTGCGCGCTCTTGTTGGCTCTCTAAGCAAAAGCTAAAGTACTGATAAAGCACAGATCGGAATTATAGTTACTTGCAATGAGAGGTGGAGACAGCGCTGCCAATTTTAGCGGTTTGAAAACTCTATATATGTATGTGTATGTAACATATGCTGATCATAGCAGAGCTAACTAATTTATAAATATTTTTATTCTCTGTAATTAACATATGTACATATGTATATATTTAAAACAAACACTAGTTTTCAAAATATATAAATTTAAAGTTTAAATTTTAATTTAAGAATATAATAATTGTGCAATAAATTTGTTTTCAATGCCAGAAAAAATTGTTTTGATTTTATTGCCCAATATAATTATTATAATCATAATTTAACGAGCTTTAATTATATACACTGCACTTAAAAACTACATATTATTAATGTATTATAATATTTGTATTAAATTTTTTATTTTATAATTCTTTTCATATTAGTGAATAAGCTTCAAAAGTTAACTTTTATTTTGCATCGATATATGATGCAATATAATAATAAATAAATATTTAAAATTCGATTAGTTTATAAACAAAATAATTATATTTTTTTAATTATTATTATTTTTTAATAATTAATTATATAATTTTGTATTTAAATTGGTTTTTGTTTCAAATTTACATTTTCCGCAAAGTAATTGAGCATTTGCCGTATACTTTACTGTTTGCGTGGGGCAATCAACTTGTTAACGATTCAACGGCAACAAACACACACTCACACACACACAACACACACACATTCACAGCACTCACACACAATACACTCACACTCACACACGCACACCTAATTAGCTGTCATATTTGGGCTGAGCAATTTATAGGTTCATTGCCCAATTTGCAAAATAACTGCGTGTGTGTGCGTGTGTGTGGGTGTGTGTGTGTCCGTCCCTCTCTCACAGCATCTGTCTGTCTCGCTCTACGTCCATCTGCAATTCGTAGGGAATGCAACCTCAGGCGCAGAGAAATTTACATGACACGATAGACTTAAACATTTATGGCAACTATTAATGACAAAAGTTGCGGCCCTCGTGTTTCCGTCTGGTTTGTTTTCGTTTCTCTCTCTCTCTCTCTCTCTCTTCTCTGCTCTCTCTTCTCCATTTTGTTTGCCTATTTTGCATACATTTGTGTGGCCAAGCGAACACCGAACGCTGGGCAGGGGGAAGGGAGAAAACATGTTAAATTAGTTTAGAAATTGTTGTCGCAATAAATATATTTGCATTTTCGTCGGTCCGGCAATCTGTGAATTTGAACGAATATGCATACAATATGTCTGCTGCCATGCCCCCTTTGAGGACTCGCCCCTTTTCCTACAGGCACACATAAGTATTAAGGTACAGGGATACATGTTAATCAAACGTATTTGAAAGATACTACATATCATTATAAAATACAAAGATTCAATAAAGCAGAATAATTAACAGTTGTGGAAATTTGTATTAAAAAGTTTATTTAACTTAAAATGTATTATAGTAAAAAGGAGAAGATTAATTAATAGTACTATATATCATTTATAGTTTAGAAATTAAAATTGAAATATAGTTAAGAAGAGAAGAATAATTTATAGTACAATATATAGTTTATAATTTAGAAATTAAAAATAAAATATAGCTAAGGAAGAGAGTAATTTATGGTATGATACATAGTTTATATTTTCAAATTAACAAATTAAAAAAAATTAAACCGAGCCAAAGTAAATAAATAAATTAAAAGTAGTCACATGAAACCAAAGTTGAATTAAACTACGAAACTACGAAAAGTAAGTGCATAAAAATTAGTTTAATGTATTAATTTATTTAACTCAAGTGAGCTGAAATCTGCAGTTTATTTAATCTGCACACTTTCCGAAATGCATAAAATAAAATTGCAGAAATAAATCAAATGCTGCAAACTCTTTGTGCGATGCATTCGCTCCATTAGGTGCATCATTCGCAACGGCGAGGGGCTTGGGAGAGGGGGACTTACCACGCAATCAGTGTTACATGCAACTGCGTGTTGCATGCCACACAACGCCTCGCTGTATGCAACAAGTTTTTTTCTTCGCTTCTCCGCTTTGCGGTGCAGTCTTTATGCAATTATTATATGCACCAGCATTTTGCCACAAAGTTCACACGCAACTTTGACTTTTCCCGTACTTGCGGTTCAACTTGGAAATACTCTTTTCTTCTTCTTCTCCCCCTCTCTTCATTTCCACAGCCATTTCCATTGCCCCTCCCTCCACCGATTGCATCTTACGGCTGGCTTCTTGTGTGCAAGCTTCCATTTCATGTGCCTGGCCTCCGGCAAACGTTTGCCGAACGGATTTGTCACGTGCCATTTACGGAATTGTTGCCAGCAAAAAATAAATAAAAATAACAAAAACAAATGAAATTACGTTAATAATAGAGCAATCACTTCAAGCTTTTTCATATAAAAACAACTTAAAATATAGACATTTTTTTTGTCTGAAGTGTTTGAAGATAATTATTATTATAACTACTATTAATCAGTCCTAAAACCTTAATTAATATAGCTTCACTATCGCCCTTTAAATTTAATGCTCTATATTACAAAATATATAAATAGTTCATAAAAAATTATATTATTAGTAAACAATATATACTTTACTATTACTTGGGTTTTTCCGAGATTTTCATCATCCATTTATTTTCATCCCGAAATTAACTTTTAGCTTTCAATTTTATTTAATTGGTTTATTTAATATTATGATTTATTTATTTTAAATTTATTAAAAACTTTCTTTACTTAATAAGCTCTTTACTTTTAATTCAATGTAATTATACGCTTAATTAGGTTTAATTAGGTTTTAATCTGGTCTTAACTTTCATTATATTAAAAAAAATGTTATTAATTATACGTTTACTTTATTTTTCAATTAATTGAATTTTTTAATTTATTTAAAATTGGAATATAATTTTATGATAGTTTTGAATTTAAATTTTCCCTATCGGCTGTTCTTAGTTTACTTAACATTAACTAAAAACAAATTAATTAATAAATTAACTATTTTAGCTACTTAATAATCACATAAATCGCATAATAATAGTTTTAAAAACCAACAAATGAAATTCACTTTGTTAATATTTAAACTGTGTATTCACCTCTACCAGCTAAACACCACACCGGGGTAAAGTCGTTAAAGCAGTGCAATATATTTCCCCTGCACACTGTACTCAACTCGCCAACTCACCTCACTACTCAATTCACCCGCTCTTAGCCCCTTACAAGCTCAGGGGCAATGCAAGCAGCAAACACCTGTTGCTGCGCTGTGGTGAAATTGCCGCTTCCCACCACACCGAGCAAACACATGCGCACAGAGCGTGGGAAAAACGTGTCCATTCGTGTCGCATTTTTTTGGCAACAAATTTATTTGCTCAATGCATTTGCCACATTCGCGTCTTTCGCTGCACTTTTCCCAACGAGCAGAGGGAAATTCGTTAACCCGAAAATTGTTGTTTTTGTTTTGTTTTTTAGTCGAATCAGAGCAACAATTACGCATACAAATAAAAAGTTTATCAAAACTCCTTTGAACAGCTTATATTAATTTCCGCTTTAATCTTAACTTTTTCTTGTTATTCGGAATGTATAAATCTTTATAAATGTTTATAAATCCTTATAAATATTTTATAAATTATATTTAAAATATAGAATGCATTGTAGTCTACAATCGGACGCATCCGACTGATCCGCTGCATCTTTTCTGGTTTTATTTATCTTTTTAGCTGCGCTTTTGTTTTTGTTGTCTTTCCTGTCTATTAAAGACACAGTTTAAACTTAAGACTAGCTTGCTTCCTCTTCTCTTCTCCTACTTCTTTTCCTTCCCCTTCTTGTTTTCGCATTTTTTGTTATTTTCTTCTCTCTTTTTATTTTGCTGTCTGTCTGTCATGAAGTTTTTTTTTCTCTCTTTCTATTTTGTGGCCTTGTTGACTGCATTGAAATTCATGTGTTTATTTTTCTTTTACGACTCCATATTTATGTTCATATATATGTATGTGTATATATATATGTATATGTATGTGTGTGTTATATAATTATTATTGTTTATGTTCTGCTTGCCCTATGAAATTTTCAGCACTTATTACATTTAATTGTGCCACATAATTCTTGAAATTGCGCTCAAATGTTGCAGCATATTATTAAGAGTAATAACCGTAGCTTCAATTTCACATTATTTTTAACACGAGTAAAACACGAAACGTTATTTTATAATCCCAGTGTATAAATAGTTTAACAGCTCATTTAAATGTTCGCAGCTCTTAATTAAATACTTTATATTTGAGCTTGTATCGCATATAAGTATGCAACAACTTTTGCAAATTTAGGTTTTAAACAATTTCGCATAAATTTTAAACTATAGACTTAAAAATATGTACACATTATATAATATTATCCAATTGTTTATTCTTCAGAAATCAAATGATATATTTATTTTACCAATTTTTTCCAATGACAGACGATTAGTTAAAATTAAAATTAATTAAAGTTTATTTTATGCCCTAAGAGGTGTTGTTATTACAGGGTATTCAAATGAACAGAGGACAAGCGACCAAAATAATGCTAGTTCTAGTTTTCAGTTCACACTCTCACACATGCTCACACACAATTTCTCTCACACACACACACACATATGCAGTCACACACACAGTGAAAATGCCTTGGCCGCAGCCATGAAAAGTTTCCACTTGCGAGCGTTTTGCATCTCTCCGTTTGTCTCTTTTATTGTTGTTTTCATTATTGCTTCTCTCATTTTGTTTTGTTTTTTTTTTTGTTGTTGTGAGCAACTAATGCAATAACATTCAATGGGCAAATACAGTTATTATTCTGCTATTTTTTTTTTTGTATTTATTTTCCATTGCAGTTGTTATTGAGCTGAGCCTGTTTTTTCCTGTTTACTTTTGCGGCTTTGGTTTTGCTGTTTTTTTTTTTTTTTTGTTATTGTCGGCAAATTTTTATGGAGTACATAAAAGCAGTTTGAATTTTTTGCCACTCATTTGAATGCGGCCACTGAGTTTTCCCCCCCACTTTAATTGTTTTCATTTGGCGCGTGTTTGGAAAATCTACCTTTAAACCGAACCAAACTATTGCAGCATTATCAAAATTAATTTTTGTCAAATGGACTTTTTTCGAGCTGCCATTAAAAGCAAACGCAAACGCGTTTGTGGCATTTTCAATTAATGCCACTGAATGTTTTCAATTTGTTTTAAATGCAATTTCAATGCGTTGTGCAAATTTTGCATGTTTTTGCAGGTTTTGCATTTAGTTATTTAAATTTTATTGTAATTCAAAGTGTTCAAATCGCTTTTCGTTATGCAATATACAATAAAAATTAAGAGCACGAATTAAGTTAATAATCGTAATAAATATTTATAGAGCGCAGCCTAGATTGATATATTTTAATAAAACTAAATTACATTTCATAAGCTTGTTTGATAAATGTTTATAAAATCCTAAGATGAACTTATACGCCGACACTCATACTATCATGCTAGCATTAAATCGCATGAGAGAGCGTATGTTTGCTTGCAAGATAGAGAAAGCCTGAGAGAGATCATAATTATTTGCGTAGTAGGCATATAAATATATATATACTTACTATATCGACATATTTAATACCGATATTTACTTTTCTAAATTTACGATATATCACAAATAATTTCAATGATTTCTATTCTGTAATAATTTAAAATAGCAATATCACTAAAAATTTTTGATTAATAAAGCCTTTTATACTATCTATCTAAACACATTTTTTATTGGAAAATTAATTTAATAATTATTTTCAGACTTTAGAAGAAGAATGAGTATATATAAATTTATTTACTTAACTTAAAATTGATATAATCTTGTCGATTTAAATTGCTAATGCGTGGCAGCTTTTGTGCAAATTGCGTATTTAAAACGAGCACAATAAAATCGTTATCCAATTGTTCAGTTATTGATTATCCAATGATATTTCTGTGTGCTGGGGCCACGACCTTGTTTCATTATACATTTATTATAGGCATATTTCAATTCTCTTCCCGAACAATGCTAATTAATTAAACCTGCCCGAGCACAAACCCTTTGCTGGCGTGCCCTACTTATGCATTAATTAAAAACGCAATAAATCACCGAACATTAGGGCACATTTTTGGCTGCACATAAAATAATACGACAAAACTATTGAGCAAACCCGAATCGAAGAGGAGCAAGGAGAATAGAAAAGGCGCGCCAGCATAATAATAATGCTAATAGTAATCATAATAATAATAATGGTCATTAGGCATTGAACATTGAACTGGCATAACATTTTTGCCCATTGAATTCCAGTTGTGCGGAAATAATTCATTATAAAACTGGGCTAAGGAGAAGCGAAAAGCGCGAGAGGGAAAAAGGCAAGGAAAGCGGATGAAAATGTTGGCAAATCAATTCAGCAAAACATGCGGCAGGTTTATTTTGTTATGCAATGTACCCATTAAAAATAGATATTAAGGAGTATAATAAATTTGAGCGAATGAGTATGAGATGCAAAAGGAGGCGTGGCAGTTCCCATAAAATATTTACAAATATTCCTGATCAGCTGAGCTACTTTAGTCTTATTTGTCTATATGTTTGCTTGATGAACGCATCGATCTCAACAACTAAAAGAGCTAGATCAGTCAAATTTGTAGTAGATAAACTATATAGGATCTTGTTTATTTTAAATTCATTAGATATATATAGTATTCTATAATCTATACTGAAAACTTTATTCAAAAAGCCGCATAAGCACAGAAGTTGTTGTTAAACAAATTTTAATTTCTGTCGCTTGTTAGCTAAAAAGAAAAAAATAAAGCATTTATCAAGCGGGGTGTTCCTTAGTCGGGTGCATTCGACTGCTCGGCCATGTTCCTACTGGCTTCGACTTTTGTTTTCCAGTGAGTTGCATAAGACACTTGACTAAGGACTTGCTGCTGGCATGCAAAAAGAATTCGTGGCCTTTCAACTGCTGACATTTTGTGCCCCCAATGCGTGTCTATATCACATTACAGTTAAGTAGACAGATATCTAAATGCAGATATAGAAAAACTGTTTAACAAAATCCCAGGCAGCCTAGGTCAGTATTATTCCCTAAATGGCGTTAACAGCGCTAACAAGTAGCAAAGCAAGCTGTGAAATAAAACTAAAAAAAAAATAGAGAAAACATTTTTTTAAGCCCGCTAAATCGCTGTAAAGTCATAGCTCTCGAGCATGGCGACTATGCTTAGAACATGACAATTTATAGCCAAGGACATGCCCAACGCTGACCCGCTTAACTTTGCCACGTTATGCTATTCCCTTTTCCATTCCCATTCCCTTTTCCATTCCCATTCTCATGCTCTCTTAGTCTTATCCTAGGTCTCATCAAAAGCAGGCGCTGCCTGGACTAACTTCACTTCATTTAAAGGCCACTTGTCAATCGTTGTGCGCCCCAAAGGGCTGCCACTTGCCACACCCCCCTCTCTCTATCTCACGGTCCCTGCTCCTTGGCCTTCCTCTTGCAGCCATTATGTAGCTCGGCTTCTTTTCAATTTCTTTCTTTGCTCTTTCGGGATTCCTTTGCTCTGCTCCGCACTATTTGCCTGCCATTACGTGTTTAATGCATAAAGTGCTTATTTAATGTCGGGCATTCGTTTAAGCCCATCTCGAAATGAAGTATCTTATTTGTTTACTGCACTTTTAGTTAAGCAGTTAAAACTTTTCTTAAAGCCCTCTTTATGCCAGTTTAAAAATGGGCGAAACGAGCATCCGTAAGTTATCGATATTATTAAATTGCCACGTTGCCAGTTTTCACTTTTACTGATTTACGCATTTTTAAAGTAAAATGACCTCAATTTTTAATTTAATGCATAAATAACATGTTATTATTAAATCACTTTTAATTCAAACGGATTTATAAATAGTTAAATAAACTGTTAATAGATTAAAACACAACAATTGACTTCTATTTTTACTTCTTCAACAACAATGTGCATACTTTCACTTTAATGCTAGACTCTATGTTGCTTTTCCAAATCTTCGTTCATTTTCTGATTGATCGTGTTAAGAGTCTGATAAAAAGCAGCCCCTCCCCTTGTCAGCTATAAAAATGGCAATGTGTTGCAACAGTCACTGTTAACTGGTTGAAACTTTGTAGCTCAGTTTTTATGCCCACAATAACCGCAACAAAAACTTTTTAGTCCACTTGAGTTCAAAATGCGCTTTGGCACACGACTTTACAGGCTTCATCAAGGGCTCACCTATTGTTGGGAACCGAGAGGGGAAGGCCGTTTTACAATTCCATTGATTTCAAGTGTTTTAGCACTTAAAAGTTGAAACTTTAATCCTTCAATAATAAATTTGCCAGAGTGCAAAGTTTGAATATTCAACCACCTGTTCACCTGTTCTGCCTTCCACTCCTCCCTACAATTAAATACGTGCCACAACTTAACATTTCGCCCCTTTGGCTAGTTAAATGGGCTTTTGGCCTATGCAGCTTTTATTCAATTAGTTTAAAGGCACCGGAACTTGTGCTTCAATTAGGATTTATGCATTACACACAATTATTATGTGTATAATAGGCCAGGCATAATCAATTGAACTTAAAGCGCTCCATCAGTTGCATACCTTTAAATTTTTAATCATTTGCAGAGATTCCTGCGGTCGCAGGCTGCGCCATAATTAGCTAATTGATATCAATTTCGAGCCTCGTGGCTTTTTTGGCAGCCAATGTGGTTTCCACATAAATGTATATATATTTGCATATATATACAATATATTATATAGTATATACAGAGGGATATTGTATCGCAATGCGGTTTGATTTTGTGACGTGGAGTGGAAAGTTTAGGCATTTATTACAGTGCCACTTTGTGGCTGCAAATCTGCTACTTGAGATCATTAAATGATTGGTGTTTGCATGCCTCAGTAATGTTTAATTTAAAATTTAATATTTTACATAATATATTGGCAAGTGATAAAATAAATTATAAGGAATATACTATTGCAAATCATCAAATGTAAAAGCCAGCTCAATATTTATTTATTTTATAAATTTTAAACTGTTTTTTTATGGTATATTTTATTTATTTGATATTGAATAGATATTTTTATATATTTTCATATAATAATAATTGTTATATTAATAATTTTATATACATATATTATCTTTATTTAAAGCCATTTTGTTAGCTTCGAATGTAATTTCAAACAGCTAAGCGCGTTCCTATACTATTAGTTTGTTCCCGTTTCACATAACAATTTCATGAAGTTCTCTTTATATCGGCCATTCGCCATTATCTGTGCCTCAATTATGCTCCTCATGTTTCACCTAATTCTCTTTTATGCCATTATTGCGCCTAATGTAGCTGTAATGCCTTATGCCTTTTGTATTATTAGCCCTACAAGACAATCAACCAAATGCAGCTGCATTCAATTGCCCGAAGTCCATCTTAGAGCACTTGGCAGTAGTTGCAAATTAGCCAAAACCTGTGCTGGCCCACTGTGCTCTGAAATCGTAAGCCCACTCCTAGATGTTGCTCTTAAACGCCCACACAGAGACCTATGTAAGTCTCTTGCCCCCTCTCTATCTCCTCCCTCGCCCATTCTCTGCGCATTAGAGAAGCAACTGTACTTGGTCAGGTCCAATGTACTGGCTAATCAAATGCTTTTGCGTTTGCTTTGTGTGTATGGCAGTGTTTACGGTTACAGTTACCTCAAACTCAACCGTAAACGTAAGCTGATATTTCACTTGCAACTGCAGCCCAAAAGTAGGCAACAGAATCTTGCACAGCACAATGGGGAAAAACCATGATCTACTATATACTATAAATCACGATTCATTTACTTACATTTACTTACAAACTGTCAATGTTTTCAAACCTATGCCGTAATTCCGCAATTTCTTTATTTTTAAATTGCTCTTAAAATTACTGATTACTGACTTTAACAGCTGTTAACTTATCCGTAACATTTGTGATAATATTCCGATAAGTCCCACAAATGAAAAGTGAAGCTATCGAATCGATTTATGTCACAAAATCTGGTATTTGTGCCCATAGTGCGCTGCATCTGTCTGAGCTAATCAAAAAGCAAAAATGCTAAAAACGTCTTTGTCATCATGTGACTAACATCAACATACACACTTCACACACATACACACACACACACGCACACACAAAGCTTTTCATCTGTGAATTTGCATAGGCGTTGATTTTGGCTGCTGGCCCAGGAGCAGCAAGGACGCCCAAACACAGAGGCGTATGTGTCTGCTTTGATGGTAGGCGCATCAATCAAAGGATTACATATCGAAAGTTGAAAGGCGCTTAAAAAAGAGCGAGAGATAGGGAGTGTGTGGAGAGCCAGAGAGCGAGCGAGAGAGTAATAGCTGGCACACCATTTGAATGTAAAATAGACACACAGAAAAAATACATATATAGGTTTATGCATGTATGCTCTTCAGCCTGGTGAAATGTCAAAAGTTTCTCATCTACCTGAAATTTAAAGCCTTCTTTTGCATAAAAGAGCAATCCCTTTATCACGTTCGCCACTCTCAGTTCTTGCCTCGTTCTCTCAAACGAGGCACATCAATCAACAGCATAAGAACGAAAAAAAAAAAACCAGTTGCACTGAACTAATAAGTGCTGACAGTTATACATATACATATATATAGTAGCTATATATTTTTTATCTATCTGTATGAAGTCAGGAGATTTTGTTGTTAACATGTCGCATCACACAGACCACAATTCCAGCCAATAAAATTGAGCGTTGAAGCATTAATTAAAATGTTGACATATTTATGCCCTTGCAAAAATACCAAAAAAAAAAATAAAAAAGCGTAGAAAATAATCCGAAAAAATCATCAACAACGGTATGAAGAATTGTTGACGGGTTTTATGACAACATACAAACAATATAAATAACTATGAATAAATTTAATATTCAACTGACAACATATCAGAAATTCTATATTTTTGCATTGCATACAGTTAGCGAAGTGTGCATTAAAAAAATAATATAAAAAAACATTTGTATGAAATAAAACTACTTTTGACCTTGTAAACGGCAAACAATATAGAAATAAATAAAACCTAGAATTTAATTCAACTAAATTGTTTTATATCAGTTAGTAAAAATTTTGCTTTTTTCAAATAGCCAGAAAAAATAAATTAATATGAAGTAAATTAAAATAAAGCATAACTTTAATAACTTATAATATATTGTTCCGTGAAGGCAACACAATTGTATATAGCACTTTTAAAAATTGTTTAAATTTAAATAAAATGTAATTATTGTATTATTCTACTAAAAATCCCATTGCAAGTTAATAAAATTCCGATTTATTTAAGAAAAAATTCAAAGAATTGTTTAAATATTTTTTTAAATAAAACATTTTATCGATTAATGCTTTCAAAAATTTTTAATATTATTTTTATTAGCCAATACGCTTTCGACCACATAGCAGAAGTGACAAATTTGTGTGGTGTTCATTATAATTGCTTTCATGTCTGCAGCACTATTGCCAGCTCCTTAGCAATACGTGTGGTAGTTAACAGACATACACACATTCTCTCTCTCTCTCTCTCTCTCTCTCTGTCTCACACACACACACATTCACACACACATACGCAAACATACAGTACATACAGCAGTCGCATTAATCTTGTAATTAATTAAACCAAAGTCCCGCCATAAGCACAAAAAGTGACTACTTAAGCCATTTTGTCTCGAAAGCCAACACATGGCCTGCACTCACACACATACACTGACACACACACACATGATGTTGGCCAGTCAACTAACTGGCATATGGACAAGCGTGTAGGACATTAACTTTGGCCACACACGGCGCACATTTAGTGAGTGACAGCAACAACACTCTCTCCACACAGCCGAAAACAAAATGAAACATTTACGAGGCGGAAACGGAAACAGCGGCCTGAGTGCGCATTGTGTCAGTGTGTGAATGTGTGTGAGTGTGAGGTTGTGTGTGTGTGTGTGCGTCAAGATCGTAAAATGTTATGGCAAACACCGTCCGCTCTTAGAGCCTGTGCAACTTATGAGCTTTGGAGTTGGGGAACTAAAACAATTTATTTTCCGCTTCTGCTCTACGCTTTATTTGAGCTTTAGCCACCTGTTGTTGATTGTTGAGGTGATTGTTTTTATTTATTTTTATTTTCGCTGTTTATTTGCTTTAGTGTTGCACACAATTAGAGCAGAGGTGCAGCAGCTACTAAGTGAAAAGCTAATTAGCCAATGGCATTTCAAAGACATTTTGTCAGTTAAATGTTATTTTGTAATATTATAATATTATAGAAAATCTTTTGGCACTCAGAATATATATTAAATGTGCTTCTATCAACAGCGTATTGCTTAAAGCCAATAACGATAAATTCGAAAAAGAAAAACTCCATCTATAGGCAGCGTTTTTACAACGAAATATCAACGTCAAAGAACCCAGTAGGTATAACAACAACAACAATAACACCAACATCTCATATGTCCATCGATGAACTTCATTTGCATATGTCTCGTTCGATCTCCACATCTCTGTGCCTCTCATTCACTGTCTGTTTCCTTTGCAGCCTTTTTCCTGGCCATTTTCATATGTTGGTTTTCACCTTCTTGCTGCTTGTTGGTCTGCCACGCCTCTGGCTGTTGTCCGCCCACTGTATTTTCTCGTTTTTCATGTGAAAATGCATTTAAAACACTGAAAACGTTACGGCTTCTTATCAAGTGAAGTTCTTAAAAACACAATTTTTGGCTTCAAATTAAATGTTTTTACCAAAATCATTCATGTTTGGTGTTTTATGCATTAATTTTCATCGAAAATAATTTAGATTTGGTTTTTGACCAGGTTAAAGGTTAAAGAATTTTTAACAACACAATTTTATTCTATAAAATCTATTTTTGTTTTACAAAATTTATCTTAGTTTAGTTTTTTATGTAGTATATATAAAAATTAATTTATAAAACAAATTATAAATTTATGTAATAAATTTATGATCAGCATACACAATAAGAATTCTCAAACCGCCTAAATTAACAGCGCTGTCTCCGCATATTACAGCAACTGTAACAGTAACAGCAACTGTAGTGCCGATCTGTTCTCAATTAGACACACACACACACGCACATCCACATGCAACGTATCGGTACTTGAGCTTTTGCTTAAAAAGCCAACAAGAGCGCGCAAGTTGAAGAGAGCGTCTGAGCGCTGCTTATGTGCGTATGCTTGTGCAGGCCGTGCGAAAAAGAGAGAGAGCGTCGCAGTCAGCTGCGCAGTCAGCAGCTGTATGCGTGCGCTATGCTCGCACAGTTTGATTGCTCTTCCCGCCGTAGAAGCTCATTGAGGCGCTCTCTTCTCGCCAAAGCTCGATCAAGGGGAACAGCGCAAACTGCTTGCACTATAAAAGCTGCTGCGTGGAGTTCTCATTATCAGTGCAGTTTCTGGTGCGCGGGATGCAGACGTGTGGTGCGGAAGTCTAGTGGGTGAGTGTGCTTTCAGTCAGTCCAACTGTAACTGTAACAGCTATGACTCATCAGCGAGAAGGGCAGATGACTTTGCATGCAGCTCAGTTGGATGTGTGCGTATTATGCTCTTGCTCAGAAAGCCAACAACAGCGAGCAAGTAGAGAGCGTATGTGCGTATTTATGCGCGGAGTTTGCAAAATTGATTGGTCTCCGCCTAGTAAAAGCGCATCGGTTCGGGTGGGTTTCTTTGCTGGCGTAACTCTCGTTGGCCAAACTCTCGCTGCTTAAATGTTGCTGACCCATCTCGTTAATCAGACTCTCGCTTCTTAACTCTTTCTGGCCCAACGCTCGCTGCCTAACTCTTGCTGTTCGAACTCTCATTGTCCGAATCGTTGACTGAACTCTCGTTGGCCGACCTCTCGTTGACTGAACTCTTGTTGCTCGCACATTTGCTTGCCCAACTCTCGCTGCGTAATTCTTTCTGGCCCAACTTTTGGTGGCCTAACTTTCGCTGTCCAACCAAACTATCACTGACCAAACTCATCGAAAACCTAAAAGAGAAAGCTTATAGAATTCTTTAATGCATTCTTAACTAGAAAAAAAAATTGTTATTTTTTATAAGGCAAGAAGGCATTCACCAGGTAGTAAATTAAAGCCCTTTCTCGTTCTGATTTCAATACAGAAATATTCATATATTCTACGTTATATTCCCAGTGCTGACTACACTTTTTACGACACTTGCAATTTGTCTATCAGCTGTCATAACAGTTCCGATTGAGAGTTTGTAATAAAATCTGTTAACAGTGCGTCAAGCACAGCAGCAGCCTTAGCCACAAGGCCATTGAAGCAACAGTTCACCTTGAATGGCGAACTGTAAATGTGGGCGTAAACTGCAAGGTCTATGAATCCCATTATCGGAGCATAAAATGGCTGTCAAAATCAGATGTTGCATAATCTCTATATCTCGCTTGTTCGAGCCATCTCTTGCTCTACTATATTTTCTTGTAATCACACAATAGAAAATGTTGATTGATTATTGCCAGCAGATGTTAAATATAAATTTCAAAAAACTTTTAAATGCTGTGGCGAATAAAGACACAAATTGATTGACATGTTGCTGTAACGGAAGTTCACACACAGACAACACGCACTAAAAATGGCTACCGGAAATGAGCTCAACGGACAGAGCAGAGCTACGATGTTGGCGCATGGCGCAATGGTAATGTTGTTGGCATTTATATACTCGTCTTTTTCGCATTGCTCTTTGTTTTTTTGTTTGGCTTTTGTTTTTATTTTATTATTTGGTTTTTATGGCCTGCTACTGGCATGGTCGACTGGTCACTTTCGAGCGTTGATTACAATTCGCTTCCGGCGGTCATTAATTTTTATTTAGCACAAAAACGAAAAGCGAGAGCACTCGAAAGAAAACGCAGAAAAGCGATGCAAAGAGCATAACAGACAGAGAAAGAGGAAAAGCGAGTAAAACAGTTTCACATCGCTCAGAGGTAAGAAAAATATATAGCGCAAGGACAGACGATGCAATATGAATAAATTATCGCAAAGAGTGTGAGAATGTGTGCATGTTTGTAGGCGTGTGAGTATGTGTGTATTGTGCATGTATGCGTGCCGTTGCGGAAACGGAAAGTGTGTTAATTTCCGACAGCAAAAATATATTTTCGACCATGATGAACGTTAACTGCAATTGATTTCAATGCCTGAACGAAACAATATAAGAATGTAAACTGAAAGCCGACAGAAAAAACCCCATAAAATGGTTAACTAAAAGACAGACAATGCAAACCGTATGGCTGGACTTTTAACTTGCAGCTATTAATTGCTATTTAAAGAATATGCTAAAAATGAATATAATATTTTAATAAAATTATTTGATTAAAATTATATTTATTATTGAATAATATTAGTAGCCATAAAGTATAAATAACAAAATAAATAAACCTATAAAAAATAAAAATTCAAAAATTAAATATGTAAACATAAATGCGAAAATTAATTGTAATGTTTATTAAATAATTGTGAACATTTAAATTAACAAATTACACAAACTGTCAAAAAATATATTTAATGTGGTACAATGTACAAATTTGCTTAGCTTCTGACTCAAAGTTGAGGCAGCTGAACTAGCAACATGTGGCTGCAATCTTTTTTAAGCTTAGCCACGCACAACAATTTTATTATGCATATCCGGTAGAAAGCTTTGTGTGGATTTTCGCTAAAAAAAAAAAATCGGGATGGGAAATCAATTGAAAAAGCACATATATAAAGACAACTTCGCTGCAGAAAAAAATAAAATGTGCTCAGCTTGTAGCAACTTGTGTTTGCATTGCTTTAACTAAGTGTGTAAATCTGTATAATGCGCTAAAGGATTTTTGTATGTTTCTAGAATTGTAGGCAAGAATTTATATATAAAATGCTTTAATAATTGTGGTAGAAAAATAAATATCATAAATATACTGCATTTCCTTTATGACTTATTATATTTAAAATCATTTGTATGCCTTTTGTTGAACAAATGGTAATTAACAATCAACTGCTGTCATTCTGCAGTGCTTCAAAGTAAATCAAGCTCTGTCCAAAACAGAAATGAAATTTTGATCTTACCGAGTGACTACATTCAAACGCCACGCCCACAATCTCGGCCAGAAAGAGGCAATCAACAAATATAAACAACTTTACTCGTTCGTGTCGTAAACAAAATACAAACAAAACAAAAAGCAGCAAAACAGAATCACGCCGAGGAGCAACAGCCCAAAGGCTAGCCTATGTCAGCCGCGACCCGACCTCAGTCCTCCTCGCCTCTCCACGCCTCCCTTGCTGCCTTTCCCCCCTTCCCAGCTGTGACACTCGACGCAGCAAACCATGAATATTTTAGTAAACGCCAACGCTTTGCCTTTGACTTTGCCTCCCCCACTTGGACACCTAAACACGCCGGCCGAAGGGGTGCGAAAGGGGTGCCAAACCTTACCCGGCAATTTACGCTATTTTCGAAAAACAAAAAACAAAAAAAACAAAAAAAAAGTTAGAATGCTGGCATCGAGTTGCGTTTTCTGTGCTCAGTACGCTCAGTACTCGGTTTCGAGTTTTTCGAAAAATGTGCAAAGTTTTGCCGTTGGTGTCGACAGCGTCTACGGCGCTTTGAATTACGTTATTGCCCAGAGAAGTATGCTTTAGTATTTTGCGGTTGAAAAAGTTTCAATTGCGTTGGTGGTCGCCGTCGCGGCGTGTCCTTAGCTGCGTCTCCCATTTTATTAAATAAATTACAGCGGGACACTCTCATTGCCCTCAACAGGAAAAAAAAAAGTGGCTAAATGCTAGGCAAAAAAGGGTTCCCAGTGTGCCAAAGTGTTAAAAAATGGCACAAGCAACAACAACCAGAGGGAACAACTGATAAACAACAGCAGAGTTTTTGTTTGTTTTTTTATGCATGTTGCCCGCTGGGTTGGTAATTTGAATATGAATGTCTGATTGGGGAGTGCAAATATTATTAATAAATAAATTAAAGCCAATTTGGAGCACGTGGGTTGAAAGAAGCTAAATTTAATATGAGGAAATATATGTATTCTATTATTTTATTGAAATTATAACTTTGCTTTCTTGACTTATAATGTATTTTACAATATTTATAACTTAATCTCAGTTGTTTGCAGCCAAAGCTTCTTGATGTACCAATTGAAGCCCTAATTGTTTCAAAATGTATTGACTTTGTTATTCAATTAGACAAATAAAATAAACATAAACAAAATGCTCCATGACAAATTGTTTATCGTCTGACAATCTTCATTTTATCATCAACCGCAAAACAAATACATAGTGGAAAACAGAAAGTATTCGAACCTGTATAAATGAACGATATCCATTCGATTCATGGATTGTTTGGCCTGACACAAAAGAACAAATACACTCGAGACGACCTTATCTAAGCCTGCTGAACAATTCAATTACGTGAACAACAGTAAATGCAAGTCTAAATTGGCAAACAAAGCAAACAAAATGGGGAAAAATGAGAACAACAACAAAACACGCACACAAACTTAAAATTATCTGAACATTTCGTGCAAATGAAAGGAGAAAATTCATTTTTGCCGCAGTCAGAAGTTGCTTTGGCTGTTGTTATTGTTGCTTCTCCTATCTAGGCCGTGCAGCGCCTTTCCCCCTTCCCCCACTATGCATTTACTATCGTGCTGCCTGCATTTAACTAATTACAATAATTAATTAAGACTAACAACTGAAGTCGGCACAACGGCAAGTAAAATGGAACCATGGCAACTCTGCCGCAAAATAAGGCAAGCAAAGAAATGCACTGGCGGCAGGCAAGGGGCGTGGGGTGCTTCCTGGGGGCAACAGGGGAGTAGACACACATACACACATACAAGTACTATATGTGTTGGTGATAATCCGTGGGGTATAAGCCATAAGCATAAGTTTGCATTTGGGCTTAAGCAAAGCGAGTGCTGATGGTTATGGCATTATCTCCATTTCTTATTCTTTTCCTCAAGGAATTGTAGTTAGGATCAACTGTTAAGTAACAGTTATATAAATATCAAATTGCTTGAAATTTTTATTGATTTATGAAATCAGAAGAAATGTATGAATGCTAAAATAATAATTAAATAACCTAATATTTTAAATATTTTATTATTAAATATTTTATAATGAAAAAAACGTTAATAATTTTCAATAAAAAGCCAACTATAAAACCTTAAAGATATTTTATTGCTACAAACAACTGCAGGCGGCAAGTATAATATTTGTATTATTTTTTAATTATTTTTTTTACTATGAAAAATAAAATGTAAAGCGAGGTAGTAAAAGAAAATCAAGGCAATTGCATATAATATGTAAAGCAGAGTAGTTGAAAAATAAAGCATACAACATACGTAAACAATCTGCATTTTGAGACAAGGACATAGACAATGAATAAAGTATTTCCCAAGCAAATGCTGACTGCGTGTCTGTGTGTATGTGTGTGTTTGTGCGTGTGTGTGTGGGAAATCTTATACTAAGCACATGAGTGAACAAGCAAAAAGTCTAAGGCGAAGTCAGTAGGAAATTCTGCACTGATAAATAATAAATCTTGAAACATCAGCTGAGCTTCAAGTTGCCCTCTTCCTTTGTCTGTCTCTTTCTCTGTAAATCTCCCTCTCTCTGTCACTCCCTCTCTCTGTCTCTCCCTCTCCCTTTATTTCTCTATATCTGGCAGAGATTTAAGTTTGCAATGAAGCATAGAGAGCTAAACTTTGATATATTTGCATGTCTGCATAGGAATGCCATGCTGTGGCATGAGGGCGACATGTTTGGACATGTTTGCCTGATAATGAACTTTAATGCATCGAGAGCAGGCATCCATCATGGAGTTTTCCATAGAAATTAGAGTAGTATTAATAGCATTTTAGTGTTTGCATTGCGGAAAGGCGAGAAAAACTTTGCATATGTCGAAGACAACTGCAATTCCTCTCGTTGCTGCTTTGTTTTGACAGAAAATGCAGCTAAAGCTGACCAAAAACTTTATGCTGGCTCACAACTTTTTCAGAGCCCCAATGCAACCCTGTCTGTGTGTGTGTTCGTGTCTCTGTGTGTGTGTAATATGCACAGTTTGTCCAGCTCAGAGACCGCACGCCTGTTGGGTCTCAGGCATCCTTTGTTGCATTTTGCTTATAATTAAGCCTCGTCCTGAACAGCAGCAACAACGGCACCGTCAACCTCTAACCTCTCCTCGTGGTTGGCATTAAGTGTTGGCATGCGGTTGTTTTAGCCGGTGTTGTTGCCATTGTTGTTGCTGCTCATAACCCATTGTTAGTGCCGCTGCCGGTTTCTGGCCAGTTTGTGTTGCAGACTTTTTCAGCTTAATTTGCACAATTAACGTTGCAATAAACTTTATGCGCAAACATTTAAGGCATTGCAAAACGTGGACAAGTGCTGGCTAGAGAGAAACTCGCAGAGACAGAGAGAACGAAAGAGAGAGAGAGAGAGCAGGGCGAGCATTAGAGTAGAGTAAACAGTGCACTTTAATAAATCTTTAAATACGCCTGAACTAAGCTGAAAATCACTTAAACAAACTTTCAAACATTAAGAATAAGCTAAGCTAATAAGATACAAATAAATAAATATTGCTTTTAGAAGATCATATAAGGTTGGAGAACTGTAAAAAAATAATAGAAAACAGCAGAAAGTCTTCTTCCTTTCATAACAAAAGGTAAGAAATAAAGCTTACAGCTAAAACAAAGTTAATTTTCCTCATTTCCGTTTAACAATATTATTCAATCAAGAAAAACCAATCAGAAAAGCTCTAGTCGAACTGTTCTTTATTTAAAATTAATTAATACGAACTTAACTTAAAGAATTACTTCTTTTAGGTACAATATATCGCATGGTCAATAAATTCACATTTTCACACAATCGCATAAATTTCATCATTAATAACGCAATGCCGCAGCTTAATAAGCCATAAAAAAGCCAGCGCATATACGTATGTATTGATATAATGGTCATGTGAAGAGCTTGTTGAAACCAAAGAGAGCTTATTCTGGCTCATTTGGCCAGTTCCAGTTTCAGAAAGCCAAGCCAATGAAAATCTCCAATCTGAGAAGCCAAAGCAACGAGTCATGCAGCACACACATTTCTTATTTCAGACGTCTATTGTTTTTAGCTCAGCTATAAATATCTGAAGCTATTTTTAGTTAACGCTGGAATTGATTTTTGATTAATTAAATTATAGTATATTTGGCTGGGGCAATTAAATGGTCAATGAATGTAATTTATGGCAGCCAATCAAGCCGCAGGAGATGCGTTAAATGTGCAGGCAAGCATTACGCATACGCAGCGATGGCCAGCAGCCAGACTGAGCTTGAACGAAGAGGTAGCCATATACACATTAATAAATTTCCAAGTGTTTGAATTCCGGTATGGTATATGGTTTATTTTATGACTACTTCAGCTTACCACGCACATGTGTGCACAACGTGCCCAAGGATGCGGGATAATGGCGGCCAGTGTATAGTGTAGCATAAGATATTGTCCTGGCGTGCGTGAGGCCATAAAACACACAGAGAGTTATGTCCTGGTGCCATGTTAAATGCATTGGTATGCGTTGCGTAACGAAAAACAATTAGCTGCGGCCAAATAAAAATAAAAATGAATCCAAAGTCCCACCAACGACTTTCCACGGTACACCGACTTTTTGTTTTGTTGACCCATTTCCTCGCTAGTGTGTGTGCAAGTAAAAGTTTTATATGACTTGTTTTCGTGTTCATGCCTCAATCTCTCTCTTTGTGTGTCTCTGGGTCTTATCACTTTGTACTTTGTTTTCCAGCAGCTGCACCGTTGAGTGATTGAGGCTTGGGAGCTGAGCATGCGACCGTATTCAGCACGATGACAACGGGAATGAAAGCGATTCGCGTCGGAATTGTCGGTGCTTTACTTGATCGTATTCAATTAATTGAAGTTTTATTGGCTGATTGAATTTGCAGTGTGTGTTCATCATAAAGCGAAATTCATGGAATGATTGGCTCATGATGTGCTTGAGAAAAAGTATTTCAGCTGTGATAAAAGCATAAATGCTTGAATGACTCGCAACGTAAGTTGTGGGAAAATAAAGCTAGCATTGTAGTTTAAGTTCTTAATTAATTAAAATATTTAAAATTATATGAATGTATTATAATTTCATTTGAATAAATATGTTGAATAATTTTAAATTTATTTTACAATTATTATATTGTTTTATTGCGAATAGACAGCTAAAATTTTAGATTATAATTAATACAATAAATAATTATTCATTTAAGTATTAAAAAAAGAGCATTTCTAAATCTTTTTAAAAAATTAGCTGTTAAGATTGGTGCTTTTTGCCAGCTTTATGTCAAAGCAATCTTGTCAAAAGTGCCACATTACAAAGCTGTCATATTTTATGAGCAATGTCTTGTTCTATCATCGTTATAGTACATATAATTTTCTTTTACAAATTCCACACACAGAGCATGACATAATGTAGGGGAAAAAGAAGTTGAGGCTGAAGTTGCGCAATGTCCATAATATAGTAAATTCCAAACTAAGTAATCCTTTAATGCCTTTTAGCTGTTCCAGCACTTGTGTTGGCAGCTTCTCGAATTCCTTATTTACTTCATACAGTTAGCTGGGTAAGGCATTACCAAGCAGAGTAAACCAATACTCCTGCCAATACCAATAGCTTTAGCCATTTTAGACGCTTACCTTGCCCAGCCAAGGCAATTCTTTTGGCTGACTTTAATCAGTGGCATTCTTCCCTGCTGCAGAGAGAGAGCGTGAGAGAGAGAAAGAGGAGAGAGAGGACAGAGAGTCCTGCTGCACTCAATTCGTTCTCTTTATTTTCCCTTCAAGCGGAAGTCATGTGTGCCGGGTTGCACATCCTTTATGCGCTCAGCAAAAGGACCCAAAGATTTGCCCAGGAACGCCCAAGACGGCAGCCAAGCTGCAATGATGCTTGCACATATTTAAACGCACACTGATATACTCTACATATATACATTTACCGTCTGTATGTTGCATGTGTGTGTGTGTGTGTGTGTGTGTAATATAATCGCTTTACAATCAGACAGGAAGCTATTGCAAGCATGATTGTTTCCGCGAAACGTGTTTGCTGCTGCGAACGAAATATTCCTCACGAAAATAGCCATGAAATGAGATACAAGTCAAGAAATTACATATTGTGCAGGAGCAGCTTTAAATGCATCATTACAAATTAAATTTAAATTAATGCTTTTGTAATCCTCCACTGAAGAAACGAGCTACCAAATGATATTTGCCCTGAACATACATTTATTTTACATTTATTTCAGCAGCTTTTAACATGTCTTTATGCAGCTGACTGGGAAATGATCTCATATTAAACTTATCTAGGCTTAATTAATAGTCAAAAATGCTATTATTCCTATGAGAATTTTTGAAAAAATTTTAAAGTTTCGATTATATTTCAAATTTTGAATTATTTTTGCATTTATTTCAGAAGCTTATGCATTTTGAAGTCGTGTAAAATAAATGAAATGAAATATATAATATATGAAATCTAGAAATTATAGAATTTTTTAACATATTCATATTTATTTTTGTATTTGAACAAAAATATTAAAGTACACACAAAATGTAAATTAGTTTGAGTTAGATAATTTTAAATAAAACTTTTAGTAATGGAATGGTAGGTTCGGAATCAAATACTAAACTGATTTATTTTATTTTATTTTATTTTATTTAATTACCTTATAAATTTTTGATACATTAAAAAGCAGAGCAAATAACAATAACAATATAATATGAAATAAATTTACTTTTAAATAATTGTTCAGATATTATTATAATTCTTAGGATAATTTTCCATGTGCAAAAAATGCAATTAATCAAACATTAACTGAGCCATAACCACACTCTATTTAATTTAAATATAGACTGAAGTACAGCTCATTTACTAATCCGTTTATAGACATACGAACTTAAATATATTCAATTTGCTAAAGAGCTAAGGAATGATGACTATTTGCACACCTGCACGTGAATTGGACCTAACCCAAAATTTCTTTTGCCTAATACCTGAAACATCCTCCTTGGGGCAGACCCCCGTCCGTATCTCGCTACCAAATCAAAAGCGTTGAGCGTTGAGTCAATTTCTGGTGCCATGTAAATGGGCAGTCAAGCAACTGCGCAGCAGAGGGCAAAAACCGCAAATAAATTACCATGGTACGTTGAAGATTTGTTAATAAAGATAAATTTACTTATCGTTTATCTTGATTATGCAAAATGCCTAAGTGAAAATTCAAAGAACGAGCGCCCACGGCCTCAATGGCAGCTGCGCCTCGCAAAACTTTTCCATTTCCTTTGCGTCCCTGCCGAGGACCGTTTGTTTCATTTTTGCTTGGGCACAGATGGCCGACAATCGGACGGTGGGGTGTATGAATAAACATAATACATATTTCAATGTTTTATAATAAATTAAATAACTTGTCGGTCGATCTTGAGCAGCGGCCAAAAAGAGGACAATCCACTTGACGTCTGTGTGTGCAAATGGCCAGAAACTCTCAATGTTTGCCAACTGTAGCACGTGTCCAAAGGCGGAGAGGGGCGGGAGTGTGTCTAAAATCCTACTGTAGCATGGCGCCGGGCATTCTGGGTTCCTATAGAAAGAGATAGGGAGAAAGAGAGGGAAAGAAAGAAAGCAACTGTGTACAGTTTCTATTTAAGTTCTAAACGTCGCGACGCTCTTTTGTTGTAGTTATGGCTTGGCATTTTTCTTCACAATGGAAATCCAAGGGTTTTTCTTCTATATCAAGCCATTTAGTCTAGTTTAAATAACAGAGATTTATAAGCTGTGTAGGCAATTACACATCACATAAATAAAAATCGAAGAAGAAAATCTAGAAAATTGCAAAATTTCAATCTTAATACTAGCATTATTTTGTATCTATATATTTATATAAAATTTGTAGCCGCTATAAATCTGCAGTAATTTCTCCCCTCTGCTAAACAATAAAGTTGAAAACAAACCAGTTTGCTCCACTGTGCCAACTATTTCGCACGTTGCAAATTTCCCTACAGAAACAACAACAGTTTTCCAAAATAATTTACACTTCTCTCTGGCCAAAGCACAAGAAGAAGACAGAGCCAAAAAAAAAATTGTTTATACATTCATTATGCAATTTTATGGCCAAAAACCAAGTGCAAATAGTTTGGTGCGGACTTTGGGTTCAAGCAGGAAGTCGGCAAAGCCAGGCAGGAACCGAAAAACCAACATCTCAATCAACAGTGCCTGCCGGGACAGAGCCAAAGTTCAGCCAACGATTAGTGTGTGTGTGTGTATCTGTGTGTGTATATTGGTCATTTAGAAACTAAAGATTTACAAGGGCAGCTCGGAGTTGGAGTTGGAGTGGAGTTTTTGTGGGGTTCTCAGCTCCTTTTGGTTACAGTTTGCTAAGCAGTGAACGGACACACTTTAAAATTTGTTGTTGTCGAACTGTTTTTGGCAAAAGGTTTTTATTTATTGGCATATAAACCACAAATGGCAAAGGCACCCACAAAAAAACAAATGCAACCGAAACAAGAAACAAATGGAGGAAGGCACATGGAGGAAGGCATACACATAAATATTTCATGTCTTGACTTTCAATTTCTACTTGGGGGCAACTATAGAGTCGAGAGTCGATTTCTGGCTCATAGAATATATAGTACGGTTGGCTTTCGATTTGCTTGTTTGTTTGTTTGTTTGTTACGAATGAGAAACCACTTGATTTAAAATGTTTTATTTATGCGTACGATTATTATTTTGGATTGCCCCTACCTTGCACTTGCCCCTCCTCACACTCCAACCGTTTGCATGCTGCGGTCACCTTAAGGCATTTTATCATAATCGAATAGCATTTGGGTAAAGCAGCAGCCAAAGCCCAACTATATATACATATATCTATATATATGTTTCTGTCTGTGGTCATTCCTTGGCTCATTGGGTTTCTTTTGATGCGGGTACATTGTGTGTTTGTATGCCCTTATCCTTGGGGAGCATTTTCGTGCTGGAATTGTGTTTTTGAAATCATTTTATTATCGCATTTATTGCCCATCATATTTACTAGCATTTGATGCCATATTAAATCGCTTTAATTCTACTCGATTTGTCTTGTTTCTATTTGGCTTATTGACCCACATCGAATGCATTTGCCACAATTTAAATAATTTATATTAATTAAACATATTCCATTAAACCTAGTTAATAGTTTTATTATTCAATATTAATTGCTAATAAGCAATAAAAATTCGAGCTTGATTACATTTCTGTTAGATACTTAAACAATAATCTCCGCTTATTTGAAGTGTAAATATATTAGAAAACTGCTATGCAATAAAATTCAATTATTCAAACTATTTACACTACTGCAATCAATGTATTACTGCTCTATTATTCATGTTTAAACGAAACGTTCTCTTGTGATAAAATTGTGTTGTTTGTAATCAGAATGGTATTAAAATATTACAAATAAAGTTAAATATGTGCCAATGGAAACAATAAAACGAAACTGAGACTACTATAGGCAGGTAAAACAAATAAACATTTAACAAAAATCGAAATTACATTTGCACATTATGACCAGTTTCATGTGTATGCCACATACGCACTGTTGTACGCATCAAATAAATTCAATAGCAATCATCTAACACAATTTCTGGCTGTGGGCAAAATGTGTTAGTTATCAGGAATCAAATTTAATTTTATTAGATTTTATCGGTCAGAAGCAATTGCATAATTTTTGCATAACGAGGCTAAACATGCCTTGTTTGTTTCAATGTAAATGCCATATATTATGAACGCATATTTATGCATGTACTTGCTGTGCAACAAATGCATTTCATTTTAATTATGCAAATTGAATTCCATTCAGGCATAAATATATGTGTACATGTGCACATTTATACAGGGTAACTGCTATCTCTGACTGAGGTCAATTCCCAGGTCATTTCTCCCTACCAGCTGTCTGTCCGATTCTCTGCAACTTGATTTACATTTACTTTTGAATTTTTATTAGTAAATTAGCAGTTGTGTAAAATAAGCATATTTTTATTTGCGACTTCCCCAAGACTCTTTAATGCAGCAAGTCAGCAAAAGAGATTTGTATATATTTCTGGAATTTTTGTCTTGAATATAGATGCATTAAAGCACATGAATATGCAAAAAACTAATGAGTACACTCTACCAAACACTTAGAGCCAATTGAAATAGAAGCATTTTAAAAGCATTTTTATAACATATGAATTTCTGCTCAAAACTAACTTTGGGTTACTTAACTCTATCGTTTCAGAAATTCTCTGCATGCCACCAAGGCTAATTTAACTTTTCTGAGAAAAAACTAACTACGCATATGAAGTGATGCTTGCAATCTCAATTGGCATTTTCTGTCCTCTTTGTGTAGGCCTCTTCTGAATAGGCATTAGATACCAGTTTATCAACTGGCAGGCGTTTCTTCAACCTTGACTAGACTGCAATTTGTCTCTTGTTAAGAAAACAAAAAGAAATCGTTCATGTGTCTGCCATGAAAATAAGCAAAATACCAGCACACTTACTCATTCAACCAAGAGACTTTATTTGGCTCTTTAATCCTCTTAAAGCTGTTGACAATCAAGCAATGCCATCTTCAGTATTGTCCCATTTGTTAGGGCTTATGATGTGCACAAGCTGCAATTAAATGCTCTAGCATTTTATGCATCAGCTGCGGCAGTTGTTGTATCATAAACTTAAAGCTCAGTTTCATTTTCGTTGAATTGAACAGGAAGCTGTAAACCTAAGCTCAAGGGCTAGTTTTAAATGAATATTAATTAAACACATGTATTCCATATTATCTTTTAATATATCTATGGTAATCCATATGAATATTCTCAATACCTATGCCAATTTACAATATTAATGAAGTCTTTTAGTTTTTGATTACCCACGTTGGGCGCCATGTAACCTATTTTACTAACACAAACGATGTACAAAGTTGTTAACTGCATCGAAATGAAAGTAAATTATTAAAACGAATATTTTACAGCGTCAATAATTTGTTAATGGCTGTAAACAACTTTACTGAAAGTTATTTAATTTGAACTCAACGTTCATTTATTTAATCGGCAGCAGCTTTGGCGTTTTATTTGGAAATTGTGCAGAGCGGCTATGTGATTATGATTATTATGATTATGATTATGGATAATTATTTTAATTGTTATTAATTTGTGAAAAGTTCATTTAAATGCAATAGCGTGCATAAAATTTGTTAATTAGACTTTCGTAATTTCTGTGCTGGGCTGCAACCAGCACCAGCTTTTGTTTATTTACTCGCATTACAGGTATTTAATTTATTTGGGCCGCTTACACACAGACACGTGGGCAAATGTACAAGGGATTTATTGATTTTATCTATGTCCATTGACTAAATTAACTTTCGGCTAGAATTTGAATTCATTTAATGCTATTATGTTGCATAATTAAAACACTTGCTCTTTGATTAATGATGCAGATTAAATACCCCAATGATCAATAAACGCAATATTTATGTTTTGTATTTTAAGTTATTTGGTATTTATGGGGATTGTCATTAGTAAATTGGTCAACCAGTAAGGCTTGAATTAATAAAATATGCATAAATAACAAACGAATTATGTTAAATATTGAAGCAAGTGTTTGAAAAAATAGGTATGCCCTAAATAATATATTTAAAGTTGTTCTGGAATAAAACAGAATGAATTTAATATTCAGATTCAAAAATGCCAACGTCAAGTCGTTAAAGGAAAGTGTTTTTCCAAGTCAGTTTCATTAATGTGCTGTTATTGTTGTGAAAATGTTTCGCAATCGTCTGTCTGGCTGCGAGTATCTGTCCATCTGCCCATTTGTGCCATGTGTCTGAGCCTTTGGGCAATCTGAAAATATAATATTTAAGAAATATTTATGCAGCTGCGCTCAAAGCAAAAATTTAAAGGAATCTCCAGCATCAATTTAATTATTTACAAAATCAAAATTGTATTAAAACTGAAAACAGTTCAAAAAGTAAACTTGCACTAGATTAATAGAATAATACAGATTTAAGTTGGATTCTTTTCCATTTACAAAATTGAAGAAATATAAATAAAATAAATATATACAAAATTGCCTTTTCAAAGACATTGGAGACGGTTGATTATTTAATTGTGGCATTCTGCTAGTTGCCAGCTCAGATATGACCAAATGCAATTAGCTCAGTCTTTCCCGGTCTCAGACTGATAGGTTTGGGTTTGGCAGTTTGCATAAATCATGAAACCAAAATGCTGAAATTTACAAACACACTTAACCCCACAGATACAAACATACGATTCGCATTAGATGCGTGTGTTTATGTGTATGCGAACACATTCATAATGGCGTAGAGATTGCTTAACACAACGGCCAAAATGTTATTGTATGCGTGCGGCTCGCATTTGCTCTGCACGCACATAAATCTCAGCCAAAATTTTGAAATCTCATTGACAATTGGAAATGTGACCAAAATCATGCATTTCCGCAATAGGCATCTATCCCCGCACACTTGGAGTGTCGGTGTGGGTGTCGGTGTCCGTGTCTCGATTTGGCCATGTAATGCTGTTGGGGCAAATTGAAAATACATTTTCCACAATTACAAATTGCAATGAAATTGATTTATCACGCACAAACGCACGAAGGTCACGCAAGCCACATAAATTTTGACACAGACCGGAGGAAGGACCATGGCCTGCCTGTTCTTAAATGCTCTGCCTACTGCGTCCTGTGTCCCATGTCCTGTGTGCTCTATGCTCTGTCCTCTGTCCGCCATCCTCTGCAATTTGCAACAGTTTTGGCCACCCATTTTGCATATTGCTACTTATTAGAATGGTTTCACTGCTGCTCCTCCTACTGGTCAGCTGGCCTCTGGCATTCTATTAAACACTTTTAAGCCTATAAATAATGCGCATTGCACTTCGGCGTGCCCGCCTTCCTGCTGCCCACTGTAAAAAATGCCCCACTGTGCACATTTTATTATCAGCCGCATTAAATTGCATAAAATATATGCGAAAAAGTTTTTTGGGAAATGCCATACCTAAGTCACATCGCTCTCCAGTCGTTCCTGCAGTCTGCCAGCCATAAAGTATTCGGAGAGTCCTACGTGACTCGGGAGTATTCCACACACTCTCTATATAGACTGCTGACCACTGCAGATTTTTCTAAAAAGAAATTCTTTTTGCATTTTCAATTAGGCTCTTAAATGAATGTACTACTATTTGGAAACCATATATCTTAAGGCAACTATTAAAGCTGTCTTTAAGAACCAACATAATTTAGTGGCATTTTATTTTTAAAGATATTATTTACAAGCAAAAAATGCTCATATTAATGATTAATAATCATATATGCCACAAAATTCACACTCGGAGTTAAAACTCAATGTTGATGCAATTATCTGGAATATTTTTGTTTTGTTTTCTGTGCATTTATGTTAAAGAATTCTGAAATTCCAGCAAAAATTCTGCTAACGAGGGCAGGCATTAGAATAGCCCATAAACATTACTAAAATGTGCTTAAAATTCTTGCATCCAAATTACTATATATTTATTGAACAATTTTATAAAATTTAAAAGCTTTTTTTATTTCTTTTGTTACAATTTTATGTTTAACATTCAATATACATTTTAATTATATTTATATATTTAAATATATTTTTTTTATTTAAATATTAAAATATAAATTGAAAAAAACTTTAGGAATTAAAAAAATGCTAAGTTTTGAATTTAATACGTAAGTTTATAATTTGAATAAATGAAGTACGTAATTTTAGTTTAGCCTAAATCAAATTTGATAAAGTAAAGTAAAGGCTTCAGAAAATGTTTTATTATATATGATTTTTAATTAATTTTATGCGAGTTTTAATTTACTTTTTTTAATAATTTCTATGACATCCCTCGTATGTGACTATTTTGCCTGTAAATAAATGATAATCGCTCGGGTCCGTCAGAGTGCATGACTCAACTGCATTCTATGACAAGAGGACTTTTCCTCTGTCCAGTTGTCTCTCCGTCCCCCGTTCCTTCTGTCTCCCTAACCATTGAATACTGACTACTTTGGCTGATTGTTGTACGCCGGACAAGTAAGTAAGTCGTCGAGGCGAATCGAGTCGAGTCGAGTCGAGTGGCAGAATTCCATGGCATTTTATTTAATACGTGTTGCATGCTGTGAATTCCTTTTGTTAAAAATATTTTGATTATTGTTGTAAAATATTTGCCTTGCACTACTATCAGAATTTCTGATGAATGCTGCTTGGACTCTCTGCTATTCAGCACTTTCTGTTATTCGGTTATTCAATTATTTGTCAAGCAGCCATTCAAGACTTTTAAAATGAATCAATCAAATATGTTTGAAATGCTTGAATGAACTTATAGAAATCCTTAAATATATTTTATTCATTTACATATTCGCACAATGGCATAAATTCACTGTTCAATCGTTAATGTGGGCATCTTATTATAATGGATTTAACTGTCGATAAATTACTTTTTATACGTGTACGCACCACAGGCTTGTAAAATGCAATTTAATTACGCCTACCCAAAATTGCATTTATATCAATAATGCTGCTTTCGGCTTTAATGAAAAATAATCGAATATTTGTCATGAATATCATGTACACCCGTGCACACACATTCACACACCCACACATGCACATGTATGACTCTCACTCATATAAATGCATCATTGCACATACTGAAAACAATTAAATTGAGGTCATTATCGTTGTCGTTGTTGCATTTTTCAATTGCTCTATCTTTGAATTAATATATTTAACGGCCTTTGAATATTTATAGACAAGTTTAATTGCATAAAATATACACAATATTGTTTCATTGTATTCAATTTCAAATTTGTCTGTTGAGTAATTTGTTAAAGAATGTGATAGCAATTTCTATATTACTGCATTTTTTAAACAAAAATTGTTTACTAATAAAAGACAAATGTTTACCTTCAAAATATAAAAGAAAGCTTACATATTTTCACAATACTTAATTGTTTTGGTTTTAAATGCAAAACTGTATTTTTGAATGCAAATTTCTTAAAGAAACTTTACATTCAAAAGCTCAGCAAACGCCATCTGTTATCTGTTTTTGTTCTTATTCAGCTTGGGTTAAGCTTTAAGCTCAAATGTGCTTTATTAGAGCTGACAACAACCATAAAAGCTAAGCAAAACTATTTTAACCCTTGAGCTTTCTCAAAGCTCACTTTCATAAAATCCTTGTAAGCTTGCAAATAAGCTTACAGAAGTGGCTAAAATATTAAAACGGTGCTCAAATTTAACAAAATAAATAACTGTTAATAATTCAAACAAACTTAATTTATTTTCATTTTATACAATAACTTATATTACTAGAATCAATATGCTAGTATGAATTGTAGCTAATATTTATTAAATATTAAAATAATATTTTATTTTACCACAATCACTGTTTTGCTCTTTAAAATACTGTTTGTTTTTTTTCATTCCTAACAGCCTACTGTAACCATTTAAAATATCTAATACCATGGAGATGTTAAGATATTCAACATGTATAAAAAAATATATTTTTATAGGCAATGATTATAATTTTCTGTTTTGCAGATTAGTTGGGTGAATTATCAGAAGCCTCCTACTCGTGCTTACCTCGTTTATACGTTTTCCTTGTACGAGCCTCTGCACTGAATGAATAATGCCAATTTTTTATAATATAATATAATACAGATAGCTTGAAACAATAGTTCAATTCCATTTGGTATTGAGCAATTGAAATCAATTCCATTTGGTTTCTTGGCTGGGTATTAAAGAGATTCTACATTGGCTTGGTTGTTGGTGTTTTCACTTATTCCATCAATTGCATAATGCATGAATGTCAGCCACTAATACATGCACGCAAACACTAGTATTTCTCAATGTTAGATATGTGAGCGTGACACGAGAGAAATTTTAAGAGAGGAAGCTGAAAATTGAGAGGAAAAGAGCCGAACTTAGTCTGCTGAAATATTGCATTACAACTGGCGAAAAAGTAATGCAATACAACTGCTGAATTATTCAAACTGCAAAATGTTCTGCATGAAAATAAACGCAATTTTAATAGATTCACGTGTGCCCCTTTAAAAGACGTAATGATCATGGGTCTGCCACGCCTACAATTCAATTGCACAAAAGTTGCTATCCTGATATGGTTAGCTCATTTTTCGCCTGTAGATTCAAAACATTTCTATATTATTACTATAACTATTAGGCCTATAACCTTAGACTATGCCTTTGCGTGTCACGCTGAAATTTCATGATGCACATCCTTGGCTACAGTATTCATATGAATATTCAAACACGCATACATATGTACATCCATAGAGGCATAGAAAGCACACACCTGGAAAGGAACACGGCCAAGTGTTGACAATGCTGCCAATTGTTAGAAGGCTGTCTTTACGAGACCTTTCCCTCTCTCTTTCGCACCGACTATTGCCATCTTTTTCTTTCTTGCATTCTGTATGTGCGGTGCGATGCCTCTGGTAAATGCTTGGCCAACATTCAAGTGCATTTAAAGCCCCTTTTACTATTTCATAGCTTGGTATTGAAACAATGTTTATCATAGAAGGACTGAAGAGTGAGGTAAATAGAGAATAGAGGCGGAGAAAGGTTGGTTTGCTCATATTTTCTGTTATTTTCTTTAGGTATCGTGGCCATTTTCCATTGTTGACATTTTAATTAGTTGCATAATGACAGATACTTAGCATCTCAACACTTTACTTTTCTTGGTATTTTCCGTTTTCTGCTTTTGTCCTTTGTGATTTGTCTCTGCTTTGTTTTTACCCTGCGGACGTTTCCACTTATCCTTTGTTGTGGGTATAAACGAAACTGTATGAAAAGCTAAGCGAAAAAAGTTTTAAGCACATAAAAAACTCTTTAAAGTATCTATAAAATTTAATAAGAAATCTTTTTGTTCATTCAGTTTTTTAAGTTATTTATTTTATCTTATTCGACAACAGCCCAGTTTACTAATAGCAAAGATTAATAGAAGAGTTTGTCCTAAGCCTAACTAATTTTCCTATACTAAGCTCAAAAAATGGCAACCCTTAGCTAAACGACCATCATTTAACATGCTTTTTGCTGTCAAAAAATAGTACAACTTTTTTACGTAGTATATAATACCTCTATAGCCTTTGGCCGACAATTTTTTCATTCTAATGTCACTTTGTCCGTTGCCAAAAACCCGTCAAATTTCCCTGGTGACTTGCCTTCATTTTTTGTTCATCAGAGGCATACTATATCCCGTTTATCTAGTATGTCAGCAGAAAAAACAAGCAGGCAAAAAAATATTTGATATGATGGCCGCATGCCATTGTCCATGTTCATAAATCATATCATGCCCATCATCAGTCAAGGCCAGACAATGAAAGAAGCCCAAAACCAAAACCAAAACCAAAAAAGAGAAAAAGGAAAACCAACCAGCCTGACCACGAGACCTCTGTCTATGCTCCTGGTGAGATCCATTAAAGGCAAACTGCTGCCAACAGTGATTCCAGTTAATGTCAATGTGCACAGTGTGCTCAATGAATATTAATTGCAGCTATTGCAGAAATACTTCCCAGTAGCTTGAAGCCAATAAAACGCTTGACTTATTATTACGCTGACTAAGTGGTTAGTGCTCATGATATTCACATTTAATAGAGTGGCGCAATTTGTTTTTTAACTCAACAGTTAAATTATTTTAACGCAAAGATATTATTCTATATATAGCATTTATTACTTAAACATTTTTTTAATTATTTTAGCGGTTCGGGAAATTCAATTTGATCACTTGCCAGATTTTCTGGCTAACAAAGCAATTATCGATTGCCGCTCTGAAGGTTTATTTATAACCAAGGCGCCTTGGCTGTGAATCTCTGTTCAAATTGCCTGTAACCCGAAGCCAAAAACAATTTATTAAAGTTGAAGCGCACAAAGTGCCAAGTGTCTGCCATCACCTCCAACTTTCTTTATATACGAGCGTGCTTTAACAGTATCTCTCTCTGAATTGAGCATCTTTTCAGTTGGAAAAACTCGCTTTTCTCTTTGTTTGGCTAAAAAGGCTGTAGAAATTAATTGTACATGCCAGTTGAAAGTGTGTTGAGCATTGAAAAGATAAATTAGGCAAAGTGCCGCCTGCGAATTAGCCAAAATTAGAACAAAAAGAACCACTGTGAAAGACAAAAATCCAATTCGAAAAGCTCTCAAGTCTAATTAAAAGGAGAGCATAACTCAAAGTGTAAGCGGCAAAAGCACTGTGTATTGGCATTTTGAGTGGGTCATGGGCTCACAGGCAGGCGATGATATCACACAAGTTGCTTTGAAATGCCAAAGTTGAGACCGGAACAATTATGGATTAGTAATTTGGGCAATTTGAGCGGATTAAAAGTGGACAAATTAAGCCAGAAGTGGATTAGGCAAGGTTACAAGTTTGGGTGTGAAAACTGTTGAAAGGAAAGTGTGACAAGGGAGTAGGTCTGGTTAAGTTTAGGACTTCAATAAACTACATAAAAAATATTTAAAAAATATATATACATATATTAATTTAAAATATATATAAAATATGCAGAGTTTAAAAACTGATATATAACAAATCAGTTAGAACTGTAAGTCGTTGTATAAATAGCTTACCTTATATTCTTATTAATATTTAAACATCTAATAAACTTTTCGATTTGCCCAACTGTCAACGCTATTAACAACCGACTAATTAGCGGTTTCATTTGCGTTCCCACACAACCTCAAAAACCGCAATCCCATGCAAAACCAGAGACCTTTTGGGGCCTGTCAGCCACGCATGACACTGATTTAACTGTTATTCGTAATAATACTAATTACAAATTAGCCAAAGTATAAATTAATTAAATTGCGGACTCACTAATGAGAGCATTTCAGTCTCACATTACATAAACACGACTCGTTTTGCGGCGTGTGAGCTTCAAGCGGACAAGGACACGTGTCGAAGTGGACATAATTTACGGACATAAAGTCCCCGCAAATGGTTACAACTACATAAATTATCAGGCTGCCTCCACCTGAGAGTTTTGTGCAGATTGTGAGATTGTGTGTGTGTGTGTGTGTGTGTGTGTGTGTGTGTGTGTGTGTGTGTATGCCTGTGTGTGTTTCCATATCTGTTTACAATTTATGAACCTGTCTCGAGTTGCAACTGACGACTTAATTTATAAGTACTAAGATGCTCAGCTCTTAGTGCTGCTTCAGCCCCCAGCCACTTCGCTGGTTCCATTGAGAGCGCAAACAGCTGCCCATTGAGAGAGCTGCAGTCGTAAGCACTCAACTGAAATGATGCTTTATATTTAATATAGTAAAAGTTGCTTGATTTAAGTGTTTATTTAGTTTATTTTGCAGTCAAATTGGAAATATAGGAAAGTATTTAAAGATCCAATACTCTCTAGTAAATACTCTCTATCCTCTTAATAAATCTGTCTCAGCTATTTGAAAAGCTATTGCAGTCAAATTTGGAATGTAGGTAGATGTTATCCATAGGAAGACTAAATTTATTTTAAATACTTGATGCCACGCAGCATTTACGCACGAATCGAGAATTGAATAACATTTGCTGAGAACTTTATTCAAATCGATCAGTAAATACAGAGGGTTTTAAAGAGAACAATTATGCAGGTTCAATTGTTTGTTTTAATTTTAGATTATTTTAATTTAAGTACCAAATTAAATTAATACCAAAGTATACCCGATTCCCATTATTTTTAGTGATTAGAGCTCAGCTGTGGAGGACAACTAATATACTGTATATTATTTCGAACTTGTCAACGTGCTCCAACTTTCTGCTGCTCGCTTCATAGCTCACACTTATGCTCATCCCGGAGCACGTTTGTTTCCACTGACTGCACACACACATACATACACACATTCACTCATACATGCACAGTGACTGCCATTTATCCGTATGGCAGCCACATTTTTGGGTTTAAGGACTTGCGGTCAACACAAATTTGCTGCTGGCCATTGGCACATAAAACAGCGTCAACCAACTGTGAATAACAAGCTGGGCAACAAAGGCAAATGGGCGTGGCAGGGCATACAATTTAAACTTTAGCATGCTGCAAAAAGCAGCAAATAAAATAACAAACTGACAAAAAAACAAAAATGAAATTGTTACGATTGAATCGAAATTCAGCTGATTGCATTCTACCCTTTAAAAGCAGGATTCGCACACTCACAAAAGTCATTTGACATAACATTTCAATGGCGTAATGCTACTAAAAATATAAAAATATCAGCAGAAGAAATTGCATTCCAATACACATAGTATATAAAAAATTCATGTATGCGAATAGGCCAACAAGAGCAAAAGGATAGCAGCAAAAACGGGTAAAATAAAAATGGCTTGCAATTGGCACCAGCTCGAAAAACAAATGACAAACGGAAAAAACTGGTGTCAACCTTCATACAGTGCTTATTATACTTATTTTTTTGTAATGCTTCTTCTACTTCTTTTGTTGTTTCTGCTTTTGGGTGAAGTAAAAGAATGAAAAATAGATGACTAAGCTGAAGAAATTGATGGGCGTTTGTCCCATGCATTATACAGGGTGTTTAATATACATATACTATATAGCATCTACTATTTATTTATTGTTTATGATTATTAATTATTTTGCTTTTAAATGACCTAAATGACCTTCGATAATATGCCATTTTGTCCATTTTGATCCATTTTTTTAAAACATTTTTCATTGACTTTGGTTTTTATATACATTTTTAATGACAAGCATGAGCATAAATTATTTATAGCATGCATATAAAATATGCTTTGATTTTCCTTTGATTTCAAGTAATAATATAATTTCGCAAAAGAGCCGTCAAATTATTCCCTTTAACAACACGCAATACAGATGTATCTGGGCTTGACAAGTGTACTTCCTTGCCAGCGTTGCCATATTTTTATATAAGCTCCATAAATTGATGATATTACGCTCTTTAGCAGTATACAGGGTGATCATTATGCAAATATATGAATTATAGAAATTATTATTAATTTATTGCTTCACTTAAAAAATGCCTTAAATTGCATTTTAATAAAATTGTAGTTTCGAAATTATAGTTTTTTATTTTCTATTATATTGCACTTGCCGCAAGCACCCTGTATTACATACATGTGAGCTTAACAACCGTGCTTCCTTGCCACCGTTGCCATTTTTATGTTGTTCTTTTATCATTTCGCTTGATTATCAATTCTTTTTCTCTTATTTTCTCCCCCCGATGTATGACACAAAAAATACAGAGCACAAGTTTTGTGTTGTCGTCAATGCGATTGCCCTCCGAGGAGCAGAACAAGAAAAAGCAGACGAAACTTTGGAATTGCTGGGCAAAGTTTATGATATGCTTCGAGGCGTTCAGTTCGATTGGTTTTTCCGTTTCACTTTTCTGCACTGTCAATTATTAAGTGGTTTTCACTTGATTGCATATTATGCTCGATGCTCGATGTATGTATAGACCCTAACTAACTAATTAAGAGTTAATTTAATTGCAAAACAGCAGCGCATAAATAGGCAACACTTATGACCTTATCGCAGTTGCTACTCACATACGAAACCCATCAATTTTATGCAAATGAAATGCAGAGCAGCAAGTTTATGCGGCAAAAGCGTTTTTGCCTGCCCGGGAAAATTTCGCATGATATGTCAGCCAGGCGGCCAATGTGTTATAGTATATATATATTTCTGTCTGTGTGTGTGTGTGTGGTATCTGTGTGCCACATCTGCCACAAATTATGGTCATTATCATGCAGAAGAGATGGCGTGCTCTAAAAAAGTATGTTATGCAAAATGTCAGCTTGTAATTAAGCCTACCTTACAAATAAAACAGACAGGAGCGCTCTTGGAGCTGTATAGTCGACTGAAAAGTACCCTGTATTTTGTATTTATACAATTAAACTTCCCGTGAAATCCAACTAATACTTAATTCTTACTAAGTACTATCAAAGATAACTGAAACTAATTTAATACTATTTTAGAATAATTATGGATTCATAATTTTGCAGAAACATGTGTAATATTAAGCATAAATGGTTGATATTATGTATTCTTGCTACAGAAAAAATAAAAACTAAGATGATACATTCCTGCTTGTGGATGCAGGATGCCCTTACTGATTTACTTACTGTTATTACCAGTCTTAAGTTTGGAGCGCTGGAAGCCTATAAAAGCCTATGCTTTTTGCTACCTTACTTATTTCTTATGGACCCTATAGACCTCTTATAGACCTTGCAGGGTATTTGTACAAAAAAACGCCACTGACAACTTATACGGCCTGCCACTCGCTTTGTGCACTGAGCGAAACTGCAGGCAACTGCACTGTAAAGTGTCCTTAAAAATGATGATGCTTTTGCTGGCTGTTGTACTTGTTATGGTTATGCTGGCTTAGGTTGTTCTTGTCGTGTTTGTTGTGCTTGTTAGCGCTGTTGTTGTTGCCACTGTTGGTGGTTTGTTAAAAGTAAAACGTTGTTGAGTTCATTAAAAAATTTAACTAACTGCGTTGTCCTCATCATTATGATCATCATCGCCATCATGCATGTGGCTGGTCTTCAGCCTCATTGTTGGTCTGGCCGCAGTAACCCACGCACTCGCTCTTTGCTCTCTGCTCTCTGTCAGGGCCGTATTTCTCTCTAGAGAGGTTTAGGCTCTTTTCTTTGAAGGGCCCCTTGCTGCTAGGAATACAATTGCATTTACGGTTAATTTAAACAATAGTTATAGTTACATATGATTACCATAATTTAAGTCAGTTTATTAAAATTGTATTATATTTTAATTTATTTAATTTCATTATTTGTATTCTGTTACAACCTAATACAATTTTTATAGTAACCATAATGAAGTAAGTCTTCCTTTAATAGCAATAAAAATAATTTAAATTCTTTCTAATCAGAAAAGTAGAGAAATACAGAATAAAATTTAGTCGTTATTATTTTTATTTTATATTAAAATCTAAACAAAATGTCATGAAGTTCTGAAGTGTTAATGGAAATCTTGCCGCCCCTCTCGAGCGAGTTGTCCTAGGCCCAAAGAACCGGCCCTGCTCTTCGCTCTTCAGCAACGTTGCCACTTGGCCTGCATAACCGTATTATTGTTGTAATGTTTAAGCCGTGACACACACACACTTGAACTTCTGTTGTCTCTGCGAGCATGTGTGTGTGTAAATTGTTTTGCTGAGCCGCGTTAAAAATTGAATTTGCGGCTATACGGCGTATAAGCGTTGCGCGAATAATTCCCCCCAGTCTCGTTGGGGCTTGTGAAACATTAGCAGACAGTAAATGGAAATAATTAATTAATTATGCATAGCGTTAAAAGCGCTTCAATTAAAATTGGTTTATGCTAATTAAATTTTAATTTCAATTTGCGTGTGCCACATTTGAAATCGCTACATCATATGGTAGCTGCAGTCAATCAGAATAAATATTTGATTAGCCGAATTGCCGTAGTCAAGCTGATGGCTTATGCCTGCAGATTGGCAATAACAATTTATAATATGTTTATCAATATAAAATAGGGCTATAAAAAGCCAGCGAATATCATAAAATTGCTCTTTTAAAATGCCAATAAAAAGTCGCAGAGAATGGCAGCTCTTAATGCTCAAAGGCTGCGCTCTCTCTCTCTCTCTCTCTCTCTCTCTCTCTCTGTTGTGAATAGGCGGCCCAAAGCAAACGGGCCAATAAGAAAGACAATGTTTAGTGAATCCCCTCGTGACAAAATCAATACATAAAAAACAGCTAAAAAGCAACTGCCTCAAAACAGCTGTGCGGCAAGCAAAGCAAATGTAAACAAGAGCCGCGCTAAGAGAGCCAACTATAAATAGGACAAACTGCAGCTAAGAGAGCGCTCGCTGCTCTTCATGCTCTCTTCAGGCATTTTGGTAGACTTTGGCATTTGGTGTCCGTTTCAGTCGTTCGCAGCTCTTCAGCGTTGTCGGTTGGCCGAAATCAAAAAGCGGAAGGCACAAGACGACGCACACACTCACAGCCGACACACATACACGCCCAGGCACGCACACAGTGACACGCGTACGACGACTGTGTGCCATATGTGTAAGCACCAACGACGAAATCGGGCCGCGTACTAAAGAGCAAACGTTTATATATAGAAAATTCGACGCACAGCTGAGGGTAAAAGTCACAAAAAAAAAACAAAAACAGTTTCGCTGTGTAGCTGAAAATAAAATTGAAATAAATTTCGAATCGGAATTGAATTTAGAAAAAACGCTACAGCTACAGTTATTCAAGTTTAACTGAAATCATATTACGCATACGCCGTGTGGGTCTGCGCTGCTTGAAAATTTGTGTGTGTGTGCGCGTGGCGCCAGCGTCGGCGTCGCTGCTGACGTCGCGACTCCACCCAAAATTGTATACCAAATTTGGTAGCAAATACAATTTTGTTTTGCTTTCATGTAAGCGCCAACTAAGTGCGTGAGTGTGTGTGTGTGTATGTGTGCGAGTGCATTACCAAAAGTGTGTTAAGTGTGAGCTGTTAAAACATATAGAAAAACAACAACAGCAACAGCAGCAGCAGCAGCAACAAAAAACGACCGGAAAATGCTAGGAAAATGTTTGGTACATGCGAAAAGTTGATGACACATATTGCCGTCATTTTGGCCGCATTTCTTGCCTATCAGCCGCTGTTGTTGTTGCTGATCTGCGGTCCGCCAACAACGTTGCTTGGCGGCAGCGACAGCGGCCTCACCTTCTCTCCATCCTCCTCCGCATCGCCATCGTTTCTGGTGCATGCCTCCGCCGCGGATGAGGCGTAAGTATTTCAGTTTTTATTCAATTTTCCGTCATATTTTGTTTATCATAATATGTAAAATATATAAAAACTTTTACGCTGCATATAAGTCAATTAAGGGGTGTGTGTTTGAAGCGTTTTCCTCCACAAACAAAAGCAGCGGCAACAACAACAACGTCAACACAATCATCATTATCACCATTATCATCATTATGAATAAAAATACAGCTCATCGTTGTCCTCGACGCGTTGTTGTCGTTGTTGTCGCTCGTTAATTTCTCGTACATTTTATGCTAATTTTTTTTGGCAGCCGCCATTCCTCGCTCTTCCTCTCCCATCGCCCTGCGTGTCATGAGCTTGGCATGTGCGCCATGGGAATGTGTAGGGTATTCAACTAGGCGTATGCGACTAAACCGATATTAAACAGCATCCATTTGCCTATATTTTTTATACTTAATAGATTGACTCTTTGAATGAATGTATTTATAGATTTAAGTGTTTAGCCTATAACAAACGGATTATAAATATTCTTTGCTTATAATAAAGAATTTATGATTAAAATTACTTGGAAATATAATAGGATTTAGAACAGTCGGAGGCAACCAACAGTAGCAGCCAAATTGTTTATTGAATGTCATTATTATAAATATATTTATTCTCTTTATATTAATTATTTATTTATCGAATGGTAATGCATATTAAATTAAAAATTAAATTCCAATTTTGTCGACTTATAATACGTTGCAAGAGAGCCTATCTAAATATTGTATCACTAGACATTTTAGCTATCAAGATTAATGTGTTCATACGGACAGACAAATAGACAGGCTGATAAACTGACACGGCTATATCGACTTGGTTTGCCGCTCTGATAATTAACGTATAGAATGCCAAGAAGTTCACGGTTCAATAATGTACCAACCCATACACTAACTTTATCTAATTTCATTTTTATTTTCCAAATGTATATAAGTATAATAAGTTATTTATAATGCCAAGAAGTTCGAGGTTCAATAATGTACTAACTCATACGCTAACTTTATCCTATTTCATTTTATTTTTCTAAAAGTATATATGTATAATAAATTATTTTCTTAAAAATATTTCACGTAGCTGGAGTTTAAATTTTATTTCAACTTTACGTATTTTATGTTTGATAAAAACAGCAAATTACACATAAAAGGTTGTTATTGAAAACATACATACAGTTGAAGCGAATACTTGGCTTGATAATGAGTTTCCGGAGTCTGCCCCAGGGAAATCAACAATAATTGATTGGTATGCAAAAAAAAGCGTTATGAAAAAAAAAAAATTGGAAGGTCGTTATAATCGTTGTATCGCTCTTGATGGGAACTATGTTGAATAATGAAACTAATTTTGACAAAAAAATGTGTCTTTTTTGTTAGACCGGGGACTTATTAGCCAACCTGTTATATTCAATCTATGCTGATAATTACATTTAAATCGGTCTATAAATACCAAAGTTATTAAGGAAACAGTTCTGTATAGGTTCGTATAAAAAAATAAACTTGTTTGAGACTTCTATAGCCAGAATTCGGTCACTGCTAGCTTTCATAGAGTATTAAGTAGTCGACTGATGCCAATTGATTCCTACTGACTGTTTCCACTTTTGCCATTGCTCTATGCGTGTTTACGCGTTTCGTCTTTTGTCTTGAGTTTTCATTCGCTCAGAGCATGAGTGTTTGCGTGTCTGTGAGTGTGCCTGAGTCTCTATGAGTCAGTATGAGTGCATGTCAGCGTATTTTCCCACAATTTCAGCTACTCTCTTTCGCTTTTTGTTTTTACTTCCCTGCGTACAGCTGACTGACGGCTTTCGGGCCCACTTTTCATAAGTCACATAAAGGAATTATTTGTCAGACAGCAGCTAAAGGTGCTAGGTGAGCTCTAAAGGTCCCTACAGCTACCTATTTACGCGTAATGCATATTTTATTGGACATTTTGTGCTTGGGACTGCTGAAAATCGTGCAATTAATCTCACGCCCCCCTCCAAAAATATACGAAAGCTGGGCGTGTCAGCCGTAGCTGAATTAAACAAATACAATTGGGATATGTTAGTGTAAATCAAATAGTAAATGTAATTAACTATTTAGTCATTACACTTTGACATGCACAGCACACAAATCATACAGAATTAGTATTAGTATTTGTATTGGGGCAATACTTGTTTCATTCGGAACCAACGCCCTCGCGATGGAGATAATAAAAAGCAAACAACTTATTACTTAGCGATACATTCGGCTTGGTCAGATTAATTATGAAAATATTTTGTTCAAGGCGTGCCAAGGAACTCTCAACTGTGCAAATGATATCATCAGCATTTTTAATACACCGACTATTAGTTCAAAGAAACTATGTCTATAAGTAAACATATATAGACAATAGAATGCTAACAGGCGATAAAATTCATAATTTAAACTGTATAGCCTTAAAATAAAACAAATTAAGCTGTCAGCAGATTTCTCATTTATATGTTAAGTAGTTGCTTGAATGTGGGCTTATTTGAAAACTTTTCAACGACTTTTAAAAATATAATTTAACACTTTAATTTATGCACGTCATCTGCATAAAAATTTCAAAATGAATAAAATATATTAAAGGTACAAAAGTATGTAAGAGTTACACTAAAATAAATAAAAATAAACAAATATAAACAAATACAAAATAATTTCATTAATTTCAATATATTTCGCACTTAATTGTTATAAATATATAAATATAAAAAAACAGAATATTAAAGTTAAGCTAAAGTAAATAGCATTTTATTTTACCGTTTTTTTGTATTCAAGAATATATGGAATCGCGCATTTGCTGCATTGAAATTGTGGCCAAAGTACAATAAAGCGCTTTAAATCCGAAAGCCAATTTAAAACAAGTAGCGAAATAAAAATGTATAGCCCTGATATAATATTCTTTCGGTCTGTTAGAGCGCAATAGCTTGGTAAGCCTTAACAGACAATGCCTATAAGTCTAGCAGCCATAAAAGCTGCATGGGAATGGCAACACACACTTAAACTCAATGCTGAAATTAAAGTCATGCTGTAATTTAACAAAATATTACAGCATTATTTCAAAATATTAAATTCATATTAAATGTTTCAAAATGCCTCATTGTAATTGCCACATGCTCAACCAGGCCTTTATTAAGCATTTACGACGTACAGGGTATTATAATGAAAAGTAAATAAAAACACAATGTACAAAGGCAAAAACTTGGCAATAGCCAAAGCCAAAGCGTTTGTAGGTCCGCACCCACGCTTCCCCTCACACCCCTCATCTGATGTCCACGCATTCATTGCGCAAAACAATCCGATTTAGTGCAGATAACAAAGTAAAGCCCATTCAAAACAATATGAGGCGGGCAGACAGACTGTGTGTCCATTGGTCCGTGCCACACAAAGGAATGTTGCAAATTTAATTGAACAACTCCAAAATGTAATAAAAAAGCTCGTTACATTGCCAAGAGCAACAACAACTAAATACATACAGCTGAGAGCACTTGAACCCAAGTCAAATAACTATGTCAAAGGCAGCAGACAAACAATAAGTTGAAAATGGCCGCAGTAATGCCGACGGCAATGGCAGCCGCAGCGGCAGCGGCAGCGGCAGCTACAAAGACAAAACACAAAGAGAGAACGAGGCAAGAGAAACGGGCCCAAAAACTATGGCAGATCAGATGGAGAGAGGGAGAATTATGACTCTATGCGCAGGCTTACGCTGCGGCAAAAATATTTATGTCTAGCCAAATCCGCTATTTTCCCGCCAGATCTGAAACTTTTTGAAGAGCATATGGGCCAAGAGATATTAAAAATGTGAAACTACAGGAAGCAGGAATAAACATTTTTTTAGACCCTGTATTTTAAAAAAATAAAAGGGTCTATTAATTTAGTGCAAATGACAGCTGTGTGTAACAGGCAGAAGGAAGCGTGGTAGACCCCACAAACTATATATATTCTGACTCAGGACGACGAGCTGAGTTGATATAGCCATGTCCGTCTGTCCGTCTGTCCGTCTGTCCGTCTGTCCGTCCGTATGAAAATCTAGATCTCAGCAACTATAAGAGTTAGAGATACCATTTTCGGTATGTAGATTCTCCTATGCTGCAAGCAGATCAAGTTTGTTTTAGATTTTTGATATCTCTCCCCATTCACCCGCTAACCGCGAAAAACAAAAAACAGCCAACGAGATCTTGGAAACTAGAAGTGCTAGCAATACAATTTTTTGGTATTTAGGTTCTCCAATGCAGCAATTACATCAAATATGTTTAAGTTTTTTGATAACTCTTCGCATTGGACCGCTAATTGAAAAATAATTTTCCAACAGTTTTCGGTTTTAAAGCTATGATTTTAATGGTAAAGATACGAGATTTGGCATGAACGTAGTCTATGGCCTTCTCCATCAATGCTATGAATTGCATTACAATCGGACAAGAAACAGCGAAGATATTCAGAGATAATATATTTAAAAATATAATCACCTAGATCTTCCAAAGTATAAAACCTAAAAATACCATTTTTTGCTTTTTAGGTTCCCCTATGCGGCAATCAGATCAAGTTTGTTTTAGTTTTTTGATAACTCTTCACATTGGTCCGCTAATTGATAAAAACAATTTTGCAACAGTTTTAGGTTTTAAAGCTATGATTTTAATGGTAACTATACGGGATATGGCATGCACGTAGTCTATGGCCTTCTCCATCAATGCTGTGAATTGCATTACGATCGGATAAAAAACAGCGAAGAAAACACAAAATACAGGGTCTACTACAGTCGGTTACGTCCGACTGTAGCACCGTCCTTACTGGTTTTAAATATATTTCAGCATTTTGTTAGCTTTTTTTTAGTTTTTCAAATTAATACTACAATAATAAACAATTATAGTCTGGTTGGTTTCATTATAATCGATATTTGCTCACAACACATTTGAATTTAAGCGCATTTCCAAGAATAACTTGGCTGTTTTCTAGACTGTTTCTAATGTATTTATTAAATTTTTTTCGTAACCTTCCCGCTAAAAACAATATTTTTTCTCAAACAAATTGGCAGCACTGCGTTTAGCCAACAAGTACGAATTTTTAATGAGCTACAAAGTGCGTGCATTATGTATGAATATAAATCGTTTATTTAGTTAATAATATTGTCCATAAGTATGCTATAGTTTTTAGTAACAATCATTTATTTGTTTAATTAAATGTTGTTTAATTAACTTTAAGCCACAAATTAAATTTAAAAATAAAAATATTGAAAAAAAAATTATTTTAATTTTAGATTAAAAATATAATGAAATCAATTATTAATTTGCAGAATAATAACAATGTACTTACAATATTCTGCATCATAATTACCGCATTGCAGTTCAAAGCCAACGTTGTCGTCTTTACAGCGCAGCTATTGCCTTAAGAGCGCAGCATTTAAGAGTAATTTCTTAAGAGAGTCTTGCTTTTCGAACGAATGCGCGCGCACTGATTGGGCACTTGTTGATTTCTCGCACACAAGCATATACACAGCACAGCTGTTTCTCCGCTCTGCCGACGTCGCAGCGCGTCGCTGCTGCGAAGATTTGGCTTAGCTGCATTCACACTCACACACACACTCACACACACACACACACACACACATGCATCTCAAGCATGTCCCATTCTCCTGCTCTCAACGCTCTCGTGACAGACATGTGAGCTAATTTAATTAGCGGCCTTGTTGTATTGCTCTTGCAGTCGACAGGTGGTTGCCAATTAGTTTTGGTGGCACAAATCGCAGACGTTGCCAGATTGATTTAGCATACGCCACAGTCCAGTTTCACCAATAGAGTTTTTAAAATTATTATTTAAATTTAGGGAAATCTATTAAATAACACAAATTATTGTTTAAATTAAGGGTGAATTTAAATTTATAATAAAAATATATTAAATACAACAAAATATTGTTTAAAATTAGAATAATAAACTTAATGCAATTAATTTTTGTTTTAGTTTCACATTAATCCATTTTTAAATACATTAAAATAGCATTAAAATGTTATGCTATATAAAACAAGACTTTACATTGCACGACACTGTTAAGTTAGGAACTGTTAAAGCCAGCTCTGGAACTCACTCAGTGCGCTGCGCTTGGTTCGTAAGCTGCTCTTAAAGAGCGTTCATGAGAGAGGGGGCGATAGAGCTTTCGATCAATGGGCTATAAAAGCGCGCCTTCAAAGCCGCTTGAGTCAGTTTAGTGGCGGCGGTAGGTGCGGACGGTCGCAAGGTGAGGAGCAGTAGAAGTCAGCAGCTAGTGGAGATTTTAGTTTAGCCATATTTTTTATTTATGTTAGTGCCTAGTAGTAATTGTTAAGTTATTGCAAGTGGTAAATAAAAAGTACAATTATTGTTAATTACTTGCAGTGTTGGAAAATGGGCGACACAGTTCGGAGACGAGCTGTATTTGCTGGCGCAGAAGATAACGAAATCGCAGCAGATCAAGGAGAAATACAAGGCGTACAATGCCAGAGTTGAGCTGAAGAATGGCACCGAACTGATCAAATCGATAACCGCAAATGTGGGCAAAATGCTGGCGCGAAAAATGGATGCAGTGCGCTGCATTCAGGAGAAGGCGGAGCGGGTCAATGAGAATTTTGTGTTCAATTTGACTCAAGCTCAAAGTGAGTTCACCTACTACTCCAGCAAATTCTCCACATTCAATGGCGTTAGCTTCGAAGAGTTGGCAGAGCACCAGAAGAACTATTCACGCATGTATCGCGACTTTGAGCTGAATCCGGATACACATTTCTATAATATATCCGTGGATACAGAGCACAGCTCGGTGCATGTGCCAACAAATGTATGGGATGGGTTGGAGCAAGTATTAAAGACAATACAATGGTCGGAGCAGTTGGACGAAGTCTTCCGGCAGAACTATCAATCAGATCCAGCTCTGTCCTGGCAGTACTTTGGCTCTGACAAGGGCATACTGCGGCACTTTCCGGCCTCGCAATGGATCGATACACGTTCCAACCAAGCGGATGCGGATACGTACGATTGCCGTAAACGTTCGTGGTACATCGAGACGGCAACATGCTCCAAGGATATCGTTATACTGCTGGATCATTCGGGCTCAATGACTGGGCATAGTCATCATGTGGCCAAATTCACGATACGCAGCATACTGGACACATTTTCGAATAACGATTTCTTTACCATCTTTCGATATGCAAATAATGTAACGGGCATTGTTCCCTGCTTCAAAGATCATCTCGTTCAGGCCACTCCAGAAAACATTGAAGTCTTTAACGAGGCAATTGCCGGGCTGGATTTTCCAGCGGAGTACGCGAATCTTACACAAGCCTATGAGTATGCCTTTCAAATTCTTCAAAATTACTACGTCGCACGTCGCTGCAATGAGACCTCCACCTGCAATCAGGCCATTATGCTGGTCACCGACGGAGTTGCTGGCAATACCACCGAAGTATTTCAGAAATACAATTGGGGAACTGGTGAAAACGGCACCTCCCATATGAATGTGCGCATCTTTACGTATCTGCTGGGCAAGGAGGTTACCAAAGTTCAAGAGATTATGTGGATGGCCTGCCTAAACCGGGGCTATTACTCGCACGTGCAAACCTTGGACCAGGTGAACGAGGAGGTGCTTAAATATGTCAACGTAATTGCCACGCCCCTGGTGCTACAGAATGAACAACATCCGCCCACCTGGACACATGCTTTTACGGATAAAACGGTGGGTTTGTTGACTTTTATTTTTTGAAATTCTGCGGAATTGCAAATAATTGTGTCCATTTTTTCGTATTTCCGTTGCAGTATGATCCTAAAACCTCGCTGGATAATCGACCACGTCTTATGATAGCCGTAGGTGTTCCTGCCTTCGATCGTACTCCTAAAAATGAAAGTCAGTCCAAGCGAGGAGCACGTCTACTAGGCGTGGCCGGCACAGATGTGCCTGTGGAGGATATAGACAAACTGACGCTGCCTTATAAAGTAAATATAGACATAAAAACAAACTGAACCATTTGCTAATAAGTGCTCTCAACAGCTTGGCGTTAATGGATATTCCTTTATTGTGTCGAATAACGGATATGTGCTCTTACATCCGGATCTACGACCCATGGGCGTAAGCTTACAATTTCCTCTAGCAAGTGTTCCAATTCCTAAAACCTTTTCATTTCAGACAAATAACATAATGAATCCCAATTATAATAGCATTGACTTTACCGAGGTGGAACAGCTCTTTGAGGATACGAATCCGCGTGAACCGGGTGAATCCATTTTAAACATACGCCGTGCCATGGTGCATCTGGAAGCCAAGGAGTTCAGGGATATAACGGTTAAGTTTCACTATGATAAAATGCGACGTGTCTCTGCGGAGAAGCAGGATTACTTCTTTGCTCCTTTACCCAATACTCCATTTACTCTGGGCATTGTGATGCCCAGTGATTATGGCAAGACCTGGATTAAAGTGGGCGATGAGGTGGACAAAAACAAACATATGAAGGTTAATATATCCGAATTCTTCAACGGTGAGAATTGGAAAGTGCATCCTGATTGGTAAGCAGCTAAGCATAATATGTAAATCAACCTATACAGTATATTTGCTGTTCTAGGGTATATTGCAAGTATCATTATTTGGAAGGACATGAATTTGGCACACCAGAAGCTGAACTGCGTGAGTTTCTGGACAAGATGATGAAGAAAGACTGGAAATGGCCGGATCAATATGCCGAAGATGAATCCGATTGGGATGACAATGATGATCGTAAGTAAATATAAAAAAAAAAAAAACGATTTCACTGCCGATATTATTGATCCATCGATTGTTTCGATAAATCAAAGCAAGCAATTTGAGTGTGTAAAGCAACTTTTATTGAAATATTTACTGATAGTGAAAATACTATTAAAAAATGTAGTCACTTAACTCATATTCAAGCTCTGTTTGAATTCACTCTTATTAACATTCTGTTTTAATTTTAGCCAATTGCGGCCGAAAGACACTTGGAGCTGATGCCTACTACTGCAACAAGGAGCTGGTGCATTTGCTCATCTTTGATGCGAAAGTGACCAACTTTAGTTACGGCCAGTGGCGCTTCCAGAATAAACAGGAGCGTGAATTAATTGAACGGTTTGGCGCCGATTTGAGGTTTGTGGCCACAATGAGCGGCCTTACGCGCTGGCAGTTCATCTACGGCGAGGTTGAGGTCGATACAGATCGAGAGTTCGGCGATTATCACAAATCGGCCATTGATGAAACCTGGTATAAGAGCGCCATTCTGCAGCATCATCAGGACAACACGGAGAGCTTTGTGTACTCCGTCAAGTACTACAACGATCCGCTCGAGGACGCCGAACTCAAGGTCACCGCCTCGCATGCCATCTTTCCTCGGGATGGCGGCAAAGAGGCGCCTGCCTGTGTGGTGGGCTTCCAGTTCTCCCATACCCGCATGTGGGAACGTTTCTTTAACATTACTTCAGTGGATAACGTAAGTAAACGCTCTTCAAAATTAGGGTTATATATATATATTCTGGGAAGGAAATAATCCTATATTCTCAAGCCATTTTTTGAAAAATGTGTTCAAATAAAACTTATAGGAAAACACTTTCTTAGAACCATCGTTAGATACATTCCTCATCTCTCTAGAACACCAAGAAACCGATCTGATTTTTGGCAATAAGCAAAAATAATACATTTATGAAGGATGTTTCTTTCCTGTGAGACTTGTAGAAGACTATAATTCATCATATTTTATATATAATTCTCTTTACAGTGCAATAATTGTTTGCCCATTTGCACGGATGACGATATAGACTGTGTGGTCATTGATAATAATGCCTATGTGGTGGTGGGTCAGAACATTAATACAACCGGCAAATTCTTTGGCGAGTTTCATGGCGACGTTATGGCCGCCATGGTGCAGAAGGGCATCTTTCAGAGCATCGAGGTCTACGACTATCAGGAACAATGCATAAAGGAGACGAACACTGAAAGCGATGCGCACAGTTTGCTACATGTGAGTAAGAATTGGCTGATAAGGGCTGCAAACCGAACAAAATATGTTTTTAAATTCCATTAATAAAATAATATTTAGAAATCAAACCAAACATTGAAGATACTAAAGCGTGCATTTTCCAACTAAATTTTAATTAGAATTAACTTTTGTGTGTGTTTGCAGCCCTGTAGTATATTGTTTATGAATCCCAAAAATAATTCTAATTGTATTTTACAGCCTCTTAAAGTGCTGAGTCTCACTTGGAAGTGGCTCATAGCACAGCTCTTTTGGCAGTACCAGAGGATACAGTGGTGGGTGGATGGCGCACCTTGTACGTAAAAACTTTCGATTTGGATCGATTGAGGTAGTACCTTAGACTAATCTATTTATTTCTGTATTAGTCATGGAGTACTTGGACAATATCGAGGATGAGTATGTGGCTGTGGACAGTAAGTCGCCAACGGCAACGAAGTTGAAGGAGGATGGTGATGGCGAGGACGCTATATTTAAGGAACCCGAACCAGATCCAGAATACAAACCTTGTGATATGCAGTCTACGCTTTACTCACTGCAACCCGATGCTTTAATTGGCATTAACGATTATGTGCAGGTGCAGTTTACACGTCCATTTCTGGTGAAGAAAATACCCAATTCGAACCTATTACTGGTCATAGTCAACGTATTAATGCCATCGCGTAGCGTACGTCTAACCACCGAACCAACGCGCATCACCAGCTATAAAGACGATTTCCCATGTTATAAGCTCAACATGAGCTTCTATCCGAGACGACGACTTGAAGAGTGTTACACAGAACACGAGAGGGTAAGACGCTCTAAATAATTACTCCATTTGATTCTAAATATATACATATCTTAACAGGAAGCAAACGAAACCTATTGCGGTAATGCCTCGCAGTTGCAATTAACAGTTCAGCTGCTGCCGTTGACCATAATTTTGATGTTTTACTTGACGCGTTACTTTATGCGCGTCTAGTTTATAGAACCTATACAGGCATATATATACTATTATATATACATATATATATATACATCTATACCTATTGCGATCTTGTTTCTGTTTCAATTATGATTTCTAGTTTGTAAACTATTGTGTAGTATAATTCTAGTCGAAAGTTTAACAACAAATGGAAACCAGAAACCAACAAAATGGCACAATCTTTAAACTAAAAAAAAACTAACAATTATTGCATGTTTAGCAACAACAACAACAACAAACTACAAACAATTTCAACTTTTAGACTTACAAAATACGCCAAATGTTAAGAAAAGTAACGTTTTACTTTATAAATGACAAAAAGATCTATGCTTAAGACAGTCTGTAGAGCGTGTAGTTGATATTCTAAACATATTTCAATTTTCTTATGAATTTCCCTGAGTTTTATAATGTTAACTTTAGAAATTCATATAAAGCTTTATCACATTTTCACATCCAGTTCAATTTTAACGCTCTCTTAGCTAAATGAACCCCACGTTTTATTCAACTAGCTTAATTATGGAGAAAGTCTATGCCAAATGTTAATGGTTATGCGATTGTTTGACACAAAAAGCGTACAATTATTTTTGTAATTTTATAAAATTAGTTGAATTTTCAAAAGGAAAATTGTATAAACGCACACACCTACACTACAAATCAATTCGTCCCTTTGTCCCAACCGAACAAGAATAAGTCTTTCGAGAATTCATTAGCTTTTTCGTATACAATCAAAAAACGATTTTTAAATATACAAAATGCAAACGATTAAACATAATAAGTTTACGCATAAATATATCCAATATTTGTATAGGTATTTGTTGAAAACTGTTCAAAGTTTATATATGTTTTTGTAGTATATTGTACCTATCGTAATGAGTATTTGTAATGATTTTATTGAAATACTACTTCACGATTCATTTGATTCACGCTCGCACGCTATAAAAGAGTTAACTTGTGTTGACTGACGATTAAATACGCTTGCAGAAAAAGCTCTCAAACAAAGGCATTTATTTTAATGCTGAAACTTGGCCAGTTTTTAGTTAAAACCTCTGCAGGGGTATACAAAATAGGACCACCTGAAAAGTATGCAATACTATTTTCAAGAACCTCTGTTTAACGGCAAAACAATTCAAACTATACGATTTGTTTTTAGCAAACTGAATGAATTACGCAACATTTATACAATGATAATGATCCAAATACCAAAAAAAAGAAATAAAAAACAAAAAACAAAAAAAAACCTAATTGCCTTTGTATCGTATTTCGAAACATTTTATGAATTTATGCATAGAAAACTAAAAAAAAAATATAAATATAAATGTTTTTAAATTCAGTTTCTTTTCGAATTGAAACATAATTAAAATCAAAAAGAAAAATGAAAGAAATTTAAGATTGACAAATGATAAAGGAAATTTTAAAAGCAAACAGTTAACTATTAAATGTAATTTACAAAAAATAAAAATATAAAATAAAACTTATTAAATGTTTACATTATGAGTACTAATATAATCTTTATTTTTTGGAGTGTTTAAACGTTGTAAGATAAGATTGTATTGAATTACGAAACTAAACAATGATATGCATGGATTTGTAATAAAAAATAAAAAAGAAAACTACAATATAGCCAGGCCATGTATACACATTATACTTAACTATAATACAAAAGTCCACTAAAACTAAATCGTCTTAATTAACATAATGTTAATAGTAAGATATTTTATAATTTTATTAGCAAATTCAAAGCATTAGCGAAAGAACGATTTCATATGCAAAACTTGATGTTTAATACAAAAACGGTTTAAAACTGATACAATATGTACACAAAACAATTCAAGAAATGAAAACTTTTACAGCTAATAAGAAAAAAGACCAATAAATGTTTAAATAATACAGTTTTTCCAATGATTCTTTTCTACATGTGAGTATTTGAAACTTTCAGCTAGACTTTCATTAAGTCTCTGTGGTGCTTAGCACACTCTTAAAATAATCGCTATCCAGCTCTTTAATATCCTTGGCAAACTTCGCCACCAGTTGTGTAAGATCCTCCACATTAATCTCTGTATTATTTCCCGCTGTCGACAAGCTTTCGATGGCCACTTGAATCTTATCCAGCAATGCTTTATCAGCTTGACTCTGCTTCCCGGCATGCTCATCCTCGAACTCATTGTAGACCTCTTGGGCATTCTGCACCACGTGCTCCGGGAAATTCGCCAAACGTGCCACCTGTATGCCAAAGCTTTTCTCCATAACGCCCGGTCGCACCTGATAAAGCAGCGTAAAATCATCCGCATCCGCCACAGCGGCCATGTGGCAATTTTTCACGGTGCCCACTGAGTCAGCCAGCTTGGTAATCTCATGGAAATGCGTGGCAAAGAGCGTGAAACATTTCGTTTCCTTGGCCAAGTGCTCGGCTATGGACCAGGCTATGCCGCAGCCCTCATAGGTGGAAGTTCCGCGTCCCAGCTCATCGATAATAACCAGAGATTTATCCGTGGCGGTCTGTAAAATGCATTCAATAAGAAACAGCGTAGAAAAACTAAATCATTTCAATATTGTATACCCTTATGATGCCGGAGGTTTCAATCATTTCCACCATAAATGTGCTGAGACCCTTAATGATGTTATCACTAGCTCCAACCCGACCCAGTATTGAATCAACCATGCTCACGGTGGCTGTAGTGCAGGGCACGAAAGCCCCAACGTGGGCCATTAAAACAGCGGTGCCCACGGAGCGTATGTAGGTGCTCTTGCCGCCCATATTGGGGCCTGTTATGATGAACATGTTGCATTTATCTGGCGGGGAAAAAGATAAAAAAGGTGGGTGAATAAGTAACAATATAAAGAATAAACCTATTTAGGTACAAATTAGTTAGATCGGTTAGTTAGGTCCGTTTAGTTAGGTAAGGTTTACGTTGAAAAACATTTGATGGTTTAAATCAATTTTTCGCAAGTACAAAATTTCATTTTCCGAAAATGCTGTGGAGTTACGACAAAATTAGCAACCTTTTACCCTAAAAAGTAAAGGTTTTTTCGAAGTTATGAAGTGATTATTATTGACGGAACTTTCTAAAACACTCAAGATTATTGCTCTATTTTAAATATTGCTAACAGCTAGAAGACCTTTTGAATAACGGACCTAACTAATTTACATTCCCAACAATATTTTACCCTTTTCAAATGCAACGTTGTTGGCTATGAAGCTGACGTGCTCCTGCAGTTCCAGGCAAGGATGTCGCACATCCTTCAGCATTAGCTCCCCAGCGCCCTCAGGCAGCATCTTTGGGCGTACGTAGGGCGTGGGAGCTGAGCGTGCGGCTATGGCAAAGCTGACCAAGCAGTCCAGCTGGGCGAGCTCGTTGTTCAGCGAGGTGAGCGGAGCGGCATAGCCGACAGCTACTTGAATGATCTCCTCGACGATGGACTGTTGCTGCTCCTCGTAGCCCGCGCGACAACGGGCAAATTCATCGGAGTGGGTGGCCAGCTTGTCGGAGGTGAAGCGTACGCCTCCCTTGATCACATCCACAATGCGATAATTCTTGTTCTTACGCAGCACGGAGTCGTCTTTGAGGGTTATGCGAAAATGATAGCCCAACTTGGCGATGTTTTCCAGCTTCACCGTCTGCTTGCCGCCTTCCAAATCGAGATCTTCGTTGCATTTGGCCTGCAGACGTTCCATTCGGGCATACACATCGTTCATGGTCTGCTGCATGTCCATCAGATGGCTGTCGAAAGATGCCTTGACCAAATACTCGCCCTTCTCAATCGCCTCAAAGTCGATGACCTGTTCGACCATCTGCTTGAGCCCGGTCAGGTCCTCCAGATGGCTTTTAAAGGGCGCACAGAGCACGCTCTGCACTGTGCTGTGCTCCAGACTCATGAGTAACTTCAGTATCTTCGGCGTGCGCAATATGACCTGATAAATCCGAAACAGATCCTGCAGCGTGGCCTTGCGACGCATCAGCTTCTTGGTCAACATCAGTATATCTGGTATGCGCTTCAGATAATCCAAGCTCAGCGTCTCCAGCGTCTCCGGCGACTCCAGCAGACACTCCACAATATTGTGGCGATCGTTCAAGATCTCGGAGCTGCGCAACGGCTGCTTCACCCATTGCGACAGCAGCCGATGGCCCTGCGGCGTGCGGCAATGATCCAAGACCCCCAATATGCTCTGCCAGCGGTACGAGGGCATCGATGGATGCGTGCCCGGCTTGGGCATGATGTTGAGCGCAGCGACGGCGGCAGCATCCAAATGCACAAAGCTAGTAAGGATGGGGATTAGTCAGACTTTCTGTTTGTTTATCTTATCGCTTACCGCTTTAGATCCAACTGCTTTAGCTCGTAATGCCCCAGATTGCCGGCATCGTTGACCAGATCCAAATATTTGATTGCCACACGCAGCGCCTCGGCTGCCAGCTGCAGCTCCAGATCCTTGAGGCCCGTGGCATCCTGCTGCTGCCCCTTGGCGAAGCGCAGCAAGCGATTCAGATCCTGCAGCAGATCGTGACGCTCCGAGGCCGGGCTCTTCTTAACCGCCGTTATCATGACGCCATTTCGCTCCAGCAGCGCCTTGACAGCCGAGTATTCCCCCTCCGCCGAGGGCAGCAGACACTCCTTGGGGCCCAGCAGCACAATCGTGGCCTCCAGCTCCGTAAAGAAATCATCGTCGACAAACTCCAGCAGCTGGAAGGTACAATCGTTTTGCTCCACGGCCGCCACGCCCACACGCCGCTGCGCGCCGCCCTCCAGCTTCACCTGCAGCGACATAATGCTGTTGCCCACCAGCAACTCCTTGTTGGCAAACAATATATCCTCGAACTGCAGCAGATTGCCCGGAGATCCCCGGTACTCCAGCTGCCATTCAGTCCGCTTCACATAGACCTCCACCCGGAAGTTGCGCACCAGCAGCAGCTCCCGCACCGCCAGCTCGAACTTGGCCCTGGACATGGCCACAAACTGCAGCGTCTCCTGCTTATCGTCCGGCAGCATCAGATGAACATACGCCGTGGATTTATAGACCATTTTGGCCACCAGCTCGCAGTCATCGCTGCCATGCACCGTGTAGCAATCGCTCTGGTCGTAAAAGCGCACCGTCGAGGCGGGTTTCTAAGACAATTCATCAATAATGTTTATTGCTGACAAACTACAAACAAATGCCGTAACTTACCTCGCCCAACTTTCCGTGATATTTGATGAAATTGCGACGCGCATTTGTATCTGTTGAGCGTTTTCATAGTTGAGCGAATAGTTTTAATTGTATTACTGATTAGTTATGCTCACCCAAATGCAGCACCGGCTCCTGTCGGCTCACAATTGATTTTCCTTCCATTTCAGGCAGTTGTTGTTAACAAATTCGTGCTTACTTTAAAAAATATTCGCAATTTACGCGCCACTTCAGCAAAAAGACGCGATTTGCCGGTATGCGAACTCAAACGTGTTCGACGCAATGGACGAACTCAAACTTGTGCGAAATGGAATGACATTTACTAATTTTAAATAAAATCGACAATAATTAATAACAGCTTTTAACATGCAAAAATTAATATCTAAATTAATTTTAATTATATTATGGGTTAATTGTGCCAACCTAAATCATTATTTTAAAATTTGCGTTTCACCAAATTCAACAAGCAGACACGATTAGCCGGCATCCGAACTCAAACCTGTTCGTTTTCAACAACCAGGCAACAAGTTGTGCTGGAATGACATTTGCAAATTTCTTACAGCTTTATGTTAGCAAAGCAAATTATTATTTGTTAATAACATAAAACTATTTGAAACGTGCTATTTATTATGACTACCTTTATTTCCATAAAAAATGTTTGCTTAATTCTAGCTTTTTTATAATTGGCGTACATGCTAATTAAAATCTTTTTGAGACAGAGTTAATTAAAGATGTTTGTGTTTTTGTTAACTTGAAACACTTGGGCGTAAACTAATTGATTCACATTGTTGCTTATTTATAAAAATACACACTTTGTAACATTGCATTCGCTATTGTCGCTCCCTTATTCAACTAGATTTGTGCAGGCCAAAATACTGACAAACATTACACGAAACTAATACATCAAACATGTTGGACATCATACAAATCTTACAGCTACACATCGAACTTCTACATCAGTCTTGTTGCGTGCAACAGCTCAAAGCTGCTTGTCGGCCTTTGGCTGTTGCTTCTCTGTGGCATCCACGAGGACAATGTCCCACGCCCCCCCGATGCCCTTCGTCTTGGAGCAGAGATCGAGGCTGATGCTGGCGCCCTCCTCAGCGGCGGAGGCGCGCAGGCAGGTGCCCTTGGCCATGTTGTAGACGGGACTGTGGGCGTTGCGGGTGTGCCTCCACTGCTGATCTCCCAACATTTCGTGGCATTTGTTGATGATGACCAAAGCATCGGAGGCGGCCTCCAGGCAGAACAGCTTGTCCAGTATGATCTCCGACTTCTCCGTCTCGTACCAGGTCTGGTGGGGCGCACGGGGGCGACAGTTCTGCAGGGTGAGGCTGCTGCCCTTGCGCCAGAAGCCCTTGACCTTGGGGGCAACCACTGCGGCACAGAGCTGGGTGCCGGAGAGGCGCAGCTGGAAGCTGTCCCGATAGTTGCGTTTGCGGGAATGCCAGGGCTGGAAGATGGGCGCCGCCGCCGACTTCTTGTTGGCCTCCTCCTGCCCGGGCACGCGCAGCTCCGGATAGACGTGCTTCAAATACCACTCAAAGTCGTGGCACTGCAGACGCTCTCTGAGCTGCAGGCGTGCGCTGATATCGCCGTAGTCATAATCCCTGGGCGCCTTGGTGTACTTCAGATAGTACTCCTTGTACTTGTCCATCCAGACGTGCGCCAGGCGCAGCGAGTTCTTCAGCATGGTGTTGGAGCCATCCGGCGAGGAATACGGACGACGTTTGCGGAAGATGTGACCCACCCGGGAGCAGGGCACAATCTTGATGGCTCCGCCGCACTGCCAAACCCGGAAGGAGATCTCGATGTTCTCCCCTCCCCAGATGTCCATGGCCATGTCGTACTCCCCTATGTGCTGGAAGTACAAACGATTCACGGCGAACAGTCCGCCCGCCATGGTGGGCGAGCGAAAGGGTCCTCGGAAATCCTCCGCCACCTTGAGCGTACCATCCGGCAGGTGCTCCCATCGGAAGTGCAGTCCCCAGTTGAAGCCACCGCGCACTAGGGGACTGGGCGTGTACTCAAAGGTGTCCGCATTGATGAGATCTATCACGGGCACCGCCAGCGTCGCGTTCTCTGCCTTCACCAGCTGCAGCAGCGGCTCTAGCCACTGCCGGTTCACCTCGATGTGCGAGTCCAGGAAGACCAGGACGTCGCCGGTGGCGTCGCGTGCTCCGATCACCCGGGACCGTATGAGACCCTCTCGCATCTCGTTGCGCACGTAGCGCAGGTTGTCGTACCTGGGGAAGTGAAAATAACATCAGCGCATGGAACATCGTCTGGGGTTTCAAATCGATGTATCGAGGTCTTCCGATGTTTTTTAAAATGTAATCTATCGTCGTTGCTTGAGGTAAGCGAGTAAGCGGTATTTTACGGTACTCTGCGATATTTTACAGGAAACAAACGGCAGACTAGTCGGACGTAAGGCAACAACAGGACGTAACTGACGGTCGGACAGTAGGAGACCATCCCTCTTTACACAGTCGGGCAAATTGTCTTTTGCATATCTTCGCTGTTTCTTTTCTGAACGTAATGCAGCTTACATCATCGATGGACCAATTAAAATTCCGGGGTCTACCACGCTTCCTTGTGGTTGGTACACACATTTTTTATTAGCACTTAATAGACCCTTTTGTGCTTTTGTACAGGGTCTAAAAACATCGGACAGGCATTCAAACATCGATGTGGCAATGCGATATATCGACTTGCGCCGATGTTTCATTTTCCCAACATGAATGCATCGCAACATCGATGTTGGGATGATGTTTTATGGGGATTCCCATTCCTAATCGTACCTGAGACGGGCGTGTAGGTCCGCCAGCAAATGGAACTCCAGCTCCGGCAGATCGCTGTTGTCGTCCACCAGGACAATCTCCTTGAGCAGGTGCGCGGGCGTGCGCTCCAGGACCGACTTGATGGAGCGCATCAGGGTCATTTTGTGCTCGTTGTAGAAGCACATGATGACGGAGGCCTGCGGCAGATCCTCCGCCTCCTGCAGCTCGTCCCGATGGCAGACCTTGTGCCTGGTGTCGGGCACCTCCCGGAACAGTCCAATATTGTTGGAGACGAGGGCGTTGAAGGCGTGATGCTTGTAGCCAATGTCCCGGATGTATTTATCCTGTTTGTTCCGGACCACGCCCAGCAGTTCGAACTGTTGCTGCTCCGCCTCCGAGCGCGATGCGTTCATGAACGATTCCGGGGAACACCCAATCGTCACCTGCGTCCGCAGCTCCGCCCGGGGCGTGGCATTCGCCGAGCTGCTGAAGCGCCAACCGCCCGCAGCGATGGAGCTGCGCAGCATGTGCATGTAGACCAGGAGGGCGACGGTCCAGACGACGGTGATGAGCACCGTGCCGAGGGAGCAGGATTTGCATAGTAGGCGTTTTATTTGCATCATACGTGGAGTTGTTGGTGCGTCTGTGTGCGATTAGCGCATGATGGCCTAAAAAAAACTAACCGGATTTTTTTTGCGCTGTCTGCGCTTTTGTTGTTGTTTCGCAAGCGGCGCAGCTTTAATTAATTCACTTAATTTGAATAAGCGATATCGATAGCGATTGTTCGATTTATGTATCGTGCAGCCGAATGTTGGAGCTACAGAGCGAGAGGCTGCTATGCGTCGCTTTGCGTGTGAGCGAGACAGCAGTCGAGCCTGGTTGGAGTTCGAACGCCGGCCCGAGTGAGAGCTTTGCTATCGATTCACACACAGTGTTGCCACTCATCGGACACTGTGCCGGTGTCAGTGCTGCGAGCTTAGCTATTTTATCGTTATAAGTAGACTTGATTTGTGCAAGCGAAACGAGCGAGCTAGATTTGTTTCTTTAATAACTTAGGTATTAATTTATCAATTTGTTTGCGATTTTCAGCATAGAATACTGTTACATAACAGCACATTCAAGCCAACTGGCAATCTTCTAAGTACAACACAAAGCCTGTAATTCGGTTTTAATCCGTGATGATCGAAAGGGGGCGCGACATTCCAAATTTTAAACACACGTGAACTATGTATGTTCATTGTCTGGTCGTATTGATCATAATATATGATCATAATAATTCTTCCACTTTATTTGACCAAGAGCCCGTCGATTTGAGGGTTTTATAAATATTATTTCTTTATTCCCTATAGCAATATGCATTAAATACGTCTTTAATATTCATATAACATTATTTTTGATTTCTAATTCATGCAGGTTTACACAACATTCAACAAAAATGAGCATAAGATACATATTACAATATATACAGATTATAAACTAACAAATTGTGGTAGAATAAACAAAGTTCGGATGTATATAGAATATGCTTAATTAAATCTTTATAAAGTATAGAAATGAGAGACATACGTATTTTCTAACATCCAACATATTTTCCTTTTTGCTTTCTAGCTTTCTCTAAATATCAAAAACGGCATTTCATAGCGATTTGCAACGATCAATGAGAAGTAATGCAACAATGTTCCGATTCTACAGTTGTATCTTTCGTATACTAAACACACATATATAAATTTCGTTTTCTAATTATGAATTGTGGGGCGAGGAGAGGTTATCGTTAATATATTTTGGTTTCTTTGTTCACACTTTTACGACTTAATACAATCAATTAACTACATAAATATTGTTTTTGCCCTTTCTGCTCCATTGTTTGTTTGGAAAGTGTGGAAATCACTATGATTACAGGTTAGGCGTTAAAAATTAATGTTTGGGTTTGCATTTAGAACTAAGTGTATTGTGTAGAGTAGAAAGATTTCATAGTTTTAGATTTAGGTTTAATACATTTAGCACGAGCACTGATCCTTCACATGCGTTGCCTCGCTGCTCAGACTTGGCCGCGTGGGCTGCGATGGTCGGTGCTGTACCCCAGATTCGGACGCATTCAGATCCAGACGACCCTCCTGAATGTTTTGATAGATCTTGCGTGCCGTCTCCAGAAATGCCTCCTCCACATTTTGACCACTAAACAGACACAAGTTTCAATACAAATTCATTTCGTTTGGTAATATATATTTACGTCATGGCGCTGGCCTCCAGAAACATGAGTCCGTTCTCATCGGCAAACTCCTTGGCCTCCTCGTAGGTCACCTCACGGGTGCTCTCCAGATCCGACTTGTTGCCAATGAGAAAGATGACGGTGCTGGGATTTGTGAGATTGCGCGTATCGGTGAGCCAGCTGCTCAGGTGATTATATGTCGAACTGCAGATCAAATAATCATTTAATGAATATATTTTATTTCACTCATATTTCATTCAGCTCACCGTCTGGTAATATCGTATACCATCAGTGCTCCAGCAGCTCCACGATAATACGAACGTGTCACGGCACGGAAACGCTCCTGACCAGCAGTATCCCAGATTTGCAGTTTGATTTTCTTATCATCTACCTCTATAATGCGTGTGCCGAACTCAACGCCAATTGTGTGGGGACAGTTTGCCATAACTGCAAGAAATGTGGATTTTATTTATCTTCTATATTTATTTTACAAAAATATTCCAGGATATGCAATTATTTATTTTATATATTTGTATTGAATATTCATTTTATATTTCCTTTGTATATTTATTTTATATATATCGTTTGCAAAAGTTTATTATGATTATTATATTATAGTATTATTATTTATTAATTAATTATATTCTCATTATTTTATTATTACTTACAAACATATCGCTGGTCTATCTCCTGTTCGTGTAATTTTGTAATTATAATTGCCTAAACCTCGTTGGCCGAACTCTTACTGGCCCAACTGTCACTGGTTCAACTCTCAATGTCCCAACTCTCACTGGTCAAACTCTCACTGTTTGAACTCTTACTATGTGAACTCTCACTGCCTCAACTCTCACTATCTCAACTCTCGCTGACCCATTTCTCACAACTCCTACTGGCTCAACTCTCACTCTCCGAACTCTCATCTGTGTCTGGCCCTCTCGCTGTCCGAACTGGCGTTGGCCTAACTCTTGTTCGCCGAGCTCTCGTTGGCCTAACTTATCTTGCACACGTATGAATTGATTTATTTTATTTAAATATTTAAATTATTTATTCAATAAAAACATTTGTTGATAAGTATTTAATCATTTTATATAGATTTAATTTATTGAGTTCATAATTGGTATTTATTTATTTTATTAATATTTACAACTACTGGTTATGTATTTTTTGATTATATTTATTTATTTTATATGTGTATTTATTTATTTGATAATATTTTACTAACCCTGTATTTATTTTTAATATTTATTTTAAAAATAGATTTACTTATACTTGTATTTATTTAGTGTATTATTTTACATATCTATTTAGTAAATTTATTTTATATATACTCACATTTCTTTTCGGTAAACTGATGCAGCAGACAGGATTTGCCCACGCCCATGTCGCCAATAATGATGTACTTAAAGATATAGTTATAGTTATACGGAGCTGCAGTCATGTTGGGACCTGCAAGAGTCAATTGTAATATTTCACATTAAATTCTATAAAATATAATTATTTTAAACACATTTTCGCACATTTTTCTAGCAGGACGTCAAAGCGATCGTAGAGCTTATTGACCACGCTGCGTATTTTACGCCCTTTCGCATTCATCTTGCAGCGCCTTTGCCAACAGTTAGTTCTAAATAGTTCATATATAGCTACTATATGTATATATGTTCACGCCAAGTACAATGTTTTATCAACAGAATGGTACGCTGCATTAATTCGCTTCGGCAACGTTTGGTTCTGTTCGTTCGCCAGCCTTTTGTGGCACAACGTTCTGCCCCCAATTGTGGCCCGAGACTTATGTGACTTGTGTTTTAACAGCAGTTCGGCGATATGCACATACATATATCTTTGTTTATTGTGCTAAAAGCGTTATAGCGCTATAGTTGAACAGTTGTTTCAAGACTTCTGGGGCTTAACCCCTCAAAGAGTTCAGTATAGTTGCCGTAGATCACTCGAAGTGTTCATATCAGATTTCGCGAGAATAATTTACTCTCCTGGGTTTTCAATAAAATTGATGATTTGACAGAATTTTTGACTGATAACTATATGGCAACTAATTAAAAAAACCTTTGAATAATTTTAAAGATTGTTTAGAATTGCCTAGAAGTTGTTGATTTGTTTAATTTTTATTATAATCTGTTATTTCAGTTTATAATTAAATATAGTATTAACTAAACTTGGTAAATTTAAACTTGCACTGGCCACTCGGGAATTCGACTAGAAAATTTGTCTTTGATACACATAAGGCTTTTTTCAGTTTTTTATTTAAAGTTTGGATATATGCAAAGCCTCATTATCCTAAACCAAATCGCATGCTTATAGTTTAGGGCTATTTACGGATCGTAAGAGTTGTGTCGAATATTTCCAAATCGTATCAAATGAACGACTCACCCAACTGAGCGAACTCTTCCTAATTCTCTTTCACAGACTCTCTACTTCTCGTTCACTGATTTTCTGTTACTCGTTCACTGACTCTCTGAATTTCTTTCACTTACTCTCGGATTCTCGCTAACCGACTTTCGGTTTCTCTTTCCCTGATTCTCCGATCTTATTTCCCTGACTATTTCGTTCATTGAATCTCTAATTCCGGTTCGCTGATTCTCAACTTGTCGTTCACCAATTCTCTGATGCTCGTTCACCGACTTTCTGAATTTCGTTTACTGATTCTCGTTCATCGAATCTCTGATACTCTTTTCCTGACACTCAGATTCTCGTTCACTGAATCTCTACTTGTCGTTCACTGAATCTCTGTTACTCCTTCACTGATTCTCGTTCACAAATTCTCAGATTATTTTTCCCTGACTCTTGAATTCGAGTTCTGATACTCACTCTCCGATTCGTCATCTCTACTTCTCGTTCACTGACTCTCTGAATTTCTTTCACTTACTCTCGGATTCTCGCTAACCGACTGATTCTTGTTTATCGAATCTTGGATCCTTTTTTCCTGACTTTCGGATTCTCGTTCACTGAATCTCTACCACTCCTTCACTGATTCTCGTTCACAAATTCTCGGATTCTTTTTTCCTGACTTTCGGATTCGCATTCTGATACTCATTCACAAACTCTCCGATTCGTGATCGCTACTTCTCGTTCACTGATTATCTAAATTTGGTTCACTGATTTTTTGAATTTCGTTCACTAACTCTGATTCTTGTTCAATAATTCCATAAATTTCGTTCACTGACTCTGAATAGTGTTCACAGGTTCCTTAATGTTAATACCTTGGAAATTAGATAGTTATTTATCATATCAGCAGTCATATATTTTATTTGCATTAATACGGTTTTTTTTTAAGATTTGCCAGTATTTACTATAACAATTGAACTATAAAGCGCAATTCTACGCTGTTTCTTGAATGGGATTACTACCTATATACCGAATTACCGATATATATTTCAATAAAATCTCTTATTAAAATTATACTTCTCCGCACCACTGCCAATTTAATGGTTCATTGGTTTAATAATCTTGCAATTAGACTGCATAATGAAATACTGAACAATTTACTGCAATTAATTGTGGAATCAAGAATATATATATATATATAGAGAGAGATTGCGGCTTCTGTCGCTTATCAGTCGATCGCAGAACAATGAATGAAAGTGGGTCTAGAGCGCTTGGGACGTAGTAGAGCTCTGAAGGTTGAGTCACAGTTAGAGAAATATTAAAAGAATCTAGAAATACTTAAGCTTATATATTTAAACGCAGTTAAAAACTGTTTTTCTATTTATTTATTTTCGCATTGCTCGAATTCCCCATGGCCTGCCTAAGCAGCGTTATTTGATAACAAGAATAAACAGATTCTAAGCCATAATGGAATTGAGGGGTGTATAACACTAACAGACGTGACGGTGAAGGCGAAGGGGGGAGGGTGGCGGAGGATGGCCCTGTGACAACAACAACAACAACGAGTAATTTGCCTAATGCAAGGGAAAGTTGTCATCATGAGACTCCACCCCACCCCTCCCCTCAACAAACACCCTCCAACAAACAGCAAAGATAATTAAAACGTTGTATTTATAATACAGACGTCTTGTAATTGGCTTAAAAGCGACTAAACCAGCATATTACTCACCGTTTTTTTCTGTATTTTAGAGGTTCAACTAGAGAGCAGGAATGTAGGGCGGCAGCAGAGAGCGCGGGTCAGCGGGGGGTGTGTGATGTGTGTGTATGTGTGAGAAGCGTGTGTGTGTGTGTGGTTGTTTGTGTATACTTTCAGCAATCACGCACTGCACCAACAGCACAATTGTGTGCCTAATATCAGTATTGCACGGGCATAAATCTGCGGGCGAACACGAGAGGCCGATAAATATTTATGGATTCGCGATTATTGCAAGCTGAAAAGCGAATTTATTTTCTTTTGCGTTTTCCTTGTTTGCAAATCGAGCGACGAGTTCTGCGGTGCTGCCAGACTGTTGGGAGTGTTGCCAAGTTATTGAATCGAACAGCTGTGCTGCGCTGAGCAATCGCTATCGATTACCCAGCGATAGAGCTGCTCATCGTAGTTCAAGTTCACGATTTAGTTCTTTTGCTCATTTTTTGATGAACGAGCGGTTCAAAAGGACGCGGTTAATTAGGATAAACATCAATCGGCTATTAAAATTACATGATATTAGTAGGAAAAAAATTAAATTACTATTTACATACTAATAAGCCGAAAATTCTATTTTTCAAGGGAATAAATAACAATTACTTTATTTGTTTGTGTGCGGAAAAAAAAAAGAAAAGTAGTTCCAAAACAATATTTTATTTTTATTATTTGTAAGCAATACAAACTTATTCAGAATTCTATTAATGCTTGTAATACCTATTTTAAAATTAATAATAAAATAATATGTTTAATATGTTGTATTGTGATTCTACTTTGTAATATATATTTTATATTTATTTTCATATATTTTATTTAAAACTATTTTGTGTACATATTTTTTATTGGATATCAAGTCTTTATGGCAACTTTGCCCTGAACCGTTCAAAGAACTACAATCAGTTGCACAGTTCACTAGTTCAGTTTGAGGAACGGTTCAATTGAACTGAGTCTGAACTGAACGATACAGCTCTAATCACCATTACCCAGCACTGCGAAACCACACGTGCTCGCTTCATTTGTTTATAAACGGTTTAGAATTATAAAATGCAGTGATGTTTGTCAACGAGGTCAACGATGTGAAGATCTACAACTTGAGCGCCGGCAAATCGGTGCCAGATGTAAGTAAATATGGCATATTATATTATATATCCCATTCATGTTTATCATTTGTCAGTGGCTCACCGATCGCCGCAAGCGCTCCAAGCTTATGAAGAAGGTGGACTCGCGTCGCCAGATCGAGTTGATTCAGGACTTCGATATGCCCGGCGTCGCCACCAGCATTCGCATGAGTCCCGACCAGCAGTACATCCTGGCCACCGGCACCTACAAGCCGCGCGTCAAGTGCTACGAGGTCTCCAACCTGTCCATCAAATTCGAGCGCTGCTTCGACTCCGAGGTGACCACGTTCGAGGTGATCGGCGATGACTACGGCAAAATGGTGTTTCTCCAGTGTGATCGCTATGTGGAAATCCATGCGGCGCACGGACGACACTACAGACTGCGCATTCCGCGCTTCGGCAGGGACATGAAGTACCACAAGCCCAGCTGTGATATGTGCATTGTGGGCGTGGGCAAGGTAAGCACCGCAAGAATCATAAATGAACATTAAACTAGTCGGGAAGGAGCCGATCAGTCAGACGCGTCCGACTATAGCATACCCCGCACCCTATATTTTAAGTATAATTTAAAAAAATATAGAGGCAAAGCCTTATTTCTTTAATAACTTCTGGGCTTACCTATAAATTTAAATTCGCTTTTAAGAATAGATAAATAATTTATTAGAGAGTATATATTCCGAATGGCTACCTTCTAAGTTCAATATTACGATTGTTGTTCAACCTTACATGTTAAATAATTCACTAATTATGTGGGTTTTATTGATTTCGGGTGTAAAGGGGGCGTGGCATCCAACATTTGATATAAACTTGATCTGCGCATTGTATACACCTACCTACATACCAAAAATGGCCGCTCTAGCTCCTATAGTTTCCGAGATTTCAGACAGCCAGATATGGCATAAATATATAGAATTCTCAAACCGCCTAAACTGGCAGCTCTGTCTGCGCCTCTCACTTCAGGTAATTGTAATACCGATCTTGAGCTTTTGCTTAGAGCGCGCAAAGCTGAAGAGAGCGTCGCAGTCAGCCGCGCTTGATGCTCGATGCGTGCGCTCTCCTTTCGGCAAAGCTTGATCAAGGAAGTGAGAGCGTAGACTGCTTGCACTATAAAAGCTGCTGCGTGCAGTTCTCATCATCAGTGTAAAGACTGGTGTGGTGTGATGCAGACGTGTGGTGCAGAAGTCTATTGGGTGCGTGTGTTTAACTATAACTGTAACAACAATGAGTCATTTGCGACAGGGCCGGACGTTGCTTACTTATGGACGTAATATTATAAAATAATAAATAAATACCTCATTCTTTAATATCGGTTGTCTATAACAGCTATAACATCCTGTGTTTATGCTTGATAATTAATTATACTTTTCCGCAGGACATTTATCGCTTGAATCTGGAACGCGGACAGTTTCTGCAGCCATTCGAAACGGAGGGCAGCTGCCTAAATGCCTGCGAGGTGAATCCGGAGCACTATTTGCTAGTCGCCGGCACCAAAGAGGGCACTGTCGAGGCCTGGGATCATCGCACCAAACAACGTTGCGCCACCTTGGATGTGGCCATTAAGCTGCCCGGCGTAAAGCAATTTCCCTCGGTCACGGCGCTCAAATTTCGCAATGGTCTGCAGATGGGCGTTGGCACAGCCTCCGGACACGTGCTGATCTACGATATACGTTCCCGTAGTCCCCTGTTGATCAAGGATCATCTGAACAACGTGCCCATCAAGCGCCTGGCCTTCAATCCGGCTCAAAAAGCCGTCTACAGCTTGGACGAGGCAATATTGAAGCTGTGGGACGAGCAGACGGGCAAGCAGATAGCTTATGTGGAATCCACAACGTCCTTCAATGACTTCTGCACCATACCGGAGACGGGTATGTTCTTTTTGGCTCAGGAGGATGTGAAAATGCTGACGTACTATGTGCCTGCGATGGGCCCGGCGCCTCGCTGGTGCTCCTTTCTCGACAATCTCACGGAGGACATTGAATCCGAGATGGTGGAGAATGTCTACGACGATTATCAGTTCATCACGCAAAAAGAACTTGCTGAACTGGGCCTGGAGCACCTGGTGGGCAGCAATCTGCTCAAGGGTTACATGCACGGGTGAGTAATTAAGTTGTAGTTAATGTTTATAGTTTATTTATGATGGGATTCCCTTAGATATTTCATTGACGCGCGCTTGTATGGCAAGGCGAAGGCTGTGGTGGAACCGTTTGCCTTTGATCGCTTCCGCAAGGAGAAGATCCGGCAGGAGATCGAAAGCGAGCGCAAGTCGCGGCTGCAGATCGACTCCAAGCTGCCCAAGGTCAACAAGGAGCTGGCGCTCAAGATCATGGACGAGCAGGCGAATCCCTCCAACAACGCCAAGCAACGCAACCTGCCCAATCTGCTGCAGGACAATCGCTTCAAGGCCATGTTCGAGAACACCGACTTTGCGGTCAACAAGGAGGCCGAGGAGTACCGCCTCCTGGCTCCTGTGCTCAATCGTCTGGATAAGTTCAAGGCCAAGGAGCTGAAACAGCGCATCGAGGTGTCCCGCGTCAACGAACTGCACGCCGAGGAGGCGCAAACCCGCGAGGACAGCGACAACGACGAGGATCTGTTTGGTTTCGAGAAGAGCGACGCCGAGGCGAGCAGCAGCGACGAAGCCTCCTCGGATGACGAGGACAGACGCGAGTACGTCAAGGAAATGAGGCAGGCCTACAAGCAGGTGAAGCGACATCGTGAAGAGGACGACGAGCAATCCCAGGGCGACCAGGAGGAGCCTGATGGACCCGATGATTATGCCTCGCCTCTGGCAAATGGCAATCAAGCCGCAGCCGCAAATAAACCACAGTTCAAGCTGACGGCGCTGGACAGGAATCACGCGTCCAGTGAGGTGCAGCGACGCATCAAGCAGGCGAGTCTGCAGGATCGGATACGGGTCATGGACAGACTGGAGGGTCAGGTGACCAATGTGGGTCGGTCCATTGGCAATCGCCAGATGACCTTCGAGGTGAACAAGGAGAAGAAACTGCAGCATTTGGCCAAGAAACGGGAGGCGGAGATGAAGAGGCATCGGGAGGAGCGTCGGGGAATTGTGAGGCCTATTAAATCGCTGAAACTGAAGAGAGTTAACTATAAATAGCTATTTGTGAATAAAAATTAAGTTTTATTTCATGTAATTATTTAACAAACATTAAACGTAAAATTTGTAATCATTATCTAGATCTACTATATGCATTAAAATTGGTAAGGATTGCAGTTGGGCGCTGCTGACCTTAGAATACCCTGCAATTTTAGTGCTGCTGGAATGATTCTTACATTTTTATTTTTTTTATTAACTAGGTTTGTGCGCTTATCAGCGTCGAAAATATATAATTTTTTTTTTAATTGAAGAATTTAAATAATCTGTTGTTTCAATATATTTACCCTATTTTTATTCGAAATTTAATTTGTTATTTATTTAAATAATCTGTTTTTTTTTTTAAACATTAATGTGTTTATTTAAAACATTTAAAAGTTAAAAAACCTAAATAATAATTTATGATTCGTATTATTGACAATCAAAGTTATTCTTACGCTTATAATGATTTATATTTCATATTTATTTATTTTAAATTACACTAACAGCACAAAAAACACCACTTTAAAAACTATGCCGACTATAGCAAGCGGGACTGACGTCGATAATAATTGTTTCGACAGTGCGATAACCAAGTAGACTGTTGCAGCCCTGAAGTATCGAGTGAAAATACCAACTAATGAGAAGTATCGAGACAACAATTCGACGTTCGAAAAAAACGCGCAAATAACAAGGACGCTGCTTTAAAATCCGCAATAAACATTGAGAGATTTGTATTGTTAAGCGAATATTAACGCGCGATGACGCAACCACGCACCAAGCATGCCAACCGCAACCATTTGCCCCATCTGATGAGCAACGTGCCCGCCGAGCATCAGGAGCCGATTAAACAAATGTGCCTCAAGATGATGAGCCACGACGCCTACGGAAAACCGTAAGAATTGGGTTTTTATCACTAATCAGGGCTATTGTTACCACTTGTGGCAGGCGGAAGAAGGCGTGGCAGAGCCCACAATGTATATATTTTGTTGATCAGGACGAGGGGCCAAGTAGATTTAGTCCCGTAAGTCTGTCTGTCGGTCCATTCGTCCGTCTGTATGAATACGGAGATCTCGAAAGCTATAGGAGCTAGGGACACCACTTTTGGTATGTAGGTAGGTGTATGCAATACGAATGCCACGCCCACTGTACGCCCTAATCCATATACTCTCTACCATTGTATTAAAATATTCTCAAAAGCGCATTGTAATCGGTTAATGAACACCGAAGATATTAACGAAACAATATTTTAATGCACACTTTTGACTTCCCACAGCTACGAATGGACCACACGCGACTTTGATCTAGGCGCGCCGCTGGGACGCGGCAAATTCGGGCGCGTTTACCTGGCCAGGGAGCGCCATTCGCACTACATGGTGGCCATGAAGATCATGTTCAAGGAGGAGCTGCGCAAGGGCAACGTGCAGCGTCAGGTGCTGCGTGAGATCGAGATTCAGTCGCGTCTGAAGCATCCGCATATTCTGCGCCTGCTCACCTGGTTCCATGACGAGCATCGCATCTACCTGGCCCTCGAGATCGCCTCCGAGGGCGAGCTCTTCAAGCACCTACGCAGCGCGCCCAATCACCGCTTCGATGAGCCTCGATCCGCCAAGTACACGTATCAGGTGGCCAATGCGCTGAACTATTGCCATCTGAACAATGTGATCCATCGGGATCTGAAGCCGGAGAACATTCTGCTCACGGGCACCGACGATCTAAAGCTGGCGGACTTTGGCTGGTCCGCCCACACGCCCAACAACAAGCGCAAAACGCTGTGTGGAACGCTGGATTACTTGCCACCGGAGATGGTCGATGGCAACGCCTACGATGACACCGTCGATCAGTGGTGTTTGGGCATCTTGTGCTACGAGTTTCTGGTCGGAAGTCCTCCGTTCGAGTCCAACTCCACGGAGACCACCTATGATAAGATCAGACGTTTGAATCTCCACTTTCCGTCGTACATGTCGACGGGCGCTAAGGATTTGATATCGGGGGTAAGTGGGTTTATAAGCTATGGGTCCCCAGCGGTGGCGTAGGGGATAAGCATCACAACAAAAACATTACTGGGTTCAAAAAGTCTATATATCCATATCCGTCTATCCGTATGAACACCTATTTAGATGTCATCAACCATAAGAGCTAGGAATATTGTTTTGGGTATGTAGGTTTTCCTAAGCTGCAAGCAGTTTCTTTTAGGTTTTTCATATCTCCCTGCTTTCAGCATTAACCGCTATAGACCTTAGCAGTAACTTAGATCTTCGAAACCGTCGGTTATGTCCGACTGTAGCTTTCCGCTCTTTAAATCCGCCCCGTCCCTACTGCATTTATGGAACTTACAACTTTATTTGCATACTACAAAGCATATAGAATAAACCTATTGAACGATTATTTTCTCAAACAGTTATTGCGACGCCAGCATCAGGGTCGCATCAGTCTGGTGGACGTTATGACCCACCCGTGGGTGAAGGACGGCATGGCAAAACGTGCTCTCTATCTGGAACAGCAGAACAACGAACGCGGAAAGGAGAACTTGGCGAAGAATTGAAGCATCAAACGAATCCCGTTCTGTCCATTATACGGTATCTTTCATTTGAATAAAATTTGTAACTTTTTTAATAATTCACGCCTTGAAGCACCATGAAATGCCAGCTTTATGATCGCCTTTCAATGGTGACTTTGTGTCCAGGCTGAAGTGATACATGGCCTCGATGTTGTTGTTGAGTCTCAGCTGGTAGACCAGACCCAAAATGCCCTCATCGCAGACTCTGGCCTTGAACAAATCGTTCTCCGTTATCGCATACTGGCCGCCAATCACGTACTTCTGCTCCTCTGCGCCATACAAAGTGCCCTTGATCGAAACGGCAAAACGCTTGGTCAAACGCTGGAACAACGATCCACGAACCTCCTTGAAATCCTCGCTGTGTGTCGGAAGAAATTATGCATCATTTGTCGAATTTACTTTAGAATAAAACTTACTATTTTAGGCACCATTCAGTGCTGCCGTTGTCGTAGCCCATGGTTAACGCTTGCTTTGCTATTTTCTTTCCCTCTTTATCGTACTCCATGCGGTAGGCTAATAGGACCTCCTCTATGGGTTGAAACATCACATAACCCAGTATTTTTGGAATGTTGAAAATAGGTGCAATCACTTCGAACGTTACAGGAGGATTCTCATAGCCAACATGCAGCTCCATTGAGGTATTCTTACTGAAGTTAAGAAGAGAACAGGAATGTAGATGAATTATTTTAATGCATTTAAATTAAAGTTCTATATAGTATATATAGAGTAAATGGCAAAAACAAATCCCTAAAGATATTTTTAATAAACTGGTTTAAAAACCAGTTTGATTACTTTGGGGTATTATTTTATAAACCGAATTAAAAAAAATTTGGTGTTGCTTTCCCTCTGTTGGGTTGGACAGGGCAGATCAGTCGGACGGGGCAGATCAGTCGGACGGGCCCGACTGTAGAATACCCTGTGCCTTTTATTTTATATACAATTTTATAAAACTGTCACACTAAGCGTATCAGCAGTACTTCTTCTTCTTCCATTTTACGTGCGCCAGCTGCGCTGCGCTGCTGCTGCTGCTGCGCTGCTGGGCAACGCTGCCAATTGCGTAGCTTATATCTAGTTTGTTTATTAACCGATTTAAATGCGCTTTTCAGAATAGGTAATTATAATAGAAGAGAGTATACATACCAAATAACAACATTCTATGTTTAATATTACGCTTGTTTTTGAACTTTTAAGTTCAACTATTGTGAAGCTTATATATCCTGTGTTTCTTAACCGATTTCAATGCGTGTTTCAGGATAGTTAAATATAATATAAGAGAACTTATGTTCCGAATAACAATATTCTATGTTCAATACTACGCTTGTTATTCAACTTTGTATGTTAAAAAACACGAGGTTGTGTGAGTTTTATTGATTTTTGGGCGTAAAGGGGGCGTGGCATCAACGATTTGAAATAAACTTGATCTGCGTAAGATAACTACTTATCTATTGCAACCAAACGGCATTTCTAGCTTTTGTAGTTGCTGAGATCGACGCGTTCATCCAAACAGACAGACAGACAGACAGGGCTAAATCGACTCAGCTCGTCTCCCTGATCAAGAATATATATAGTTTGTGGGGTCTGCCACGCCTCCTTCTGCCTGTTACATACATTCGCACAAAGTTATTAACCCTGTTTTTCCCATTTTTCACATGGGCACAGGGTATAATAATAAAAGTAAAAAACTATAAGCGAGTAAAGAGCTTTGTCTTAAGAAGGTAACTTCTAGAGAGCTGTAAATAAACCCAAAAATAGTTGAAATAAACCCAGCTGTGTTCGGTTGAAGTTTTGGTTCAAAATTAAATTAATTGTAAGATTCCATTTCCTAAACGGTTATTAGAAGTAAGTTGCACTTACCTCTCGGTATCGTATCCGCATTTCAGCAGGTTGTACATCGTTCCTCCACATGCGTCGCATCGCATTCCAAGGGAGCACAGATAGCCCTTCGAATGCCAGCCTTGGTAGGCATTGAATATGCCAAAATTCTCACCAACACCCACACTGCCAGCGATGTCTGCAAACTTGGGTTTTCCCTGGCCATAGGTGTGGAAATAAATGTTTTTCTTGGTGCCGGTGGAGGTCTCCAGACGCCAGGCTCCGATATTATAGCCACGCAATAGACAATGCTTGGCAGAGCCGCCGATCTGAAAGTAATTCAGGGGTTGACCCTCCTCGGGAAGGGGGGCAATAATCTCCTCACTTGGCGGTTCTTTGTCTTGACCTTGACTACCCGAACTCTCTTGATCTTCCTCGTTCTTTCCCTTTCGCCTTCTGGAACCATGTGCTTTTTCGTTTGTATTTTGATTTTGATCTTGATTTTCAGAGTCTTTAGATTTTCCAGATTTCCTGTTTTGTGCTCTTTTACAAAGGGGCATGATAAAAACGTGGAATTTAAAAAGAAAACAAAAGAAATGCAAAATATTAAAAATTTACGCTAATCTTTTTGTGTCACTTCAAATTTTGTGCTGTTAAAAATTGAAATAGAATTTAAAGACTATTGAATGGATGACGCAAAGCTGTCTTGTTACTATTTAGTTTTGTTTTTCCCCCATTTCATTTTATTTTTATTCCCAGCAATATTTATTTTTTAATTAACACTTTTATATTGTTTTTGTAACTTCTTTGTCGATATTAAATAAATAATTGAACGATAATTTAAGGAACATTGAGTTTATATTTGTTGCAGCGTAATACATAAATCGAACTTGAAACAATGTGATACAATTTTTGATGGCGATAAAGACAACTGTTCAGCTAACACTGCAAGGACAGTCCGATGCCGAACTTGTGATTCCCATCGGATAAATTCTTGCCCTCGATAACAGTCGAGACGGACATGGTAATGCCATCGCGCATCTTCTGCTGATAGCCAAGTCCAATTTCCACTTTATTGTTAATTTTGGCACGGATCAGAGAATCGCCATCCAGATGGTATCGCATGCCTATGCCAAAGTTTATGTCACCACCTGCCTGCTCCTCGCCCCCTTCACCGCCTTCGCCACCCCGTTGAGCGGTTTGCTTGCCGATCTCAAAAGCGGCATCGATCTTATCGTTGGCTTTGTGGAACAGCGAGGCCAGCCAGGCATCTGCATTAGCTCTGAGAAAGAAGGAAAGAAGTTGAATTTTTTTAATAATATTTCTCAAGGAAATCCCTTACAATTCGCCATGCAGCGTTGTGGATTCATTTGTCCAACCAAGCGCCACTTTCCAGCCAGTTTTCTCGTTGTTGATGTCGTGCTCTAGGGCGCAGCCGGCCAGAAACTCCTTGTGGCCCATCACCAGAGAGCAGCCCACTTTGGGATCCCCCTTGGTTACGCCCACTTTGGCAAACAAGTTAAACTTGTCCTGCACATAATCTAACCAAAGTGCCGAGCTCTTATCGCTGTAGGGGAGGCACGATTATAGCTCTATGATAATCGTTTAAAAATTATTTTTCACTTTACCCGGACGATGGATGAATACTTGCTTCCAAGGCCAAAAGTAAACCCTCGGCTAGTTTATCCTGCTGCCGTATCTCGCCGTAGAGCAGATTGTCCGTGTTCCAGCGTTCGGTTAGGGTAATGCCATAGTCGTCCACTTTGTATTTGCTCTGGAGGGATCCCTGCACTTTGCTGGCATCCTGACTGGCGAATCCGGTTGTGAAGAACTCAATTCCCGAATTCGTCATTGTCTTGCAGTCCAGCTGCCATATTCCCGGATGGTAGCCGACCTTGAATAGATCACGGGCCAATTTGCCCAAATCCGTGTATATCGGTGGTCCCATGTTAGGCGAAAAAAAATAGTTTATAAAGTTCGAGCGGTTGATATGGATTCGGAATTTTATAAATTTAACAGTTGTGTTGTATCACCGAAATTTTTTCAATAAATGTGAATAGACTTGAGCTCTGTTCGTTACTCGTCGCATTTCTAAATGCTATTGAAATTCTATGCCATGCGTCCTTTGCTGACAGTTGGACGATTCCGAAAATTAGGAAATAATATTCAAGTAGATTTTCAATATTAAGAATAGAGATATAGCTTAAGTTTTGGAATTCTATTTATGCGCTTGTAGGCGCAAGTCTATCTATACGTTTCTTAGTAAGTATTATTATTTATAATTTTAGAAATTAATTTTTTAGAATTGCATATATTTATTTATTGTATTTTTCGATGTTTTCTAGATATATTTTAGTTATTTCTAACAGCGCTGAGTGCAAATGCCTATATTATGCATGGTCGAACTATTTTATCATTGATTATTTATTTATTTTAATTGTTTAGTATATTAACTTTATTTATTTTTATACGCTGCAAAAGTAAGCAAACACTAGTTATTTTTAATAGGTAATTTAATGTATTTCCACTGTTTGCCAACAATTAATTATGTATGTGTTTATGTACTAGATAAAACTACATCCGTCCCGTGTCCGCCGTTGCCCCTCCCGGACAGGGGGCCGAGATGCTTGCTGACAAATTGCTAACATGAAGATTCTTCTGCGTTTTGTGTTTGTTTTTATTTTCAGTTGTATTTTATTGGTTGTTACACTTTCAGCTTGATTTGTAAGTTGTTCAGTTGTTCTGCTCTTGAAGCTGGCGTTATGCATTGGTTTGCTGGCAGCGCATTCAGCTCGAAATCTTCAACTACCCATTTAGGCCTCCAGCTCGAGGCCAACGCCAACCTTGTGGCCGCCGGCATTGAAGTTCTTGCCATCGACCAGCGTGGACAGCGTCAAGGTGATGCCGTCGCGCAGCTTCTGTTGGTAGCCCAGGCCCACCTGGCTGGCGTTGTTCACCTTGGCGCGCACGCTGGCGTCGTCATCCAGCTGATATTTGGCGCCGATGGCGAACTTGGTGTTGCTGGTGCCGCTGGCCCACGACAGCTGGACGCCCACGTCCAGTTTGTCCGATGTCCGTTGGAAGATGGAACCGCTGAACTCCTGGCCGTCGTTCCTAAAATAAGTGCAATTAGTATGCAAATTGGCAAAATGGCATATTTTGGATTTATAGATCAAGTAAATTTCATTTGCAGCCCATTTCCACGGATGATCTGGCATACGGATATTAATATAACTAAATGCATAATATATGTTCGATTAATCGACAACTCTTGAAACGAATTATTGGCAACTCTTGTATCGATTTATTGTCGCAACTCTAGTATCGATTTATTGGCAACTCTAGTATCGATTTATTGTCGCAACTCTAGCATCGATTTATTGGCAACTCTTGTATCGATTTGTTGTCGCAACTCTAGCATCGATTTATTGGCAACTTTAGCATCGATTTATTGGCAACTCTGGCATGACAAAATTGTCAGTAAGTGAAATTTCACAGGAGCTTATTTTCATTCTATATCATATTCGAAAAGAATACGCATGTAATTGTTAAAATCAAATCTTATATAATTATAGATCGCATTTAATACTTATTTCTTTTTAGCCTAAAAATAAAATGGAAACAAATCACGGAATTATAAAGAAAAAGTCGATAAACAAGACTGAAGGCATGGCTATAGGCAATGACCAGGCTATAGGCGAAGAAAAGGGTAAAGGAAAAGGCAAAGCTAAGGAAGAAAAAACTGAAGGAAAAGAACTGGCTGAAGGAAAAGTTGAAGGCAATGACAAGGCTAAAGGCAAAGAAAAGGGTAAAGGAAAAGGCAAAGCTAAGGAAGAAGAAGCTAAAGGCAAGACTAGAGACGAAGACAAAACTAAAGGCGAACAAAATGCTAAAGGCAAAGAAAAACCTAAGGGAAACGGCAAAGCTAAAGTTGAAGAAGCTGAAGGCAAGTCTAATAGCAAAGAAAAGGCTGAGGGCAAAGACAATGCTGAAGGCAAAGAAATGGCTGAAGGAAAAGGCAATGCTAAAGACGAAGAAAAGGATAAAGGCAAAGGAAAGGCTGAAGGAAAAGGCAAAGCTAAAGAAGCAAAAGCCGAAAGCAAGGCCAAAGACGAAGGTAATGCTAAAGGCAAAGACAATGCTACAGGCAAAGAAAAACCTAAGGAAAGAGGCAAAGCTAAAGACGAAGGTAAAGGCAAAAATAAGCCTAAACGCAAAGACAAGGTTGAAGACAAAAACAAGGCGGAAGATAATGACAAGGGTGAAGTCGAAGACAAGGCTGAAGACGAAGACATGGAAGAAGAAGACATGTTTAATCTCATAGAAAAGCTTGAAAGAATGGGCAAACGCAAAGACTATGCTGAAGTCGAAGACAAGGCTGAAGGCGATGACATGGCTGAAGACCAAGACAAGGCTGGAAACAAAGACAAGGTTGAAGACCAAGAGAAGACTGAAGACAAAGAAAAGGCTAATGACCAAGACAAGGCTGAACGCAAAGACAAGGCTGAAGGAAATGATATGGCTATAGCCCAAGACCAGGCTCAAGAAAAAGACACGGCTGAAGTCGAAGACATGGCAGAAAAAGACATGTATAATCTCATAGAACAGCTTAAAAGAATATGCAAGACTAAAGGCAAAGGCAAAGGCAAAGGCAAAGGCGAAGGCGAAGGTGAAGGCGAAGGCGAAGGCGAAGGCGAAGGCGAAAGCGAAAGCGAAGGCGAAGGCGAGGCTAAGACTAGAGCAAAGTTCTTAATAGAGAACGCTCAGATTAATGGGCTTTCTCTCAGCGAATTAGGAACTAATTTAGAAAGAACATCGGTTAACAACCAGTCTGGAATTGTAATTCAAAATACTTCCCTAATTAACGTGCCGGAACACGCTGCACTCCATTATAAATTTTGGTTGTTGTCAATTATAGAGCATAATACTCCAATTGGAGATCGTACATAAAATGATAAGGAGAATGAGGATGAGGATGGCAATAAATGAGTTCTGGATGCATTTAAGGTGCAAGCAATATTCCCAAAAACATTAACGAGATTTGACATCTTTTGTCAACTACAAATATAATAAAAAATATAAGGTATATTAAACCGAACATCCTAATAAGATTTATTTTCTTTAACATTGGTCTCCATGCATTAGTAATTTCTCGAATTCGCTACCAATCATACAACCTCCGGGGTCAATTAATGTGAAACTCTCGCTGCCAAATTCTGTTTGGTCCAACTTTCGCTGGCCTAACTCTCGTCCGCAGGTCGAACTCTCGTTGGCCGAACTCTCAATAATCCAATTCTCGCTGACCCAACTCTCGGTGGTCCAACTCTTGTAGGCCGAACTCTCGCTGCCTAACTCTTGCTATTATATTAAAATATTGAAATATATTTATATTTTTCGTACAATGTTTACTTCCATTTTAGAGATGACAAAAAGAGTTTGGGTTTTTACCGTTTAATCGTTAAAAATACTTAATACTGGTGTGAAATTTGCACTATGCGAGATGAAATAAGCAATTGTGAGTTGTTTTTGTGGTATGTATACATTTTAAATGTTTAGTCGACATTCACAAAACGTTTAAAAGGTTGGCACAAATGTGGAAACAGGCTTTTAATGATCTTTGCAACTTACACGGCTGTGTGGAGGACAAAGTCCTTGGTGGAGTAGCCCAGGGCAAAGTTGTTGGTTGTCATCTTGGACTGTTGTGTGTCGAAGGCGGTCTGGTAACCAGCCAACCAGCCTTGGTAGCCCAGCACAGCGGAGGCATTGATCAAGGGACCCTTCAGATCGATATTCACATCCGAATCGGCCTTGACATTCTCATGTCCATAGGCGACCTTGAACTTGCCGCTCTTGTTGCCAGACTGTGGCGCAAAGTTGCCCTCCAGCGACAGCTTCAGACCCTCCAGCATCTGATCCTGCACAGCAACCTCGGTGAAGAGCGTGTTGTCTGTGTTCCATTTCTCCGTTAGCGTTAGGCCGTAATCCTTGACCTTGTACTTGGTCTCCAAGGAACCAAACACCTTGCCCGACTCCAGATTCGAGTGTCCGGCTGTGTTGAACTCAATGCCCGATGAGGTCTTGGTCTTCAGGTCCAACTTCCACAGGCCAAAGTTGTAGCCTTTGCTGAAGATGTCCCGAGCCTGTTTGCCCAAATCGCTATATGATGGAGGTGCCATCTGTTCGTATTGAGATCGAATAAGTTAATAAACAATTGAACACAAATCGACAGATATAATAAACAAACAATTTCATTTAGTCTGCACACTATTTCGCGATTACAAGTTCCTAGTATCTTAACTTATCTGACGGCCATTTCATGAGGGCAACGTCGTTAGAGTAATACTACTCTGGTAATACCTATCTATATCGAGTTCAACATATATTGCTGTAGTTTCTGTAGTTTTAAATGTGAAACACATAAAATGCAGCAGGCGCACTTTACATGTATTTTTAGATAAACAAAAAAGTGAAAGAACTCTGCAAATATCTTGGCTAAATGTCAATTTCCTCGGCAACTCAATTGCAATTGCTTTTCAAGGTGGCCCCAGTGCCTAGCGTTGTGGCGAATAGTTCCGATTCGTATATTCATTGATTCTTAGCATCTGGCTTATAAATTCCCTGATTCGTAGATTTTTAATATCAAATATACAGATACAGCTTAAGTTTAAGAATTCTCTTTATGCGCTTGTAGGCGCAAGTCTATTGGAAAATATATGTTTCTTAGTAAATTTAATTATCTATAAGTTTAGGAATTAAATTTTTAGAATTGTATTTATTTATTTATTGTATTTTTCGATGTTTTCTAGATATATTTTAGTTATTTCTAACAGCGCTGAGTGCAAATGCATGGTTGAAATATTTTATTAATGATTATTTATTTTAATTGTTTAGTATATTAACTTTATTTATTTTTATACGCTGCAAAAGTAAGCAAACACTAGTTATTTTTAATAGGTAATTTAATGTATTTCCACTGTTTGCCAACAATTAATTATGTATGTGTTTATGTACTAGATAAAACTACATCCGTCCCGTGTCCGCCGTTGCCCCTCCCGGACAGGGGGCCGAGATGCTTGCTGACAAATTGCTAACATGAAGATTCTTCTGCGTTTTGTGTTTGTTTTTATTTTCAGTTGTATTTTATTGGTTGTTACACTTTCAGCTTGATTTGTAAGTTGTTCAGTTGTTCTGCTCTTGAAGCTGGCATTATGCATTGGTTTGCTGGCAGCGCATTCAGCTCGAAATCCTCAACTACCCATTTAGGCCTCCAGCTCGAGGCCAACGCCAACCTTGTGGCCGCCGGCATTGAAGTTCTTGCCATCGACCAGCGTGGACAGCGTCAAGGTGATGCCGTCGCGCAGCTTCTGTTGGTAGCCCAGGCCCACCTGGCTGGCGTTGTTCACCTTGGCGCGCACGCTGGCGTCGTCATCCAGCTGATATTTGGCGCCGATGGCGAACTTGGTGTTGCTGGTGCCGCTGGCCCACGACAGCTGGACGCCCACGTCCAGTTTATCCGATGTCCGTTGGAAGATGGAACCGCTGAACTCCTGGCCGTCGTTCCTAAAATAAAGGCAATTAGTATGCAAATTGGCAAATTGGCATATTTTGGATTTATAGATCTAGTAAATTTCATTTGCAGACCATTTCCACGGATGATCTGGCATACGGATATTAATATAACTAAATGCATAATATATGTTCGATTAATCGACAACTCTTGAAACGAATTATTGGCAACTCTTGTATCGATTTGTTGTCGCAACTCTAGTATCGATTTATTGGCAACTCTAGTATCGATTTATTGTCGCAACTCTAGCATCGATTTATTGGCAACTCTTGTATCGATTTGTTGTCGCAACTCTAGCATCGATTTATTGGCAACTTTAGCATCGATTTATTGGCAACTCTGGCATGAAAAAATTGTCAGTAAGTGAAATTTCACAGGAGCTTATTTTCATTCTATATCATATTCGAAAAGAATACGCATGTAATTGTTAAAATCAAATCTTATATAATTATAGATCGCATTTAATACTTATTTCTTTTTAGCCTAAAAATAAAATGGAAACAAATCACGGAATTATAAAGAAAAAGTCGATAAACAAGACTGAAGGCATGGCTATAGGCAATGACCAGGCTATAGGCGAAGAAAAGGGTAAAGGAAAAGGCAAAGCTAAGGAAGAAAAAACTGAAGGAAAAGAACTGGCTGAAGGAAAAGTTGAAGGCAATGACAAGGCTAAAGGCAAAGAAAAGGGTAAAGGAAAAGGCAAAGCTAAGGAAGAAGAAGCTAAAGGCAAGACTAGAGACGAAGACAAAACTAAAGGCGAACAAAATGCTAAAGGCAAAGAAAAACCTAAGGGAAACGGCAAAGCTAAAGTTGAAGAAGCTGAAGGCAAGTCTAATAGCAAAGAAAAGGCTGAGGGCAAAGACAATGCTGAAGGCAAAGAAATGGCTGAAGGAAAAGGCAATGCTAAAGACGAAGAAAAGGATAAAGGAAAAGGAAAGGCTGAAGGAAAAGGCAAAGCTAAAGAAGCAAAAGCCGAAAGCAAGGCCAAAGACGAAGGTAATGCTAAAGGCAAAGACAATGCTACAGGCAAAGAAAAACCTAAGGAAAGAGGCAAAGCTAAAGACGAAGGTAAAGGCAAAAATAAGCCTAAACGCAAAGACAAGGTTGAAGACAAAAACAAGGCGGAAGATAATGACAAGGGTGAAGTCGAAGACAAGGCTGAAGACGAAGACATGGAAGAAGAAGACATGTTTAATCTCATAGAAAAGCTTGAAAGAATGGGCAAACGCAAAGACTATGCTGAAGTCGAAGACAAGGCTGAAGGCGATGACATGGCTGAAGACCAAGACAAGGCTGGAAACAAAGACAAGGTTGAAGACCAAGAGAAGACTGAAGACAAAGAAAAGGCTAATGACCAAGACAAGGCTGAACGCAAAGACAAGGCTGAAGGAAATGATATGGCTATAGCCCAAGACCAGGCTCAAGAAAAAGACAAGGCTGAAGTCGAAGACAAGGCTGAAGACGAAGACATGGCTGAAGAAGACATGTTTAATCTCATAGAACAGCTTAAAAGAATATGCAAGACTAAAGGCAAAGGCAAAGGCAAAGGCAAAGGCAAAGGCGAAGGCGAAGGCGAAGGTGAAGGCGAAGGCGAAGGCGAAAGCGAAAGCGAAGGCGAAGGCGAGGCTAAGACTAGAGCAAAGTTCTTAATAGAGAACGCTCAGATTAATGGGCTTTCTCTCAGCGAATTAGGAACTAATTTAGAAAGAACATCGGTTAACAACCAGTCTGGAATTGTAATTCAAAATACTTCCCTAATTAACGTGCCGGAACACGCTGCACTCCATTATAAATTTTGGTTGTTGTCAATTATAGAGCATAATACTCCAATTGGAGATCGTACATAAAATGATAAGGAGAATGAGGATGAGGATGGCAATAAATGAGTTCTGGATGCATTTAAGGTGCAAGCAATATTCCCAAAAACATTAACGAGATTTGACATCTTTTGTCAACTACAAATATAATAAAAAATATAAGGTATATTAAACCGAACATCCTAATAAGATTTATTTTCTTTAACATTGGTCTCCATGCATTAGTAATTTCTCGAATTCGCTACCAATCATACAACCTCCGGGGTCAATTAATGTGAAACTCTCGCTGCCAAATTCTGTTTGGTCCAACTTTCGCTGGCCTAACTCTCGTCCGCAGGTCGAACTCTCGTTGGCCGAACTCTCAATAATCCAATTCTCGCTGACCCAACTCTCGGTGGTCCAACTCTTGTAGGCCGAACTCTCGCTGCCTAACTCTTGCTATTATATTAAAATATTGAAATATATTTATATTTTTCGTACAATGTTTACTTCCATTTTAGAGATGACAAAAAGAGTTTGGGTTTTTACCGTTTAATCGTTAAAAATACTTAATACTGGTGTGAAATTTGCACTATGCGAGATGAAATAAGCAATTGTGAGTTGTTTTTGTGGTATGTATACATTTTAAATGTTTAGTCGACATTCACAAAACGTTTAAAAGGTTGGCACAAATGTGGAAACAGGCTTTTAATGATCTTTGCAACTTACACGGCTGTGTGGAGGACAAAGTCCTTGGTGGAGTAGCCCAGGGCAAAGTTGTTGGTTGTCATCTTGGACTGTTGTGTGTCGAAGGCGGTCTGGTAACCAGCCAACCAGCCTTGGTAGCCCAGCACAGCGGAGGCATTGATCAAGGGACCCTTCAGATCGATATTCACATCCGAATCGGCCTTGACATTCTCATGTCCATAGGCGACCTTGAACTTGCCGCTCTTGTTGCCAGACTGTGGCGCAAAGTTGCCCTCCAGCGACAGCTTCAGACCCTCCAGCATCTGATCCTGCACAGCAACCTCGGTGAAGAGCGTGTTGTCTGTGTTCCATTTCTCCGTTAGCGTTAGGCCGTAATCCTTGACCTTGTACTTGGTCTCCAAGGAACCAAACACCTTGCCCGACTCCAGATTCGAGTGTCCGGCTGTGTTGAACTCAATGCCCGATGAGGTCTTGGTCTTCAGGTCCAACTTCCACAGGCCAAAGTTGTAGCCTTTGCTGAAGATGTCCCGAGCCTGTTTGCCCAAATCGCTATATGATGGAGGTGCCATCTGTTCGTATTGAGATCGAATAAGTTAATAAACAATTGAACACAAATCGACAGATATAATAAATAAACAATTTCATTTAGTCTGCACACTATTTCGCGATTACAAGTTCCTAGTATCTTATCTTATCTGACGGACATTTCATGAGGGCAACGTCGTTAGAGTAATACTACTCTGGTAATACCTATCTATATCGAGTTCAAGATATATTGCTGTAGTTTCTGTAGTTTTAAATGTGAAACACATAAAATGCAGCAGGCGCACTTTACATGTATTTTTAGATAAACAAGAAAGTGAAAGAACTCTGCAAATATCTTGGCTAAATGTCAATTTCCTCGACAACTCAATTGCAATTGCTTTTCAAGGTGGCCCCAGTGCCTAGCGTTGTGGCGAATAGTTCCGATTCATATATTCATTGATTCTTAGAATCTGGCTTTTCAATTCCCTGATTTTATTTTTTTTTATTTTTATAATTACGTTATTACAAAACTAAATAAATTTATTCAATTTTATTTTATTTCATTCGCTCATCATTTGAACTAGCTGTTCAATTGAACTACAAAGCGCAACTCTACAGTGCAGTCGTCTAAGCAAAGTGTGCCCACATTTGGCAAACAAACTGCACTAATTTTGGCTCTATAGCTATACAACCATACACATACAGATATATAAGATACTTGCGTCTGTGTGAGTTTGTATCTGTTTATGGGGGTCAACGCACGTACGTTGAGACAGGGAGTAGATACAGAGAGAGAGAGAGAGAGAGTAGTATAAATGTATCTAAGATCGTGCAATTGTGACGCACAGTGTGTCGCAACCTATGGAAAAGTTTCAAGTATTTATTGTTATGGAGCTATCTCCTACCTCTTGGCTTCTCAGCTTCTCCTTGAGCATATTATACGTCCAATAGGCCGTTTTGCGATTTGCCATTTTATTGTAAATTCAAAAATATTCTTACGTTTCGTTCGATATTAATTTGTATAAGTGAACAATCAGCTTGGCCTACTGTGCGGCAGAATAATACTATTTCTACCATTCTCTCTACGTTGTTGTTGTTAATTACTAACAGCTAAGCGTTCATTGACCATTAAACACACACACACACACACACACACACAGGCACGTGTATGTATGTATTTTATAACTGCACTTTCATCGCTTGCTGTAGTTTTGTTCCACTGCTTGACGTCACACAGTCGCGTCTAGAATAATCGGACACGTGTTAGGCATCGCAATTATGAAAGCCAAATGAGAGGCGAAAACTTTATTAGGGGGCCCGATTGGACGGCAGCCAAGGAAACAACAAACGACAAAAGAAAATAACTAGACGCTGTGTGACTTTTTGCGCATTCCCGACTAAAAGCAGACCAAGAACTATGAAAATACTGGCCAGGAAAGAAATACATTTGTTCCCACATCTCTGTCTCAGGTGATGTAACAGAGGCAGAAAACAGGGTAACTTTTTTTTTATCACACTGACCTTGACACAGTGGTTGAAACACGCATAACTATATAAATATGGCAGTGTTGCCAGAAATAAACAGATTTATATTACAAAATACAAAAATTAACTTTAAACTTTACGTACTCTAATTTAAATGTTAATAGAGTTACATAAAATATACCAAAAAATAAATAATAAAGTAGAATTCTGAAAACTAGCTAAATGAGCAACGCTGTTGGGGGTGCGTGCCATGCGTGCGTTTTCAGCTCGTTACGCAACACTATCCAGCAAAAAAAAAAAGAAAAAGAAAAAAAATACTAACAAACAAATTATAAGTAAAACTAAGGCAAAAAGGTGTCACAACTTATCGATTTATTTCATGACGTCATCCCCCACCCCCACCCCAGCGTAAAAATTAAAAGCAATCGCCTCACATGACCGAAAAAGCAAACAAAACAATAATAAAAACTTTTAACAGGGCGAAATTGATAAGAAAAAATAAAACAAAAAAGCAGACAGATGCAGATACAGATACATAACGTATAACCAGATTTAATCAAAACAAATTACAGCCACTCGAAGGCAGGCGCAATGTTACGTAACAGCAAAAATTTCTTTTTTTTTGCCGGCAGCTGGCGAATAACTGTAAGAACGCTGTTTGTATCTGTGTCTGGCTGTGTGCATGTGTGTGTGTATCTATAACTGCCGGCTGCCTGATTTGTCAATGGTCAGCAAGGCTTATCAATTAATAGACAACTTAAACATCTCTCACAATCGAATTAACACGCTGACAAACCCTTTGCGCGTGTTCTATATCCATATATACGTGTATGTATGTATGTATGTACTTGCGATTTTGCATTTCGAGGTTATGAAATCACCTGGCAGCGAAAAGCAATTTACACGCCTAAAATTCATTGTTTTGCTAACCGAATTGATTGATTGATTTGTTGCAGACTGGATTCTACTTACTTTTGATGGGTTTTAGTTAAGATTGAAAGATTGAACAAGACGACGACCACACGACGAACACCACAAAATGATTGCGATTGATGCGAGTGTGGCCAACGCCGAACAGGAGCGAAATTCTGCAAGAAAAATACTGAAAAATACAACTGAGTAGCAACAGCTTACTAGTTCCAAGCAGAAAATCGTTAATTCAAATTTGTTTAAACAACTGTTGGCATAAATATGTACACAACTAATATGCAATTTAAAAGAAATACTAAATTGTGTTGCGAAGCACAATAATCTTAATAGCAGCATACTTTTAGTTACGATTCAAATAATATTAAATTGCACTGCGCAGCAAAAAAGAAGTAGGAACAGCATACTAGTTGCAGCGGCAATTTAAAAGGCATCGATAATTTTGCTGAGCGCCAAAGCGAATTCGTTTAATAACGCATAACAGTTTTAATTACTGTGCCATTAATGAATATATTAACTATCATCAATTTTTTAGTTATTTTTTGCACAGCCTGTAACTACAAAGCATAACATATTCAATTGCCCAAGGGAAGTAGCAACAGCGTACTAATTGCAGCTGCATTTAAAAAGGTATCGATACCTTTGATGAACGCCAAGGCGAATTGGTTTAAAAAAATTTAACGGTTAAATGACTCTTTAATTAATAAATATATTAACCAGTCAGCAAAGTAATCAAATATTCAATTATTTTGTGCATATCCAATAGAGTTTTCAATGCACCGCCTGCAGCAGCGCACTTTGCTTTGCTATGTTTATTTCGCTATTTTTAGATGCTGCACAAATTCCTGCGATCTAAGTGCACGCAATCGATAATTGATGCAATTGATCATGTTAAGAGCACGCCTGGAAAACGACGCAGTCTACGGTCGTTGCCTGGCCACCTCGGAGGCCGTGGAACGCGGTCAGATGGTGGTGGAGGAGCTGCCCTTTGCCCATGGCCCCAAGCGGGACAGCGGCATCGTCTGCCTGGGATGCTACCGATATCTGCAGTTCGGAGAGGACGGGGAATCCGAGGATCGCTGCGAGCTCTGCGATTGGCCGCTGTGCGGCAACTGCGCGGCCGCAGAGCAGACGGCTGAGGATCATCGAGGGGAGTGCGGGGTCTTTGCCTCCGCACGCGTCACGTTCGCCGGCAACGTGAGCGAGGATGACGTCTGTCCGCAGTTGGATTGCATAACACCATTGAGGTTAGTTCGGGGGTACGCACAAGTGGGGGAGGGGGTCTGTCCGGCATCACAATCGCTCAAATTCTGCCTGACAGCCAAAATTGAACGTGTGCCAACAAAAAAACAGTAAGGAAGGAGCAGATCAGCTGGGCGCAAGGCTACAGTCGGACGTAACCGACAGCAGCAGACCCTGTAGTTTTGTGTTTCAATAGTAGACACTCAGTCGAGCAAATTGTATACAGCTTATCTTCGCTGTTCCTAATCCGATCGTAATGCAATCGTAATGCAACATCGATGGAGAAAATTATCAGTCTGTTGCATCAATTTTTTGACTGCTGTTACTTTTATAGTTTCAGAGATCTTTAAGGTTGCTGGGGTTTCTAGCATAAGAAGCGAGACCTTAATTGCCAATCTAAAATAAATTTGATCTGCTTGCAGCATAGGAGAACCTACATTCCAAAAATGTTGAGTCTAACTCCTATAGTTGCTGAGATCTAGATGATTATACGATAGGATAGACAGATATCGACTATATCGCCTTGTCCACGATTCCTTCTGGATGCTACACACCATTTATTTATTTATTTCCACTAACTTAATAGACCCACTTGTACTTTTTGAAAGCACGGGATCTGAAAAGAGTACCACAGTACCTGCTCCCATTTCAACCTTACCGAAAAATGTACAAAAAATATGTAGAGATGATGCAGCTCGGCAGACTGTCATAAACATGCCCAGCCTCAGTCGGCGCGATGAGAGCAACGGCGACGCTGCAGGTGAATCGCACGGAGGTTGCCAGCAGCCCCGTCTACGGGCGCTATCTGACGGCGCGGGAGGCGGTGCAGCGGGGGGAGCTGCTGGTCCAGGAGCTGCCCCTCGCCATCGGCCCCAAGTGCAATGGACCCGTGCTTTGCCTCGCCTGCTTCCAGCCGAACATCCCGGATCGTTGCGCCCACTGCGGCTGGCCCTTGTGCTCCGCCTGCAATGAGGATGCACTGCATCCGCATGGCAACAGCGAGTGCCGCCTCCTCCAGGCAGCCAAGGCGCGGTTCTACGAGCCGCCCACGGGCAGCCCTCACTGCCCACAGCTGGACTGCATCATGCCGTTGAGGTGACCATAAGAATACAGGGTGCGCCATCTGTTGTGTCGGCAGGTAAACATTGAACACCTTTTAAAAACCGGTTTTCAAAAATGAGATTTTATATTTCGATGTAGTATGATTTGTGTACGCTTAATCTAAAGACAATATCAAATATCAATTAAAATTCGACCCTATTTCGAAAATTATAATACGTTTTCGTGAATGTACAATTTTTTGAAAATAATAATTAAAATATTCAATAACTTTGTCAATTCTGAACCGATTGACTTAAATGCACAAGTTTTGGAATCGTGTATTCAACAGCTTTATAATCATTAAACTTTTTACAATAAAATATGGCGCTTTTGTTTCAAAATTATCGCAACACTGCTAAACTAAAATATATTGTACTGTACACAATAATGACAGCTGCTTGTTTGATATTGGCTTAAAAATTTGTCTAAACAAATTGTATTAGATCGAATTCATTAAAAATAGCTCGTTTTTGAAAACCGTTTGTTTATTTTTTACGATATTCAATGTTTACATACCAACATTAAATATGGCACATCTACATATAACTAATCCATAAAGAATTGGGATGAAAAGCTTAGCATGAAGTGCTCTTACTCGCGGAAAAACCTATAAATAGAGGCATACGGTCCAAATAACATGAAACCCCAAAGATTTTCAGAATTTAACATTGAACGTGTCTAACGGAAAACAGTCTGGCGGATATGGGAAAATTTGTAGAGAAATTAAAAACAAAACAAAAACTATTGGAGAAGAATAAATAATTCTCCATCAAATGTTATTGATGAAAGAATTATAGTAGAGGTTACAATACAGTTTTCAGTTACGCATCTGTTGATAATACTAAATGCTCTATACCCAATCACGGTAATAATATTATTTACCATTCTGCTCTAGGGTGCTGCTTGCCAAGGAAGCGCATCCAGAGCGCTGGCTCAACGAGGTGGCGCCCATGGAGCATCACGAGCAGGCGAGGCGTGAGAACTCGGATGTCTGGCATGCGGATCGTGTGAATATAGCCCAGTATTTGCGAGGTCCCTGCAAGCTGGCGGACCGTTTCAGCGAGGAGCTGATCATGCAGGTGGTCGGAGTGCTGGAGGTGAACGCCTTCGAGGCACGCACCACCCAAGGATATCCCCTACGCTGTCTGTATCCCTACACGGGCATCCTGGCACACAATTGTGTGCCCAATACGTCCAGAAGCATACACCCCAGCGAGGGATACAAGTAAGATTATTATATTTTAACTCAATATCCGTTATTAATTTCAGCTTGCTAAACCCTGCATTCGTTGAAAATGGTTAAAATGGGCTATAATTACTTTGTGTGTCATCGAGAGTTGAACCATCTAAAGTTGGGCCATTGAAAGTTGGGTCAGCGAGAGTTCGTTCAGTATGAGTTGGGCCAGCGGGAACTGGGCCAGCGAGAGTTCGGTCAACGACAGTTCGGCCAGCGAAAATCCGTCCAACGAGAGTTTTGCCTACGAGAGATGGACCAGCGAGAGTTAGGCCAACGAGAGCTTAGCCGGAGAGAGTTCGGTCAGTGAGAGTTCGACGAACGACAGTTTGGTCATCGAGAGTTGGGCTAGCGAGAGTTTGGATAGAGAGAGTTAGGCTAGTGAGAAAAATATTAATTTTTAAACTTAAAAAAAAGAATAGCTTTTTAGAAATCGAAATCATCTAATATTAAATTTGTTTGTAATTTATTTATTTTAGAATTACGTATTATATTGAACTAAATTAATATATTTTTTATTTTCCAGAATTCAGCTGCGAGCCATGGTACCGTTGGAGGCGGGTCAGCAGCTGCAGCACAGCTACACCTACACCTTGGACGGCACGGAGCAGAGGCAGCGGCACCTGCGGGAGGGGAAGTACTTCGAGTGCAGCTGCGAGCGTTGTCTGGACGCCAGCGAGCTGCAGACGCATTTCTCCAGCTTGAAGTGCGGCCAGTGCACCGAGGGTTGGCTGCTGCCCAAGCAGCCCAGGGGTGGGTTTAATCCAGTTCCAAGCTATATCGGCTGTTGATCATATTGATTGTTTGACAGATGTGGAGAGCAGCTGGAACTGTCGGGGCTGTGATAACAGCAGCAGCAGCGCTGAGGTCAGGCAACTGGTGCTGGCGCTGCAGGCGGAGGTGAACGGCGTGCAGCGTCTGGAGATGGGGGCGAAGCGGCTGGAGGAGGCGGAGCGTCTGCTGCGCAAGTACAAGTCGCTGCTGCATCCGGCGCATTACATTGCCATCGGGCTGCGGCAGCTGCTCATCGAGATGTACGGGCGGGTGAAGGGGTACGAGATGGTGCAGCTGACGGATCAGCTGCTGCAGCGCAAGGTGCAGCTCTGCCGGGATGTGCTGCAAGTGCTGGATGTCTTCGAGCCGGGCCTGAGCCGGGCACGCGCCATGAATCTCTACGAGCTGCATGTGCCGCTGGTGCTGCTGGCCAAGAGCGGATTCATAGCCAGCACGCTGTGTGGTCAGGAGCTGCGTTCGCGGCTGGTGGAGGCCATCGAGCTGCTGAAGGAGTGCGTGGAGATACTGCAGCACGAGGACGAGAGCTCGCAGGAGGGCATACTCTGCGGGGTGGCGCGGAAGGCGCTGCAACAGCTGAAGGCCAGCGTGGAGGGATTGGGCAATGAGCTGTAGGGATGGGATTGGGATGAGGCAATGAACTGTAGGAATCAGGATTGGGATGAGCTGAAGGGATTGGGATTGGAATGAGGCAATGAGCTGTAGGGATTGGGGCTAGGATGAGGCAAAGAGCTGTAGAAATTGGAATTGAAGGGATTGGGCAATGAGCAACAGGAATTGGAATTGGGATGAGGCAATTAGCTGTAGGGATTGGGATTAAGATGGAGCAAAGAGCTGTAGGGATTGGGATCAGGCAACGAGCTGTAAGGAATGGGATTGGGACGAAGCAATTTAGCTGTAGCGATCAGGATTGTAGGAATTGGATAATGAGCTGTAGGGATTGGGACTGGGATAAGGTAATGAGCTGTAGGGATCAGGATTGAAGGGATTGGGATTAGGATGAGGCAAAGAGCTGTACGGATTGGGATTGAGATGAGGCAATGGAACTGTAGGGATTGGGATTGGGATGAGGCAATGAGCTGTAAGGATTGGAATTGAGGGGATTGGACAATGAGCTATAGGGGTTGGGATTGGGATGAGCTGTAGGGATTGGGGGTGGGATTGGACAATGAGCTTCAGCTGCAGCTCGGAGAGAAACAGCAAGTGCGCTCGGCAGTTTGTACTTATTCATACATATGTATATCGTTAGCTTTATTGAAAACTGTACATACTTAGTTGAGGATGCGCACAATCTGTATGTAGTATTGGCTGAGACCATGTCGGGAGCAAGAAGTGGAAACGATTTGCTTAGACCTTGCATTGAACTCAATGAGCTAAACGTTGTTTCGTACAATAATTGCATATTAAGGCGTTCTTTGTGACATTACGTTCGGTTTGAATCATGCTTAACCAAAGTCAAACAATTAAACTTGGAATTCAACTAATGCGCTATTGACAATTGCGGTAACTTATAAATAAATTATACAATTTTACACATGCTTTATACAGACGTGAATAAAAATAAACAAAGTAATATACATACAATAATTACAATAATAATAATAATAATAGAAATAATCATAAAAACAATGATTTACTTATGTTTAATACGAGCTATTGCTGCACATACGCTTTGCTTTCAATTATTTGGTATTTGAATTGCCTTCTCTTTTTATTTTACTCTTAAATGCTTGTGATTTTTGATTTGATTTGTTTCTAATATCAGAGCTACGTATGTGAATGAGAAAAGAAAAATATCAGGTTTTCTTTTGAGTATGTTCCTGCGGCTCGCCTCTTGCAATAATGATCAACTAAGGTGCTAATTGAATATTGGAATCGGCGCGTATAATACACAATACAAAATATAATATATATATATATCTATATATATATATATAAACAAAAGATGCGGGAGGTAGGGGACTACAGTTTAGCAGGGTGGAAGTTTCGTGAGATTTTGTGACTCTGCGGAAAGCCACACCAACGCACAAATCAATTATGTTGGACACATTCATGAATACATTGCTTGCAAAGATATTATATCTTTCTACACATCGTGGCTGAGCAGCGGAGTGTCGTGATAGCGCGAGGCGTGGTTTAGGCTGGCGCAGGGCAGCAGCCAGAGGCCCGGATGTCCGCGTCCAAAGACATCGGCCAGCAGCTGGTATTTGCGTCGATGGGGCCGGTAGGCGCCCTTCTGCTGCACCGCCTCCACCGCCGTCTCATCGTAGAGTATGGCATGCAGCTGATCCACCATAATGGCCGTTACAAACAGGCCAAACAGCGCGGACTCCAGCAGCAGTATCACCGAGTGTATCCTGGAAAGAAGGAGTGGCATCAATCTGATCTAATCTGCAATAAATTCTCATTTTCACTTACATGCGCACTTGGGATTCTATGACGTTCTGGCTGCATTCGGTGCACGGCGAGATCCAGGAGCCCAGAATCAGCGCCACGGAGTAGATGGAGAGTATGCCCACATAGACGAGAAACTGCAGAAAGTACTTTTGATTGCGCTCGCCCACACAATTGTTGATCCACGGACAGTGGTGATCCATGCGGCGTATGCAGCGCTTGCAGATCCTACAGTGATGGGCCCTAGGGGGCCTATGGGTCTCGCAGCGGGTGCAGACGGTCCATTCGCTGCCGTGTCCATTGTGCTTGGCGCTGTTGCTGTTGTTGGTCGTATGCAGATCCGAGAAGTCCAAACGGTTGGCCGGCAGCGGCACCAAGCCGGGATCCGAAAAGACCGCCTTCAGGTGCGACATGCCGAGCAGAAAGACAACCGTATTGAACAGCACCACGTGTATGGGCGCCCAGATGCTGCACAAACAGAAACCATAGCTTTAAAACTGAATCCAGGGTATCTGCAAGCCGGTCTTACCTCACTGGCATCGTGGTCAGTATGATCCAACGCATGACCACATAGTCCGCATAAAGCACAGCGCCGTAGGTCACAATCAGGCAGGCGATGCCGCACGGATCGCGTATGAAAACCATTTCAATATTTTCTATGCGTTTTATGTTGTTGATAATTAAATTACAAATCGAAACTGTTTCCACCTTAGACCCTTCCCCTTTCCATTTAGACCGATGCAATTGTTGCTACACTGCAGCTCCCCCGCGCCCAGCACTGCTGCTCACTGAATTATTTAGTTGTTAATGCACCATGCGCATAAAAAACGAGCTAAAATTTGGACTTTGTGTTTGAATGTTTTGTGCATTTATCATTTATTTGTTGCTATATTTCGATTACAAATTTTTCACCCTAAATATTTGGTGGTGGCCCAGCACTTCGATTGGTCGATAGACCAGTTGCTAACACACGGCGGCGCTCCGCTGACGGCAGGGCTGTTCGTTTGGCCATTTTGTCGCTAGATTTAGCGACTTTTGAAACGGGTTAGTCACTTTAATTTTATTTGCCATGCATTTTTCTGTTTATAGTGAGGAGCATTAAATTAAAAATGTTTCATAAGGATAGTAAGGATGGGCGGAATACATAGCGATGATATCAAAGAGTAAATCAGGAACGCTTTAACAGATTCAGCAAAATCATATTTCTTACCTTATGTACCTAATGAACCTAATTCAATAGATTTTAATATTTATGACGTTTTAACCTTATTTAATTTTTTTTGTAACAAAAAACTTTGTATTTTATTTTAGCTTGAAGCAATATATTTAAGAAAAAAGTGATATCCGCTTTGCCATTTTCTTTAACATTTGCAGATATTTTTCAGCTGTTTTGAAATACTATGGGATCCAAAAATTCTGGCAGCATTGGCTAATATAAAAATAAATAAGCACACAGAATAGATTTATCCAAATATACATTGAATTTTAGGTGTAAGTTACGCATGCTATTTTATCGGCGTTATTGAGACTAGCTACAAAGTTGCTGGCGCACGATACGTGTGTGGGCTACATGCCAGGTGGTGGCTTGTCGATAAGTTTTTCGTATCGATTGCCTACGATGAATGCATCACATCGATAGCTACATTAGTCATTTTTTACACAAAAGCAAAGGAAAAACGGTGGCTAGATTATTCAGCAAATTCGTTGCATTATTGCCCATTAGTTAATACAAATTGCCCACATAAATTTAAGTGAAATCAAACAGACAAAAGTGGCCTGGCGGCAGCTCAAACCGAGCAACCAACAAAACCAAACAAATCGAAACTTGGCAGTGTTGTTGTTGTTGTTGTGACGTATGAAAATCGATTGCGTAGCAGACAAAAAGTGCATTTGACATTATAATAACAATAAATACAACGACAAAACGCTAACGAAACGACGTAATTAGTCAGTGGAACCACAAAAAATATACACACACAGTAAAAAGCGAACAATGGGCATATTTGGGCAATCGTCACCATTCGACGCCGATGTGGGTAAGTTGGAACAATAACAAAAATCCAAAATCCAATTGGAAAATGTCTCAGTGCAGTTGGCAGAGCATCAGTGTTGCCACATATGACTGTTTCCCTCCAAATCTGGCTGTTTTTGTTAAGCATATGCTAGAAAAATTGTAAAATTGCAGGCAGCGCAAAATCTGTAAATCTCTTGTAATACTTTTTTAATTTACTTTTTGTATTACTTTTTTACGATTAACTTGGCTATTTTTAGCTTTTTGTGCATTTTGCATAAAACAGCTGCTTTTTATCGATGCAAATTGGCAACACTGCTTAGAATGTTTGTATATATGTGTGTATTAACCGCTACTCTCGCTTTGTTTATCTAATCTGGGCACGCCAACCTCTTGCCACTCGCCTCTTGCCCCTCGCCACTTGCCTCTTGCCTGGTTAGCACACAGCAGACAACAAAGTCAACGCAACGCACAAAGAAAACAGAAAACAAAATCAAATTCAAGTCACATGCGTCGCTCTGCCGGGATGAAATTAGGATGTTGGGGTTGGAGAGGGGGGAAGGGGCTGCTGCGCTGCCTTCGCTGCTGCGTCTGTTCAATGAACTTCTTTGGAGTTTTTGTTTTTTGTGCGTTTGCTGTCGCTGACCTTGAAGGCAGCCCCACAACTGAAATGCTAATGCAACTTTCTTTATTTTCGCTGATTTGTCATCAATTAAATTGCCCTTTTAATAAAGCAGGTGCTTTTCAAAGTTTATTTATCTTCTTTTTCAATTACAACATTTAATTAGTTTAATTGTTTTGTTTCACACATAGTTCAAAGTTCGTTTAATTTTTTAACACGTAGTTAATTGGCGCAGCTTCTGAAGGTGGACAACTAATGTTAGCAAATATAAACTAAACTATATATGTAAACTAAAATGATATATGTAAATACCAGAGCTATATATCGGGGATTAACGGAACCAGCTCATGTTAAGTCATTTTAGATGACGTTTATATCATCCAAATGATGTTGGAATTGCATAAACTGTTTCGTCATTTGGATGATACGGCACTTTTAATCCTGTTGAAATAGGACATTAAACCAAACCTTAAAGGGAACTGGGCATTACAATTTTCAATGCAAACAATTCTTAGTTTATTTATAGTTCATTGAAAATTACCAACATTATTTATCATAATTTATGGGCAAATTTATTTTATCTTTCTTAAATTTTTGTTTATTATATTTCTTTAAATGTTGGACTATATCGAATTGTTAGCTTTAAATAAGGAAATAAATTCCGTTGTTATTTATTTTTAGCAGAAATTTCAGAACTTTAGCGGAATTTCCAAATTTGATTTATAAAGCTTCTGATAACGTCACAAGTCCAAAAATAAATCACATTTTGGTTTTTTATTGAATTTATTGAATAAAACCCATAGGAACTCAAAACTAAATCAAAACCAAACGTTGCAGAGGTTTAACCATAGATTTCCGCTGTAGAATCATTTACCAAACCATTATTTAAATTTTGTAGCCCTCATAATTGTCATAGATGTTACGCTGGCATATTAGTTTTGCTCTTTAGCTCATCAGTTTACGCTGGTAATGCAATTTGCTTTGCATACTATTGATTTTCGTTATTCCGATATTTCGCAAAGCTCTTATCGCTTTGGCCTGGCTTTCAGTCTGAGTCAACAATGCTATTGTGCTATATTCTGCGCTATTCTATTGATAAGAACATAAAGCAAACCGTAGATTTCCATAAGCAAAAGTCGTTGAGGTTTTTTGCGCTTTTATTTTATGCGTATCTCTTTCAATCAGCGTTGTCAATTTAGCGGGTTCAAGAATATTGTTTATGCTTATCATAAATCTATCACTTAGCTCGGATGCCAAGATTCGGGAGGTAATTAACTCTCGCTGCTTAATTCTTGCTGGTCAAACTCTCGCTAGTTCAACTCTCGCTATTTAAACTCTCGTTGGTTTAACTCTCGATGGGCGAACTCCCGTTAGCCGAACTCTCGGTGGTCTAGCTCTCGGTGGTCTAGCTCTCGTTGGCATAGCTCTTGCTGACCTAACTCTCGCTGGTCGAACTTTCACTGGTCGAACTCTCGTTGGCCTATTTATCTCTGCCCAACTTTTTTGACTATCTTAAATTGCAAATTCTGCTATTCCGGCCAACACTGCTCCCAATCTATGCAACAAATGCTGGATGTTTTTAACCAATCTAATCTGTTATCTCGCTAATCCACAGAAAAAGCCACCAGCGAGACGAATACGAATGACAACTGGTCGCTTATACTCGATGTCTGTGACAAGGTGTCGACCAATCCGCGTTTGGCCAAAGACTGCCTCAAGGCGATAATGCGGCGCATGGGGCATGCCGATCCCCATGTGGTTATGCAGGCCATTACGCTGCTGGATGCGTGTTGCAACAATTGTGGCAAGCCTTTTCATCTGGAAGTGGCATCGCGTGATTTTAAGAACGAGTTCCGACGCCTGCTGGACAAAGCACAGCCTAAGGTGTCCCTGGTGAGTCTGCATGGTGAATATCAAACAATATTCAATCTCTAAACGAATTTCATTTGCAGAAAATGCGGCAAGTCATAAAGAACTGGGCGGAGAACGATTTCAAGAACGATCCGGAACTGAATCTGATACCGTCGCTCTACTCGCAGCTGCGTCTGGCTGGCTTCGATTTTAGTAATCTCGGCGAGAAGGGAAATGGCAAATCGGCAGCTGCCAAGGCTGCAGCTGCTACCTTGGCCAAGGATCCGAATGTGGTGAGCAGCCAGCAGGAGGAGGACGACATTGCCAAGGCAATTGAGCTGTCGCTGAAGGAAAACAAGAGCAGTCCCAAGCAGCAGAAATCGAGCACTTCAACAGCTGCTGCTTCTGCTTCCTCTTCTGCAACCACCAGCAGTGCCTATCCCTCGCTGTATCCCTCCTTCGGGACCAGCTCCTCGACGCCAAGCAATGGAAATGGCAATGGAGCTGCCGCTGCCGCTGCCGCTGCTGCAGCAACTCCAGCTCGCACCGTGCGCGCTTTGTATGATTTCGAGGCAGCCGAGGAGAACGAGCTGACTTTCTTCTCCGGAGAGATTATACACGTGGTGGACGACAGCGATGCGAACTGGTGGAAGGGCTACAACGATCGCGGCGAGGGTTTATTTCCATCGAATTTCGTTACTGCCGATTTATCCGTAGATCCCGAGCGTCTGGACATCAATCAGCAGCACAAAAACAATGCCCAGAAGCAGGCAGCAGCCGACGAGGAGGCGTTGCTGCAGCAACAAAAGACTGAAGCCGTTGCCGAACAGCCAGTGGAAATCGATGAGGGCAAAATTGATCGTTTGCTGCATCTGCTGCACGAGGCCAATCCCGAGGATCCCTCGCAGGACAGCGAGGAGATGCTGCGCCTGGAACAACAAGTCCATCAAATGGGTCCACTCATCGATGCCGAACTGGAGCGTGTGGATCGCAAGCATGCCCAGCTGACACAGCTCTCCAGCGATCTTGTAGATGCCATCAACCTGTACCACACGCTGATGCGTGATGATCGTGCAGCAGCTGCACAGTTCAACGCCTCTGGTTTCATGCCTGGCGGCTTTCCAGGTGCCGCCTTATACGGTGCACCCGGCTATCCCAGTGCTGGCGGATTTCCGCCAGGTCAAAGCTATCCAGGCATGCACTCCTTGCCTTACGCGCCCACACAGCCGGTTCCGCCCACAACGGCAACAGTGACCGGCTATGCGCCCCAGGTGCCAATGCCATATCAAAATGGACATGCCCCACAGTTGAATTGTAAGTAATGAAACTTGGTAAACCGCATTTACACGCTGATGTTTTTTGATAAAACTGCTTTCCTTTTTGAAACATCTTCAATCCGATCGCATTTACAACGAGTGTTCGGCCAACGAGTGTTCGTCCAACGAGAGTTTATCGAGAGATGGGCTACAGAGAGATGCGCCATAAAGAGATGGTCCATAGAGAGTTAGGCCAGCGAAAGATGCGCCAGTGAGAGGAGGGCCAGCAAGAGCTAGGCAGCGAGAGTTCGGGTAACGAGCGTTAAGCCAACGAGCGTTCGGCCAGCGAGAGGTGGGTCACAGAGAGATGGGCTATCGAGGGTTGGGTCAGTGAGCTTAGGGCCAGCAAAAGTTGGGCCAGCAAGAGATAGGCAGCTAGAGTTCGGGTAACGAGAGTTAGGCCAATGAGAGTTTGGCCAACGAGAGTTGAGCTAGAGAAAGTTATGCCATCTAGGAATGGGTCACAGAAAGATGGGCCATAGAGAGATGGGCCATCAAAGGTTGGGTCAGTGAATGTATGGTCAGCAAAAGTTGGGCCAGCAAGAGCAAGCCAGCGAGAGTTGGACCAACGAGAGTGGGACCAACGAGAGTTAAGCCAACGAGAGTTGCGCCAGAGAGAGTTATCCCAGCAAGAGTTAGTAGAATTTATTAACCACCCGGTGGTTGGCGTCCGTGTGAAGCGAGGGGGCAGGGGCCCCTAGTGTATTATATTCTTCGTATCGATTGCTCTATTAGCGAATAAGATTTGTTTATATTAATTTCAATTGTGTACAATTTACTACTGCTTACTCGCTTGCAACTCTCTGCATAGGATAAAACAAATTAAGAGAAAAGCCGCTAGGGTTCATAGGTCATGCAGTTTTGCCATGAAGTGTTAACCCCTCTAAACCTCATGCACAACAAAAAAAAGAACTACATCAAAAAACATCAGCGTGTAAAAGCGGAGTTATTTATGTATGCAACAAATGTTTTAATAAAATTCTATCAAAAATGCAGCGTTGCCGCCTCATCTGACGCAGCCGCCGGCCTCGCAGCTTCCTAGTCACCCACAGCCCATCTACAACGCCCAGCCCACGCCAGTTACAACACAGCAGCAGCAGCAGCAGCAGCAGCAACTGCCGACAAATTACCATATGCCACTGCCTGGAGAACAGCAGCAGCAGCAGCAGCCACAGCAACAGTTGCCACCGCAATTCGGCGCCATGCCAGCTCCAGCCCCACAAATCCACCAACAACAGCCGGCACAGCAACAACAACAGCCACCACCACACGCATACATGTCGCCACAGCATCAGCAGCAGCAGCAGCAGCAGCAGCAGCATCAACAGCAGCAACAGTTGCCACCTCCACAGGCTTATTTGCCAGCTGGCGCCACAGCGCAGCCGCCACAGGCGTACTTGCCTCCAGGCGCTGCGGCGCAATCGCAGCCGTTGTATGCACCAAATGGGCTGCCAGCAAATGCGCAGGGATATATGCCGCAACAGCAGCAACAACAGCCAGCAGCAGCAACACTTCATCAGCAGCAGCAGCAGCAACAGCCCCACAATCACAGCGATCAATTTAGCCAGCTGCATCAGCAAATGGCAGCCATGTCGCTGGCGCATATGGGCGCTGGAGGGGGCATGCCGCAAGCGGTGGCACCAACAGCAGCAGTGCCTGGTTATCATATGCAGAACGACGCCGTCAAGAATAACATTCCTATCTATCAGCAGCAGCGGTAAAACCGTGCGATTCCTGCAATAAATACAGTCATGATTTTCCTTTCGCAAATCCAAATGAAATTCGGTTTAAATTTCTATGTTCGAAACCATTTCTAATTTTACTTTTGTAATTCTGGCAACAGAGTTCAACAATCACCTAAAGAAACTATATATAATATACGCATATTCGTTCCAATTTAATCAAAATATGTTTATTATAATCTCCATGATAATCGGGCAACTGTTTGAGAGGAAGCGCCAAAAACTAGGTTTTTAAAACGAAATGAGCAAGTAACAAAAGATAAAAAAGTAAAGAAAAAAAAGAAAGCAAAGCAAAGCAAATGTTTTAATGCTATTTATACTCTATATACCATAAAAATATTCATATTTATATATACTATATATAAATATTATGTAAAACTAAACACTTAGACAGTAGAAGGCGAAATGGCATGGAAGAGAGAGAGAATTCACTATGTATTATGTTTATCGTACTATTATTCTAATTATATACTATGAGGAATGCAAATAACAAACAATACGAATCACATTCATTATGCTATTAACGCGAACAAAAAGAAACCCATTAAAAAGTTAACAGCTGCAAGTGCTGATTAAAAAAATAAACTCAACCATTGGTGTTTTTTATAAACTTGCATTTTATTTGTAAAATATTGTTTAAATCAACCGAAACCACAGCTGCATTCTGTTAACGTATTTCTTCCCCAGCAATATTTGTCATATGCTAATGTGACAGGCAAAGGAATGTCGGAATTTTTGCCAATACTTTTTGTGAAGAAGCAAAATAAGCTGTCGAAATATTGGTATATCTGGTCTGCTCGACTGTCTGTCCGTCTGTCTGTCTGTCTGTCTGTCTGTTCCACAAACAAATAGGAAATGTCAATAAAACTGGAAAACATGGCAAGAGCAGTGGTATTTGCAGAGCTTTGCCGATTTCAAACAATGCTGGAGAAATATTTAGATACTGGAACAAGCAGAAACAGTTGTGGGTGGGCGCTACAATTGTCAGAAATTTCATAAATTAATTGATTTTGCTGTCCTTGGCACACACACACACACACACATGCAGCCTGTTTGTGCTTATGCTCTTGTTGCTGCAGCTTCCGCTGTCGTCAACTTTGATGCTGTTGCCATTTCGATTTGATTGTATTCAACCCGCCGGTTATTCGCATTTGACGTGCTGCGCTTCGTTGCATTTGGGACATTGTCGGAATCATCATCGCATTAATCACAAACAAAAAGGGCGCAGGCAACTGGCTCAAGGACGGCGCGCACGTTGCTCATACGCCACGGTTGCCCAGACATTGAGCAAACATTGCCAGCGTTACTTTTCATTTGGAGTTGTCGTTTGCTTCTTCTCATTTTGACACTTGCGAGCCGGCATTCGGGCCATTTGCAATAAAATCAAATGATGCGGGCATCGTAAAGCTGCGCCTCGCGTTTTCTATCGTCGTAAAAGTATACGCTGCGTATACGTTATACGTTGTACGTTATACGTTATGTACGAGCATTGTGCTTGTACTTTTCAGCTCTTGCTTTACGAGAACAGCCGTGCAAATCCCTTTCGCAAAACCAAAAAATCCATGTTGCTCAGCTGTCAGCTGCCGGTCCATGGCACGCCAACCGACATTTGTGGCTTTTAAAGCGGCATAAATGATTTTAACGTGTCTCGTGCTCTCTAAAAATATTTTTCTTTTTTCTTGCCATTTCTTTTTTGTTTGTGCCATGTGCAAAATCTCGCTACGCAAAAAAAAAAAAAAAGGTATAAAAATAAAGATTGTGACTGAACAAAGGCAAAAAAAAGAAGAGAATAGAAATGGAAATGAAAAGCCGATCAGAAATATTTATGGCCAATGGCTTTTCATATTTATTCAATGGCCCATTTTTTAGCGATAAGTCGCAAATAGTTTTTCGTTTTCCTATACGTTTTGTTTTGCAAATATACGAGCCGATAGTCAAAAGTATTCCATTCTCGAAAATAGCAAGAGATGGCTTGTGCATAGCAGATGACTTAAAGCGGAATCGGATTGGAAATATCTGTTCCCAAAGCATTCAATTAGAACAGATAAAATACTAGGAAGACGAACGAATAAGCTTTAAATAATTTTTATATTATTTAAAATTTAAATAAAATTTAATTTTTTATATGCATTATATTATAATTATAACCTGCAATTACGACTTAAAACAACCGCTAAATTTAGTTTGATTGGGTATTTCTGGGGCTTCCCCAATCCGCGCAGCAAATGCTGCACCTTTTTTTGTTTTTTTTTTACCCATTAACTGTACTACATAGTATATGACTGAATGCTGAATTTTCAGTTCCTTGAAGTCTTTTCACTCAACATTTTGCTGACTTGTATTGCGGGGCAGTTAACATTCTTTTAGTATTTGCTGCTGGCAGTTGGATTGATTGAAGGGCTATTTTCAAGCGCTTTTCCCCGTAAGAGCTTTTCTATTTTGCACAAGGTCACGCTGCACATTCGCCATTTTGTCTCCGGATGCAGCACAATTTAGGAATGTGACAGCCATTAGCTTGCAACAAAATATGCTGCGGGAATTGTTTTCACAAATAGTTTGGCATTTAATAAAGCGCACAAATGTTGTTTTAAAGAGCTTGTTAGATCTTCAAAAAAATCCAAAATATTTGTTGATTGCATACGCATTTATTTTGTGGTTTACGTATGTCATTGGCGCGTATTTTCCGTACAATGGTTAAGGTTAAGCGTCTGCTTTGAAGGCTTTTTTGTGGCCAAAAATAACATTTAAATTCGCAAATTTATAGTTATTTATTTGAGTATTTTCGCAGTATGTAAATTTTGCGGTATTTTCGTTGGTTTATTGTGCTAAGAGCTAATAAATTAATACCCTATTGCGGGTATAACAGTTCTGTAAACAAAATGGCAGACAAAGAAAAAAAGCGTAGCATACTTCAAGGATGTGGTAAAATATTAAATATTAAAATATTATTAAAAAAAAACTACAATTTTATCCAAACTGCTTAAACTATTTATTTATTTGTCAATTTGTTCAGCTAGTAAGCTAATCCTAATCATAAACAAATGAATAACCATCGTGATTACAATAAGCAATATATATTCTAACTAATATCAGTTGGGATTATGAAGAAATAATAAATAATAAAATATGGAAATAAATGTAAAATAAATCAGAATTTTCTTTCGATTAACATAATATAAATGCCATAAAATGTGGTAATTATTTCTATGCGCTTTCGTGTGTTAGATTTAAATGCGTACGTGTACGGTGATTTATTTGGCTCAGTGTGAAAAAAGGCGAGTGTTGAAGGCTGAATGTGATATATGTATATTTAATAATTACGAATGTGAGCATGTGTAAGTGTTAATGCTGTTTTTCCACATGCTGTTGACAATATGTTCATATTTATGGCATACGATAAATTGCACAAATGTACAAATACATTAAATACAAATGCATTTGAACAATTGCCGTAATAATGGTAATATTGTAAACAGGAAGCGTTCAAATGAGTGTTAATTATTTAAAAACAATGAATTCCCTGCGAATCGCTAGCTGAATGTATTTTCAATTAACCGAGAATTGCTCTCTTAACACTCTTTCACGCACAAATACAAGCACAAGCACACGCACACGCACTGCTTTGATTTGTTTAATTAAATTACAGCCTGACAAAGCCTTCAATCATTCACAGTTTTCCAATCACTCATTGGCTCATTCACGCACAAGGCAAACACACACATGCCAATAGCTGCTTGTGTGTGTGTGTGTGTCTGTTTTCCCTCTGCATATAGTGTACGTATGTATTTACTGGTCTCTAGATATCTGTAGTGCTTCCACTAGCAGCATATAAACCTCACATTTAATGGGTTATTTAGCTTTAGCTGCATGTGCAAATCGTGCGTTCAATTTGTTTGTGTTCACACTCAAGTATATACCCTCGGCCAACATGCATATATATTGCATCGGTAATGCAATTTGTTGAGTTGCACGTAAATTAATTTATATCTATATGACAACATTAGTTTGTAGTTTATTCAATTTGAATATCCAACGCAAACCTTGCCAAGTAGACGATAACATGCATTTTGATTAGTTGCCAAGTGGACGATAACATACATTTGGGTTAGTTATCGATACATATACGATATAGCGGTAAATAGTCTCTTTTTTTATAGACAAAATTCCCTGCTTTATATTTTACAAATATTCTAGCGAATGCTCTTCAAACACAGCCAGATCTGTCGGCATAAATCGGTATATCTCATAATCGAATCTATCGCGCAACAAAGGCGGGCTTTTGAAATATTCATTTATTTATCACGAAAGCGTATTCAATATTCAGTGTGCTGGCAATTGTTATTCTAGATTGCTTTTCTCTGTGTACGTAGGGAACCAATAGAGAGAACTTGCCATGATTGAGTGCGCATCGAAAGTGCATTGAAACGTTAATTAATGTGTGAGATGGTGAAAACATAGAGTACGTTAAGCCAATGATGAGGGAAAGTGAAATTGAAAATGAAAGAGCAAACGAGAAGTGTCAACTATACAATGTTATTACTCCGCATGTGTGTGTGTGTGTGTGTGTGTGTGTGTGTGTGTGGAGAGAGATGTAGAAAACGCAAGAGAATTGGCAGGCTTTGGCTTTGCCTTGCCTTTGAATTTTCTCTTAGATTCGTTTAGCTAATTAACAAAGCCTTGTAAAAAATGCTGTCAATATTGTTGAAAATGTCGAGAAGCTACTCAGAAAGTTCTTTGTGCCAATTTTCTTGGTGTTTTCGCTTTCATTTTTATACCCTGCTTGCATTGGGTAAAAAAGGGTATAATAAAAAAATGAAAAAAGCGTGGTAGGCCTAACAAAAAATATATGTTTATTATTGATTGGGGCTACGAGCTGCTCTAGCCACATCTTTTCCTCTATCCTTCGATCTCAGCAACCAGAAGTTCCAGAGCAGCTAAACTCGGATTGCGAAGACCTTATAATTTGCACAAGTAGAAGCAGTGGATTGTATCTAACTATAGTAAACAGCTAAAAAAAAACCGGTTGATATATACTAAAGATATTAAAGAACCATTTTACAAACTGCAGGCTGTTTGGCAGTCGACTGCATTCGACTGATCGGCAACGTGCTTGCTGATTTTTCATTAATCAATTTGCTGGAGGCAAAGCACAATAAAACTTTCGCTCGAGTGCAGCAGCTCAAAGACAATCTGAAGCGTTAAACATATTTACACGCTAACTTGGCTGGCACTTGGGCTAAGTAAGTTCTCAAATTGACACATTTTTCGCATTCAGAACACAGAACAATGGAAAGTCATTAGGGATTGAACAGGCTGGGCTACATGTTTTCCGCATTATTGAAGAGCCGTTAGCAGGCCCTGCAATTAACAAGCCTAGGAACAGGAACAGCAACGACTACGACAACGACAACGACAGCATCAGGGACATTTAGTTGCAGTTTGCTGTTAAAGTAGATTTTATGCCAACGGGATTGGAGCGAACACATGCAAGTTATATGCAAATTGCATGTTAAGTCCTGGAATCTCACTCACAGCAACAAAGTGTAAAGTAAGAAAATAAAAAGAAAATAGGGGAAAGAACTATAAATTACTTTTAAAGTGCGCAGGCTATGTACATACATACCTACATACCTACATACATATGAAGCAGACTTTTCCTTTGGGTCGAAAACTCTTCATTGGCCTAAATGCAAATAGCCTGCTCAGCTCATGCCTCAAATACGAGTGGAATTTTTGGCAGGCTTGATGACTTTCTGATTTGCTTACGAAACAAGTTTTTTGTGTTGGGTTTTTGGCACTGCCAAGTTGCCTGTTTTTAGGCGCTTCTTGTTGCCGGCTTGTTTATTATTTGTTAATTGAAATGTTACAAAAAGTTTTGGCATACATCGTACGCAAATCGTACGGTGTCGGGGCGTCAGCCTGATTGAGAGTGCTGCAGCTTCATTTGCAACTCCCTCGTCTAATGTCTAAATTATTGCAGACCATCAAAACTTGGTAGCCTCCACAAAAGACGTATAACAAACCAGTCATAACTAGCATGGAGAGTTTACGTATGCGGGATATTGCAATTGAAATACCCTCGATGAATTGCAGCTCTATTGAGACATTAAGTTTATATTGACAGATATTTTAATAGTAAATAATAAAAATTCATTAAATGTTATTTAATAATTAAACTGTATTTTTGTTGCTTTGCTATTTCCAGATTACCTAAATCCCAGATTCCAGATTTTACTACAATACCCCCTAACCGAATAGATCGTTCGAGGGTATCGTGAAATTATGGAATGCAAACAGAATGGCCAAGTTATTAGGCTAGCTGAGATTTACTGCTGAGGTTAGCATTTTGCTTAGGTGTGGCTCCTGGCGCCCTTTGGAGTCAAACAAAAAACAGAAATAGAAATTGAATGAATCTAAAAAATACCGCAGAGGGCAGCAAAAAGTCAAAAGTGTAAACTGTGGATGCAGGTGTAGATGTCTGTGTCCTGGCTGTGTCCTGTCCTGTTTTGCAGAGCTTTCACTGTTGGTTTTGTGCTGTCTCGGGTTTGTGTAACTATTTTCTATTCATTTATGCATTTTGGCAATAAAAATTTCATTTTTTGCTTAACTAAGTGAAACCAAAAGGTTAAAAGCAGCACCGCAACAGCGAACGGATATCATAAAGGAGCAACAGCAGGAACTGAAGCCAAGGACGAGGATGAGGACGAGAACCGGGATCTGGATGAGGAGCAAGTACAGCGTCTCTGGCAGTGAATGCTGCTTTTTATCTTGGGCGCTGCTGTTGCTGCTGTTGTTTGGCCAAGCGCTCCATTGTATGTCCGCTTGTTCGCCTGCCCGTCCATCCGTCCGTCCGTCCGTGCGTCCGTGACGTCTGACTCTACCATTGCCTAGATAACATTTCCGTCTGCCTGTTACTGCTTTGTATAGTTTGTAGTTTGTTGTTGCCTCTTTTGTTTGTTTGCAAACATTTTTTAAATTGTTTGCTGTAATTTGTTTCCGGGCAACGGCAAATGGCCGCTGCGCCATTTTGTGTGTAGATCCCCGCAACCATCGCTTATACCGCTTCAATGACCCCTGGTAACCACACTATGTCGACGCAATATTTGCTGTTTTATTCTGTTTTCTTCATTTTATTATTAAAAAATTATAATTTAAATGTTCACCATCGTTTTATGTATGTACACATTTTCCTTTATTTTTTCGTTATTATAGTTTATAGTTTTTATGGATGCTATTTTTATTTTTAACTTATTTCGAATGTTTTATATTATTTCTTAATCTCTCCGGCACGTTTGGTCTCTGTTGACCGGCAACAGCTGCGAGCACATCCGGTTTCTGACCCTACACCATTTGCAGTTCCAACTCCAATTAGTTGTGTAATGCGTCGGCTCCTGTCCCATGTCCCTTTTACATTTATTCGTTTGACTTTTTGCTCAGGATTTATGGTTGAGCAGAAAAAAAATACATTTGTACACATACATATATCTATATCGTGTTTTGCAGCTGTCGCCGCCGTTTGCAAAATTGTTTCATGCGAATCAAAATATAAAACGCAAAACGAAAACTTAAACGTTGCATTCATTATTTTGTTTTTTAAGCTGTCTACGAATTTCGCTGATAACTTTTTTCTGCTCAATTATTAACGTTCATTTGAAATTGCATTAATTAAATTTGCGCAGGCATTACAATAAATTGATATTAAATGCATAATTAAGTGCAGTTATTGGTAAATATTTTATGTTAAATGACAGTACATGAATTGCCTTCCTGTATTTAAAATCATTGAATTTTACTTAAACACGAATTAATTTAATATAACTTAACAATAATTGGCTATTAGACAATAACTCTTTTAATTACATCAACACCAGCTTCATTTATTTTCATGTCTTATTTACAGATTGAGGTCATTTGCCCTTCGACCGTCTACATTGACCATTGGAAGCGCTGTGACCTGACGACACGTGCGAGCGATGGAACCATCCGAAAGTCACGTACTGCTCTATCTGAAATTAAAACCAAATTAAACATTCAACATTCACATTGCTACACCGTGTATATTCAGCTTCAAAATTGTGTTAGGTTTGTATGGGCTATTAATAAATGTGAAATTCAATTTGCAACTTGTACGAATTTGTAACTTTTGTGTGCATGTCAGCCACGTTGTAAAGCTGAGCTTGAAAACTTTTTTTTTTATGCAAAAACAAAATAAACTAATAGAACATTAAAAAGTATCCAGCATGTTTGCCTTTTTTTATTCGCTTTCTTACAATTAGTTTAATGGATTTTACAGCACTGTGTCAACAAAGTTGAGATAGATAAGTAAGGTTATGACGGCCTGTTGGAATATAGTAGGTATATTTTAAACATAATTTAATTAGATTATAAACAATCGTGATTTATAAAATTGTATAGTTTGCTATACAGAATTTAAAAATAAATTTAATTCTTGCTTGCCTCTCCGTTTGGGCACCACTGGTATAAATATATAGAATTCTCAAGCCGCCGAAATTAGCAGCGTTGTCTCTGCCTCTCACTGCAGGTAACTGTAATTCTGATCTGTGCTCTATCGGTACTTGAGCTTTTGCTTAGCCCGAGCGATTATTTGTTTAAATCCCGCTGGCCCAACTTGCTGAACGGGTGCTTGCTGAACTCTTGCTGCCTAGCCCTTGCTGTCTATCCCCTGCTGCCTAGCTCTTGCTTGCTCAACTTTTGCTGGCGCAACTCTTGCTGGCATAACTGTCGCTTGCCAAACGCGTGTTTGCCGAACTCTGGCTGGCCGAACTCTCGTTGGCCGAACTCTTGTAGCCTAGTCCATGCTGCCTAGCTCTAGCTAGCACTTGCTTGCCCAACTCTCGCTTGCCCAGCTCTCACTGGCCGAACTCTTGTTGCCTAGCACTAGCTGCCTAGCTCTAGCTGTCTAGCTCTTGCTGCCAATCTCTTCCTGCCTAGTTCGTTCTACTCTTTCAACCGTTTTTTGCTTGCCCGATTATCGCTGTCCGACCTCTCGCTGGCAGAACTCGCGTTAGCCGAACTCTCGTTGGCTAAACTCTCATTGACCCATATACAGCCAAATGAATTTGGTAAAGGGCAAATTACGGAATTCAAAATAATGTTAATGTTAAATGCAATATTGCACAAAGGGTTCGTTTTTCACATATAATAATTTATAAAACTGACATACGAAGCGTAGCAGCAATGCGAAGCGAATCTGCAATAAAATAGAATGTAAATATAAAAATATAATAAAATAATAATATAAAAACAAAATTGTTCAGCTTTGCGTCAAATACATAATTGACGCAGTTCAATCGTCGTGTCCGTGCATACGTCAGCAACTGCAACCTGAGCTCGATTTAAATTACCAGACAGAATAGAACTATTTAAGAGCCCCACACTATCACGTAGCTATCCGAGACAGAGCGCAGTCTGTTTTGAGGCGTCAGTGCGTTCGAACGGTTCCACAAATCAAATTAAAAATAAACAAATTGAATAAATTATTACGAATATATAAAAAGCATTTAGCTCAATCAAATCTTAATAAATCGAGTGCAATAATGCAGTATCTGTGCTATAAACTACTCATACTGGCCAGCATCTGTCTGCCTGGCTATCAAATGCAGTTTGTGGAATTTCCGTTGCAGTGGAGAAAAAATGCACTGGTCGAAAAATCGCCTGATGATTTGGACATGTCGAATGTGAACTGGAAGGCGATGATACCGATGCTGCTGCAACTGCAGCAGTTGCGGCAATGTGTGGCAATTTACCGATATGACCCGCAACTGGTATCGGGCACACAATGTGAGAGTCTGCTGCTGAGCAATAAACTCATGGCCTACTGTGATATCGCAAGTATTGAGGATCTGAGCATGACCATGCGGAATGCATTTGCCCCCATGCTGTTGGATACGCAGCAGCAGTGCCAACCTGACATGGAAGTCTTTGGAGTGCGATGTCGGCGACGGGCCTGAGCAGAGCCAAGGATGGAAGCTGAAGTGAATCGTTAATTCAGTTTTCCAGTTTACGTTTTTCTAGTCATTATCAGCATAGTTGCTGCGGCTGCCTTTGTGTTTGTGTCCCTTGTCATTTCAATGTGTCAATAAAAATGCGATGTGGCCGTTGGCATGGGCCAGTGCAGTCAAATTTATTCGAGAAAAAAAAAAAAAAACATTTTTGTACGGGAAGGGCACAAAAAACACAATCATCTAGATGCTTTAAATTAAATGTATTATGGCTAAATATCGATAAAAATATTAATATACACAGGCCTATAATTGTTCCTTATTTTAGTATAAATTTTATAAAATTAAAGAAAAAGCTGTCAGAAATCTGAATAAAACAAAAATAAAAATAGAAATTTCCGTTTTCCGTAGTCCTACAATTTTCCTTTCAAATGGTGTTCGAAAATAACTAGATCTGGCGAGAAAAAAGCGCATTTGTCAGCAATGGTTGGGCCAGTCCCTAGCAGCATCATGACAAATGACGATTATAATTTGTACAATTTTGCCACCCAGCTTGTTATCCCTTGTCAGAGGACAAGACAACTGCTATAGTATATCTACTGTAGTATCTTTGATTCTGGTTCTGGCCTAGTTCTCGTGCTTTCAGATTCAGTTAGCGCATTGCAATTGTTGTTGCAATTAGCAGCGACAGCAGAGAGCTAAAATTGAACGTGCGCCTGGAGTGGAGGGAGGCATCGGGGATAGACATAAGCACTATGGACAGCTGAAAAACTGATGGCTTGATTTTTCCATTAAATACTGCAAATGGAAAATTGCAAAACAGCACAGCACAGCACAGAACAGTTCAGAACAGAACAGAATGAAATGGTTAAGAGTAGAATTAGTAGCAATGGAATTTGTTGTGTTTGCTAGTTATTTTCTGCTGTTGTTCTTGCTGTTGGTAATTACCGGGCAATGGACGAAGCATTTAGCTTAAAATGATGACCATCATGAGTTTTCATTTTCGCCATGGCTTCATTTTGGGTGCCAAAAACACCTCAGCATCAATCTCTGTACAAATGGTGTATCAACAATCGTACAATTTATGGTTCGTTCGTTAGGAGATGCTTTAGTTTTGCTAAAGGAAATTGCCTAATAATTTTGGAAATTTTGTTTTTGTTTGTTTTTTGATTGAATAATATTTTACATTAATTATTAAACAATGCATATACTACTGTAGCACTCGATGGAAATTAAATAAATAAAATAGCTTAAATAAATAGCATACATAAAATTAATAACAAATAAATAAAATAAAATAAAGAGGTTCAAAGCTCGTTATTCTAACTTTCGTTGGTCTAACTCTCGTTGGTCTAACTCTCGCTCTCGCAACTCTCGTTGGCCGAACAATTACTGGGCCAACTCTATGGCCCAACTGTCGCTGGTTCTACTCTCATTGGTCCAATTCTTACTCTTCTCTTTTAAAGTACAGGGTCTAAAAAATATAATTGCTTGTTAAATAAATGTCAAAATTAATTGACTTCACTTTTATACCCTGCTAAAATACCATCTTTTGTTAGCTTTTAACGATTTCAAATCGGCAGCTGGACAATCTCAATTGTTTCTGGACAATCTCGTTTACATTGTGAGTTGCTGTCTCTCGTTTGTTAACAACGATGCGCGGACTCTCGTGCTGAAGCGTAAGAAACTGTAGAGGAACTTGTAATGTAAATTAATGAATTGTTTAAAGTACTTGGAATATTTACGCTCAAAGCAAGAGAGCAAGATGTTGAACAAAAGCTGGGGACTAGCGAAGCCCCCAAAGGCGCTCGTTGCGAACTGACCAAATGAATATGCAAACGACTTTGCTATCGGTTCAGTCTGGAAGTTCGTTAAAGGCGCGGCATAAGGTCAAAGGGCGGGGCACGTCGAATGGTCATTAAGCCAGTGTTCTGTTTGCGCATCTGCAACAACAACAACAACAACAACAGCAACATCAACAATAATGCTAACAACAATAATAGCTAAAGCTTGTACCGTTACTTAGTACCAGTTGCAGCTATACTGCTGCTGCTGCTGCTGTTGCTGCTGTTGCTGCTGTTGCTGCTGCTGTTGCTGTTACTGTTAATGTGCAGCCTCGCCTCCTGAAATATGCATAAACAAACCGAAACCCTGCACTTTGGAACAACTAGAAGTGTCCGGGGGGACTATATACATAGATATATACTATAGTATATCCGTTGGAAGTCAGTTCAGTTTTTGCCTCGTTTCGGTTCGCTTCGTTTGGGTCTGCTGTCTGTAATTAAATTTTGCGCGGAATTCTTTGCATTTCCTTCTTTGATTTCGCAATGCCCTTGCCGCCTCGTTTTCAGTCTTTGCTGTCTTTGATTTGCATTAGCAGCAAAGGCAAAAGATCTATTAACTCGCCAGCTCTGCACTCTGCCAATAATTTATGCAGCATTGCTTTGGGGTATTGCTGCCTCCCGGCAGCGCCACGAATCGATTTTGAATTGACTTAAAATATATACAGATATATTTATAAAAGCACGCGCCTTAAATGTTAATTTTAGTTGGACTTAATTTGAGAATAAATTAAATGTAGTTTAATATTAATATAAGTAATTGCAATAAATATTTCACAGCAATATACAATATACAATAAGCTTATCGATTGGTAGAAATTTGTTAGCTATGGATAGCATATTAAATAGCATAAAAGTCACTTCAAATAAATGGCTAAGTTCAGCTACTTATTTTGTATTTTAATTAAATAAATAAATCTTTTAATTCAAAGTACATGTTATTAAAACATCCATGACCATAAGATGTTGTTCAATGAACTATAATAATAACAAAATAGGTTGATACCAATAGCAAACACTTGGCTCCAGTGTTGCCAAATTCGCTTCTTTTCGTCAAAGCTGGCGGTTTTTAAAAAGCATAAGCGAAAATTCTAGCGTTTTGTTTAACAATTATTCAGCTTTTTGTCGGCTTTTGAAAATGTTTGAAATTAACTTAAAAGTTTTGCGAATAAAGCTGTTTTCTGGCTTTGTTTTTTTTCAAACTTTGTCAGCTTTATTTTCCTTGCTTACCGCCAAAAAAGTGTATTTTCTCAATAATAAATTGACAACACTGCTTGGCTCATATGCATATTCCCCGTTTGCAGTTTACAAACTGCTGACATTATTTCAAGTGTCAGCATTATTGGAAGACTTAATGCTGTGTGCCTTGCGAGGAGGGCTCAGCAGATGTGAGTGCAATCGGTTCAGGCAAATTGATTGTATTATCGAGCAGAAGACAATGAAACGAATGACGTCACATGGAGTGGGGCGAGAGGTATGCCATATAAAAATTGAGCATGGCAACAAGCTTAAGTGCCATATGAAAGATGTGCGCGTATGTATGTGTGCGTGTGTGAGTCTGTGTGCATGTGTGTGTTTGTGTACTTCAAGGCTCATTTATGGCCATTCGTGCTGGTCAGTTTTATGCATTCTGGCAGTGGGAAGCGAGCACATTGTCAGGCATTTTGCCACGTTGTTTACTTTGTGTATAAACGAGTGCCACTTACTTATTTTGTGCCACATAATGAGCACTCCTGATAGCCGCTTATAAATTATATAACCCACAAAAGCACACTTGCACACACACACACACACTCACACATCCACACTCACACACTCACACACTCGAACACTCTCACATACGCTTAAATAAACTCGCCGCACACCCACGCAATTTGATTTGTATGGCTTTTCAATTTGTGCCCTGGTGCTTTCACTGTTTTCTCCATGTTTTTACTTTCGTTTTCGTTTTGCTTTTCATTTTATGTTATTTGCCTTGGTTTCTTGCTGTTGCCTGCTTGCACTGCATTTGCCATTGTATAAATTTTTGGTATTTGCGCCAATTTCATTCCAAATTGAGCTCTGGCCACAGTCGTTTATTTTTAATGCATCTAACAAACGAACCCAACGAAGCAATATGCCAGCAATTGAATAACCAGAGATTGTGGGGGGCGCAGACAGAAAAACTAGAATTCATCTCCCTTCTCTCGGGCTTTTAGTTGCATTAGTTTCGTGCCATACATTAGACGCGAGTACAATAACTTTTAGATTAACTTCAAAGCAAGTTATATTGTGTTAGATTAGGGGAGTTCTCATATCCGTATCCACTGTGTATATTTTCAATTTATAAGATAAATACCGAAAAGTGATAATAAATGCAGCTTTAAGTACTTGCTTTTTTATAGCATTATTTCCTGTTGCTTATCCGGCTTCGAGCTAAGCAGAAAGTCCTCAGGAAGCGAATTTCGAAGATGCGCACCTTAGGGATAGGGCATAAATATGTCGCTGATGCTGTACAGCATTCCCTTCTCACATTTCTCTTCTTTCTATTATTTTCTGTGCATTTTGGACATTGTGCCGGGCCCAGCCCGAATACTCAGCACTCGCAGGACACTCAGGCAATTGCAGGCAATGCCATCGCAGGTGCTGCAGGCATCAGAGGGAAGCCAAGAAGTGCGCTGAAGATTTATGGCTCATACCAGAGCAGCATTGTTTGTGGCTCTAGAAAAAGTATAAAAAAAGGAAAAAATAGAACCTTAGAAGACCAACAAATAGCTTAGCCATCAAATACAATCAATTTGATTGCCTCTTATTTTCCTGCAAAGTTGACTGTGCCTGGAATGTAATGTGATTTTGATATTATTTGCACACTGCAATTAGGCAATTAGTTAATGTGCAGTTGGGGTATAAATTTCCCAACTCTATGGCTTAAGCTTGAAAGTTTTAAATAGAAAAATTATCTAGAAAATACAAGCGCCAATATCCGAGACTATATCGAGACAATATCCAAATCTGAACCATATTTTTTTGTAACATACGAAAGCTCCAAAATTCTCGATATTTATTTGTCAGACTTTGATCCACTTCGCTCCATGTTACATTGAAGGCATTCGATATCCGCCAAGGGAAGTTTCAATAAGCCAAAGGATATGAGCTCAAATGACTGTCCAAAAATAAAATGGAGAAAAATTGTAGCTTTTTATGTGTTCTACTTTCGGGGCGTGTCGCTGAACTATTCATGTTAAAGCGGTCTATTGGAGTGTGTGTGTGTGTGTGTGGGAAGTTTAAATTAGTTGCGCGACGGCCATTTTGCATAAATCATTTCCTGTTTTGTGTCAAAGATAAAAGCAAGTCAAAGACAACGACGAATGCATGACGGTCACAATTTAAAAAGAAAAGGCGACACAAAAAAGCAAAGAAAAGAACCAAAAACAATATACAAAAAACACATCAAGACAGCAAAAGTCAGAGCAACAATAACATAAAATTAGCATTTTTTATTACTTTTAGTTTTTGCGCTTTTCTTATTTTGTTGTTGTTTGTCCCGCATTTGCATAAGTTGAAAAGCTACTGAGTAATATTACGCATACGACATGTATACAAGATTGAAATTGTAATGCTATGAAGTACATACGTATGTATGTATGTACATATTGCTATGTGCATGTTCGAGGCATCGTCTTATTTGTAATTGTATTGCCAATACAAATACACAACTTTGACTTTTTTATTGGGACAAGTCTCGGCATACAAAATAACATCAAGCGTAAATTGTCAAAGAATTATGTCAATTTGAAATTCGACATGCAATGAATAAAAATAATTTATGAGCTCAACTCTCTACAATGTTCATTAAACGATTTATTTACATGTGTATCGATTAAAAAGTATATGCACCGTTGCAATATTTAACTGCAAATTGTGTGCATTATATAACCTTGATTATTTTATGTATTGTGAAAAATAAGGATGGAATTAAAAAAAATAAATCAATTAATTATGTTATTAATAAAGAAATACTCGAATTACAAAAAATTAAAGTTCAGTTGCTGTCAAATGGTGTCTAAAATTCGTTAAATGAATTATATTTTTCTCAGTGCATTGTTTCTGTGTTGCCTTTTCAGTTTGTGCTTTCAATTATGGCACCTATTGACTTACAATGCTATGAAATTTGATGCATTTATTTCAAGAATTATTTAAAATTATTTGTCAATTCATCATGCTGGTAAAATTTGTGTGAAAAATTAAATTCCCCAATCTTTTTGCATTTTCCAATCAATCATGGCGCCTGTCTACTTGTAATGTTGTAAAGAATCAATACCATATCAAAGGTATGCATCACTTTAAAGCTTTAACAATAAAACTCGCTTGACACAAATTGAATTTGGCAAATGCAGCGCATTTGTTTCGATTTGCCATTGATTGAGAGAATACGAACAGTTTCTCGTTATCATTTTTGTGTTATGGTTGTATACGAGAAGTCATTGTCGTCGTATAAAATCTTATACGTTTATTGCAAAACAAAAGGCAAAGTCAAGAAACTGGTCACATCTGCATACATTTCCATGGTCTGTTCGCCCAACCTCTTCCCAAAAAATATCTGCTCCAAGCTGGCCCCTCCCCACGCCCAAAGCCAACACATGAGCTGAAATAAATTTTATGTACATTTACTTACGTCTGCAAACAATGAGCATTCTCTGACGTCCGTGACGTGACTTAGTTCAAACTGGTCGGACGGTCGGTGGGTCGGTGGGTCGGTTGGTCGGTTGGTCGGTTGGTCGGTGGGTCGGTTGGTTGGTCGGTTGGTTTGGTTGGTCAGTTAGTTGGATGTAAGTTTGATTGCGAGGTCTGCCTTTGTCTGGCTCGCCAGTTTCAACTCCTTACTCATGCTGAGGTTTGTCCAGCGATGCTGTTTGCTCAACCCCAAGTGCAACGTTTCAAGTTTCCAAATGCTCGAAGAGAGTAGCCACTGGCAAAAAGCTAGCAGCATAATATAGTTTTGGATTTCACTAAAAATACATAAGTACAGATACAGGCAAACTCTCTCACATACATATACATATTTAAACACTGAATTGCTGCATATTTATATTACAGCCTCTGCGAAAGTGAAACATGTCCTGTGGCCATTGTGGCTATAGAAATTTCAGATCTCTCTGTCTGCTTCCATTGCTGGCTCTGCACGTGTGTGTATGTGTGTGTGAGTGTGTTAGCATTTACACATGTACATTTTGCTGTTTGCTTGCACTTCTCATTTGTAGTCATAAAAATAAAGTGTTCCTCTAAACATATTTCACAGAAAGTGCTTGGAATTCAAAATAAGTATTTGTATATTCTTTTACGTTGTGAAGGCAAAGCTTCGATTGCCAAAATAGCTAAGAGTATGAATAGTAATCGAAATACTACGGAAATGCTAAGCTATCGATAGATATCGATAATAGAAACGTAATACAACATTAATGTTTCCTGAACTTAAGTTGAATCTCTAAATTAATTATGAAAAGTATGTCTCATTTGTACAAGATATGTTCCTCCAACGATAGCTCACAGAAAATAATAAAAGATATTATATTACAAATAAGACTAACGATAGCAATTGATAATAGTACTGCAAAACAACATGAATATTCCCTGAATTTAAGTTAATTTAATTAAATATGAACAGCATTTCTCATATTTAGTTATACATGAAATGTTCTTCCGTAAATATCACGCAGAAAATACTACAAATTTAGAATGAGGATTATTTTACAGCTTAGAGTATTGATAGCAATCGATAATAGCATCAAAATATAACTGGCATATTTCTTGATTCAATCTTGCTTTTAATTTACTAAATTCAATCGTTTAACTATCGTAATTAATAATGAGAAGTAACGTTTAGTCTGCACAAATTAATTCCAACCGAAGTCTTGGTCGAATATGCAATTGAGAACATTTCAAAGCCCTTCTGGATATGTATAATGGTGTGTTTGGTTTGATATTTGCGGGCAGAACTGCTTACTAATTAGCTGCAAAAGGATTGCCAGGCTGCTCCAAATGAAATGCAATTTGCGGCTGCAGCAGCTGTGATGAGTATCTGAGTATGAGTACTCACACTCACACTCGTACTCACACTCATACTCGTAATCGGCAGCAGGGTAATTTTGGCAGCAGTTACCTCAAACCGCCAACTACCTGCCATGTGACAGCTGACAGCGTAATGAAGCATCCGAGTTTTCCAGCTGCAAGGGGCATTGGCTGGGTTCAAAGGTGGCAAGGTGGCAAGGTGGCAAGGTGGCAAGGTGGCACGTGGTAAGCGGTAAGTGTCAAGTGGCATACAGAAATGGTAGCAGACGTGACCAGCTGGCAAGCAGTGGCAAGTGGAGCCAATTACGAAGTGTTATTTGATGAGGCGAATGTTGCAAGTGTGTTTATTGCCACTGCATAAATATTATGAACGTGCCGCATTAAAATTAAGTCATAATGCACTCGCGTTCGCGTTTTTAATGCACTTGCCAATAAAAAAACTGAGCAACTATACAATGTCCGAGCTGAAGCACTTTCAGTGCGTATTTTTGTTGTCGCATAAAAGTCGACACTTAACCTGGCAGCGATTGTTGGGCACATAAATTGGGCTCGAGGGATTGCAACTTGAGCGAAATCATTGAGCCAGAGCGCGTTTGCTGGTCATAAAGTTGGGCAACAAAATAAACAATTTGTGTTTAATAAATTGCGTTAAGCTCTCCCGATTGTTGCACAACGTGTCGTATGCGTAATGTTTGCAGCGTATTTGGAAATTAACACGCATACGAGCGAGCGCACTTAATTTGTCACTAAATGGTTTTGGTGAGCAAAACGCCCAGACTCATGTGGCATGCAACATGTTGAGCGTTTAAATTGAAAATTACAAAAACCAGCAGCGAGCACGCAACAGCAACAACAACAACAACAACAATGAAGCACTTTGAGGCGCCATGGGGTAAGACTTGTGTCATCTACATTTCCTTTGGCCAAGTCTCCCTTCCTCCCTCCCTCCGTGCTACACTCCACGACGCCTTGGAGTATGCTTCATTGCCTGTGTAACCGCAGCAGCGCGTGATGCGGGCGTTTTGGTTGCGTCGACGGTGCGATGGAGACGGAGAGGGAGGGGCAGCTCAGGAGGCGTGGCAGCAGCAAACATGGCGAGTGCGCGTGGCACAGTCGAGGGCTGTGTGTGTGTGTGTGTTTTCCGTTTGTGTTTCGGTTCTCCTCTGTTGGCGCATTTGTTGACGACGCATATGAAAATTTTCGCAAAATTTATGGCCATGCTTAAGCAACGTGCGTATGAAATAATACACAGACATGCCATCCAACACCAACAACCATTACAACAACAACCAGGAAGGAGGGAGGAGACCTGCTGGCCGCAAGACTACAGTCGGACGCAATCGACAGCAGCAGACCCTGTAGTTTTGGGTTTTAATAATCAACACAGTCGAGCAAATTGTATGTTGCATATCTTCGCAGTTTCTCGTCTGCAGCTTTGAAATTGTGGCTGCTGTGGTGCAAGCTCTATGAGGCTATGCTTTTATGTGGTTTGCCAGGAAAGAAGGGGAAATATCAAAGATCAAAATCTAAGAAATCTAGGATATGTACATATATTATATGAGTAGATGGACATGGGGTCTACTTTGTGGGGTTTACCGCGTTTTCTTCTGCACATTTGTTATTCGCACTTACTTAATAGACCCTTTTGTACTTTTTTAAGGTACAGGGTCTAAACGCAGCAGCAAGAACAACACAAGGCATTTGCTTCTGCTGTTGAATTTTAAAATGCTCTTTAAACATTCTACTCAAAACTGATGGCAGCGATTTGTTTACTGTTGACAATGTTGAATTGGGATAAATATATAGCAAACATATGTCTATCTAAGAGCCTGGGATAATGCTATATAAGCACTGCATTGGGCCAGTGGCTACTTAAACTTATGATGGCTTAAGCCGATTCGGGGCATACAAATATGTATGCGCATCAATCAAGCTAGCACATTTGCTTATTTCGTTATCAATAGATAAACGAGCGCAGATTATAGACAAGCAGCTGTTGTCGTAGATTTTTTCTTGGCCACTGAAAACAGTTCTGTTTCTACAGAAGAACAGTAAAACCCTTCTATCTCTGCTTATTTTATCTTTCTCTAGAGTTGTATAATTATAAAAACATATGTTCCTAATTCCGCTGTCAATGTCGCAGTTGATGTTTTTTTGTAGTATCTTATCTATTATTAGAAATTTTTTAAAAAGCTAGTTTGAACCTTTTCGAAGAAGCACGCTGTGCTTTAATCTTATCTGTTTTTAAGAATTAAGCGGAAGTACTCTACAGATAATATTTGCTTTGACTGTCAAGGTGTGGAGTAAAGGCTGTACTCAAATAAATTTTCTTTCATTTGATCTTAACAATTTCAATGGAATTGCAGCACGCTTTTGTATAATTGAACGTAATTAATTTTTTTTATAAGGTAGACGCTTTAAATTTATGATAGATAACATTGTTTAATGATTTGGTTATTAAATTTCAAAAGTCATAAATAAAGCTGGCATTAAGTGGCAAACTTAGTGGGAATTGCTAATCATATAGAATATTTCTATTGAATATTATCATCATTATACACTGTAGCCAATTCAAATTGAGAGTTCCCTGACGGAACTTTAAGTCATTAACTATTTTAATGATCAAGTAACATTTGAAGAATTTATTTACTAACAAACTGACTTTAGGCATACAGTAAATAAGCTATTAATTAAATATAAATGAATTATTAATTGCATATTAAAAACCTATCGAAGTGTAAACTATTCTATGCAATTTCTAAGCGGCCTTTGGTTCAGCGCACAATGCTATGCAGACTGCTCGTTGGAGCGTCTTTATTTGCATGGCAACGAGTGTGCAACAGACACATTTACAGCTGTCAAACATATCATGCTTCTTATATTACTACAGCTGCCTGTCAGTGTGTTAGTGCAACGCCTTTGAAGCGATAGATTCACACGCTTCCAACGACATGGCACGGCAGCCATGCCAACTGCGAGCAATAGCAAGTGTACAATTTATAATAATTGCAATTATGTATGTATGTGCTACTGTCGCTTCTATCTTCTGCCTGCCTCCTTCATGCCGCAATGCGGCATAATTCTGTTGCGTAATTACGTAAATTACCAAAGTGAAATTCAATATGGCCTGCATGCCTGGCCATGCCACATTGTCTGCCAGTTGACCACCCGCCGTCCCCTCACGGAACGCCCACTGTGCGCTTTGCATTATCTTTGGAGCCTGGATTCGGCTGCTAATTGCCCATGTTTTACATGATTGAGCAACATTATGAGCTGCAGGGAGGCTCCTGCTCCTGCTCCTGCTCCTGGTGCATGAATCATGGGCTGGAACCTTGAAATTGTATGGTGTGCTTGATGAGTAGCTGCCACAGGGTTCTAGTCCATTGTTGTCGTCGCTTTATTGTCAGCACATCTACTTTAATACGAATTTTTGTTGCCGTTTTCATTTTTTATTGCACAATTTTTGTGATTTATGTGCTGGTTGTTGTGTCGTGTGTATTCTTCTGCCGCTTCTTATTCGTTTTGCCTATTGTTGGTGGCACACATTGAAGCCAGGGCTGAGGCTATTGGCATAGTTTCCTTATCGGCCTTATCACACTGACCATATTTTATTGCCATTTTTGTGCACCATTTTTGCCAGCTCAGCTCGTCTCGGCCAGGTTGGCCATTTTGTGCTTGGCAGGCAAATTGAAAAGGCCTAGAAAACATTTTTCTTCTTGTATTTATTCATTTTTTTTTTTTTTTGCTTTTGAGTGTAATACAGTTGGGGCCTTGGCCTGAATTGACATGGAATTTAATTAATTTCCAATTTTGCCATATATTTTTGTAAACTTGAACTTGTATTTGTTCTATTGTTTTGGTAGAGTCAGCAAAATGTGAACCGAGCTATAAATTGCAGCCACAAAAGCGAGAATATTATCCACTGCAAACATTATTGCATGTTGCAGTTATATAGAAAATAAAATATAATTAAATGATCATACTAAATATCAAATAAAATCTCTATAATTTGTCGGCCTAAAGCCCAACTGTATAATTAAAATTATTTTGTATACATAGCCAGCTTAATTTGGCTGTTGGTCTAAAACCAGAAATAATGATTGCGTCTAAACACAATTAATGATGCATAAATTGTTGATTAGCGCAATTAAAGTGTGTCCTAATATTAAAGGACACTAAGCAGATTACACAGACGCCCATGGAGCCGAGAAAAAAGAAAGTGAAAGCAGAAATTATGTATAGAAAACGTGGCACGCCAGAAGGCTGTTATCTATGCATATTGATTTTTGTCATTAGATCTGAAAGACAAATTAAAATCGAGCTTAGTAAAGTGCTGCAATTGACATTGAACGGCTAAAGGATACGCTATAAATAGATTTTTAGCTACAATATGCATCCATTACGTATAAATTAAGCAGTGTTAACTGTGAGGCGACTCTTCAAATTTATATTAAAAACTGCTGCCGAGCAACAGAGGCTACAAATTAAAGTCCCCATTTGGATTTAGACCATATTTTCCCGTCCCATGCAGTCTTTGGTATTTGAATCTAATACTGGCTTGCCTTTCGTTATAATAAGCTTCATTTTATTCTTTTATACGTAGGCTATAGGCAACACAAATCCCTTTTATGTTCTCAAGTTACCAACCTGTCGTTGAGGGATATACGCCTCAAGCTTCGGTGCGTCCTTCAGGCCTGTCAAGAGGCAACGCCGAGGCAACGTTGCGTATACGAAATGTTTAACACTTGCCACGCGGCAACTGCAACTTGGCCAGTATCAGCAACATAGGCCAAAGCAGACATTTTGGGCACCCTAAAAAATTGTAAAAAATAAAACAAAGCCAAAAAATAAAACACAAAGAAAAAAACAAAATAAAATAAAAAAAAAAAAAACAGAATGTAAGAAATTGACCGTCATTTGTTTTCTTGACACTTTGAAGAGCGCCCGGTGTCGGCTTATTTTTTATTTGTAAAGACCCGAAAAACCGAAAAAAAATGGGTTAAGACACCGAGACTACCATGGATGTTCGGTACACCGACTCATCGTGAAAATGTCGGGCAAAACTTTGCATAATTTTGTACGGCTGTTCGTTCATTGTTTGTCACTAAATAAGTCGCCAGTTGATATTAATAACACCTCATTATCGCTTCATTCTATTTTTCAGCACATTGTAAAATATGCTATGCTATGCGTCAGCCATTTATCATAATCAAAGAAACACTGAATGCTTGAGAAGAGGAAGGAGTTTGGGCAAGGGAATACCAATCTAAAATGACGACCTTCAAAAATCTGCCGCCATTTTTTGAGTAGCTTCTCATTGAAACTTTTGCCAGTGCAATTGTTATTGATGAGGCGCATTGAGTGTTCCCAACTGCTTTATTGGCATTTTATTGAATTAATTGAATGATTGTCTATTCAAAATCTAATTTAACTAGTACCAAATCCTAAAGTAAATCGGCAATTATTCTTAATTTGTGATAGATTTTAGAACTTAGAATTGCAATTTTAGAGTGGATTTGCTGATATTATTATTAGGATATAAGGATTAGTTTTGAGTACATTTCTATAAGCAGTGGTTAAATATTAGAGCACTTCGAGTTGATTGCCACAGACAAGCAAATTGGCCATTTACTGCCAAGCAGGACAATCAAGCTAAAGGAAAGAAATCGTATTCAATGCATATATATCGAAGTGCGTGACTTTCGATCCAGTGAGGTGGGGAATGCTCTGTCTGCGTCCATTCATTGACTGACGATTGAGCAAATACTTGTGAAATGGCAGCCAACATAATTTGCATTTACAATTGTCTGGGTTACTTGTTAATATAGACAGACTCATCACTTACTCACTCGCTTGCTCAGCCCGTCAATCAGATTGTCAAAGAGTTTTTGGTTAACGCATCAGAGACAGAGATAGAGAGGTGGCCAATACTATTTAATTAATTAAAGTGTAGCCGATGGCTTTGTTTATAAAATATACTTGATTTAAATTGGAGCAGCTGTATGTACGTCTTAGGTTTGAAATTCGTAGAATCTTTTGGCTTTTCTGCTTAACCCGAAATGAAATAAGTAACAACAAATATATGCTCTTGCAATGTGTAAGTAAGACTTGCTCTACTGTGGTCCGGCAGTGTCAATAAAACTTAAAGTTTTGCGTTTATTTGGTTTGCCGATAGTCAGCTCAGTGTGGGGGATAAATGTAAATTAAGTTGTGTGCTAAGCTGTGGCAACTGGCAGCAACTTGCAGCATTCATTTGCATTGCGCTTGACTGCATTCAAATAACTTTGATTGAATGAAAAGAAATGACTGGCAAAAAGACAGACGATGGCAAGTGTATATACTTCAGCCGAGAGTTTATTATTGTTATAGTTCATAATACCCAAGTTGTGGTTAAATTTCAGTGTAGTATAACGGTCCAGGCTAATAGATAAAGTATTACAATGATATTGTAGTTTATGTGGCCTGCTCTTCCTGCGGTTGGTTGTGTCCGCAAAGGAAATTCAATAAATTTAAAGCGTTAAAATTGCGATCTGGCAACTCTATCGGGCGACACTGCTTGGCATTATTCAATTTATGCACTTAACGATAGAGTCAACACGCTCAACGCGGTCACATTTACCGCAGCGGCAACAGTGCGTATACGCAATTTAATTTGCAACATCTCTTTCGTTCGCGCTCATGCGATGATTTCCTCCCGCCATCGTTGGCTTCGTCGCTCTCTCTCTCTCCCACCATCTCTTTCTCACTCTCACTTATTTTTTCTAGATTTCGACTGGCATGTATGTGTGAAAATGTGCCTGTGGCATGAGTGGCATGAGCTGCAAATAAGAGGAAATGAGATTGCTGCGGATTTAATTTTATTCGGAGTGCACAGTATTAATGGAGTATTTTTTGAATTGGTTGCCGAGATACATTTGACATTCTGTTCAAATTAGACAGACAAGCGTTTGTTTTTAAAAACTAAAAGTCACAAAACACAAATTTGAAATTAAAATAACAAATTTCTCGCTAGTCGAGACGCGATATCTTTAATACATAAATTACATATTTCACTTCAAAAGATTTTACCTTAGTTGTTTGGCGTTCACTGTGGCAGCTCATTTTCGACCATGAATACAATGCCCCAAATTTTTGCGCGTCAAATTAACCCCGGCGTGGTGCTAACTCCGGAGCTGAACATGAAAATCTTCAACTACACCAATCTCCAACGCGAACAAGTCGAGATAGAGGCCGATATTACTCGTCTACGCAAGAAGCAGACCTGTGCCGAGGATCATATTGCCGAAGTATTCGCCGAGGAGGAGTTCAAGCGTTGTCAGCGTGGTCAGGACATGTCTCTGGGTACTGAGGAGGAGCTCTTCGCTGTCTTCCGTCAGCACATTGGGCGTCTCATGGACAAGCTGGCTGCCAAGTGCGAGCGTAAAATTTATCTGGATATGGACTTGCGCAAGATGAAGCAGGCGATTGAGAAGGGTATTGTGGCTGCCAACGAGGCGACAGCTGCCGCCAATGCTTAATGCCGATCTTCTATCTTTTTCATGAGTTTTGAAATTTTATGTTTGCAATTATACAAGCCCTGATGTTGTGGTAAATTCAATACAGTCCCCATTTAGCTATTCTTTCATTTCATGCAAATACTTTCAGATTAAGGCTGATGCGGAAATTGTACAGCATCGCTTATTGAAATCTGTAGTTCATATACGTATTCACTGGTTCACGTTTCAAGCGCAGCTGCTGATTTCTTGTAACAATATTTGTTTTTAGATGGCTATCAGTTCCAAATAGACAGCTAATTTCACATAAAAAGCATATTAAATTTAGAGTGCAAGTGCAAATAACCATATTCTAAAACATCTCAGAAGTGATGTTAGTGCATAACAATAGCATACATTTAAACGCAATTTATTTATTTTATTTTATCTTTTGGTTTTCCTTGCCATCTTTCTTTATTCTTTGTATTTTTAGTGGTTAATTGAAGCCTCTTTAGCTGTTATTGTTTAATGCCAGGGTCATGACAGTTACCAGGGGTTTTCATTTAGTTTTGTGCCTGCTGCTGGTCTCCTCGGCTGTTGTCATTCATATGCAAATGACTCTCGAACTGTCCGAAAAATTGCAATGAATTTAAATTACCTAAAAATGTGACAGAAAACATCGTTCTGTGGCAAGAAGCAGCAACTACAAGGGAGAATCGAGAGCAGATTTGGCGGGGCACACAAAAAAAAAGAAAACAAAGAAAACGCAGGCGCGTGTTTTAATTAATAAGGCCATGTTGAAGGACGGCATCATTGCTGTTTGAGCCCTTAGATTTTTTTCACTGCACGAATTTCCCAACGGCATTTGCCGAATGCAAAAACAACACACACACACACTACAATAAAAAGAGGGAAAAAACGTCGAACCGTTGAACATATACACACACACAACAAAAGAAGAAGATGAAAATGAGAATGATGAAATGAAACAAAAGAGAAATAGAGATATCTCATTATGGACAAAGCAGGCCAAACGAGCAGAGCCCAAGCACATACACTCATACACACACACTTGCACACACAAACACACACACTCACACAACAAATGAAATGAAAAAATTATGCGAAAAGAAGAGGGCATAGGCCATTCTTTAGGCCTAGCTGTGGTGCGGCTCCTTGTGGTATATATGTATATTTATGAATTTGTTTACAACGAGCCACTGGACACAACTGGGAAAGTCTGTTGAAAATGTATTTGAATATCCTGGAATCCAGAAATGTCTGTTCAAGGGTGTACTAGTGCCATACATATTCTCTTTAAAGAAAACAAGGAAAAGCCGACAATATTGTTTCTTCAATATCGTCTGTGTTTATTACACGATTTCTCTGAGCTTTTGAATATTGATAAGTATAATGGTAAAGAGCATAAATTCTGAATAACAACTTTCTATGTTGCATATTACGCTTGTTATTCGGTTTTTATTGATAATGGCTTAAAAAGGACATTGTAAGGAAAAAATTAAGATCATGATATTCAGGTTTGATTGTAAATTAAATTAAATAGGTATTAGTAGTAGATAGTAGTAATATTTGTTGTTTTTCTACATAGAATTTTAACAGATTTCGTAGCCACTAAGCCACTAAGCTTATTCAAATTTAATCTTTAGTTTTCCTACACATTAATCTGTTTGTAGGGTATTTCGACAGTGATATGCTCTCATGGCCAGCATATTAAACTTGTTTTGTATTGTTCATTGTTGTGTCGGAACACGCGTGCCAAAAATAATCAGAGTATAATAAGCAGTTCTTCAAGAGGCGCAAACAAATGAGCCATATAATGATTTTCTTGAGGCTCACTGTACTGTGCGATTTATTCAGGTTTTCTTTTTCCATCTGGCTCGTTGTCGTTTGTTGTTGTTGTTTTTTTCTTATTTCTTATTTGTTTGCCTGCTGCGAAAATTAAGCAATTTTCCAACATCCAACATCTGATGAAAGTCGAGGCCCCACGCCCATTGAGCCCATGTGGTAGTCGTTGTCATAGTCATAGTTCACAAACATTTTTTTTTTGTAGCTTCATCGGCTTTGCACACTTTTAGGTTATCATCGTCATGGCACAAAGCCGGATTACAAAAAGGATTTGTGGCTCTTTACAAGGCATTACAACTAGTATTCAGTTTTCTTCTTCTATTTGTTTTTTTCGGTTTTTTTTTTTTGTTTTTTGTTTTGTTCGTTAATGTAATACAAAGCAACAGTCGCCGCGGGGCACGAGGAAAGTCCTTGGCAGAGCTTGTGGTGCTGCTCGACTGCCTATCGCCATGCAAATCGCCTGGCAATTTGGCTGAGTAACTCGACCATCAAAAGATGGTCATCCAGAGATTAGGTCAGCCATTGTGCCATGGCCATGTCCATGTCCACGTTTAAGTCCACGCCCATTTCCCACGTTTCATGTTCACGTTCACATTGCCTCAGCTTTGTTCGCCAAATATTTACACTGCAGCCGAGTTGTTGTTTTAATTAGTTAGTTCTACCGCTCAAAATTCGCCGTGTACTGTGCATAATTAAAAGAGTAAACACGTGCCTCCAACCTCCTACCTCTTTTAACCATATGCTACACGCTCTTCGGTTATCCCGCCACGTGGCATAGTTTTTATGATGTGCTCTGGCAGCAAATTATTTGCTCTGGCTAGCGAAAGTTAAAACTCGCTGAGTTAGTACCATTATTATGAGCTAACGGGTTAACAAGTCCACAACGAGACTATATTTACACAATGAGTGCATAAAACGGAGAGCTTTCGACAATTAAGTCGTTAGCAAAGCAATTATTCATAATTTTGAAGTTCTTTAGAAAGCTTGCATGACAGTTATAGATATTTAATGACCTCACACACATATAAGTACTTCAGTTTTTATTGTGCAACTTACAGAGCTGTACCGCTCTTAATTTTGCAGTTATTAAATAGTCAAATTTATTATAGGTCTATAGTTGTTCCTACGGATAGATGGCTATCCCTATTCAACTTGTCTTGAATATATATACTTTGAATATATATACTTTGTGTAATCTGTCACGCCTCTTTCTATTTTGCACTAACTTCATTGACCATTTTGCACTTTTTTTAAGTACAGATTCTAATAAAATACTGTCAATCGCCCCTTCCCAACTTGTGCTGAGTTTAATTGAATAAAGCATTTAACTAAAAACCGCCGACAGTTGCATTAAATGTGCTTAAATCGATTTTGTCACCTTTACCTGCATATTTGTGGGCTCGTATGCAAATTCAATTTAAAGCGCATTACAATCTATAAACAGAGTAATTTGAATTCAAACAGCAAATAGCACACATGTTGCATGTCTCATTGAAATGAAACCCGTTTTGAAATTGTCGAAATCAACAGCAATGTTGTGTTGGCCAAAAGATAAAAAAACGCATTTACATCGCACTTTTACATATTTGTGGAAATTTATTTAAACATCTAACCAATTTGTTTGACAAATATCCAAGCTATGTGGAATTTCTCACACACGCACACTATCACACGACCCTCATCAATGTGAAATGTGATGATGGTAGTGTACACAAAAGAAGATAAAGAAAATCCAGTAAAGTTGAACATGCAATACGGTTTTTGATATTTTTGCATTCAAATTGATTTTTTTATGGACTATATGTTAGCTAAATACCCTGTAACAAGTGAATGGTTTTTTGGAGCAATAAATATTTTTAAAATAATATTTAAATAAAAATGTGAAGCCCATGTATAACTGGATTGATATTCAATTTCTGCCATCTGAATCAGAAAAAGCTATTTTGTGTAAGGGAAATGTATCACCCGACTGTTGTACTTGTCAGCGGCAGCATTTTTTGCTGTGAGATAAGGCAACAAATAATTGCATCTGTTGTTATTGACGTGATCCTGAAAACATATTTGTATAGGCCACGTGAGTTTAATGTTTATAAAATCAATTATAAAAGTTAACCCATTGCCTTGTAATATATATATGTGCGTATAACGGTATTAAATGCTTAAAAACACACAAGAATGAGGTTAATTAATTTCTGTATTTAGCTAGACAAATGAGAACAATTTTTTTTTATTGTAGTTTCTGTTGTAATTTTTCAGTGATTTTGTGGTTAAGTGAGGGAATTTCGATTAACGCATTTTAATTTAATTAAAATATTTGCAGTTTTCACCTTCAGCGTGTTGAATTCAATGGAGTGCTTAATAATTGTTTGCTCTGGTATTTGATATCATTATAAATTAATTAAAGGTAAGCTAAATTAGCGATTGCTCTTTTAATGCCTCGCATCAAGCATATTTCATGCAGTTTAGCTGTTATACGTAAATCTTTGATGATAATGAGAGATGAGAGCTAGAAGGTTTTTGACAGCTGTTAACTAATCCGGTAAATGGAAGCATTCCATCACGATGACAACTATGAGACCTTGAAACACGCTCTATGCCCCATAATGCATGCGTGTGCGTTGGGGGCGTCGGCTTTTTGGTGGGCGTGGTTAAAGCACTTACCGCGCTCACTGATTGCATGTGACATATTCGTCAGCAGTTTTGCATTTTGTTGGTCAGTATATAACCAGAATTCAGAGCCCAGTGCACAAACCCAATGCGGAAAAGTGCTGAGGGAGCTTTGGGGCTTGGACGCGTCTTTTTTATGTTATGCGCATATTGGACTACCACCATCATCATGCAACCATCTATGGCCATAGTAAACTCAATTAGCGTTCTGCCCAAGCTTTTAGCTAAACTAAGTTATTGTTGTGCCTCTGCATTAGTTCCAACGCACTTTCATTGGGTGTTTGAACATTTTTGCAGTGAATGTTGCATAGAAAAATGTTTTGTCTGCGATAAAGCTTAAATAAAGTAAGATAAGAACAGCTTTCAAATAAGTCTTAGCCGCCATTTTCATTTTCAAACTGTGACTACCGTTAAACCTGTACTTTCGATAACAAATCGATACAAATACTGTCAAAGATATTTAATAATTTTTAAAATATTCATATTAACGTTCATTTTATAATTATTATCATTCAATATTATTTGAAATTCATTAATTTATTTGAATACATTTTTTTTTTTAGTTTTAATTTATTTTCTATGATTTTTTCTGTTTATTTAATATTTGATATCCAATATTTTTATTGTATCGCAGCTCTTAAAATAATTTTGAAGCCTACTATTAGCGCATTGTAATGCGACATATCGCTTTGGACCCTAATTATTGTCATTGGCTTTGTTCCATAACTGCAACAAATACATTTGAATTAGCGTCGCCATTACGCATTTACAATTATAAATTAATAACACCTATCAAAGTTGTCGCATTTGGCCGGCAACTCATTACATTTGCCATGCAAATCATACCTTGAATCATGGCTTCACTTAAAATATGCCCAGTGTGAGGCCGCAAATAACAGAAATCAATTAGTGTATTAGCTAAGCCAATGGGCCTATACATACATACATATTTCTATATCTGAGGACAGATATAGATAGTGTAATTTGTGTGTGAGTTTGTGTGTATTGTAAGCTGATATTTTGTGGGCATTGGTGCGTGCTAATTAAGCTGTCAACATTAAGCAGTACATTCCGGAGTTATATATTTACATTCACATTTACATTTACATTGATTGGCGTAAGGTCAACTTAGATGGACATGCTTTTCGCATGTTATTGCATGTGTAGCTGAGATACAATTGAGCTATTGCGCATTATCTTTTACGAGTCACAATAAATGATGTATTAGATATTACATATTTATAGCCACGAGCACCGGTCCTAACTACATTCTAGCGCCATCTATTGCAGAGCAGCAAGTAGAAATAATCGATAAGATTTATTGTGCGATAACAGATGCTACGTTAAATACCGATAACGATAATGATAGAGAGAGAAATTACTTAGATTAAAACAGTATATCGCTATAACCTAATGCAAAATCATATATTATTTATCAGAAAACTGTTTACGACCGCTGATGTCGGAAAAATTGTAATTTAGCGCATATAAACGTATACAAATATAAAATAACCTTTAACCATCACACACACTTACACGCAGCTTGTTTACCTTTAATTAATTTAATATGAAATTGTTGAACCAACAAACTTTGCCACAACTTTGTTGCCAAAACTGTATGTGTGCGTACTCATCATCTTAAATATTGAAAAATTGAGCATGATTTTACGCGCAAAGTTTCAGGCATCTCTTAATCAATATACAGCGTATAAAGTTGTTTGACGACGCCTATCGAGGCGCTGTGGATCTCATCGTGAGGTCGATTGCCTGCCACATGGAGCCGCCACGCAGAGAGAGCGCGCACGCCTTAAAGTATGCTTGGCATTTTAATTAAAACCCGTTTTTCCTGCCTGCGAAATGAAAAAAAGGAGAGAAAAAGTGAGAGAGGGAGAGAAAGGAAGAGAGGCAGGGAGAGACGTTATACTCAAGCGCTTTAACTCAACTTAATGGCAAATGGTGTCGTGCTCGATTACCCAAACGCCCGGCCTGCCCATCCTGCCCATACCGACCATCCCGCCCATACCGTCCACTCCACCCATTCCGTCCATCCCGGCGTGCTGCAGCACTTGTAAACTTTAGCGCTTGTCATGTGCAACCTGTCCAACTATGGCAGAGTCCTTCTGCTGTTGCCTGCCTCGTCCTACAGCCTAAAGGCTACAAATTCAACACAATGCACATGTTGCTCGAGCTGCTTCCGCCACCTCCGACTGCTGCCCTCCCGTTCGAGCGGAAATGAAAAATCAAATAGAACAACTCATAATGGCATGGCAGCAGTGTTGGGCAATTCGCTTTTTTCCCGACAAAGCTAAGAATTATCGGAAAATGGTTATAATTAGGATTGTACAGATAATTATATCACGCAATTGAAAAATTTGAAAATCTTCAGGAATGTTAAGGAACAGTTAGACTTAGAATATACTGGAGAACCGAACCATAGAGGTATATTTCAGCAGCTTTATTGCCATCAAAAAAACGTAGCAAAAGGAATTCTTTCGAATTGGCAGATTTGAAAACCAGTTCAAGTGAAAATTTCTGAAGATTTATGTGACAAAGCATAGAAATTAATGTGCGGAAGAACCGTCCGAGGTTACATAGATCTCAATTGTTATTGAAAAACAAGAAAAATCTTAATAAATCAGATTTTTTATAGAATGGAAAAACCTATCAAAAACAATTTTTTTTCAAAGTAGAATAATTTGCCAACACTGCATGGAGGAAAGAATGCGAAGCAAAAGGAAACGAATGACTGTAAAATGGCATGAAACGGAGAGACCAATGGCTTGTCTTGAACAATTTTTAACGTATGATTGTTTCTGCTGCTGCTGTTATTGCTGTGGTTGTTGTTGTTATTGTTGTTGTTGTTGTTGTGTTGTGTCCACTTGTGAGTGCGGCATAAAAGTATTCGAATTGTCTGTTGTGTGGACCTCAATTACACTTTCGTTGTCACTAAAAAATCTGCAGAGCAACAGGGCAAGTGCTTTGCATAAGTGTCTATCTCCAGCTGCAGCTGCTTGTAATCTACGTGTATAGGTGTGCGTACTACATTCATATATACACGCTTTGTCTGTAACACTTGACGTAGATAACTCCAGAGTGTCTTGGCAGAAGAGTGATAGAAAGGGGGGTGAAACTGGGCGTGAGGGACTGAGTGAGAGGCAGAGCTTGACATCCAATAAAGATTACCAACGATTGTTAAACACAAATTGCGCTTGATGATGAGTTATATGCCAGAGCAGAGGGCTCTAAAACACACACATCCTTATATACACTGCTGGCCATATATGTATGCATATTTATACCCTGCACCCATTGATAATGGGCAAAAGGGGTATATTAACTTTGTGTAGCAGGTTTAAGGAATCGTATCAGATCCCACAAATAATAGTTATTCTGGATTAGAATGTTTAGCCAAAAAGATCTAGCTTTATCGGTCTGTCTGTCCCTTGGCCAGTATTAATTCACTGATCTCAGCAACCGGCAAAGCTAGAGCAGCCACATTTTAAATATATGTAGGTCTATACTAAACGCTGATGACTTTTACTTCAAAGTTTATTTAACAAGCCTACTTTGCACACAAATCAATAAATACCTTAGTACAATTTTGAAATTAGAAGCATGCCATTTAAAATACGTATTGTATATTATATTATATTATTATTAATATATCTTGAAAAATTCCTCCCAATCGGTTGGTAAATATAGAAGTAAATATAGAAGTTAGTAATCTAAATACTTGGGTCTCGCTCGCCCTTCAGCATAAAAAGTGCTTCAACCGAAAAGCAAGAGGAAAAATTGCTGCAACACTTCGTAGGGAATTACACAATCGGTTGTGTCCGACTGATACGTTCCTTTTGATTTTCTGTGGGTTTTGGTGCTGCCAATCAGCTTTGCAGCTTCGACATGCTCGGAAGCCATAAGGTATGCTTCCATATTTGTCATATGAATTTTTGCCAGCCATGTGTGTGTAAAATTTGCCAAACTTTTGGCAAAGTTCTGAAATGAATTTTGAGCGAAAGAACATTATAAGCAAATGAAAATTTAAAGTGTGTTGCCTCAGAGGTTCTTCTTTTTCGCATATATATACTTGTGCTTTCAGCAGTTACTAAATATGCAGCGTACATAAATTGAGTATGTAATTTATTTGTTTGCTTTTATCACAAATCTGAAAAAATACGAAATTTTCAATTTCCACAATTGAGTGAATCTATTGAGCAAATTTGTATATTAGACTTGACTGCATGTAAATTTTCCATCCCAACATCGTCTTCCCTCTTACGCCATTTGCAATTGGAATTTTAGCTCTGCTCAATTTCATCACAATAACAAAAACCAATGAAAATACTGGAGCAGAATGCATATATATTCTTTTTGGTTTTTCACTAACTGACTAGTCAATGGGCAAATAGATTTCTTGATATTGTTTTTTTGCAATTCTGCATTGTCTTAAGGAAATGAGTTTCTGCTGCATGGTGAAATCTAATGAATGAATTGGTACTCGATGCTGTGGAAAACACAACACAAATACGGATGCAGCAGATAGGTCGCTAGCACTCGACAACATATTTATTTATTATATACATATCTCCCGACTGATCTGCTCTGTCCCTAAAATTAAAAAAATTAAACAAATTTAAGAAACGCACGCTTTAAATATCGATACATCAAGTAAATGCCATGCTCGATACTTAAATTTGCATCTCTAAGTGAGTGTCATAGCAGACAGTGTTTGTGTTTGTGTTTATCTATTGTCCATGAAAAAACGTTTCAATTTGCATTAGCCGGACGTAATGCGAGCCAGTGAAAGAGTTTGTGTAGGGAATTCACGAACGAAGAGCGAGATTGCTAGAGAAGTATGAAAATAATATTAAACTGGTCTGCGCGCTCAACCAAAATATTTTGCCAACTTTTAACAGTTATTTTGTCATGGTTTTTTGATGGAGAATAATAGAGCAGAGTTTGCGACCTTCTAACGAGTGCAGTATAAACGCGCTATTACCCAGAGTTGATGAGTTGTTGCTGTGGGAGCGACACCTGCATTTGGTTATGGCTTATTTTGGGGATTATTATGTCCACAGCGTTTCGGCATTTGGGTTCTGTTGTGGGTCTTAAAATTAAAATGTTTAATGCTATCCCAATGCTGGCTTTGTGTATAGTTCCAGGCATTACGAATAGTAGGATATATAGTATATGTTTTGTAGTGGCATTTCTCCCCGAGGGCAAAGGTTCATGTCCATTACATTAATTAAATTATCTTCACGTTTCTGCCCATATGGTTTGTCAATCGTAAAAACCAATACGTTTAATGCATCTGCCACCCCTCCCTATACTCCCCTCTGTTGCCACTCAACAAAAAAGGAGCAAGAGAAATGCGTATAAAATTCCAAGAGCAAAATCACGTACTTAAAAGCAATAAGCATTTTTATACTTTATACAGCCACGCGCACTGTTGACAAAAGTTCCCAAAAATAAAATACACATAAAAAATAAAGCATACCCCACACACATATCTTTCTATTAAAACGCAAATTTCAACAGATTAACACAGCAGTAGCAGGGGCAGGGGCAGGGGCCGAGGAGAAGCCGGCGGGATGGCACACAGCGCGTGTCATTTGCCGTGTAACAATTTCAAACTTTTTATCGAGATTTTTGAAAGTCAGACCAAAACTTCCGTATGCTTTTTATATACATATATATATTTTTTTAAAGCTTTAAGAACACGTTAAACTTTTTACGACTTCCGTAGATGCGTGGAGTTTCCATCAAAGTAAACTTAAAACAACTACGAGCATTGGCCAAAGTCAACAGAATACAGTTTTCCAAATTTAATCGACGTCTAATGAAATTTTCAAATAGCAAAAGAGTGAGAGGCAATGGGGAAAAGAGGAAAAGCCACAGCTGTTGCTAATTAACCTACAAATTTAGCCCAGGCGCAATGGTGGGATATTTTCTGGGCATTAGTTAAAAAGTCATCAAAATTCACTGATTGCAAAAAATGCTGCGTAGAGCAACGAGGAGGCAGAGGCAGGGGCAGAAGCTGCCAGGCTGTCAGCGTTGGGCATGGCCTTGCCACGCCGCGTAAAAACTGGAAAACTTCATTGCATATTTATAGCTGGGCGCCGCATAGGTTTTGAGGCCTTTTTAAATATTTAAATGCCTTGCGAAAACAAAACAGCAAAAAGCGTAAAGCACACGCAACACGACGAAGCAGAAACAAAAACAGAAGAGCCAACAAAATGTTGCAAGCAGCAGCTGCCATAAATAAACAGCCGCCGCCAATGGCGAACCTTTTGGGATACACTTGCAAGCTGAAAAACTGCCAACTGTAAACTATACAGACGATAGACTCTGTTTTGGTTTGCCACTTGCCACATGCCACATGCCACATGCTGCATGCCACGTATGTGTTTGTGTGTGTGCGTAGAAAAAGCCGCTTAAAGTTCTTTGAAATGATTTAATAATGGCGGCATGACGCTGGGGAATTGCGCTCAATTGGTTAACAATGCATAGAACAATAACTCAACATCTTTTCAGCTTGAAATGTTAGCGGGTTGCAGCACCACATTTGGCTTTAAAGCCAACATGCTTCTTTGTGTCTGTATATATAAATATATATATGTGTGTGTGTGTGTGTGTGTGTTGACTTGAGCACTTTTATTTAACTAGACTAAGCGGCTTTTACCATAGACAAACTTTGGCTTGCCAAAATCCGCTTGACTTTTCCCTCCCCAAGCTTTAAACTGCAGCTTTTGTTGTGTGTGTGTATGTGAGCAACGCATAAAGTAAACAAAATGGCGGATATGTTCCGGCTAAACTTGTAGGTTTCACACACACTTGAGTTAGACCACTTTGGTAAGTTATGCAATTTGTCTTGCCTTTTTGTGTACTTACAAGTTGCATACTTACGTGCAGCTTGTGTGGCATTATACGTATGACAGTATGAGAGTTTTATTATATAACAGTTTAATTCTTATTGCTTTCCGTGCAGTTTATCGATAAGAAACTTGCGTAAATTTTTACAGGCTATTTTTGAAATAATAATAAAAAACCAAAACCAAAATAAAATTCAAAGAAAATATACAAATTGAACTATTGATAACAAAATATAAAATGTAATAAAATAAATCATTTCTAACACACCTTATTCTTCCTAAAACTGCGTATAACAGTATGTCATATTTAAAATTCAATGAAACATAGTATTACTTGTCAAATTAATGTCAGACTTCATTTGTTAACTTTTGCATATTTACTAAAATATATATAAAAAAAACCTTTTGCTAGACAAGGCAAATAATTTTATGCAGCCGACAAAATGTAAAATTTGTGATTGTTTTAATAATATATAAAGACCAATATGGTATGAGGTGTCTGTGTGAATAGGCGAGTATTAAACAGAGAAAGGGGGAAATACAAATCTGATGTATTTGCTGTATTCTTTGTGTAATTTATTTGACACTTTGACAATTTAAAAAAAATAACATGCGAGCAGAGCAGTGAAAGCGTGCGAACATGAAAATGGCCAGGGGGTATGCCAAACGAATGTATGATGGCAACAGTGGCATTTTTACACTCACACACACACATGCACACTCTCTCTCTGACACATACACCTACACATACGCAAAATGCAGACCGAATGCTGTGGCGCGTTGGACCTGCCGCAAGGCGCTAATGTTGAATTAAATGAACGCTGACAGCGGCATAAACAAAAGGCGGCGCTAAGGTCGCAGCACGAAACAAGCGTTGGATTTATATGCCTGCCATATGTATGTGTACGCGTGTGTGTGTGTGTGAGTGTACATATATGTACATATATATCTGTGCATATTTATGATAAATTGCCGCTGTTGTAGAACGTGTTGCTGACATTTTGGCGCCTACAAAAAACAAAATTCAACAAGCGAGAGTGCGGAAAAAACACCATGATAAACAGAATGTGTATAAAAAGAGAAGGCAATGCTACACTCTGAAAAAAAGCAGGTTATTGAAGCTTTTATTGGTATATAATTAAGTTACAAATCGAATATTATATATATTCAAATTAATGAAATACGAAATTGAAGAATGGGTTCACAAAAGATTCGATCTTGGATCTAAAATTTTCTTGCTCACTGAAATATTTGATTGACAATGGAAATGTTTGTTGATTTTTCTCTCACTGTACTATATACACATAGCTCTACGCAAAAGTCAAAGTCAGCGTGAAATGTTTATATGACATTTTAATAACCCAGCAAACTGGCATTATTATTGAATGGTGAAAATGACTTTGTAATGCGATTGGCCCACATGCATTTTCGATGAAAATTCTTAAGACTGCAAAGCTCGTTTACTGTCAAGCCTGCAAAGTAAGCTGGCATTTCGAGTTTATTGGAAAATGTGAATGTCGAAAAAAAAAGGAATCTCAGGAAAATAAAGTAAATATGTATGAGTATATTTAAGCAATAAGCAGAAGTACTCCAATACATACAGGCAGAGAGACTTTTCAGGCTAAGCTTTATTGTCTCTTCGCTATTTGCACGCGCTCCCAAATCTCTGGTCGCGTTCAACCTGTTAGCCAGGCCAAGTGCCGCAATGAGAGGCGCAAAGTGACGAGTTACGGCCGTACGTGAGTGTATGTGTGTGTGTCTGTGTGTGTGTATTGGTGCGCTCCAAATGTAGCCGTAAAAAGTGCTTTTACGTAATGCGGCGTTGTCGCTGATGCGGCTCCCAAATGAATTTCATTTCATTCTCGTACGTGTGCCTTAAGCTAAGTACACACGATGCAAGTAATTTGCAGCAAGTTGGTTGCTGCAATGAAATTTGCACGTGTGAACACGAGTGAAACTAATTTGCTGCAAGTAAATAACTTGCTTAAACTGCTTGCAGCAATTTTTTTTGCTTGTCGTGTGTATACTTTGTTTTGTCGTTATTTTTGTTGCGTCAACTGCTTGCTTACTTGCCTATGTTGCTTGCTTGCAGTCGCAGAGTTGCAGCAAGTAATATCGTATTTACACTGAGCGATATTGCTACATTATTATCTTTTTTGATTTAAATGCGCTTTTCATTATAGTCACAAATTGTAAAATAAAATATAAATTTTCACCCATTTTTAATGGGTACATTTAAACATTTAATAAACAGCTGTTTGCTATCGGTATGCCATATTTTTGTATCGAAAATACTAATACGGCCACACTTTCAGCATAATAGCATAATAAACTACCAATTTGGCCAGTTTGCATACGCTTTAAATCAACAATAGATGGCGCTTTTGTGAGCACACTTTCACTGTATCGAAAATACTAAATTTGTATTGAAATACTAGTCAAGATACGGCCACACTTTCAGCATAATAGTCGAATCTAGGATTATTCGGCAGAATATTCTATTTCGTGATTCGGGCAACATGTGGGATCGCGAGAACACAATTAAATTGATTGATTTGTACGAAAATCATTCTGTTTTGTGGGATGTCTCGTCAGCAGACAGCAGACAAATAAGTACAAAAAGCAAAGTGCTTATCATGAAATTGCTGAAATAATGGAGAAAAGTGATGATGACATCAAAATAAAAATTCATAATTTGCGCACTCAATTTTTTCAATTTTTTCACAAAACAACTAAACTTTCAAATAAGTGTCACTTGCCTTTCACAAAACAACTAAACTTTGAAATAAGTGTCACTTGCAAGCAAAAAATTAAAACACGTGTAGACATTAACGCAATTAATTGCACGAAATAGCCAAGCAAACGTTTGCGTGCAAGTCAAAAATTGATTCAAGCAAGTAATTTGCTTGCAATATTTGCATAGGTGTAAACACTTGTGCAAGCTGTTGCTGCAAGTTATTTTCAACTTGCTGCAAATTACTTGCATCGTGTATACTTAGCTTTAGCCTTGAAGTTGAATTTAAATGCTCGGGCCAGAAGCCAGAACTTGTTCAAGTTAAAGCAATAGTATGCAAGCTAACCAAATCGCATGGATTAGATAAAACGCGCAAGAATGCCAGAATCACGTTCCCCAAATTGAAATCGCACAACAATTCAACTAAGATATCGAGTACAAATTTGAAATGGCAAAGCATCCGCATAATAAGCTGACATTCACTTAAAACGAGCTGAAAGTAGCCGAAGTATATTACGAAATTTAACACTTTATAAAAACTAATTAAACAAATTAAAGAACAATTATTTCGTATGTGTTGTAAAGAGAGAAATTGAAATACTTTTGTAATAAGCCTTGCTCCTTTAGCAACTATCCCTACATAATTATGAGAACTTATAATAAATCTAATATAATATGATAAAGTATTATAAATAAAAAAATCTCGCGCGCTCTGGCGCGCTCGACCTGACAGTCGGGCAAGCCCGACTGTCTTATACCCTGTACCACAGCTCGCGCTGCGCGCTCGCCCGTTCAGTATATAATAAAATTCTTTAAATACAATTTAATCTATCTTGATTAAAACGATCTGACGAGGTGGCAACGCTACCGCCAAAACTCAATTTGGCACATGGTATGGCGATGAAGGTGGCGCTCGAACACTTGTCGCTTGGTCTCTGACGTCACGCGTCACAGACTTTTGTTATTTTGCGCAATCTTATTTTGGCACCTTGCAATTGGTGTTGTTTACATGCGTACATGCACACATGCATGTATGGTATTCGTCTATTCTACATGTATGTGTGTTTCTGTTTATACATACACACATATGTACACTTGCTGGGCTGCAGGGCCCGTGCGAAGCAATACATGCAGTATTGAGTAGCTTATATATCCTCTGTTTATTAACCGATTTTAATGCGCTTTTCAGGATAGTTAAATATAATAGAAGAGAGTATATATACCAAATAACAACATTCTATGTTTAATATTACGCTTGTTTTTGAACATTTAAGTCCAACTTTTGTGAAGCTTATATCTCCTGTGTTTCTTAACCAATTTCAATGCGCTTTTCAGAATAGTTAAATATAATAGAAGAAAGCTTATGTTCCAAATAACAACCTTCTATGTTTAATATTACGCTTGTTATTCAACTTTTTATGTTCAAAAACACGAGGTTGTGTGGGTTTTATTGATTTTTGGGCGTAAAGGAGGCGTGGCGGGCAAGATTTGAAATAAACTTGATCTGCGTAAGATAACTACCTATCTATAGCAACCAAAAGGGCATCTCTAGCTTTTGTAGTTGCTGAGATCGACGCGTTCATCCAAACAGACAGACAGACAGACGGACAGACAGACAGACAGACGGACATCGCTAAATCGACTCAGCTCGTCTCCCTGATCAAGAATATATATACTTTGTGGAGTCTGCCACGCCTCCTTCTGCCTGTTACATACATTCTGACAAAGTTATTAACCCTGTATTTCCCATTTTTCAATGGGTACAGGGTATAAAAATAATATTGTGCATCAAAAGAATAAAAGTAAAATAATAAAATAAAATAAAAATGCCTTCTATAATAAAGGTAATGATCTTATCCACCTCTCTCAAAAACTTTTCTCCCCATACATTATATGCGTGAAAAACATGAATAAAACCGCAACGATAACATTTTCGGGAACACGACAAAAACCGTTTTCATATGCATACATATTGTAGTTGCTGCCACAATGTTTGCCAAAGTTTTGTCAGCTCTCAATTTCCATTCTTGTGGCTTTGTTTCCAGTGGCTTTACCAAATTAATTATACACACTCGAACTTTACGACTATTTGATTACATGATGCTGCCATTCTTATCTGCGACTGGCAGCCATAGCATCTAGCGGAGCATTTGAAACAGGTAAATAGATTTAAATGCTCATCCGGAGACAAGCTTAAAGAGACACAGTTCACCGCAGCTTTTTATTACTATTGTGGCTTAGCATTGTCTGCTCTACAACTTGTAGTATTTGCCTTGCCCCACCTATGCAAATGCCAAATGCAAAAAGCGAACTGTGAAATGTAAAATGTACTGCTATAAATGCTGGCAGTACGAGTGTACGAGTACTGTGTGCACTAACTGTTAAACATACACTCGTGCATTTGTTGCACCATTTTAATTAAACACGTTTACATATGTAGGTGGAAGTGGTAGTGGGTAGTGGGAGGTGGGAGGTGTAGTCAGGACACCTAGTAAGTATATAAATATGTATATTTACGAGTATATGCATAATACTGCTGCAGCTCACGCCCACACTTTGGCCCTGTACTCACCGCCCCCTGTTCTCCCTAGCCAGCTGAGATTTGCATTTGCATATTTCTTGTTGAGCCAACGGGTTGTCATGTTGTTTTGTTTATACTTTTAGAACATCTACGTTTCTCTCTTTATTTGCTTTAACAGGGTATATAGATATAGAACAGATTTAGAAACGCTCTCATATCAAAATAAGATAATACTGAGTAGACAGTTATTACAACCAGTTAACAGCATAATAAACATTCTTATCGATTTGAGTTGCATATATGGATACATCATTCGTTTATCTACTTTAGTTTTAATTATTGTGGGATGGGTTTTTATAAAAATGTGTCTTTCCCTCGGTACAGCTACCCAAGAGGAAGAAACGTCGATAAATTGCACGCTCACTTCCTATCGATAGTTTGCTGTACCGATGTATTAAACTTAATGTCTACACCAGAATAAATTAAATTTAAAATAAATACATATGGAAATATATTTTATACATATTTTTTCAAGACAGGGTATCAGCAATTAACATGCAAAATTTTGTGTATCCCTGCCTAGTGTTTTCTAACCCCTCTTACAATTTTTAATACAACTTGCAAAAATTACATTCTGGTTAGAATTTTGTTGTTCTCTTATCATTCTTTTTTCCTGTGTTGGCCTGCATTTTAATACATTTTTTTGGCTGCTCGCCTGTTTTCATTTAGGAAATTACATGGCTGCACTTTTATGACAAGTTTTTGTCTTCTGTCGTGCGCAGCAGGGCGAATTTCTTGGGGGTCAGTTGATGCACAAGGAATGCATGAAATTATTTAGGGCTCTTAAGTGAGCGATGATTTTCATAATATTGTGAAAGTTTCAATGCCATGGGATGCAGCAAGCATGCCCTAAATTCATTTGTGTAATTTGCCAAGGTGTAGGTAAAACTGTAGTGCATAAAGTTTTGGCAAACTTATTTAATTTAAGTTACAGCTATATGATTAAGTTAACAGGCTCCACAGCTAACAGCTTCAACTGTGTCCCAGGCAATTTGTTTCAGCCAGTTAAGCGTATATTTTCTTTGTCTCTTTATTTTTCTTGGCTTATTTGTTTATTACGCTGTCAATTGGTTTGCCGTACGGTCGGTCAATAAATCGCAGTCGATTTTTAATTAAAGCAACGCATTGCAGACAAGCTTACAAGCCACGTCAGCTGTATAAACAAACGGGGAAACCAGTAAATGCCAGCCCATACCCTTTTGCAGTTGCTCAATATCCTTGCTCAGATCCTTGCCATCGACGCTTATGCAAATGGGTTTTTTAAGTCAAGAGCGAAGGTCAGTGCATCGCCGCATTGCATGTTGTTTTCCTCCTTCTGTTGTGGTTGTTAAATGCATACCCAATTCCCAGTGCAGAGGGCACAGTGCACAGTGCACGGTGCACAGTGGCCAGTGTTGCATGCCCAATACCCAATGCTGTTGCTGTCATCCTCTTGCCACAACCTCTCATTGCCTGTGCCCAAAACTCATTAACAGCTCGGTTGCCTTTTAACCCGCCCACTTGCCACTTGCCAACACCGCTCTGTTGTTGCCATGGTGGCATATAACACGCCGCAGCGTTGCCAGACGTTGCCAAACGCTGTTACCGTCTTCAATTTCCTTTTAAGCCAAGTGAAGCAAAAGCAAAACCCGAGAGCGAAAAGCGGAGTACAGTAAATCCGCTTAAGCACCGACTGCTACGGCTCGAGACTTCAATAATTTACGCAAAAAAAGAATAAAGAAGAAAAGGCGATACAAAACGAAATGGAATGATCCGAAATAAAGAAACGAAGCCAGCGAATCAAAGGCCATTTGGCTGAGTATCATGAGCCAGGTGCGAAGCATAAAAAACACGGCTAGATACAGAAATAGAGACACACTATAAAAACAAACAGCCAAGTATTGGAATAGCAACAGCAGAGGGTTCACTTGCCCTATCAAACTGTATGTAAATCTCTGTGAAAACCATCAGACGTTTAGCAAAGAAAAGTGCAAAAGAAAAACCTGTAAGAAAAGGAAAATGGACGACGAGAACGGCTCGTAACGCTTAATGACTTTTATGTCTTAATCCGACAAACAACTCGGGCCTTTTCAGTTGGGTTTGAAGGACATATTTCAGGCATTTATTTTCTTCAAAGTATAATGACGAAGTACCATGCCATCCACAGACCATTTGCCGCCCCCAAAACTCATCAGCAGCAAGAATCCTGCCGCCTTACAGATTGTTGAGCTTATCAATTGTGTGCTAATTGTCAGATCGCTCCCGCTAAATAAAAAGTACATCGATTCGCAATCATGCAATAGAAGACAACAAACCGTCATGCAACACCTACACTTGAATTCCATACCAATTAGCATAATCATAAAGAATTCCAAGGTAAGCAGATTGTCAATCACCTTAAAACACATACCGTTAGTTAGCGTATTAAATGAGTCTTATTAGCAGAACGCACCTGATGCGCGTCCAACATCCACAACAGAAATTCGCAGCACATGCAGATGCGTGCAATCAATAGCAAAATTTGTTCAGAGTCGTTCAACTTGTGGTTATTGGTGTTGTTCTGCCATTCGACCACCTGTCGTTTTCTATGGCTTTTGGCCAGCAGTAGCAGCAGCAAGCAGCCAATGTCCACGAAATACTGCAGCAACAATTCATAACTCCAAATACCCAAACAAAATCGCCTTAATGTACGCTCGCACAGCAACAAGTTGATGCCAAATTGGTAGAAGCTGCTTTTAGCCGTGCTCACAGTGCCAACCACAATTAAAGCAACATCCAAAAACACAATAATATGTTCAATTATTGCAGGTACCGGAAGGCGCAGCTCGATTTGATTTCCCTCCATTCGCAGTTGCTTGATTGAGCTTATTGCATTCTCCATATAATGCACCAATATCAGAATAGACATCACTCTCGGTATCGAGAACTGGCGAATGGTTTTGATATAATTAACTGGCTTGTTCCACAACATCATACAGGATATCAACTTTGTCCTACTTGTTTTAAAATATTTAAATTGTAATAATCTGAATCTCAGTATGACATATCCAAAATTACTAATTGCTTGCTGAGAAATTGTGAGGAATTTGAAGGATTAAACAAAATCATAGCTTGCTTTTTTGGGCAATTATTTTGGCAATGAACTTACTAGTTACATATATTTAAATAATTTTACTCAGACAGTGTCCATCGCTCAATCTTAATTATAATTAAGCTATTAAGCTATTATAATTATGTGAATTGCCAATTACAGCTATAGAAAGAGAGACATAATTTTACTTTAAGCTGACAACAAAAATTTGTTGTTTTCGCAAATCATTTCTTTCAGTCTATCCCTTCCATGTTCTCAAAGGAATAACGGACTTCAACTCTATGTTTAGCCTAGGTGAGAATCTATTGAGCCCGTTTTAATTAGTTAATGTGTTGCCGATGCCTGTGGCAGTAGCAACAATTAGGCGTAATTAGTTGATTGTTGACTGTTGACTGCTTTGTCGCCACAGTTAATATTACTAATACGCACCGTGCACCAGTCAGTGCCGCAAGCAATAATTATGAATATTTGATGGGTTTCGCTCGGCCGCCGGGTCTAAGAACGGAAAGTCAGGAATAACAATATGCCTGTAAGCAGTTTGTAAACTGTATTTTAGTCATTTTGAAAATCTGATGAAATTTAATAGCAAACAAAAGAAAAGTTTGTTTTTATTTTTATATGATATTGCGATTCCTTTTGTCGCGTCAACGCGTGGGTAACTGAATTTTAAAACTGTTTTAAATTTTGCTTGATACACTCTCTCACCTACTGCATTGACTGGCTGAAAAGTTAAGTTTAGCAAACGACGTTGTATACATTTTAATGCCAATGACTGTCAGAAAGTGGGGAACATTTTGCAATTTATCTGCTTACACAGCAAGAATTAATGCCACAAGTGGAAGAGCGAGTCACCTAACGGAAAACCTGATGGGGTGTACTTGACATTTACCTTTCTTCTACTCACTTATAGTTGTTGTTGTAGTTGGCTGCTTGTTTAACGAGCAAAGTTGAGGGTCGAGCAAAAATTAACAAAAATTACTTGGCTTTAAGTCTATAGTTGGTCATAAACAAAGGCAAAACAGCAGCTTGTGCAATCGCCTGGAAACGATTCGGAAATCTGAATGAAACCAGTGTTGTAGGCAATTTTCATTTATGACTCAATGCCCAACAATGTGAGTTACAATCAAGAACCAAACAACAATCGAACCTTACGTAAACAAGGCACAGGGATCTCATTATGTTTGGGAGCCGCTGGCAATATGCTAAGAAAAAAGCAAGTGCTACTGCACGGCATTGGACCTAATTATGTGACTGTGATTGTTAGTGCCAGTTGAAATGAAATGACAATAACATTGGCCTAGTCCTTAACGGACTGAGGTTTCTCACAAATTGCTGCCGAGAGCATTTCGATTTGGCCTTCAGCATCAATGGGCTATATCAAATAGTACTAGTTGCCAGCACAAAACTTTATTAATTACACAAATTATTTGTCAAGTTTGTGCTGCTGTAGTGCTGCTTCTTCCTGCTCAAACAACAAGCAATTTAAGCTAAAACTCTTTCTGCATTTTTACTTCATTCCTTCACTCGCTACTCAAAACATTTCCAAGCTAATCAAATCAGCGCCGCTTTGAGGAAATGTCCGCGGGCGATGAGCAGAAGGAAACATCGCCACAGTTCGTTGGGTTTGTAACAAATAATTTGAATCTATGTCAACATTTTGAGCGCAACGCGGTAATAATTCATTTTTGTTTTTTGCCACAATTCGTGACAGCTAATCACCAGAGGCAGACAGAAAACAGCCCGAGACCAAATACAACACCAACAAAAAAATGTACAACAACAAAAGTAAATACAATAAAAAAACGACGTGGCCATTTTGAAAGATGGCGTCATGGACGCCTGATTTCCGGCTCTGTAAATGGCAAATGAATTTGTGTTTGATTCGGGTCGCATTTCATTTTGGTTGGCAAATTAAAGCAGCAGCAGTGGCATAAACAAATTGTTAAGAATCGTTTAGCTGACGGCAAAAGTACACTTTTCAAAAGGTTTATACATTAAGTATAAAGTATATTTAATAGACTATTATACAAATTTTTGCTATGAAATAAAGGGACCAGGGATATTTTTTGGGTATCTTCAACTTTTTTAATAGCTACGCTTATCTGCATCTTTTAGCTACATATACCCTTCGTAAGTGTATAGAAATTTTGAAGATTGCGTTTTCATATCGCATTTGAAATAAATTGCGTAAATTTGTTATAATTGTTCACAATTGTGCGATATGGCGGTCATTTTAGTAAATTTATAAAGCGATGTAATCGCTTTAATTTTATTAGTTTCTTTTTTACTGTAATTTGCACATTTTCATGCTGGTTTATTGAATTTTTCCGGGCACAATTTGCATATTGTTGTTACGGTTAAATACTGACAAAATGTCGAACATTTGACATTATCAGCATTGTTATTGTTATTATTATTGTGCATGGAATTAATGTCGACATTCACGCGATTGGTAAAATTCGTTTTTATGCAATAACTTTTATATTTTATCTCTTTACAAAAAATGTATTTAATTTAATTTGAAATATTGATAACTTAATTTCAATTGGTATTAAATTGTCTGCAATGTGGCCTATCAAAGACTTTCTACAGATTGATTTCCGAAAATTAATTATTATATTTTAATACACATCTACAACTTTATTTTTATGATTTTCTTTTCATTGCTTCCAACTTTATCAGGCCCTATTTTAACATTGATGCATAAAGGGTATGAATACCTTAGTTTATCGACTGCAAGGGCAAAAAACTCGTAAATGTGCCGGCTTTGCCTGCTGGGCAGAATTTACTCCACACATCACTCAAGAACTGGCGGAACGGATGCTTAGATGGCCGGCTGACTGGCTGGATGGCTTCCTGTTTTGCTGCTGGCATTGTTATTGCAGCCGAAGACATTTTTGTATTATCTGAGTGTCCTTAGGGCAGTCCAAGCCAAACAATGCAAGTGAAGACAACAAAAAAAAATAAAACCCATAGAGAAATAACTCTAAAAAACAGCACGAGACAAGAGATTTGTCATACTTAGGCAAGTAGTCATGCTCATGCTTACATATTTAAGAGGCCGACAAGTCAGAGACAATGGCAAAGCATTTGCTTAGTTGCTGGCGTGAATATTTTGACAGCATATTTGCTTATTGTGCACACTGTACAAAATGTGCAATGGCATTTTGAATGCATTTGGCAGCAGTTATGCAGCTGTCAGTGCTGTCACATGCCCCTCATAGTTGGTCTCAGCATTTGCATTGTGCTTGGTTTATTCAGTACTGTTCCATTTTTTCCGGCTAGAACTGAATGTGTCTGTCTGTCCGACTGTCTGTCTGTCTGTCTGTTGCCTGAATTTTATGCTGTCAGCCGCCAAGCAATCAGTCACAGCAGTCAGAACTGGCAGCTAAGCCCGTCGAGTCAGGCAAACAAATCAATTAGCTATCTAAATGGCTTATTTAGCATTAACACAAATTGCTAATACGCCTAGTCAGCCAGAGTGTAGAATTAAATTCTTCAAATATTTGTAAGTTGTTTTAAATTGCGATAAAGCGGGTACTAATGACAAACGTATAGTAGTACTATGAAATGTATCTCATGGCGTATGCTTAATATGCCACAATTAAGTGTATTAAAAATAAGTTTTTGCTGTTGACAGCGCAGACAACTTTATGTTACTTTAGCAAGCAAATAATGGCATTTATTTAACGTAGCAAAACTTTAGAATAATCCCTAACTAGAGACTTTAGTTTATCCAGTCTGGCTACCACTTTCATAACTTTCATAACTTCCACAACTCTGGACTGTTAGTCATTAGTACATTTCATATATCCGACATGATGGAGCCATAGAAAAAGATGACTCTAGTTGAATGAGGCTTTTTATGAACGTACACCTGAACATACACAGGTACAGCTCACGCAAGTGCATTTCGTTGTACAACATCTGAATTAATTGTTTGCAAATGATTCTGCAACTAACGTTGGTGGGCGGGCAAATGTGGCAACCCGTCTAAGCCATGCCCTTTTAATGGGATGCCACAAATTAAATTTCATGCCCGACACACCTGGGCGCATTTTTTTTTAGGTTTTTTGTTTTGTCAAAGTGATATACCCTGCACAATTTTTGTCAATTTGACTGTGCGAAATCTGCGCAGATGTCAAAAGGGATAATGAGCCTGAAGCTGGCATGCTTTGTGCTGGGCAGGCATTTTCCAGCGTGGAAAATCAGCTTAGGGCGTGCATGCCATTTGAATATACTTACGGAGGTCTATATATATGTGCAAGTACATATACATATACTAAATGTATATAGGTATAAATTATGGTTTGCTCCTTTTTTTGTGGCATGACTGGAGGGTAAAATTGAATTAAATTGACAATTGCTTGTTGGCTCAAATGTAGGCTAGGCATTTTAATTTGTGTATTCTTAAAGCGCTAAAGAGCCGATGAACAAGCGGCAGAGCTTATGGCTGCGTCTTAGTAGGTTAATTTGAAATTTGGCCGAGAATGGCTTAGTCTTATTATGATTACATTTGAAATTTAAATTTCTGTCTGCTGCTTGAATGACTTTTGGAATGTAAACAGGGAAGTGTATTTGGCAGTACTTCTTTTTATTTTAGCTATTAATAAATTGATTGGCCACTATTTAAGTATTTTTGTTTTGCCTTTTTTTATTATTATATTTGTCAATAGAAACATTTCTTATCATTGAATTGTGGAAATGTGTGTGTATACTGCGCATTTGTTTCTGTTGACGATAACGAGCAACGTGACGATAAAATATAGGAAAGCATAGTATTAAATATAAGTAAATGTTAAAACCCCACATAATATTATTTATTCAAATATGTATTTATATTTAGCTTTATTTTAAAATATATACATGTTAACTGATATAATTGTTATACATATAATTAAGCTAAGAGTTGATCTTCAACGAACTTTAAATTATGTTATCATTAACTAATCACTTTAATTGATAACTATAAATTAGAATAAAACAGGATTTAAACAGAATAATTTCTAACATAACCTGTTGACCATGCAACAAAAAACAAAACAAACGCAAACCAAACAAAACAATTAAATCGCAAACTCTCGCATGTCGTAAGCATAATGAATATTCATGAAGTGCTGCGCGACGAATTTAATAATTAAATAGTTTGAATATAAATGTGGCCACAAATGGAGGCAGGCAACATGGCCAACATAGGCTTCCAGCTAAGGTTCGGTAATGCCACTAAGCTGAATGTATACAACGTGAACATGGGGACAGCTAGAGTGTTACCCAGAAAGCTCATCTCTGTGCCAATCCTGTCCCTGCACTGGCTTTGCCTGCTCCGTTGGGATGGGCATGTCTAAATTAACAAATGAATTATTTAGTTGCGAACAGTTTGGTGGGCAATGTTTGGATTTACAACAATGCGAATTAGGTGCGAATGACCAGGCGGGGATTACCCTAAATGTGAAACAGTGTAATTTGGTTAAAAGCGTTTCATGGCTACAACACATGCAGACTAGTGTATTACCAGCTAATGTTTAAATAAGCGTAATATTTGTTATTCAAGTATTATGATTTAAAGTGTCAGAATTTCAACAATTCATTTACCTTGTCCACCTTTCAGGTTCTTCTCACAGCATATGTTAACTTCATTTTCTGTAAAAATAAATTAAAATCCATTTATGCTGCAGGCCAAAGTATTTGTAGATTTGTTTGAAGATACTTTTTTCTAGCGTAATTGTAAAAAACTTAATGCCCAATAGGTCAATTCTCAGAATAACGTTATAAAACCATTTAAAATCAAGGCCCAAAGGCCTATATAAATCGCCATTTTATTTATTATTGCAATTTCATTAAATTAATACTTTGCCTTAAATTACGTTTAATACAATTTTATACTTGACTAATTTGGATTTAAATTCGATCTGTGGACAGTGCAATACATACAATATGAGTGAATGTCTGCGGTTGTGCAATGGATTACACGATTTTTATATACTTAAGGCTTGGGTGATGTAAATATCATGCCTCCCGTCACACCCGATAAGTAATCCGGAAAGCCAACTCCACCCAACAAAAACACGAAAAGAGCTATCGTTAGCATCATAAATATACACAAACCAATGCCTCCAAGTAGCTGCGTGCCATAATAAATTAAACGTCAAATGCAGTCTACAAATTTGAGAATATTTAAGTTCGCTTACAAACTGATATGGCCTGACATTGCCCCAACCGGAAACAATTGTATTTTGAGAATTGCAGCATGGCAGTAAGAATTGATTGAATAATGCAGCTGCATACGGCACCCCAAGAGCACCTGATCCAGCACCCATTTTATAACTCTGTGAATAGCAGAATCAACTTAAATAATATGCTATAAGTTTAGTCTTGTTTAAGCTACTTACAATTTGAAAAGCCGAAAACAACGTTTTCGAGGCCAGTCTGATAGATGGCGCCAGCATGGCCAAGAATGTGCCCAAGAACGATGCATACAATAAGCTGACGGCAGATCCCATATTGGTGTTTGCGGCTACATTCAACATTTTAGATAATAAAGTGGATTCTAGCAGACCGGCTACAAAACCGTGAGCACTTGCGAACATAAACATTGCACCCCAAGGAGTTTCCTTATTGACTATCTTCCAGCTAACCAGAGAGCGTGCAGTTCCAACCGTCTTGGGCCGACGACAGCTATAATATCGACAGAAGTAGTAATTGGCCGGCACTGCAAAGTACAGTATGCACATGGCCAGAAGCAACATTGAACTGCCACAGGGCACCATTTTAAGCTCATCACCCCAGCCTCTAAACAGAAGTGGGCGACGAGTGAGCAACAATAACATCGTCACGACGATTAATATTAGGGTGAGAATTGCGTGCGCCGTCCAAGGTCCCAATGTCTCCTTCTTGGTGACCATGGCCTGTTTCATGGTGTCACCACCACCAGCAGCATCCCGTACCAACTGTTTGGTTTTGCCTCCCAGTAAACCCAAGAAAACGATATTTATCCAAAGTATGAGCGCTATGAAACCTAGCATTGCTGGAGCTATCATGACGATGAAGATGCTATAGATTTCTGTTCGCATAAATCTACAGAAAAAATATTGTTCTGTGGAAAGAACCAGTTTACTATGCGGTCTTACTTACATCCTCGATATGTCATATATTGTCTCGTAGGGTTTCTGAACTGGCGATATCATTGAACCAAGTGTTGCTGCATAACAGACCGTTAGAAAAATACCAATGGCCGGCCAAGATGGATATGGCGATCTAAGATTTAATAGACATTGATTAGTGAAATTCACACCTCAGTTCAAGGAACTTACGACTGTCGTTCGTAGGGCTCCTCTTCCGTAGTTGCTGCCAATACTCCGGCCTATAATAATTGCTGTGTATTAAAAGATATTCATCATAAATTTAGCATATTTACCGCTGCGTACGCCGCAATAACAGCCTGGGCGACTTTCATCCAGAATGCAGACATAAAAGTGGAATCGATGAGCATTGCGCTTATGCCAGTTAGTATTGTCAAGGCAATTTGAAGTCTGTTAAGGCAATAGTTTAGAAAGTCCTTCAAATTATGTTTTATGATATGCTTACCTTCTGAGCTTGGTGCCACATACATCAATAAGTTTCATGGCAATGCGTTCACTAACACCCGATACATCCATCATAATACCCATAAAAATACTACCGAATGTGGTAAAAATCAGATCTGAATAGTGGGCAATGCAGAAGGGTTTGGAATCCTGACAAACAAAGAATTTGTAACGCTGCTTTATGATATTACAGACACTGATGCACTTACACATATACCTAATAGCGGTACAAAGACGATAAATAAGAAGGCTATAGCCGCTTGGGCCATCACATTGAATACGTAATACATGTATACGCATAATGTGAGATAAAGCATTCTGTATTCCTACATGAGGCAAAACAATTATTGTTGTAATTTACAAATCTACTCATTAACGCAGCTTACCGCATCCAGTCCAACTAAAATGGGTGAGAATATCAATGGTATTGCAAAAATGAGGACTCCTTTGTAGTGATACTTGCAAAACTGTTTTCTGTCATCCTGTTCCGGGTAGGGCAAGCTACCTGGCTTGTAGTCGTCTTCACTTTAATTGTGAGCGCATGATATATGCAATGAATTTCATAATATTTAAAAGAAACTTACGCCATAACTGCACTTCCCCTGAATTACCTAAAATTTAAATCTGTTAACTGACACAAAATTACAAAATTTATCTGGTTTTTTTCTTTCAAAAACTAACAACACATAACGATAACAAATAAATACTATCCAATGCGAATGCTGACAAATACTATCAAGCATGCTCCGGTTAAAAAAATAAATAAATTTCTTATATAACCAAGAATAAATTAAATTGCCTGCTGAATAAAATTTTATTGATGAAATTAAAATAATTATTTAAAGACTAACATAAAAAAAATTATGGTATTTGCGTATAGATAATATTTAATATTTTTACAAATATAGGCAAAATATTTAATATAAATGTAATATATGCAAGTAAATATATGTATCATATATATAATATATATAATACGATGTATAAGAATGTTTACCTTGATTATTTTGTTCAGCAATTTTGTACTGAAATATTTAAAATTTTTATTAATTTGTAGCTGCTTATGTTATACAATCGCCCACATTATTTGGAAGATCAACGTCTTATAAATGTTGAGATTGGTGTTATCATACAACCAGACTGGATCAATCCGGTTCTTTGTCTTCAAGAATTGTTTTTATATGAATATTTTTAAGTTATAATAAACCATTATTTCATCTTAAATTTTGTTATCATTCTGGATATTTGTATTAAAGATTAATTCACTACTAAAGAAGATTTTAATATTATGAACTTTGGTGCCGATTAAAAAATTTCTTACAGTGTAGAGTAAGAGTATTTCAAAAGGCTTAGTGGTATCGTTGGTTTTGACTGAGTCTTGAGATATCTTATGCATGCTTATTGGCAAAGTTTTTCTAATAGCTGGCAAGTTTAGTGGGTCAAGTCTTAAGCAGCATTGCCAGGGAGACAGCGAGACTGCACTTTGGCCAATAAAACTTTCGTCGGTGCAGTGCAGCAACTGATGCTACATCCTGGGATGTTGGAATGTGGGGGAATGCGGGGATGCGGGGAGACGGCTGAAGGCCACGTTAACTTTGTAGGGCCACGTGGCGCGTAACAATGCGCAGTCGTTGGCAATTTTGCGTAAATGTTCGCCGTTCTGCTTCGTTAGGGTCGTCAGTTGTTGGACCTGGGAGCTGTGAAAAGCTGTAGAGCTGTGGAGCTGTAGAGCTGTGGAACTGTGGAGAGCTGTAGATCTTGGTAGTTGCATAAACTTTGCCTGCCAGCCAAAAACGGATGTCACTGCAGATAATGTTGCATCAAATGTTTTGGGGCGCACGTGTGTCTATCGTGATGTTGGCTGCCGACTGTCAGCGCACCTGTCTGAGCACCTGCAACGGTAACTGCTCATTGCTACTTTGTTTGGGCAATCGGCAGTGAAATGCGCCAACTATTGCCTGCCCCACTGCTGCTCGCTTCGAAAGTTTTGTGGCCCAACTTTATACCTACCGTGCTCCACATGGAAAAAGTCGTCAGTTATTCGCATTGGTAGTTGCTAGTTGGCCTGCATTCGGTTTGGTTTCTGGTTTTTGGTTGTGGGTTTTCTGTAACAACATTTCTCATTGTGTCTGCGATGCCAGCAACTATTTTGTAAATGTGGCTCTGTTAAATTTAATTTTGCTGCATTTACTGCCTTGGCTTTTCCACTTCAATTAATCCGCTGCGGGTCATGTAAAGGAATTCAATTAATTTGGCTTCTGGTAATTGAAAATATTTGCAATTGTTTGCGCATAATAAAAGCTAACAGTTGTCAATTTTATTTGAGCGTTGTGCAACACTGTTGCTAGCTTTGGTTTCAAAGTTCATTTACTATCACTCCAACTATCTAGTTCTAACCACAGGCATAAGGAGGTTGCATACTCTACATGGTATATACATTCTTGATCAGGGCGATAAGCTGAGTCGAGATAGCTATGACTGTCTGTCCGATAGTCTGTATGAACGCTGAGATTTCGAATCTGGCCCAACTCGCTGAACAAACACCCACTGGCCGAAGTCTTATTGGCCGAACTCTCGCAGTTCAAACTTTTGTTGGTCAAACTCTAGCTGGCCGAACACTCTTAATTGCTATATTCGAGATTGCTTATAGTGCTTGCAGGCTGCGCTGACACTGACGCTATCTCTTGATCATTTCCTGTAATACAGAGAGCGGTACAGAAACCCACTTACCAATCCGCTGCTGTGGTAAGCGAAGAAGTCGCCCGCTACAGCAGTGGTGCACGCAGCGCTCGCCTAGCATATAGTACACTTATATGCAGCGCTTGGCCGCTCTACTATTTGCCCCAGCCCAGTAGCTTGCTAATTGGTTCAAGTGAATTTCTAAGTCGCTCTCTTTTTGGCAAAGCCTGATCAAGAGTCAAAGGGAGCGCCGACTTCAGGTTGTAAGCGCTCCAAATACAGCTGCGTACAGTTCAGCTAATCAAAGAGCAATTGCAGTCGTGTTTAATAAATAATATTTATTTATTATTATGTCGACATCGGGCCCTTTGCCGTCTTACCGCTTTTTATTTTAGTTTAATTTTAATTCCGAAACTTTTAATTAAACACAGGATCACATATAAGCGAATTTTCTGGAGATTACTTAAATACCTTTTTTAAATTAGAGGGCGAAATGCTGCCTTGCGCAATTCATCTTATCTATTAATATATGTATTTGCCTTCTCGTCGCTCAACATAAACAGCAGTAAAAGAACTGTTATACACCTATCAATTTAATATTTTATACGAATATTTTCATCCCATATCGTAGGGGCGTAGGGAGAGGCAACTGAACTGATACAGAGGGTGTATCAACTTAAGCACGTGTCAAATCGTTCAATAGCCAAGTGTGACCAGGTAAACCGCCATGAAATTGTGGTTACGGTGCTTTGATGAAACGGACGACACTGCGCTTGATGTGGATGGTGATTGACGGCACACGTAACGAGTGAAAAAGAGACGGAACGCATAGGAAACAATGATGGAGCAACTACAACAAAGCCAGCACTAACAAACAACAGCCATGACAACAGTAATAACAACAACAACAACAAAGGGGAAGCAGCAACAGCTACATCGAACAAAAAGAACACGAAATGGCTGCGGATGTTGATTGACTTTTGTTGAACAATTTTTGCGCATACGGAAGTTTGATAAACACGGAATGACAACGTTTTCGCCTTGGCGTTATGCTCGTCTATTGTTGTGTGTGTTTGTTGTTTCTGTTTCGGCAACAACACGAGATTTGCATGAATGTGCCTGGGATGACTTGGCCAAAGACATCAGGCAACTCGGTGTTTGCCCTTGCCAAGCTGTGGGACTCTGATTAGGGTTAAACATAAAAAAACATGAAGACTATGTAATTATGTATTATAAGCCGTCGACTGATGGGCGGCACATGTTGGGAGTTGAGTTTTATGGCAGTCATGTGCTAGGCCTGTCTGTCTATCTGTCAGTCGGTCTGTCAGTCTCTGTGCCAGTCTGTCTGCCATTCACCAAGTCAGCGTAGCATTTTGTTTGCTTTGTTAGCCAAACACATGCCATGTGTAGCACAGATTTGAGCTGTTTTAAGCCGATTTACCCCAGCCAGTGTGAAAAGTCGCAGATTTTCAGTTTGATGCTTTACTTAATATGATTATCACAACAATAGCCAAATACTTGATCACTTGATTTTGGCTTATCTAGACACGCTTGCGGCAACGTCTGCCAAACATCTCCCAGCCTCCCCAGCAACGTTGTTCACTGTCCAGCAACAGTTCACTGATAATCGTTAGATCCTCGGCTATCAATTGGGGACAGTTCAGGTCATCGTACAGCTCCTGCGAACGCTGCAGCTCACGACAATAAGCCAGCTTATCAAATTCCAGCTCCGATTCAAGTTCAGCCATCGTTTTGGCAGATAGAACCAACACAACAAGTAACAATTGCATCAGCAATTTTGCCATGAGTTCGCTCTGCATGGCACTACGTCAATTTCACAACTGAATTGCCCCTCAAATTTCTTCTAGTTTCTAGCAAGCGCCGCTGTATATCACTGAAAACATATGGTTTTGCTTTTAAGCTAATGTAAATATTGTTTATTGTGCTTTAATTATAACTATAATTATCACTGCCAGCTGTTTGTCGAGTAGACATTCGCCTATGGTTATTAAAACAAGTGCATATAGCATACATAAACGTTGCTAAAAAGATGTATATAAATGTGTTTTAGTCAGGCATTTCTTCATATAAGCAATAACAAATAATATTAAATATTAAAACATCTTTTGTAATGATTATGGTGAAGCTATAAAACTTAGAAGTTACAATTGGGCTGACAAGGAAATGTAAATTATTCCACTTCTGCCAAACTATACCAAATTATGTAGGATTACAAATTTATATGTGAATACAACTGATAATATTAATAACAAATTATATATTTTTTTAATTTCAATCGGCAATATGGAAATCTCGTGTGACAAAGCGATTGCTAATGCTATTAACTATATCAATTATAAGATTGTAAGCTAAAGTTATTTATTATCTTAAACGTACCTAATGAAATTATTAATAAAATAATTATTTTTAAAATACCCATACTTTCTTATCTATTAAACTACCTTAGTTAGTGATTAGAGCTTCGAGAAATACCGATGAAGTCCCTGGTTTCGTGGAAAACGTATAAATTTGTCAATTCATATTATTAGCAGAAAGGCAATGATAGTACTAGTACTAGCAGTAGATAGGTTGGTTATTGATTGGGGCCACAGTGTTTGATAAGTACACGATAGCTTTAATTAAAATTGGTTAACAGTTAGTGAGCTCTTGTTGAAACATTATCGAATTAAATAAAATTGGAAATTCTTGCGGTTCTCTAGTGCGTCACGTTGACATTATCTCTGCAAGAATATCTTCGTTTGGTACATGCGCTTGAGGTATAAAAGACAACGCTGCCCGTTCAAGACATGCAGTGTTAACTGAACTCTTATTTCTTAACATGGCTGGTAAGTGTGAATGGAAACGTAACTTGCTGGAAGTGCGATGCAGAACAGAAGTATCTTTGCGTTGGCATTGCAGGTTATTACCTATTAGCGAGCATCCTGTGCCTGGCCCTGGGCAGCGCCCTGGGAGCTGATGTTATGGAGGGCACTTACAATGTGACACAAGTGTGCACCATGGTTAAACCTGGAGTACAACTGGGCAGCATTACGAATTGTGTTGATTATTATGTGTGCACCGCAAATGGACCGACCAAGTCGTCCTGTTCAGCCGGTTATCAGTATGACTTCGCCAACCAGAAGTGCGTAACGGAAGGCTCAGTCAGTTGTTATTATGGCTTGGATAATCCATGCGCCGGCCAGGTTGGAACAAATTGGGTACCCAATACATCTAATTGCATGGGATGGTACTATTGCGTTGGCGAAAAAATATCAAATACAGGATCCTGCTCCACGGGCGAGAAATTCCAATCATCCACCCAAACATGTGTATACGGAAGCTGCCCAATGACCGCCGACGCCGACTCCGTAGGACCCTCATTGACCTCATATTGCCAAGTGGTACCACCCAAAATTTACTTTGGTAACTTGGTGAACTGCAACCAGTGGAACTACTGCTATCCCGCAGGCAACATGGTGACTTCTAACTGCACAACCGACGTAAGCTTTCAATTGTACCTAAGCCGAATTCAGTTATTAATTCCAAGTTCTATAGGCATTCATTACAACAACTGCAAGCTGTGGATATGCAACTCAAAAGGGTGCATGTGACCGCATACTCGACAATCCATCATTGGTCGACACGTCGTGTACTGGCAGTGGACTGGAAGCAGATGCCAAAACTTGTGGCTCTTATTATCAATGCAATGGCAAGACTTACGATAGTCTACTGTGTCCAAATGGATACTACTTTGACATTGGCACTTCGAAGTGCACTTTACGTGCACTAGCAAACCCCTCTCCCACCTGCGATCGCTGTCAGTATTCCAACAAGAAGTTCGTCAATGCCGTTGATCATCAGTATTGCAATGAATATTATTATTGCGATAATAATGTCAAAGCAGGCACCTTGACATGTCCAACTATGGAGTTCTTCGATGAAGCCGCTCAAAGTTGTTACCCCGACTCAGGCGTATCCAATTATGCTGGATCAAATACTGTCTGCAGTGGAGCTGTAACACAAACAACAACCGTTGGTACAACTTCATCTGGCACAACTGGCACGGGTACAACTGTCGAAGAGACAACAACTGAGGTGACGACGACAACTGTAGAAGCGGGATAAGCAACGTACATCGATATCAACTAACTATTCAGTATTATAAACTGTTAAAAAAAAGAAAAAAAAAGATTTAATAAAGCATGCAATTTATCAAAGATTATATTTAAAGATTATTCAATATTCAACATATTATTTAAATTAAAATTTCATCAATATAAAAGTTAAGTCGTTTTTTATATAGCATATAAATATTATATGCTACTGCATATAAATTTCATTGAGAGCAGCACCTATACATCATGTTTTTTATTTGAGAATTTGGAGAATTAATCGCAGTAATTCATATTAATTTTATTTATACATTTTTATTGATAATTTGAATATTTGAAATATTTATTTGTGAGCGGCAAGGTCGTTAATGAATGCCTCTGCTATTGTATTTTATTCCGAATTCTTCACTTTTTGCGTGCCGGTTTCGTTTTTCCAAAATTGATTTTTGTTATACTATACACCTTTTTTGTACCTTCTACCACACACAATCAGATAGCCTGCTATCTTTTTTTTTGCTCCACACTTTCATTATCGTGTCGTTTTTGCTTTTTCTTTCATTGGCTTGAAATTGTACAAGCGAGTGCTATAAATGCCATAGCTCCACCTTGGAACGGAATTCGCCTCGATGATGTATGCAATCGAGTGTAAATTGCACCGTTATATTATTTAATAACATTCTGAACACAACTTTTCAACCTCTGCATTTGGTTGTTGCATGGTTAGTTGGCCAATTCTGGCATTCATCGGTGGTTTTTTGTGCCTCAGCAAATGTGACAGAAAAAATGGTGGGAAATATAAGCGACAATTGTTACAGTTTGTAAAAAACGATATTGATAACTATCTGAAAATTGTAGAAAAGTCATATAAATAAGGCTACGCTTTTAAAAACTAAAAAAATTCCTTAGTATTTTTTCATTTTTAATTATTTATGGCTTAATTTGTCAAAGGAATTTTGTATGAAATGTGTTGTCTTTTTCTGTAAACATTATATTGTTTAAGCCAATAGATTTAATCGCTGCTATCTATTTTAATTCCCTTTCGTATAGTTTGTCTTTCTTTCCATCTACCTGCGTTGGACATTTACAGCACAATTCCATTATGTGCTTTGTGTTGAATGCAAAAATACAGAATCCTCAAATGTTAATTCAGTTGAAAATTGCCACCGTTGGACTTCCAGTGGAATCGCAGTGCTCAGCTGCTGTTGGCAGTCAAATCTCAGCATGAAATTCATTTCGGATTAAATTAAGGATTAAGGTAACTTTTTCAAAGGCATCTCAGAGCCGCGCAGGCCAAAACTCGACCATCTCATCCAAGCTACGGCTACGAGTTCATCATGAATGCTATGGTATTTATATATATATACATATACATTTTTTTTAGACATTCTATTTGAGCTAGAGGGCTACGAGGACTAACAAGTGTGGTGGATGCTTTGGTAGCCTTGAAAGCGGAAAGTGGCGATACCATAGCAAAGCGCTTTTAAGTATTTAAGCAAATTTAAAAACTTGTTAAGCTCCATAATGAAGCAATTTTGAGCATTGTACGGCTTCAAGTTCGCAGAGTTAAGCTCACTTTTTATTGGCTTTCGTCGACGATGGCTAATAACGTTGTGCATTAGCTTCAACTCATTTGATTTTCGGCACTTTCTTAGCGCTTTTATTAATTAGCTGTAGCATATAGACGGGCCATTAGATGCTGTGCCTCAATGTGTTCGGCTGGTCTCTTTAACCTGTCCAAAGATGTATCCTAATGACATTACAACAATGCCAGGCTGTATGATAATGAGGCCAGCCATGTGCAGCATCAGCTTTGCATTCAGCTCGTTATGGCTGCTAAATGCCGCTCATTTCATTTGAACATCTCCATTAAAGCAACGACAAGGGAGAATACAAAGGCTCAAAAAAACCACCTGGGTAGCCTACAGCCTTTAGTATTTAGCCTTCAGATTTCAGCCTCCAGCCTCCAGCTTTCAGCTGACATTTGGCCACCAGGTGGTGCGGTTTGGGCGCTGTTCACAGAAATTAAAAGAGGCCTCAACAGAAAAATTCAATTATATCATTTTGACCTTTTTTGTTTGTGTTGATAGCCTTTGGAATGCTTGATTTAAATATTTTTCAACTCTTCTTCCATCTGTTTTTTGTGCTTTTTGTTTGTATACTAGACAAATGCTTTGTTGCGGCTTAAAGCACACATTATTCAGTTAAACAATGATAAATTTAATATTATTTTACGTTTTTGTTTATTTTCTTTAGTCAGAAGTTTTCGCTCCCGAAGTTTTTAGCACAACGTTGCGTATGAGTAATGCGATTTGCAAGTTGAAAAACTACTGCAATTACGCTGAAAACTCAAGCAGTCGAGCAACCAGCCTGCCGGCTAAATGAAGTGACTTCTAATGAGTTAAAAACTATTTAAAGGCATGCATATACAGTATCTATATCTCTATGTAAATATGTTATAGATGTAGATAGATGCATGCATTGCTCATAAATCTTAATATGCGAGAAAGTACATCATCTTTTGCAAGCTCAACATCATTATCATCATCAGCATCATACTCATTATCAGCATTGGCAGCGTCTTGTTCTTGATCTTTCATTCTTAAACTTTTGCAGCCGTATATAGCAGAATATTTGTTGATGCTGCTGTTCGCTTTTGTTGTCATCTTTGTTCGCTTTTTGCGTCATTTATCATGCGATTCTCTTCAGTTGTCACATTTTGCTTCGGCTTCTGCGTCTGCTGCTGCTGCTGCTGCTGCTGCACCGATGATTTTTCACTTTACAATGCGACTCAGCTGAATGACAAACTGACTGACAGCGCATGCAGCAATGACTGACGACGTGACAAACTGATACCAGCAACCACATCAGTCACATTAAAGCCAAATTCTCTTTTGTGTGCTTCCCATTGCCACTTTGAACCTCTCACTTTCCACTTCTCTCGCAATGCCTTTCACTCTCACGCAACTCTTATAAATAGGCGCGATAAATGTGCTGCGTTTGGCAGTAATCGCTATCGATTTATTGATAAGCGTGACAAGCTTTTAATTTCCGCCGGAAATGATGGCGTTTCGCTGTCCTACTTTATTACAATTTATTTATTTTTTGTTTGGCAATAATAACAAATTTTGTACCCGCAATTTTAATTGTTCAACAAACAGCAACAAATAATCAATAAATCATTGCTAAAATGTTCAACATTTCGCCAACATTTGCATAATTCAATTTTCACATAATGTGCACATTTCAAGCGTCTGCTCGTTGATTTCATTATGACATGTCGTAGCGTGCATATTTTATAAGCATAATTGGCCTAAACCCCGTCAACGGCAACGGAAGTTGCATGTCAAATTGTGCGCATTGTTTTATTTGAAGTTATGACTTGTCCCCGGCAGCGTTATGATTGAAAATAATTACGCGTAAAACTTTCTACAATGCGCAGTTAATGGCTTTTGTAATGATGCCATTGCCAGTCGCAGCTGTCGCCCCCTGGCGGCCGTTTTACGCATTATGCACAAAACTTCTAGTTCTGCCAACAGCGAGCGCAATTAGCTGCATTGAATCAGCCAGGAGAAGTGAAATAATGTCAACCAAATGCAGGCATTTCTTAACTGAGAGAACGCAACAAGCATATACTATATAAATAGCATAACTTAAAAGCGGAAGAATTTACCCTATATTGCTTAAAACTGAAGACTGAAGGGCGTGTATAAACTCTATAATGTATTTATTTTATTTTATTGTACTGCGACTTAGTTGTATTCATTTACAATGACTGCTTTTTCAGCTTCTCGTCGACTATTTAATTAAAATCTATCGGCCTTTTGCCTCTCTCATTTTGACTGTTCGATGTTGTTAAGAGTCGCAATTTATAATTTATGCCTATTTTATATAATTCAAAAACAAATCATATCTATACTTGAAACTAGATCTGGAGCATACTCTTTATTTCTGTAATTTATTAATTTCTATAACAAAATCAAGTTGGACACCATGATTGGCTGATGGAAATTGCAACATACTAAGTATTATAACCAAATACAAGGCAAACAAATAAACAAATACTATGCTGATTGCTGTTACTCTTAATTTGTTAGCATAATTGTGTGTAAATCTGTACTCTTACGATAAGCACTTTCTACTATTGTTTACACTTGTTATTGTTCCATCATTTGTCAGTTTATGAATGCATATAAATCAAACAATGCATGTGTCATTCGCTTGCAATATTTATTTTATTTTTAATGAGCTTTTCCAGCACTTTTCCGCATGCAACTCGCATGCCTATTCCCCTCTTTCACTCTCTCTCTCTTCAGGAACTTTGCATCAGTTTAATGCTGACCGGAGAGAAAAACTTATTTATAGTAAATGATTATGGCGCACACATGTCAAATGTTTTATTTAAGTGAATTTTAAATGCCTACAAATGGCCCCATCTCATTCGTTTCAGTTTGGTTTTTGTGCTTTGCATAAACATATTTCATTCGGGGCTTTAACAAATTTATTTGCCGACGTGCGTAAAAAGGGGCAGTCGCTATGCAGCCACGCCCCCTCCGCAGGAGCATGCAAATAGACCCATAGCTTTATTTATGCATGCCAGCGGACGTTGGCAAACAGGCAAACAAGATACATCAAACGTGCTTCTGGCCATCCTGCTGCTCAGGTTCGGGTGCGGCTTTTAGTTCTAGCCTGCGTCTGGGTCCGTTAATGGGAACAGCAGCTCAAACGCTTCGGCAGAAGTGTGCAAACGTTCTAAGCGAACGAAAAACTACTCTAGTTTTGTTCAGACTCAAGTGCACGCTTTAGCAATACCCTCGAATACTCTCAAACAGTATAATCGATATTATAATATAGATCATAAAAATAAAATATATCTAATAATTTCAATATAACTCTCGTTGCCCAAACTCTCATTGCTCAAACTGCTGCTGGCCCAACTCTCGCTGGCACCTCTCTTATGTTGTAATTTCCAGGGTATGTTTGGCATATGCGCTGCGTGTGTCTGTGTGTATGCGTGCTTGCTAGTATGTATGTGTTTTGAAAGCGTGTGCGTGTGTATATATTGCTGACGTGTCCATCCTTTTTAGCAAACTTGCTCTTTTCTGTTGAAAAGTGTAAATTTATAATTAAACGCAGACACTTTTTTCAATGGTCGAACAGAGCACACACACAGACACAGACACACACAGACATACATAGACAAACTGGTCAGTTTTCTTTGGGTGCTCCGCTGTGCTTTCACTTTCCTTTTGCATTTCTCCTACTGTTGTTGGCTTTTACATTTTGAGCTTGGGCATGCCGCATTCGTTACGTTTGGTTCGTTTATGCGGAAATCTTCGTGTAAGCACTTAATTAGTGGTAAAAGTTAAACAGTCTCAGCAGCAACAACAACAGAAGTAATGAAAAGGACCCTAACAAAAGCACAACAATAACAACTGTTTGCTTGTATTCCGGCTGACACGGGGTCGGGGATTAATTTATTTCATTTGACGCAGATTAGATTAAATGGCACAAAGGTTTGCCTTCTCCTTCAACTGCCTTTCCCTCCCTCTTTCAATTTTCTCTCTCTCTCTCTCTCTCTCTCTCTCTATTTTTCTGCATTTGCCGGCTCGTTGCACAGCGTCTGTAAACTTTTTTGGGCCAGCGGCAGCAACATTTTCATTTCTGCTTTTTGGCCATGTTTGTGGTTTTACTGAATTACGACGCTCAGCTTATGTGTGTGTGTGTGTGTGTGTGTGTGTGTGTGTGTGTGTGTGTGTGTGTGCTAGTGTCAAGTGCTTGCTGCTTGATGAGGTCAACTTCACATATGGCCATACATGGGCAGCATGATTTGCCACCGTAATGGCCTGGCTATCATGTTAATAAGTTTAAATATAAATGCTGCATGATATGCAAATTTTTATAGCATACATTTAGGCTAATGTCTCGTTATGGCATTTACGCATGCTCACACAGACGCACACACACACACACGCGGACACCCACAGGCTTGTTTGCTTAATCCAAAAGGCTTAACAATACGTGATTTGTATCTGCGCCATTTGCACGCATGCAGCAACAACAACAAGCGAAACGGGAGCAACAACAACTACAACAACGATGCCTTGATTAAACACACGCTTCGTTGCCCGCCAAAGTAAAAGATGTACGACAAAAACAACAACAACTACAGCCACAACTTGTTCATAAGCCGTAGCGTTTATTTCGAAGATTTATTTATATAAAAGTGACTCAGCCAGCAACTTGCCACGCCCACTTTGCTGCCCGCTTGCGGCGTTTAATTAACTTTTGCACCAAATTGCGCTGAACTTTAAAAAACGATAAAACTTTTTATGACCTGCTCTTTTCGCATTGCACTTTGTTTTGTGTGGCCAAATTACAATATGAAATTTTAGTTTGTCCGATAACAACAAGGCAACTAACTCCACAACAAGACTGCAGTCGAGCTTGCTTAGATATTTCTTTGGTTAAAAGTAATAATAATTATAATTATTGCAAATTTTAACGAACAAAAAATAAATAATAATTTTGTATAATTATTTGACAGATAAATAAAGAAAATTATTTAAGAAATATATATCTACATATTTAACAAATAAATCAATAATTGTAGATATGTACATGTATTTAATAATATTTAATAAATAAATAGTTGTAAATACAATATTATGTTTATATAATTTTTTACTTTGGCTTTAGCATATAAATATAGCGGATTTATTTTATTTAATATTAAATACTTTTAAATTTATACTTTTATATAAATAATTGTTGTAATATCTGATATCTTCTTCCAATTATATCTGCAAGCAAACTTAACAGAAGCCCTGCAATTAAAACATTCTACAGGGTATAACAATTAAACTTCTACTGCAAACGCCCGCATATAAAACAATAACACCACGCCCACAAAAACTCTCCTGGGTTGGCTTTTAAATTGCATAACTGTATGGCTGGCTTCAGGTTGAGATGGCGGGGCAAGGTTGAGGTTGGCGATGACTTCTCAAAGTTTTAACCAGGTGCCGAGCGGAGGACACAACTTTAACTGCATTTTGCAGTTGCTGTTTCGATGCGCAGTGGCTGTGGCTGGTTGTTGGTGGAGCTTTTTTTGATGATTGCGTCAAGTTGGCGACATAAATAAAAAACAGCAACTGCGAGTGCAACAATAAGAATAATAACAACAGTGGTAATAATAACGGTAGACATGAATGACAACGATGGCAGCCATTTTGCGTTGGCAAATGGAAATAAAGCCCGTTATACGTGCAACTTTTACCTCGCTGTGTTAATGGGTCAATTTATCTGCTGAGCTGACTCGACAGTTTACAAAATACGATAAAAGTACAACAACATCCAATGACAGGCGTTGGACACAAAATTAAGCAAAAATTGAAGCGCTCGAAATATGTGAAAACTTCTCTCTCACGAAACTATTTTCAAATTTTAATTGCGTCCTCTCACGGCATCAGCACGTTGCGGTCTGGTCACACTGACACTGGTAACGGTTACTATAGCGCTCTAATTAACTGCCAACTTTATTGGGTTGTCATTGCGAAATCTCTTAAATAGTTTTGCCTCCAGTCTCCATGAAGGTAATTTACTCGCTGTTTTCCCAAAATGAAAAAGCTTAGCATAACTTTGCGTTCTTTAGCCAACAAAGAACAAGTTGAGCAAGTTGCAAATTCCTAGCATTGTTTTCTATTTTTTTTTTTTGGGTAAGTAGAGATATTAAAAGAAGAGCGTTGTCCAGATTTGATATCAGTGATATTTTAACGGAATCAAAACTAAGTTTTTTAGATTTTAAATATTTCAATTGTAATACTGATTTTAAAATAATATGTTGCATATCTTAGGTCTGCAAAAAACCGTAAATAATTTATTTAAATTTTAGTTTTAGTAACTCGTATAAATTATTTCATGCATAATTTAAATTTCCCTCACATCATTTTAACTTATTCAGCGTAAATGTTGTACAAAAACTGTAGTAATTAATGTAATAAAATTATAATTTTTGGTTGCACATCGCTTAGCAATTGCTGAATTAACTGAAATAAACTAGGAATTGAAAGGATTCGAAAGGGGAAGGAGGGGGATAAGTGAGAACATTTATCAATCATTTAAATTGCTTGCGTGGAAAATATTTGCCCACAATTAAGTGAAACACTGACGCGTGTGCATATAATTTATGATTTCATTTAAACAACTCAACTGCGAGTAATTATGCGGCCGCACACAAACACAGCCTAACGCACATACACACACACAAAATACACACATCACTCATACGCACCGCACGCCCAAAATTAGAAAGCGTCGCGCTTTGCTTGCCGAAAACGCGCCCTGGCCAAGGGCAACTACGGATGAGGGATGAAGTGGGTGGAGCGGTGGGGCAGGTCACCATCAACAGTCCGTATTAGTTGACCGCAGTTGTGGACCCGGCGTATGTTCAAGCGAGAACTCTGCGCCTTGGCCCTGGGGGGCTAAACACTCCTGCCCACAAACACGCTTACGACATAAATTGCGCATACGTTCTGTGTGCCGTGAAAGTGCGAATTAATGACTAGTCGTTGGGCTTATCTGAAGCGCTTAATTTGAAACGATTACGTTTGCTTTGAGCAGGCGGCTTTAATTTGCATGTTTGACGCAATGGGAAATGAAATTCAATTGATGTTAGGACCGGACCGTGAGTATTAACAATTTATTGATTTCATGTACAAACAAAAAGCAAGGCCGTTTGCCATTAATCCTTTCGCTGTCCTGTTATGTCAATGTGTAAAGCTGTAATAATTGCAAATTACATGCAGTACTGAAATGTAATTAAAATTACGCTCAAACACCTTTAATATTGATGAAAAAAGCGTTTATTTTCATTTGAAAACTGTAAATGTAAAACAAACAAGTTTCATATAAATTTTAAATTTTTTTCTTCTTTAATCCAAATCAAATTTTATTGTAGAACTTTCGCTTGTGGTGTTACAATACACAAGTTTTCGAGTGTGAGTTTGTTTTTAATGTTTGCTTACTTAAGTTTATTTTACAATTATATAGTTTGCTTTTATTGATACCTTTTTCTGACATTTATGAGAGTTTTTTGTTAGGTTTAATTGTTTTGTTTTTGCTTTTTGTTAATTACTCTTTTAGTACTTTCGTGTGAAGCAAATTAAAAATGAAATTTGTTGATTGGCTTCACCATAATAATAAAAAATAATTGAAAGCTATTTACACAAAAACAGTGAGCTGAAATTGCATTTACTGCTCAAATAAAGTACAAAATTAATTAATTTATTATCGGTATGTTTATAAGTAATACCCCAGCATAGTGATTTGATTATGGCATTTGCGTTTGATAGATATTTCGTATTATGTATACATAGCCAGGGTATTGCAGCTTCGACTCGATAAAGTTACATTTAGGTAGCGTTTGCTAATTAATTTATTATTAGTTTAAATATCAGTTTTGTGATTTGTTTCGTTTGTTCATGTGTATTGAAGCGTTGTGCAACTGGGGAGAGTGTTAAATGAAATTATTACATCGATTAATACGAGTCAGTAATTATACAGAATTACATTTAAAGTTAGTGTTTATCTTTTGTCAATTCAGCCTATATCGTAATGATTCTATTATGTTCTTTATTGAGTTATTGTTTCATAGTTGAATACACTTTTTACGCTTTGCATAAAATTACGACTAAATGCTATTGTGTCTAGCAAATTATGACACTTTTTTGTGCATTTTGCATTGTGGATTTCGCATTTCGCATTTTATAGATAAAATTATCGTTATCGTTATCAATTATGAATTAATTTAATTATTTACAAGATAGTAAACTCATTTAATTATCATGAAGCCACAGGCGTTGCTTGTCCACGTGCTTCCTGTCCTTGCACTGATGGAGTGGAATTACTTATTGATTGCCTGACATCATAATTGATATGTACGAAGGGAAAGATGCCAGAGCCATAGCCATAGCCATAGCCAGAGCCAGAGCCAGAGAGCCAACACAACCATCGCACCACAGCGCTGGCGGCCAATGCCAGGATGAGGCTGATGTTAAGACTACTTCTCAGGCAGCTGCCATTAGCGCCGCTCTTCTGCATGGCCGCCGGGCTCTCGTCTGCAAGGTGGGAGAGGTGAGAGGAGAGTTAGTAAATCAGCACAAAAGATCTAACAGAACGTAGCTGGCGATTCCGTTGCTGTTGCTGACGCTCAATCCACTTACCATTAATGACATTGACCACAACACTGGCCGCCTCCGCAGTGGTTGGCATGCACGTGTAGTTGCCCGTATCCAGCAGCTGGGCATTGGCAATCCGCAATCTGCAACATTAAAGCAAAGCAAAATGGCAGAATGGCAAAATGCGAAAATGCGAGAATGAGAAAATGTTTAAAGCAATTGTCTGGGGCAAACTGGAACTATGCAGTGGGCCAATCAGCTGCCACATGAATTCAACATCATTGATCAAAGTTCAGCCTGGCATGCCGGGCTGGCTATTGAGCTGGAAACCAACAGACACTTCAACTTGCAGACACCCACGGCACCTACAGCTTGATTCGTCATGATTATGATGAACACACATTCCATCTGCTGGCCAAAGTGTTGCAAGCTGCAAGTTGCAACTCTTGTTGCTATTTGCTCTTACCTGCTCTGCAGCTTCTCGGCCAGCGTTGATTCCATGGAGATGCGCTGCAAATCGATGGCCGCATCGTTCGGGTGCGCCACAAAGGGCGTTAGAATGTAGGGGCCGCGATACCAGTAAATTGGTCCAATATCCTGGGCAGCTGTTGTCGGCTGTTTCACATGGCATGTCAGCGTTATGACGCTGCCCACTTTGACATACAGATCCGATGGACCGGCTATAATCGCCTTGGCATCTGGCGGCGTAACTGCAATTGGCAATGGAACGAACGTGCGTAAAATTGATTAATGGCATTTCAAGGCACTCCACTCCCTCTCTTCACTCCTCTCTCTCTCTCTCTGCTGGCAGATTAATCGTGTAGGGGATTTAGAAGTGTATGAGCGTAGTATGCTCAACTCCACGTTGGTTACGGTTGTTAAGCATGTGCTTGTCCTCTGGCAATCCACATTTCATTGGAATGACGACAATGCCACACACGATTCACAATTACCCACAATGAATCAAAGATGCTGCTGCACATACCAAAGCATCAGCTAGGGGCTCAATACCCTCAAAGCACAATCATGCTTTGCCCGCAAGCAGGTATTTGAGGTTTAAGAAGTTTAACCTACAATATGTGCTATGTAAGTGTACTTGCTCTCTGATGAAAATTAAAAATCATAAGCCATTTGAATGCATTGTTTATACTTTTCATAACACATGTCTCGCAAAGACCTAAACGAACTTACTTTTCTGTAATTTTTACAATTGTTGTAATTGGAATTGCATTTATATCATGAAATATGCATATATTTAAATTTATTAAACACATATCGCTCATTTAATTGTCCCATGGGCAGATCTAAATAAAGAATATTTAAATAAAAAAAAAACAAAAAAAAAAAAAACAGAAGTGCCAAGCAGAATGTTTTTTTGCAGTTGTTGTCGCTAGCACATACTATACACACATATACAAGTAGGCCAAAGTATTTGGACATCAAATGTTAAGTAAATGTTTCAGTCCAAATACTTATACTACCCTTGAAAGCGATAATTTCAAGTGTAATTAAACTAAAAAAAATAAATAAACAAATTTCTAAAATTTCCAAATTGGTATTTTTATGTACAAATACAATGTATCTAACCATTCAAATTAAAAACCCAACATTTTCACTTAAAATCAGAAATAAACAATATTTAAAATAAGACAATTTTATGTCCAAATACTTTGGCCTACGAATATCAATTCCACAACAAAAACAAAAACTTATGTCAAACGCAAATTTAATAAAAATAAAATTATAAACGCAACAACTCATGTCATAACTAAAGCAACTTTAAGCCCCATGCACTGTTCTAGGGTTAATCAACGCACTGTATAGCTGTTCACTCGCACTCACTACTCAACGCTGTTTCACTCGCACGTACAGTAGAGGGACTACGATTTGCTCATGATTTGCTGAGTGAACCACCTTCTATTATTGCATCATGGGCCAACGAGAGTTGGGTCAGCAACAGTAAGGCAGCCGAGAGTTCGGCAAACAAGAGTTCGGCCAACGAGCGTTCGGCAAACGAAAGTTCGGCAAACAAGAGTTCGGCAATCATACTCTGCGAAGACAGCACACGGAAACACACGCAGACGCACATAAGAAGCGCTTACTAACTCAGTTATACTAACTACAGTTATAGTTAAACTGACTAAGCACACGCACCAACTTGACTTTTGCACCACACGTCTGCATCAACCCACGCCATGCACTGCACTGAAGATGAGAATTGCATGCAGCCGCTTTTATAGTGCAAGAGCTCTACGCTCTCACTCGCCTGATCAAGCTTTGCCCTATCCCATAAGCTTCTCAGCAATAAAACTGTGCGAGCATAGCGCACTCATACATATGCATCAAGCGCTGCTGACGGCGACGCTCGCACAAGCATTCGCGCATATGCAGCGCTCAGGCGCTTTCTTTAACTTGCGCTCTCTTGTTGGCTCTCTAAGCCAGAGATGCACATTCTATAGCTCTTGCTGCTCTTTAGCATAGGGCTGTTGTTCTTGCTTATGGGGAGAGCCAGGCCGCGCTCTTTCGTATACTCCGTTTGGGCACCACTGCTCTAGGCAAAAGCTCAAGTACTGATAAAGCACAGATCGGGATTACAGTTACTTGCAGTGAGAGGCAGTGACAGCGCTGCCAATTTAAGAGTAATGGAGCATTCTTTGAGCGGAGCGACATATTCTCTTCTCACGCTCTGTGTATTGAAGGTAGGATCATGATGCAATAATAGTATTATTGGCCTAACTCGCGTTGGCCGGACTCTCATTAGCCAAACTCTTGCTGGTTCAACTCTCACTGGTTGAATAGTTGCTGTCTTACTCTTGCTGACTCATTTTTTGGTGGCTCAACTCTCGCTAGCCGAACTCGCGTTGGCAGCACTCTCGCTGGTTAACTCTTGCTGACCCAACTCTCGCTCAATTTTCGCTTGTTTGTTTGCAATTAAAGCAGACGCAAATCGGCCTTAGTGTCTGCTATACTCAGCTGCTGAGTGCCTAAAGTGCGCGTAGCTTCTCAGTCCTCTGCACATCATTAACAACGTCAACATTTGACTTTGTCGACTGGTTGCTTCTGCTGTTGGCCAACGCATCAGCAACTGCCAAAAACAAAAAAAAAAACAAAAAACATTAAACCAATTTTCAGTGGCCATGCTAGAGCCAACTGGGCTTTGGCCACGCATTTGTCTCTGTCTGGGGCAGCTGGCAGATGGCAACTGGCAACGAAAACAACTTATCTCGCCCCCAAAATCATGGACAATATTAGAAAGCCACGCATTCTGGCAGCCGCCATCAACGCAGCTCTGTGGACATAATGTTTCATGATCCTCACACACACGTGTTTACCCCAGCCTTGCATGTGTGTGTGCGTGTGTGTCTACTGCCAATAACAACAGGCTAACAACAGTTAAAATGTGTGTAAACTGCGTGTGAGCAACAAGAAGGCTTCGCAGCAACGACTTCATCGCCCATGCCACGCCCATCAAACACAACAGACAATGGGTCAATGATACACGCAGCGCAGCCAATACAACCCAACTAATCCAAATCCAAACAAAATTGTTGGGCATTGTGGTTACAAATTTTTATGTGTTAGTTTAGCCATTTCATTTAGTTTTGGTTTTTCTGCTAGCCTATGCCCCTTAAATAGGTCAAAAGGGTAGCTAAGCGTGAAAAATAAGTGCATAAGTAGGGATTCATAAATACAATAAGCATGCAGAGCAGCCCAACCAATCGCTTGACCTACACTACAGAGTACCTCTCAGTTGAGCTACAAAAAGTTCTCTGCGGAGCATTCTTTTATTATTATTATGTGCCCGTTATGGTTTCCATTTGATGGCTGCGGAACGCACAGGCCACACAGAGCGGCAATCTCTGGAAATTGACTCTTCACATAATGACCACCTGAATGCTGGCTTCTTGAAGAGATTGCGTTTATGGCATAGATTTCAGCAGTAGATATTTGAAAGCAAGGTCTATTTATATAAATAAGCTTGCCAAGCATACAAACCGAATAAAACGAAAAATCAATTAAAATGAATTTCGACGCAGCAAAAGTTTTAAAACTTGACCGTATTTTGTGTATTTATGCATAAAGATTATTAAGCATAATAGTTTAGAAAGTGAAATAAAATACAAATTTCTTTGCAGCTGGTAGAAGGTCACATCATTTTGTGAAACGATTATAAAAGCCGAGAAGAGTACTTGAGTTTAACTATATTCAAAAGACCTGAAAAATTATTAAATAATATATTAAAAAATTGTATGGTTTCCGTTAATTGGATTTGTATTTATAAAAGAAAAGCCATCTAGGTAAATTATGAAAAAAAGTAAAGAGAACGTTTAGAAAGTTTTTATTATACAGTAAATATTTAATTAAAACTTCTAGTTTGTGCAAAAATATATAAATGAGTTTGAACTTTCAAGTTAATAAACATATGAATTTCTAAATATAAATATATACATATATCTATAAAGTTGGCAATATATTTTTTTCCACATCATAACTATGAGCTTTATGCTGTTGCAATTTGTAAAACTTGAGTACTGGTGCAATGCAATTTCAATTATCTCCTGATCTTAATTAAACTGCATCTAAAAAGCTGTGAATCATAAATGGGGCAAATGTAATCTTCATAATAAAGTGAGATTGAGATTAGTATGCTTCTTTTATTCATAGTATGTTGACAAATAAATGCAGAAATTTTATATTCTATTTTATTTTATTGGCCTTACAATGGCGAATATCAATATTAATTTTATTATTCATATGAGTTATTAGTGATGTTGTGCAGATATTTCATGTGTTTATTTGAATTCTTGCTCTGAAATAGAATTTTCTTTTGAATACTTTATGCAAACAATGAGACTAAGGTCTGCGTATTCAGCTGGAGCCTAGAAATTTATTTGTTTGCATTTGCCTCTTGAGGAATTCGGTTCGTTTTCAAGGGAATCCTTCCTGTTCGTGTCTGAGCGCGTAAAACCGGTGACAGAATATTTTATTTTGCCGCCAACTGCAGAAGAAAAATCTGCGTTGTAAATTTTTTGCAAATCATTAGCATAAATTTTTTCCTGACATTGCAGCGACTTTACGTCGTCGGCTTCAGGGTAGATTGAATTCAAAGTACTATATAGGATTATATAGGGGAGGTATGAAAGTGGGAGAGTGTGTGCGAAAGTGTAAGTGTATGTCTGATGTAGGGCAGTAGAGAGAGAGATGCATAATTGAGTCTAGCTGCAGTTTGCAAGCGGATGCTTCAGGAAGCAACAACGTTGATTTGACTTTATAGATGTTGATAAGATTTTCTTGAGTTTGTTAAAAATGAACTCAGGTTGCTGCTGGCAGCCAATTTGTTGCTGATGCTCAAAATCCCCAGACGCTGATGCCTCCTCGGCGGCTGCGTGTTAAATCTAGCATGTCGAAACATGTGCGCAAAATTTCACAAATTTCACACAACAAGTCGATAACTCAGGTCAAACATTTGAGCAATTTTACCTAGATTATTGAAACACATGAATGGCTCTCAAGTGGGTACAGAGTGAGTGGTCAAGTAAACGATTGAATGCACATTAGGGAATACATAACAGCCTCGATACGGTTCGAATTGAATCGAATCGAATGGAATCGAGTCGAATTGAATCGGAGTGAGCGAATGGAAATCTAAGGCAAACTAAAACCAATCACAGGCAAACAATAACCACAACAACTTGAGCTGTGCAATACAACTTGAAGCAGTGACGGCAAACTATGCCATAATTTCAATTAACTTTCCCCACCAAGTAGAAAGAATAACTAACCAACGAAGCAAAACTTTGGCCATGCCACATGATGACAAACATTTCGACTACTCCGACTTGCTCGGTCTGGGCCAAAAAAGTTTCAAATCAATTTTGCCTACATGAATGAAACATGAACGTGCATGCTTTTGTGTAGCAATTTATAACAAACACACGCACACTTTGACACACACTTTACACACACGGGAGGCATCTACTCGAAGTCAAACGAAAAATATTGCCTGCATCGGAAATCCATTGTAGAAAACTTGTAAAATGCCCCCCAAAACAATGGACTGAGAGCGTTGTGTAAACGTGCAAAAAACACCTCAAACCCAGTCATGCACACACACACAAATACACGCACACATACAGACGCAGACAGCAGACGGCAGACAGCGGCACGCCCTCGAGTGCCACGCCCGTATCTCATTGGCTGGTGTGTATTACAGCCAGCATATGAATTTAGTATTGAATTTATATGCAAATTGCGTTAGTATGCAAAGTGCGTCTACGATAATAGCTAACAAAGTTTCGCCACAACTAAAGATGGCGGTAAAGATACACATACATATGTAGTGAGATACGAGTAACTTGGGTTCAGAAGCCAGCATAGCAATTGACCTGCAGCTAATCTATAACTACATAGTATAGTATATGGATTATTGCTTAGTCAATACAAGCTGTAATTTAATATGCACAATTTATTATTTCAATAATAATGCACTTATAGAATGGGGAGTTTTTAAAGCTTACGAGTTTTAGAGCAATGTCTTTTATTTTAGTTAATTAAACGTTCATCGTTTAAAACACACATATTTTATTTGCTAAAAGCTCCGGATTTATTTGTAGCTTTTAAATGTGTGCTATAAAAATTCAATGCAGCTCCAAAAAGTAGGCTATGATTATTCACAGTTTGAGATTTAATTTTATATTTATGTGAAAATACACATTTTGCGTAATTTTTATAACCACATTCGATTAGACACTTTAAAATAGATATTCAGTGTAATTAAATTCAATAAACAAATAGAATACATTGCAGTAAATATTATGAGAAATATATATGCGTATTTCAACTAGAAAATAAATTTAAATACATATATTTAAATAAAAAATTCTTGTTTGATTAAGTTTTACTCTTACACCACAAAACTAATTTAATGCAAATTAAACTCTCATTGCAATGAATCAGAAATTTATTAAAACTTTGAAGTGAGGCTTGAACTCAATTTGAAGTGGTTGTATAAACGGTCAATACATTATGAAGATTTAAACGTTTAAAGTTTTATTTTTCTGTTGAAAAATATATATTATATTATGGTTTAAGAGGCTTTAAAAAAGATTTAAAAACAAATTTATTCATCTATACTAAACGAAAAAGTTTTACCGTTTTAATAAATACCAGATTAGATTGCACAGAATAAAACATACAGCTTAACATTTCTTAGCAATTTCTTTGCACCATTTCAAGGAATTTCATCAAAGAAATAGTACATCTTCATTGCTATACCTGAAACTGCATGTTGTAGTTTAAGACGTATGCATCTATTTACACACTCTGATGTTATGTGGCCACCTGACGGATGAGTAACGGAAAGTTTGTGTAAACTACAACTGCAGTGTGGCAAGTCAGAAGATACAACCCTTGTCAGGTGAAGGTATAAAAAACTTGTCAGTTGACAGTTTGTGAGTCTCTGAACATGTTTATTATAGTGTGAGGAGCCAGAGGCGTTGGTGGGGAGGAGGAAGATTCATGTAGATTGCCTTACTCACCTATGACATTCAGGCGGAATGCCATCGAAATCTTTGGCTCCGTATTTACTTGGCACTCGTAGATGCCGCTGTCACGTGGCTGCGCGTATTTCACATGCAATGTCCAATCCTTGGAGTCGGCGGTGCGTACGACCTGCAAACAGAATGCATAGATAAATCTTAAAGGTCTGTTCCTGCTCGGGTCTATGGGTATGTATTTGTTTGTATGTTTTGTGTGTGTAGAGTGTCCTTGGGCAAATTTAATCAATGCATGCACGTTGGCCAGGCACGGGAGCACGGAATTGCATACGCAATTAAGCTGACTTGGCTTACAAATGGAAGGCATGGCCCCTGGCCATTTCATAAGCTAGACAAAGTGAGATGGAGACAGATAGGGCGAGGAGTGTAAGTAAATTAGCAAAACGCACCTTGAAGCGCTCATCAGATGTATAGGTCAAAATGCCTGCAGTCAGAATGTGCAAATCGCGTTTCCTTATCCATGATACCTGCAAATAGACGTACAAATGTTTAGTGACAGCACAAAAGGAGCACTTAAGTCAATTTCAAAATAAAATGCCTTGGCCCAAGCGAAACGAAAGGGACCACGACCAAATAAAGGTAGAAAATTTAATAAACCAAACGGCAAAATGAACTAAGCGCTCACAGAGACGAAAAAGGTAAAAACTAACTAAAAAAAAAAACTTTGGCAAATACGGCGACAGACAAAGCGATTTGCGAGTCGCATGCAAGGAGATAGAGAAACCTGCAGAGATAACCAGGACACGGCGTACAGCAGATGAACACGGAGTGCGTGCCCAAAATGTCAGCGGCTTTAAGTTGCCAAAGCCTCCAAAAAATTGCGCTGGCTGCAGCCCAGAAAGTAATCTGCGAGCCTGCCGCAGGCAACAAAAAACTTTCCCTCCGCACAAAAACGAATACGAAAACGAAAAAGAAAAATAAAACAAGTAAAGCTGAAGCTGAAGCTCAAACTAAAAGTGTCAAAGTGGCAAAAGGAAAGGACACTTGTGCGCCCTACAAGAAAAAAAAAACAAAAAAAAAGAAGGTGCCACTAAATCTCGTTCTGTGCCAGAATGAACGAGATGACGAGCTTGCTGATGAATAAGTTGAACTATGCCACTAGAAAAGGTCGGTGTAGCTGTGTCCTTGGCTAAGTGGATTCTCTGCAGAGCCAAGACACCAGCAGAAAAGGTAGAGCTATGTAAATCCCTGTGGATTAGGGAACTACCACGATGAAGCTGCTCGGTGGAAGTGCAGAGAAGGAGTATAATTTAAACAGCTGCCAGAAATTGCTTAGGTTTACAACTGCAAACTTTTCGATTAATCAAATACTGCATGGTAATTCAAACACAACTTAAGAAAATCAGTAGACTGAAAGACTGAAGGCAGACAAGAAGAATTTCTGCACATATTTTACAGCAGTTGAAGCGCAAGTTAAGTTGCCGCCAAGTCAAGAAAGAAAACCAAGAAAAATGCAGCAGAATCAAGTTTAAAGTTGATGAGGCAACGTAGCAATCAATGGCTTCGAAATGAAAACAAAATTGAAAAAAAAAAAAAAAAAACAAAAACGAAAGAGAAAGAAAATATGATGATACACAATGCAAAGCCATAAACTACACTTTGTAGGGTGGCGAATGGCGATGCCTGGACAAAGGAGCAGCAGTAAACAGGAAGCGCAGGATAGCTAGGGATAAGGGATAAGTAACGCTGAAACTTCGTCATTCAGCCAGGAAAATGACCAAAAGATGTGATGAGAGTGATGATGGGCCAGGACAAAGAAACAAAGCGGAACCGGAAAACGATACGAGTTGCTGCACAAACTGACAAAAGAAGCACCAGTAGAAAAAATCGAAATGAAAACAATGAGTAACTTGGCGACTTTGGCGGTAACTTGATTTTCAGCTTGACTAGTCCGGAGCGGGGTCAATATTTGCCTAAGCGATAGTTAAAAATGCATAAAAAATACAAACACAAAAGCACCCTAAATACACACACACACACAAAAATCGAAAGAAAATCTTTTAAAAAATCATTTTCAGATAAGCCCCTACATCTGCCCGACTCACCGACTTATCCCGCAAATTCTCAACTCGACAATTGATGGCCGCCGTGTGTCCTGTGCGGGCTGTTATATTTCTGGGCATGCCAAAGTCAAAGACCGGAGGGGGATAGGTTGTTTCATCTAGTGGCTCATCCAGCTCTTCCAAGTCATTGTCAAACTGCGGCACATTCTTGTGATGCAGCTGATGGCTGCTGCTCCCCTGATTGTTGTAGCTGTGTCCATGGACCAGGGAGGCGATGTACACATCATCGTCCACGGCAGCAATGGAGGGCAACAAGTCGTTGTCTATGATGTTGGCAGCTGAAAAAAAGTTGCGAAAAAAAGATGGAAAGTTCAAAAGTTGAGAAACGAATTCAATAAGCAAATGCAGCAATTGTTGATTGAATTGCTGGTAGCAGTAAGAAAGCATTTGCTGCTGCCAGCCATTGATAGGCGAACGCAAACTTCATTCTGCAGCTTAGCAGACCACACTGCAAAACCACTCAGAACTAACGAGAAATTGTTATTGAAGTGTAGTCTGCAGCAAAGGGTCATGAAAACCTACTGCAAATTAATTAAATGCCACTCAATGCCTAGAAACAAGAGTAATAGATCTGCAGCACACTCCAAGATAAGTCAAATACCACTCACTTCTTTCACATTTCACAAATACTCTGGCGCAATAGAATAAAATGACGTGCGGAAAATGCTCGTTATAGTAATTATAAAAGCATGCGGCCAAGCAATTGAATGATTTCCTGTGTGCTCTTGCACTCGGCAATTTCGACTAAACAACGGAAATTGTTTTTAATTAAAATAAATGAGCGCTTTAATGGCTGCTTGTGGCCGGAAGTGCACATAAATGAAGCTAAATGCCACGGTTTGCTGCCATTTAACAATCTCCGCCTTCATCACGCATTTAGTTCAAGTTGTACAGTAAAAAAAAATCAAATTTGACAACCTACAGCTTAGGAATCACAGCTAATGAGTGTGTGTATTTTGCAAAATATAAAAAGTCGTATACGGATAAATTTAGACGCCGTACATAAAAAGCACAAGAGGCTCTATTAGCTTTCTGCCTTTGACAGCTGCGTGTAATAGGCGGAAGGAAACGTGCTAGACTACATAAATTATACACACTTTTGGGTCAGGGGAGGCCCTTAGCAATTCGATGTTAGTGGTTAATTTTAGAAAGCATTTTTTGACAAAATTCCTTGACTCTCATTAAAACGATTCTATTAAAATATTTAATATTAGCCTTGTAGATAATGTTATTTTGCATCAACAAATCTACATTTTTTCGAAAACCCTTTCGCAATTTGCAAGTTTACTCTTACTTTCAATATATTCACAAGATGATCTTGGTGATGGAAGGATTAATTCCACATATTTATATCGCTTCTCATTGACCGTTTAGCAAAGTTCAAAGTTCATGCGCAATGCTTGCATAAATATGTGCATGTGCATTAAATTAATCCCAGAATAAATGAAACTAAACTGTCATGGCTTCAGCATCCATATGCATTATTCTGCATGTTTTAAGTGCAGCACTTGTTAGTCGCTGCTGCCATTCTTTTCTCTCATTTGCATGCCAAAGTAAATAAAAACGCATGCATCTTTTCCTTTTTTGCTTTTGAGTATATATTTGCGATTTTAATGAGCGCATAATGTCAGCCGTGACAGTAACTGTGACAGGTTAGTCAGAGTCACAGGTTGACGACACTTATACTTCAGCATATGTGCTCGGTGGCTGCTCCTCAATTTAGCTCTTTGCCAGTGTCGTCGTCGTTGTCGTTGTCGTCTGCCCCGATCCCCGATCCCCGCCAGCTGTCTAACTGGGTCACTCACTTTAGCAGCTGCTGCTGCAGCTGCACTTGAATCTTTCAGGCCGTTGTGGCACTTGTGCATGTTAGACACAAAAATCTAAATTATTTAAGTGCCCACATGCACTGGAAAAAAGCGAGACGGAGTGCGATAGTAAAAAGCATACATCGCTTGCAAAAAAAAATGCAAAACGCCAAAAATCTACGCACTAAGCGGCACTCGACGACTAGATACCACGTAAAAATTGTACAATGAAAATTAAATTATTTTAATCTGTTGAATTTATAGATATATATAAAATACAAAATGCTTAAAATATTCAATGCATTGAAATCTTTTCAAATCTAAAAGCACGAGGTAAAGTTATCTATTAAATGGAAAGTCAATTGAGACACACACACTTTCGGCAAAACCAAATTGAGTTGAAATAGGCAAGAAATAAAATACATAACAAGTTAAGTTAAAAAATAGTTCAAAATTTGTCTTGATTATTAAAAATGTGTACTAATACTTATGCTTTCTTTAATTATTTTTATCAATTTATATATACTATTAAAATATTAATAACATAAAATATGCATTTATATTTCACAACCGCGATAGCTACTCTTAACAATCTTTTACAGGGTATGGAGCGTAAACTACATACAAATAAAAAAAAATTGAAAAAAGCAACAGTAACAGAAACAAAAATTCAGCATGCAAAAGTGCCAAAGCGAGTAGTGCACTTGTTGTTGTTTGGCTTCATGCTGCGCACTCACACACACAGACACATACACACACACACACACAGACATTCTGACACACCCACATCACACACATTCATAGTTTTTTTTTTGGCATCATTTAGATGCTCGTCGAGCAACTGATGCAAATTTAATTTGGACACCTCACAAAAAAACGCGCGTGAGAGCAGCAGCACAAGAGCATTTCCCACAGGCGGCGTATGTGTGGGGCAAAGGGGGGTTGATAGGTGGAATGGGAAGGGAAAGGGGTAGGGGGAAGAGCGAGCTGGCTATCTGCATCATAACTTGCGCTTGAGTGTGTATGAACTGCAACTAATGATGTTGCAGGCACTCGAATGCGCCTTTTTGATTTAACGATCGGGTTTTTTCTTCTCGCCACTGATAACATGACGTAGGCCAGGGGCAAAAGAGAGGCTCAGATTGAAGGGCAGAGCTTAATGACTGGTTGGCTTGGTTAGCTGGTTGGTTGGCTGGTTGGCTGGTTTGGCTTTGCTGCGGCTGATGGTTTGCCGTTTGACTCGGCTGTTTTTTGTGGGTCGGTTTTTTAGTTTGTGGCTGATGCGCCTATAAAATTTCTGCGCTGTTGCATAAACTGCTGCTTGTGTGGCACTCAGCTGGCAATTTATTTATTTCAAGTTTAACTGCACAAAGTAATTTGTTTTCAAAATGAAAATAAAGCACACAAAAGCTAAAGCGACTTCGCTTGAGCTGCTCTCAATAAGCACTCGTCTGACCTTGGCCTTAGCTTTTGGCTGACAAAAGCAAAGATGCGATTGACTACCTTAGGGATCATAATGTGCTGGGGTTAAGCTGCTTTTGGGATTTACACTTGATTTATGGCAATATCAATACGAAAAATTGTTTATTATACGTTGTAATGTGCCAAGAAATACGCTTTTGCGCTTAACTGCCAAAAAACACCTGACCTTAAGAGGATATAACTCACTTGAGCTGGCAGCAGCTCTGACTGCAGAAGTATATAAACAACATATAAATAATACCTATAAATGTGCGTAATTTGCAGTTACAGAAATGAATAGACTTGTGAGAAATCAAAGCCTGTAAAATCAATATCTCAAGTCAGTTTGTGGTAAGCCCTGCTTTAGATAATCAACTTAGCATATACTGCCGACCTCTGACATTTGTTGAATTAATTCTCTAACAATAAAAGGCATTTATGTATATTTGATGCTATTAGGCATTCAAAGTTCCCCATAGAGCTTATAAAGTGACTCATTGATTGGAAAGTCATCATTTTGTCTGACGAAGAGCAACACCTTTTCAGGTGGCCTTTTCGCATACTTAAGCACTTTAAAGGCATTTGGGTTTAAGCATTTAAGCCGAGAGAAACCGCACAAAAAATGCAAAATAAAAATCACAAAAATCCAGACCTAGAAAAAGGCTTCTGAAAAAATTCAATAAGCTGCTCATCCGCTGGTTTCGATTGCCGCCAGTGTCACTGTCGTTGTTGTTGTTGTCGTTGTTGCTGTTGTAGTCGTTGTCCTCGCATCGTCACTTTTGTGTCTTTGGTGTGTGGGGAATATTTATTAAAATCGTTGTGCACAATTTTATTTTGCATATCAAAAGGCGTCTGTATCTCTGGCTGTGGCTTCTCACTGCATATCCCCGCTGCCGCCTCTACACAGACACGGGGCTAGACCCCCGGAGGCCTTGAAGGCTGCTCTGTTCAACAACTTGTCTGTAACGTGCATGTGGTGGAGTGGGCATATTTATTTAAGTGGATCTCGAGCCAGTCGGCAGTGTGATGTGGGACCATCAGAGAAAATGGCACACTCTTTTAGCCACTAACCGAATGGCCAAAGTCTACATATTTCTGGCTAGCTTTATGAAAATTCTACAGCGCAAGCAAATAGCCCCCAGGCAGCAAAAGGCCACACAAATAGACACTGGCAAAGATGGCCAAGATAGGCATATGATATTTCGGTACACCATGCATTACCCATGCCACAGATCCCACAAATCTGAAAGAAGCTTCACTTGGCTGAGCACACTGCTGCACGTGCTCCAATGAGAACTGCAACATGGCCCGAAGGCTATTTGCGAGTGTCGCCCACATGACAGCATCAGCAGCAGCATCAGCATTTGCAGTTGGAGCCACTTCCTCTGACTGCAGCCCCATGTAGCACGAAGATTAATGGTGCCTACAACGTTCATTGACTCTAGTCGGAGCTGACACTTGGATATTTTAAACGCTGTGAAATTTCAATTTATGTTCAGTTGAAGCTGCTCTCACTGAAAGGGAAATCCATTTAACAATGTTGCAGCTTATTTGAATGGTGTTTTGAGATGTTTTCAATTACATTTAATATGCAGAGTGAAGTCAAGTTGTAGCAGGAAACTGAATATGATGAGGAATGTTATTGGACTTGAGATCAGCTCAAGCTAAGCAATTATTTTGCATACAAGACAACAGAAGGTGTAGCAAATATTTTGCTTAATTTGGAGAATAACGTATAGAAAAATAACACAAATTTAGGTTCGTTAAAAGTGAATATTGTGATGAAAAATAGAATATAGGCACTAACAACCATACTATGCTTTACTCATAAGCTCATTTTGTAGTTATTGAGTGGAATAAAATAAACCAATTTATTTCTTTCTTTTCATATTCAATTTTTGCAGTTATTGTAGACTTAAGTCTCTTCAAGCAGAAAGCAAATAATATTATTTCCTAAAGTAATTTCTGCAAATAGAGCCCAACTTGAATAGAGTTTAATATAGTCAAAAAGGCAATTTTGATTGACACTCAAAAGTCATATAAAATTCATAGTGTTACCATAAATCTCATATGCCATTGCCTGTCAATAATGTGGAAAGTTTTGTGTTGACAAACAGCAACAATGGCTTCCAGCGATGATCAAAAAAAAAAAAGAGGAGAGATATAACAACAGCAACAACAGCTAAAACTTTATTAAGTTTCCGGCACAAGGCAAACCATATTAAAATACACTTCACTACACCAACAACAGCATACACACACACATGATAATCACTGTCTGCAAAAAAATGAAAGAAAATGACAAAAATCGAATAAGGCACACTCGCAAAACGGAAAATTGAAGAAAATGCGAAAAAATCGGCAGATGAAGCATCGCGTCGCCTACTTATGAGCGACGCCAACCGAACTGAACTACTTCAAAAACGCATAAAAAATCAATGGCAGCGAATGTGCGCAATAAATGTCAGCGGCAAAGCAAACAACAAAAAAACCCAAATGAAAAGCAGAACGGAAAGCGAAAATGAACGAAAAGAAGCCGAAGAAGAAAACTCCACATGTTGTTGTATGCCGTTGGGTGAGCTTTTTTTTGTAGCATACTTATGTGCGTTGTCAAGTTGGGCTGCTACATAAAGTGCCAAGTGGAGCCTAGGTGGTGCAGCGTGGGGGAATGTGGGACGTGTGGAGCGTGTGAATTGGTCGCGGGGCAAACAAATTGAAAATCCGCCATAAATTGAAGAAGCAAAAGCAAAGTCTACGGCGAAAAGCTGATGACAATTTATTGTTCACACTTGTAACTGATGATGGTGCTTAGAGTCAAAAACACACACACACAGACACAAAGAGGGTCTCTTGCACACACGTGCAGCAATTTGGGCCATGTGTTTGCCCAAGAATATTTCATTGTCTACAACAATTCAAACAGTAGGCCCTACAAATTGCTGGCCATTATTCTGCAAAGTCAATATAAAATCCCTATCCACAGTGCCAAACGCGCATAAATTGCATTATATTTTGTTTTATTAAATTTTTTTTTTAGCAGCTGTCCAGGTGTGCGTGTGTGCCACTGACAGTCTATGATTTAAAAGCCAATACTTGACTTTGGCAAAAGTTGTGCGTGGTTCGTGGTTCGTTCTGTACTTGCATTATATAATAGTTTTGCCAACTTTAGCCACTCACAATGAACTTTTCAAAGTGTGCTTGTATGTGTGTGTGTGTGTGTGTGTATCTTAAAGCTAAGTGGTTTCATAACTCGCATTGAAAACTACTCACTTCGCTTTGACTAAAAAACTTTTCCAATACACGTGCCACACACAGCACAAGGGCTAAAAAAGGATGCGTGCCTCGAAGTTGCCCCGGCAACAACGCTTCTGTCCATTTTTTGCCAACATTCCATTCCGCATGCCAAATGGCCTGATGCTGTCGCTGTCCCGCTTTAAATGAACCGGCAAATGATTTAAGGTGAAGCATCTCGTGTATTGCATAGCAAATTTCTGTTGCCACCATAACTGGACAACAAACAACGTCAATCCCCAGCCGCTGTGGCTCGTTCATCACATTTAAATTCATAACAGTGAAGGCAGAAAAAATACTCAAAAATACCAGAAATCCACTTTGTTGTTGCCGCCGAGCGCTAAATTTATGAGTCTCGCCATAGCTACTAAGTCCCAGCTAATAGCGGCTTTAGAATTTATAGAGTTTTGGCGGCGGCTTAGAATTGCTTGGCCTGCCACGTCCAGCAGACCGGGCGTATACGTAATATCAATGCAGGAGATACTTACAGCTAAGTCAATCGTTTTGTTGTATTTAACAAATAAACAAATAGTAATAAATTGCAAATGATTTAAAAATAGAATTATATTTATAACGATTTTATTATTTACCATTTTATACAATGAATTTGATTTGATTATGAATTGAATTGAATTGAAATTAATTATACGTTTTTATTAATATATTTTTTTTCATTCGTTCAATTAATTTTGCAAAATTTAATTTAATTGAAGAGCGAATTTATTGTTAATTTTGTTAATTTGAATGCATTTAAATTCAGTTATTATTATTATTATTATTTTTATGCATAACAATTTGACATTATGACAAAGGCCATCGCAAGTTCGTGTTGCCTAAGCTGCTTGGCCTGTGTAGTTATTTAAAGCTAAGGCAAAGGCAAGAGCCTTTGCTACTTTTTGACATATTATGCTATAATTTTTGTGGCAAAACGTTTAGTTGAGCTACATAAATAATAAATAAATAACACAAACACACACACACAGAGACATGCAGGAAGCGTAGACCAAAGGCATAAAGGCTGGCCGGCGGGGCATGAGAGTCATGCTCATAATGATGGGCTACGTGCAAAAGACGAACAGTTTCCGTAGTTGTTCTTATTTGTATTGTTGTTGTTGTTGTTGCTGGTTTTGGTGTTAGTGCTACTGAGGTTGTTGTTTTTGTTTTATGGGTCTTGATTTACAAGCCAGTTTGGCAGTTTTTGTTGGCCTAACTCAACCTCAAAGTGTGGGTAGGGTCTCGAATTAATTTGCATTTTGTTGACTCAATTCGTGCAGCAAAATGTTTTTACATAGATTTAGCATAAAATATTTAAAACAATATCTAGAAGCATGCATAAAAAGTGCAAACGTTTTCTAAAGTTTATTTTAATTGTATTTTTATATATATTTTTTTTTGTATTTTTTGTATTTTTTGTCGTTTGGACAGACAGCCAGAGGGCATGAACGAGAAGTTTTCATCGATATGCAAATGTGCAAATGCCATTGAGAGAACAAATCGAAAAACTTTTAAGTTCTCTCAAACTAATAGTCGTAAATATTTATGCATTCATGTGTAAGCTTTGCCAAATGAAATTCAAATGTGTCCAAAAGTCCAAGTCAAGCAGCTCAGTTAGTGACTTAGCCTGCAATCCTCAGCTGCTCAATGGACCCAGTCGAATCGATGCTGCCCAGCTGACTATTCGTTTGCTCGTAATGTGCTCAGATTATATCACATTTCAATTCCCTCTCAATTTACGCAAAATTAAAACCAAGTCTTGAGAAATATCTACCATGCATTGCTAATGCAATTTAATTGAAACTTTTACCAATATCGGATGAAGTTTCATACATTACCGCTGGGCAAAAATCAAAATGAAATTAACTGTTAATACGCTTCAATAAAAACAAGTCAATTTTTTAATTAATCAACAATGGCCCTGCAGTCAATAGGGCAGGCAAACAACGTGGATACCAACTCCTGCACTTTAACAGTAGAACTGCATATGTTATGAAAAATTCAATTAAATCATAACAGCCTTATACATATCAAATTTTATGAACTTAACTTGAATACACTGTTATTGAAAGCCAATTTTAATCGGTTTAAAACGACAATTTTAAATGCAAATCATAAATTATGTTAGTAATTGATTGAATTTTATGTTAATTTTATTGGCAAAATAAATTGAAATTGGTGTTTAAAAAAAATCTCGTTAACTAAGTCTGAAATCGATTTGTTTCAGTTTAATGCATCTCATTGTAAGCGGCTTAACTAAGTGTTGCTTGGCAAGACTCTGCTGCGATATTTAACAATCTTTATAAACATGAGCAAATAAGCAATGTGGGCTCATCGCTCGCTAACATCATCATCATGCCATACTCCTGCTATTGCCATTTGCAGCTCGATCTTGTCGCTGCCTGGGCCAGCTAATATAAATTTATAGCCATAAGAGCGCACAGTGTGACACAGACACGCACAGCAAATTAAAATCAACTGGGAGTAGTCATTATGGAGGCTTTCACTTTCGCTAATGTGTTATGAGAGGCAGCCAGCCAAGCAAACCAACCAGACCAAACCGAACTCCAAACCCCATCCAAACCAAACCCCAATCCCAGCCAAACCAAAGTAAAGCAAACTCAACCAAACTCAGCAGCCAGTGAGAGTTCACAACTTGGGGGCACATGTGTTTGTACTCTCTTCCTGTGTGAGTGTGCGTGTGTGTATGTGAGTACGAGTGTGTTTAGGCAAATAGGTCGCCAGTTACACACACTGTCGCACTTTAACGCGCTAAAGCTTACATTGTAGTCCCCGTATTTAGCCACGAAAAGAGAGAAAAATATGTGTAGATATGAATTCTATCAGCAGCTACATACCCTGTAAAAAACATATCCAAACTTAACGAATATTTGGCGATATATAAAAAGTCTATTCCTATACGAAAGACAAATAGAAAGCAGTATTTGAATTAAAAAAAAAACTTAAGGGGTTTTAATAAAAATTGAATATTAAAATTTATTTCACTTTTATTTATTTTTTTATAGAATGTACGCTAATATTATAAATAATTCATATAAATAACTACATAAAAAAATAGTCCTAAATTTCTATTGATTTTTTAACCCATAAAAAAGGGAATTTCTAGATATTTGTTTTTATCATTTATGTATATGAATTATTTATAATGTAGAATAAGTTCAACCAAAATGTATCTGAGTATTTTCTTAAAGTTGCCTTCTTTGGGCATACCTTTTCTATAGTTTTATTTAATATTGAGCATTAGGCAAGACTGTGAATGTATGCTTTCAAAGTGAAATTTGGTGTGTTTCGTGTGTGCTGCAAAAGTCAAAGCAGAAATTAAACTAAAGATTAAGGCAAGGCAGAAATTTCCGACGTTCCATTTTCTGGCGACACACAGCTCGAAGAAGTTGCGCTTTAGGGGATTACCAAGTCTCTCTTACACACACACACACACACACACGCACGCACGTGCACACACACACATGCATACGCACTCGTCGACACACACTTATGTTTAATCAGATGCGCATACATACATATTTGAGTACGCATTTTATTCTCCCCCTCTCTCTGTGTGTTAGTGCGGCTGATTTCTTTTTTGTCGTATTTACACTTATTTCATTTCGCAAGTCACTTTGTTTACTATATATTCCAGTCACCCAGAAAGAGGCAGGGTTAAAGAATTGGGGAGTCAGAGGGAGAGAAGTTGCTGCTCATTGCGGGTGCCACGGAGCGTATGAGTGATTAAAAGTTTCAGCATTAAGCAAATTGCGTCTAATCTTGACTATGCTGATGGCGCTGTAACTGTGTCTGGTTCTGGTTCTGGTTCTGGCTCTGGTTTTGGCTGTGTTCTCGGTGGCAATTTCTTTTCGGTTATGCTAATTACATCACGCCTCAATAAACAGCTTACAAACAACAACAAATCCCACGCAGGCAATCAGACCAACTGACTGAGATTCGACCTCTCGATGTCTGACTGCCAATGGCAAAGTCTTCAATCGATTGTTTGGGGTGTCGGCTTTATTTGCTTTGCTCTGCGTTGCTTTCCTTTAACTTAATGTAACTCCCCAAACGTAGTTTTGTTGATTTTCTTTTCTGATTCACTGCCATATGCGAACTGCGTACTGCGAACTGCGAGCTGGCATTTCAATTTTCCCGCTTTCTGCTCTTTTCCAATTATTATGCAACAAACAAATAATCTAATATGTTTTTGAAAACTTGACGCAGCTGTCATCACAAGTTTTGCCTCACAGCTCGGGAAAAACAGAATAAAAACATAACACAACAAAACAACTGAAACAAGAATATTACAAAGAGCTGATAATACTTTGGGCGCAAAACTTTTTAATCGATGAAAGTTTTTCTGTAAGTACGTGAGCGAGTTTTGGTCAAGACCTGATGCCAAACCCGAGCCTGAACTTCAACCTAATTGGCAGCAGCTGTGGCCGCCCACATACATCAATTTGTCAGAAAATATAGGCACATATAATTAATTGGTAAGTCATTTTGAAAAACATGCTAGGAGCACAAATTTTTAATTGAATTCATTCTTTGGAGCGTTCGTTTTTAATTAAATTACAACTATAAGATTTTAAATATTGTACTTTTCTGGGTTGACAAATAGTGCTTTGTAAATTATACCTAATTATACCTAAAAATTAAATATATAAAAATTTTATAAATACCTTTAAAAAAAATGTGTAATATTGCCTCAGATAATCGGAAAACCTACCACAAGTGAGTGAAAGTATCAAGCAAAACAGCTTTGCGTTCTGCCTATTGTCACATGCATATTTTATCAAAGCGTTTGACTAGATAATTACAAGCAGCAAAATGTCTGCCATGAACAAAGCATAATGGAAAAACTGCTGCACAAACACAGATATTCAGAGATTCACATGCACAATGGGCACTGACTCACAATGAGAGTGAAGCTCATAAATAATAATTAAATGCGTGACTAATTACTTGTGTAATTTGCTATTATTAAGCATCAGCGGCAACAACAATGACAAAACACACCAAGCAGCAGGAAATTGGCACCAAAACGGCGTTGTCATAATAGATGCGTATGTGTGTGTGAACGTGTACGTGTATATATAGATGTTTCTCTATCGGGAGAGAGCACACATACGCAGACAAAGACACAATGGCGGACAGACAGAGTCGCATAATGAGCTGGCAATATGTCGAGTTATCGTTATCGCTAAAAATTAAGTTGAAGTTGGCGCTGTGTGCGGATAAGTGTTTGTCAATGTGTGTGTTAGCTGTCTGAGGGTGTGTGGGTGGGTGTGGGTGTGAGGGTGTGTGTTGACGATGATTAAGTTGACAACAACTGTCAACTTTGCTTTGGCGCGCGCTGACATAACCTAAACGCACTCCCAGACTCACACACACACACACACACACAATTTCCTCTCTCTTTCTTTCGTTTTCCCTTAGATGGAGGCGATTACTGAGACAGCTGCCGTGTTGGTGGTTTTTCCCTGCTCCTTCTGCGGTTTAATGAGTCTTGATTTATTTCATTTCCTTCATTTTCGATATGTGCTAACGACAACGGCGGCGACGTCTGTGCGTTGTCACCCTTGACTGTAAATATTCACACTCACACACACTCCCAGAGATATAGCCATATATATATTCGTATATTTGTAGAGCAGCATTGGCCCAAGATTCTCTGCGCTGGCATCTGCTTATTTGCATGACAACGACGAATTTCATTACTCATGCCTTGGCATCTGATACGCCTTTGCCATTTTAATTAAGACATTGATTGCTTAATTAAATTTATTTACAACCGCCGCTTAGTGCTGATATCACTAAGCCATTCGATATAGTTTGTCTGAGGGGTGGAAATTCCGAGAAAAACAACAATTCTGCGAAACAAAAATATTTAATTGATTGTTGAACGGAATGAGGTGGAAAAATATTTTCTTTTCGCACGCCTTAGTTACGTTTTAGTTGTGGTTAATTAGAACAATTTTTATAAAATTACTCATTATCGATGACGAAAATTATAAAAATCAATAAATTATATGAAGCTACTTTTAAATCAAACTTGTGTTAAATTATTACGGTCTCTGGCTTTAATCAAAAGTCGATGTATATCAAATATAATTATGTTTATGAATTTATATCGTTTAAAATAATTTGTCTTTTATTGTATTCCTACTTTAAACTTAGAGAGCTTATAGTTGTAAGCATGCAAATTGCATTAAGACTTCTTTTTTATATTTGCCCAGAAATACATGCATATATAGCTGGTTTTTAATATTTACTAGTCGAAGCCAGGGAAATCAGCACGAGCTTTCCAATATCCGGCAGTTAAATTTTATTACACTGAATATTTGACTCTAACTTTCCACATACTGCAACCTGGGCTGCTGCACGTGCTTACAGAGCTGCCCAAGCCCCTTACTCCCCCGCCTCCTGGCCTTTGTATATACTTAGACTTTGCATACTATATTCCCACATAATCTCCATAAAAATGCATATAAACAAAATGTAAAATTCATAAAAACGTGAACACAAGCATTCTTTAGCCTTGCAGGCAACGGGTAACACTTCGACTTTTAGTTTTCTTTTTACTTTTTTCTTTTTAACTCCAGCTTTATCTATGTATATTCCACGCTCTATCGCTGACTTGCTGTGTCTCGCTTGCTATCTGGCGGAATTTTCCACTCTCATGCAATGTTTATTCGTCTAAGCGCCGTTTCTCTGTTTGTTTACACAATTTCAGTTTATATTTCTCCCTTTGTGCGAGTGTCAATTTTATTTGCTTTTTACTGCTACAACTTGACTTTTATACCCTGTACTCCCCCATCTGGCTGCCATCCTCTGACCGTATCATTCTCGGTTTGCTATACGATCTGCAAGCTGTGTACAATTTATATATTCTATAGATTTTTCTTTATTTACCTATAACGCATGTATGTATGTATCAAATAAATCGAATCCAATTGAAAAAAAAAAACAACTACAAATTAATCTTAATATGATAGGCGAATGCAAAAGTTAATCGAAAAGTCCAAATTAGTATTAGAAAGAACATATAATGATTATTCAGTCTATCTTTTTGAAGGCATTAAATCTACAGCTGTTTTATATGAAATGTGTTGACAATCGACTTTAAAGTCAGCTTTTAATAACAAATTGAGTTCTGCTGATGATGGGCAAATGCAAAAGCCAATCGAAAACGCCATATGAAAACGAACATAAACAAAGTGCAGCTGAATCACCCAAATAAGCACTTTTTACGCTCACTCATACCCATGCACAAAGGCACTCAAGAGCAGGCCCACACACGCACTCAGGCCAATATCAATATGTACATATATAAAAGGCGATAAAATATGAGGAGCCCGATGTGAGCTGCCACAGTCATCCACGGACAGCCATAAGCGTTAGACGCCTGAGTAAGCTGCAGCGCCCAAATATAGAGTTACGGATGCAGATATTGAATTGCGCCAAAATGGATATCACGTATGCCGTCGAAAATGCACACGACGAAAATATATTGACACACGAGCTGGCCCGTGACAAGGAGGTGAGTAATCGATACATGCATTAATCGAAAGTAACCGTTCGATTTCTTAATGCCTAAACTTTGTATATTTACCACTTTCAGTGCTATTTGTCGTTCATGCTCTCGCTGCTGACCATGGAACCAGCTGTCGACCTCAGCTACAACTGTGATGAGGAGACGCTGCTTTTGCGTCAGCGTTTGCTGGAGCACAAGGTTGCCCTGAATGCCCTGGATCGTACTGCCAGCGACTACTACGAGCGCAAGGAGCAGCTGATCTTCCAGATCTTCTGTGAGTTCAACGACGCCACCCGTGACGCCGATCTAGATCCATCGTTGCTGGACTTTGAATGAATGATTGAATGATTAGCATGCACAGCTCGATTAAGCTTGAATAAAGTGCTTTAAAATGCAAGAGAAACAAAACCCAGCCATTTGGCAATTAATGTTAAGCACATTCTATTTATTTAGCAGACAAAAAGCCAAAAGCAGCACCGCAGCATTGTACCTTGACTGGGATATTAATAAGAGCCTGTACTTTAAAAGTACAAAAGGGTCTATAAAGGTAATCGAAATGCATGAAGTGTGCTTTAGCTAAAAGGAGGCGTGTTAGATCTTACGAAGTAATTTTATTCTGCAACACGACGACCAGCTGAGTCGATATAGCCATGTCCGTCTATCTGGAGTTTCTTATGAACCTAGATCTTGTAAACTATAAGAGCTAAAGTGCCCATATTTGGTATGTAAGTTCTCCAATGCTGTACGCTGATCTAGTTTGTTTTAGATTTTTGATAACTGCCTCCATATGCTCGCAAATCGATATAAGAAACATTAAAGATCAGCAGCATACAATTTGCTCGACTGTGTGTGTATTAGTAAGGAGCACAAGTACACTGTCTTCTACTGTCGGTTACGTCCTACTGTAGCCTTTCGACGAACTAATCTGCTTTGTCCTTACTGGTTTAAACTAATGCTGCTAGGAATTGAGGCCTGATAAGCCAAGCCATTTGAATGCGAGGCGTATAATTTGCTAAGCAAATAACCGGCTTCGAGGCGTGTCTATCTGTGAGTTTGTGTGATTGTGTGTGTTTTTGTGTGTGTGTGTGACCGCAAAATGACTTAACATGTCTGGAACTGTTTTGGATTATTGCGTTGACAACCAATGCACTATGGGGCATTTGGAAAGTTTTTTTGGCATTAATGTATTTTTTGAAGGTATGCAAAGTACCAATGTTTTACTGTTATCGTATTAAGAATTGGTCACACTGTTATGAAATATACCGCAAATGTTATTTTAACAGCCCACTGTTAAAATAACAGCTGTTAAAGTCAGCAGTTGCAAGCGGTCGGCACTTGTTTACATTTGCTCTGGTTTTGTAGTACAAGTTTAAGTTCGTAATTCTTGAAATAAACGTCATTTACCATTTGTTTTTGAAATGGATGTTCATTATTCAGGTTTGTTCTACATGTTGCTACTAATTTGGTTCTTAATTTATGCATGTTTTGCGGATTATATGTAAATTTAGCAAGTGATGTTTACGTATATATTTTTTTAAGAAAATTTAACTTTGAATAGAGCTACAAAAAATTGTTGAGATATGTTAGATATGTGACTATATACATGTTGTAGCGTTATGAATTCCTAATCCATAGCATCCAGTCTCAATCTGCGGAAACTGCGATTTCTCACGAAATTTCATTTTTTAGGAAGCAACCTCTCGATTGGCAATACGGCCCTATAGGACTTGTGACGTATGTTATTGTATGGCTGCGCACACTCAAAAAATTGTTTTTTTAATAACTCTTTTATTTACCAACCGATCTTGTTGAATTTTTCACCAAATATTTATATGGCTCTAAACTATGTATGTGGAAAATAATAAGCTTACGTGTTTAAAAGTGTGGGAGTTATAGCGTTTTTTTATTTATACAGGATTTGAAGGCGGAAGGAGGCGTGGCACTAAAAATTTTAAATACACAAATTTTTTGTATGCTTTATACCTACCAATATATTATGCAATTTTGTTGAAAAAGGATTCGCAAGTGCAGGATATTGGTATCCTTACCCCTTAAAAAGGGCGGTACCACGCCCACTTCTTTAAAATAAATTATTTTTGACCCCAAAAACCCAAATCAAAAAACCAAATTAAAAAATTTTGTTTCGTTCTCGAGTTATTAGTTAATGCCAAAAAAACTTTCCAAATGCCCCATAGTGCAATGGCATGTCTATATGTATATATAGATATCTACGTATTTATACGGATGTTTGTCTGTGTATAGGTGCCAGTAGATTTGGTGGCATATTATGCATGACTTGAGCATAGACATCATTAGACGAAAGTGCGTACCTTTTTCCGTATGGGCCCAGGAATGTTTGGCAAATTGGCCAGGCAGCTGCTTGGAATGCCTGCCGTGTATAGCACGCATTCAAAATGAACCGACACGAGGAATTTGTTTAATTAAGCATAGTTACCTAACATGCTGACATGTGCCAGCTCTCTCTCTCTCTCTGTCTCTGACTCCTCTTGCAAAATGGCGTAATCGAATTTTATAGCGGAATGTTAACGGCAAAACAATGCCAAATTCAAACTAGATGGTTGAGATGTCAGCGCGAAATTGCTACGAACCTACGGAGAAATTAATTTAACGCCGTAAATAGAAGAGGTCCACGTTTCTGTGGCCACTGTGGGCACTGTGGCAATTCCATGCGCTCTCTGTCTCTGCCAAAACTTTGTAGCCCACGCACACACACACACACATTGCACGTCTGTGTGTGTACACGCATATGCACCCTGTTGTGTGTGCAGAGCGTGTAATTAAGCAGCGTCTACGCTTTGTAGCGCGTGGCCCGGAACCCTAGCTAGGCGGTCTGCTCGGTTAGCGGTTTTTAGGTGCGTGCTGTTTCGACCCGTTCACTGAGGTATTAATAACGCCAAAGTCTTGCGAGGGAAATTTATTAAGATGCCGTCGCCGGCAGGCGCTGCCACTCAAAGACGCGCGTTTCTCCTGATGCCTCAGCTGTTGCCACTTTAAATTTTCGTTCGAGCTATATTTTCCTTTATTCCTTTCTTTTTCATTTTTCGGGTTTTTGGGCGTTTGTTACGCAATTGTTTTCGGCTCATGTCTATAAATTTAGTAATTTATTAACAATGCGGCGTATGCGCAACGTGAGGGCCATTAAGTAGGCTGCCTTAGAGAATAAGTCTAGCATATTGAACGAAAGGGGCATATGAAGCCATTAAATATTTAGGTTTAACAATATTTCAGCCATCAGAGGGTTTTAGTTCCAATTGAACCATTACTTGACTGAGATTCAAAATTGATTTTAGCATCATGTTAGGTATACGATGTTAATTTATATTTATTTATATGTAGACTATGGTCCGCTGAACCAACACTTGATGTCCGAACTTGTTGCTCGATAACAAAAAATAAATTGCAGCTATAAAATTAATAAAACTGCTTTAAAGAACCGCGTATTTATTTGATCGCACAATAATGCCTTGGGTGCAGTATTTTCAATGCACATTTCTCTTTGGTGGAAATGTTACGCATTTTAATTTTTGCTGCTACTCATTCTAGCCAAAAAAATATATAGTGAGCCAATAAGTCAAGCTCAAAGCCAGCTACAATTTCAAACTCTGTGAAAAACACTGCGAGAACACTGAACTGACTATGAAATGGATGAACTGACTACGTTATAAAACAAGTCACAAGCCACAAGCAGACAGATGCATGAGACGCTGAATGTGAGCTCTGTTGCAAGTGAATGATAGGGACACAAATCTACTGCGAACATCAAATGAGAATTTTCTTTCATACATACGTAGTTTAAAGCTTAGCTCAAGGTTAAGAGTGACCAGAAAGTGCCACAAATAAATTGAAAATAAAATTAAAATAAAAGCAACAATAGAATACTATTTATCTAAATTCAATGAACATATTCATATTAAATAATTAATATATATGCTTATGTTAATAAATATAACTACTTTGAATTCATTTCAAGAATTTGCCATTTGTTATGCTCAGACGTGAGTACATGGCATAATAGGAATTCTGCTGAAAGTTTAGCAAAAAGAAGACATTGCAGTGGGCGAGAATTTATGGTTGCTATGGCTAGAAGTAAGGTCAGAGTTCAACATATGTCTGCATGCCTTGGCGCTGCACAGGGGCCTAACAAATCATCATTAAATCGAGCACATGGCATGGACTGCATGTTGGCCAGCAATAAATAATAATTTAATTATTTTATTACTTAAAAATGCACAACAAATGTGTTTAAAGCACGCGCCGTCAATTAAGGTGCAAATGAAGGCTTAAAGTTTATAAAATAATTGCGCTCATAAAGTAAAGAGCAAAAAATTAAAAGTGACCAAAAGCCGGCCCAACAAAGCCAAGCAGCTTCAAGAGAAACCCATTGAGGCAGCGAAGCCAACTGTAAGTTACTGGCCAACAATTGGCATAGACAGGAGCACAGGAGGGAGAAAGGGGAAAGAAAAGGAGAGCTGAATAGGAGCAGGGCAAATGGTTTCCATTTTGGCTTTTGGCATTTGCGTTTGAAATGTCACAACAGTGCGACAAAAAGGCGTTGCCACAATTACCCAGCCATGGCACAACACGGCAAGGCATGTGCGCATACTTCTAGCAGTCACTGTTACAGTCGCAGGCACAGTCACAGCCGCTGCCTGCCTGCACTGCATGCTTATTATGGCAATGGAACCCCTCTAACATGGGATCCATTTCAACACACGCCACACACGACAGCTGAATCTATGCATTACTTTGTGTGCATGTGTGTGATCATAATTGTAGTGGCTGTCAACAACAACAACAAGAACGATAAAAACAATTACAGCAACACACAGAGAGCCAACAAAAACCCTCCTCTCCCCTTTACTCATTGTTTCTTTCTTTGTCCCGCAATCTTCTTGCCTGCTTAAAAATGTCAACTGTAAATTCTTTGCTCCTCGCTTTTGGTTGTTGTATTCGTTGTGTTTGTTGTTCTTGTTGTTGATGATGTTATTGTTGCGAGTTTGCTAAAACAGAGTTTATGCAAGCCTTGCGGCTAGTACAAATACATACTTATGGCAGCAACAATGCTAAGCACTGGCATTTTATTCAGAAGTGCTCTGGAATTTCCCTACACAGCCAACAAAAATGATTAGTACAAAGAGTGCAAACTGTACTTAAGGCAAAGTGATGCTTCAAATAGTTGGACTCTGCTCAAGAACTTGAGTTTGTAAGCAGCTAAAGTTAGCTATAGTAGCAGCAATAGGAATATAATAATATAAGTAGTAGTGGTAGTAGTAGTACAGTAGTAGTAGTAGTAGAAGTAGTAGTAGTAATCGCAGTAGTTGTAGTAGTTTTAATACTGTAAAAGCAATATTAATAATCCCAGAGAGCATTCGGAAGGTGGCTCGTGTTCAAGTTATATATATAGATTAAGATTAATTATATTTGTGGCATTAGAAATACTCTAAAATTTCGACTTTTTACCTTAAAAGCCACTAAAATAAATACAGTAGTAGTTGAGTTGAGGCTGAAGAACTAACATTTTGCTTTGTGGGTCATAGTTTATACAAAGCATGACTTAAGGGTTAAAGGCAAACTAGCTGAACTGAAATAAAATGTACAAAACAAAACAAGAAGAGAGAGAGAAAATCGTTTTCATTTGAAATAATTTCATTGAGAAGCGTGCAGAAAGCGGAGACTGGCAATGCCACAGGCATAGAGTGCTGGGTGCAGGGTACAGGGTGCAACAAAAGTGGAATAAAAGAAATGCTAAAAGTATTCTCATGTCGGTAGGAAAACGGAAACGGAAGTGCGACAGTGGACGACATGTGCGGACATGTGGCCATAATTTCAACACTCATAAATATGTAGATGTAACATGCTATGCACTTTCGTAGGGTTGTCACCCTGGTGAGTGAGTGTGCGGGTTGCCATCACTCATTCTATGTATATGTAATTAGAGTTACGTAAACATGGCTTGACACAATCCATTTGATGGAATAACAGTAATACTGCAAGTACAACAAAATTTTAATTAAAAAATTGGCCTGGCAGCAAGAGTAGCGTCAAGTGAAAATAAATACAAACAAATGCCAAGACAAATACGAGTGTATAAAACATTTGAAACCGGCAGAACAACAAAACGCCAGTCGCACAACATAAACATCAACAAAACCGGCAAAATCATACAAAAAACTTTGCTGTTCGCACAGACATTACAATAATATCAAGCACAAGCGAGGCAGCCACAAAACAGCCAACAATTGCAACAATAATGACAACAACAACAGGCTGCCTGCCATTAAGCAAGTCTCAATTCTCACAAATAAAAATAACAGAGGCAGAAAGAGCACAAGAGCCGAGCTGAGCTGAGCTTCGATGCCATAAAAAAGAAATTCGCGAAGTCAAATAGGAGCAGAAAAAATGCTGAAACCAAAAACCGCGTTGTTGAACGCGTAAACAATGTCACAAAAGCAACACGTGCCCCCCTCTCACCCATACCATGTGCTCTGTATCACACACACACACACACACACACACACACTCATTGGAGCTGCTAAATGCTCACGTAGTCGCCTTAATGAGCCAGAGGTTTTATAAGCACAATGGCAAGCTGGCAGGTAACAACAATGCATGACAGAGCCCGAATTGCCTGGCGACAGCCGAAGAGCAACAAAACAGCAACAAAACAGCAACAAAACAGCAACAAAAGAGCAACAAAGCGACAAAGCGCAACAAAAGCAGACTAAAAGAAAATGAAATAAAATAGCTTAATTTATTAAACACGAAAATAAAGGACACACACACACAGCCACACTCACATATGCATACACGCAAACATTTTGGCCGTTGGTTTAATTAAAAATGCCAAAACACCAAGTCGCAACAAAATTAATACAAAAACAGATCTACCTGCTCCCCCTCCCCCATTCACACACACAAACATAGCAAACTACACCCTCATGCCTCCGAGGTTTGCCTTGCAACATTGGACACCTGCCGGCAGCTTGGCCACACACATACACACATACGCTTCCATTGCCCGGGCGTAAAAGCAATGAAATTTTCAAACAAATTCCACATGTCAAAGTGCCACACCCACCCAGCTCACCCCCTGCCGCTTATGCAGCCCTAAACGGTAGGCGGCCCCATGCAAATGGCCGCCCATGGCAAGCGTCTGACCCACTGTCTGTGACTGCCCCTGTCACAGTGTTCTAATTTGTGCAAATTCTGCTTAAATACCACAAACAGCTGCTAATAAGAAAAGCTGAAGAAGTCTGGGGCGAAACAGACAGACAAATGGAGAGGAAATAAAACAAGAGTCTATTTCTTGAACCAACATATAGCAAACAACCTAAAATCATTTAAAATAATAACAAGATCTGACCAATCCTTATTTATATTTTCTTTAATTGACATCTGAGAGATGGCGAATCTTTTGTTCCAATCCACTTGTTCGATCTCTTTCAAATGAGATAAGTGGTGAATAATCTTTGAAAGCAAATAATTATTATTTAAAAATTATTATGCATTTATTTAAAAATAAATTACAATTAAAAAAGCTATATGAAATTTAATATTTCGCAACAAAACTCATCTTGGCGACAGAATAAAACCGTTTCTAGACATTGAAGCTCTATGAAAGTTATAATTAAAAATGCAATTTCATTTGACTTTCTACAAATACTCTACCAGTTTAAATTATTCAAAAATCTGTTTTATTTCGTGGCATAAAAAGAGTAAACTTTAATAAAGAAGGAAAAGGTTACAACCCGTATTTTTTCCATTTTTTTCTGTAAATTGCAAATCCTAACCGGATATAAATACGGCCCCAACAATTTAGCCCCAGGCAGCAATCAATACAAGTCATTTGTTAGGGTAATGGCAGCGGCAAAAGTAGAGCACATATCAAAGAGATATCAACATTGAAATAAACCGATACCAAAAGCTGCAATTATGATGTGGCATTCAATCAAAAGCGCCTCGAGTCAAGCAAGACACACTGCCATATACTCGTACAACGGAAGAGCAACATTTCTAGCCAATATTTGGCATCAAAAGAACTTGCTGACAGTCAAATTGGTCATGGGAGCACACAAAGGAACACCCACCATGGCAAACCTAAGGCCAAAAACAAGATATATTTGGGGCCAGCAGGAAGCGTTATAAAAGCCATTAATACACAGCCATACATACATACATGTATATGTATGGAACCACTAAACCACTGAACCACATTAGGCACGAAATCAAAGTGTGAATGCTGTTCAACGGTTTTCTCACATGATTGTCTTCGGGTTGTGGTAAATTGTGGGTCGGGGCTGGGAAAGGTCGAATGGCCAAACCTCAAACAAATTTAGTCCAATGGTCAGGCATTTTATTGTTTGGTCTGAGCGTTCGACAATAAAACGCCCAGAAAAAAAGGCAGCAAATCTTTCATTATTCATTATAAGCGCTTCACAGACCGCAATAACTTTTAGCCGGGATACGAGAAAAAGGAAACTTCAAGTCATTTATCTTTGCAGCCGTTCGATAGCTGTGCGGAGTAGTCAGTAAGTCCAGTGTGCGCTCCACCCGAAAAGTTTCATCAATCTTTCAATAATGCCATAGCAATTGCTGCTGGAATGGGTCAGGGTTCGTACTCCTTACCATTTCCATACCGTACAATCCTCAGCTCAGGTATGTAAGTGAGCAACATGGCATGGCTGGGTGTCATGTAAATTTGTTTGCACAGTTGCACGTAGTCAATAAAACGTCTCGAAATGTGTGGGCTCACTTAAGCGGCAATTGAACCACTATACAATACGATACATCCGCACACACCACATGTGTGTATACCATACTATATAGGTAGTATGTACTTGAGAGTCAGGTCATCAGGATAGCAAAGGACAGACAGTGGAAAGTAAATAAATCATGCAGCCAGCCAAAGTCCTTGAACTGTTTACGCGTCCTACGCTTCAACGAACTTAACAGACTTTTATTTATTTTTATCATTTTTTCACCCATTGATGATCCTTATACCATATACCATATACTACATACTATATGTTTGTATTTATTTTTCCGTTTCGGTTTTCAGATGGCTAATAAATTCGTGCCGCATTCGCATATCCCTTTTATTTATGTTTGTGTTTAGCGTTTTTATTGATTATATTGCGTAAAATATCGAGCTCAATGGTCGCTCTCTCTGCTCTCGGGTTGAATTTTTCCTTTAAAGATATTTCTCATTTTAAGTACTCGACTTGTCAGATATATCGCATAGCTTGTCGCTTCAGTGAGCTTAATGAAGTTATATCTTGTTTCGCTTTTCACTTTTCTGCCCTTTTCCTTTCATTGTCTCTGGGGTAATATATTTTCATTAGATGTTACTCGAAAATTGAGTTGTTCGACTTCCACTTTTGCCCTGAGTCAGCGCAAATTATTTTCATTTATTTAATTGGCACAGCGTCGAATTTATGAAAATTGCCAACAATTCATTTTAATAATGTTCAAGGCATGAATGGCTTTTTATTAGGCCAAGACACATGGCCAATATAAAGACAATTTTAATGTACTGTATACTCTTATACGGAGTTACTTTATTAGCTGAATTTGTGGATATTGTATAAGTATAAAATGCTTATGTGCATGCCATTTAACATATTTTTCTTTTTTTCATCCTACACATGCCGAATAAACAGCTTGCAGTATTTTTCAGATAATTCCATAATTTTATTATTATATGGCCCCAACGAAACTCTGGTCTATGTGTCGCTTGAGCCACATGACCCAAACAATGATTTGGCAAATCAGAACCTTGAGTCCAACCGCTGACATCAGCAAACCAGGTGCGTATAGAGCTAATGCCAACCGATTCAGCCGGAATCTGGCCACTTGCTGATAACTCCATGGCAATCAGATTCTCCACATAGTGCAAGAAACTAACCGACGAACAATTCATGGCGAATGTTGGCCAAGAACTGCAACAGTGCGCTTAACTGGCCGTCAGTTTAAATAGCCAGAGTTCTACTTTAGATATTTGCACATGACGTGTCAACTAAAAGGCAGCGACGGAAAAACACTTGTTTTGGTGCGAATTGAAAATAAAAATGTGATTCAGCTTAGCTCTTGTGTAACGTTCAAAGTCTCGTTTGTCAGGCGTGGACATGCGATAAAGCAGATTCCTGCGGCGACAGGAGCTCGGCACGTACCCAGTCAAGCAGCAGCAGCAGAAACATCAGGAGCAGTTTCTTTTTTCCTTTTCAGCTAAAGGCCAAGTACGTCTGTCACCGCATCTTGGCCTGCTTGGTGTTACTTCGTGACAACCAACGGAATTCCCGCTCTACTGCGGTATTCAACTGGCAGCTGGCCAGACTAGCCGCAAGCCTTTTATAAGCCAATTGCAGCTGGTGTAAGACCAAGAGTTATTCAAAGCAAACCAAAGATTAACTGCACACTTACGGCTTGACAAATTGCCATGTGTTCCAGATCGGCTTGGCCATAAGTCAATTCACTGACGCACCTTGTCTTTTGGTAACTGCAGGAAATAGTTTTAAAGGATTTCTAAATATATATTTTTATTGAAGTGTAATAGTTTGGTGAACCTATTAACTACAGATGTCCGCTGATAATGTATTATCAACCAACCGATATTCAGCGTTAAAAGTTGTAGTTGACCAATAATAATTCTTGTGATTAATGATGTTGCAAAAAAGAATTAAGCAATTATGAAGAAAATAATTAGTTATTTGAAATAATAATCAATAATTTGGGATACAATATTATATTTTTAGCTGTAAATATATTTCCCATCTTTTTTTATGTTTTTAAATTTTACAATTGTAAAGCGACGTATAATTTGATAACTGAATATGGGAAATTCGGGCTCGACGTCGAGCAATGGGAGATTTTTAATGGAAAAATTTATGGCAGTGGTCAGATAGTACTATTTCGAATAGTGCCAACTATTCTCATCAGTGACCTTAGAAACGAAAAATGTCAAACTTGTCTGTATATGTGAGTAAGTCGTAAGTCGGGTTCGAACCTTGAACCTGTGGTTAGTGAGGCGAATGCCTTAACCAGAACGCCAGTCCTGTCCGAGCCCAGCCGCCGCTTAACTGCATTCATCAAGAGATCTTCATCTGAATATTTCTAAGACTAGCTGTTTACCCCCATCTTTATAACATTTAAGCGCAATTTCAATTTAAAAGATCATCGTCATCATTTAAGATCATCGCCAAGGCTTTGCACATGTTTGACAATTTTAAATGAATAATTTGTTTTAATACACAACATGTATATTTCTTTTCACTGAAATTGACAGCTTTTGATTATATTTTATTCAAAATTTCAGCACAACACCCATTTTTTTAACGTTTTCTAAATTATTTACCTATTGCTTTCCGTTTGTCACGATGAATGCAAACACCAAAGGCGTTCTTGCAAAAGATACCCCAGCTTCCAAATCGGCTAATGATAAGAGGTTAGGCGAAGCCCGATGGGTCCAGGTGTATGATACGTTGAAAAAACCTGCAGGACTTGAAACTCCATCGTGCGATGTTGATACAACAAATCTTTGCACCACAATGGTGCTACCACTGCTAACTGCCATCTCTGGCGGGGAGGATCTGAGTAAGCTATTAGTACTTGTGTTGCCCAAGCCAAAACAAAGTACCGTCAAGACGATCCATTGTTTCAAACGTAAGACAAAGCGACATTGTGGCACCGCCGATATAACCGTCGACGAGCTAAATATTATAAAACAATTCGAGATACAGCTCAAATACGAGTTGGTTTATTCAAATGTGAAATATCCCATCAGTTGGTTGTCTACCAATCGGGACATTATTGGTCGAATCCTAAACGAATGCAAATCCCAAGCCATGGAGCCTGAACTGAAGCCGCAATATAAAGTCAAATCTCTCGGCCCACCAAGAATTCTCGTACGCTTGCGTACGATTGACGAGAAAAAAATGTTTGGAACAGATACCAGCAGTCAAAAAGACGCCTCATTTTTCCAGTAATCCCAATAATAAAAACAAACATATAGATTGCTAAGCAATTTGCCTATAAATGCTCTCAAGTACATCGATAATCAATAGCAAGAATAGCAATCTGAACACTTGAATGAACATGGAATCAAGCTAAACCTGCACGTGCAATGCTCTCCCTTAAATGTTATGAGTTAGCTCTAGTATCCATTAACCCGTCGACAGCTTCCAGTCAGCACACAATTAATCCCTTGTGCCATGCTATCCATACCTGAAGCACCTTTAGCCCAGCCACTAGATGGCTCCCATTGTTGTTGCTAAGGCCGCGTCAGCTGTCATTATTTTTCGCAGCTTAACTAATCGCACACAAAAGCGTAAAGGAAACAGCCAAAGAGAGGGGGGAAGCTGGAGCAGGAAATAAGCAGAGGCCATGGGGAACTGGAATACTGCAGCGCTTATGTTCTCAGTGAAAAGTATCGGGATCAGTGAGGTCATGCCATACCGCTGCCAATTGTTTTATGCTCAATAAGGGCTCATATTGCAGCAGAAATTCGAATAAAAACAGCCAAGCGTATGAGACTAGCAATACCCTGTAAATATTACCAAAACAATCCATTGTATATTTGTATTAATATAAAATTTTCTATATTCAAAATAGTTTTGTTTTTCACTTTTGAAATAAGCTGCCATGATACAAATATTTGTTCCAAAAGCAAATGAAACTAAACGATATATATGTATGTTTTTAAATAGTTTATTTAGTATTTACAGAATTATATTAAAGAATTAAATTCTAATTTGCAATATTATATAGTAAGCCAAAGCAACTGAGGTCTTCTGGCTGTTTTGCTAATTTTTTTCTTTTTTGAAATTGCTAATTTAATGTTAATAATATTGCTTGGAGTAAATTCTTAAATTTGTATTGATTAGGCAATCACTTAGCGCTTTCAAGCCATTTTGCTTATAAAAACTATGTAGCTAATACAACCTCTTTACAGTCATTTGATGTTCACAGAGTATTGCCTACATTTTACGTTTTACGTGCTCTCTCACATTTTTGGCATTTTATATTGAATTCGATTTTTCTAGGCCAGCACAGGCAGCATATGTTTGGCTCTGGCTCTGGTTCCGGCTCTGTCAGAGGCTGTGGTTGTATCTGTGTGTGTGTGTCCGTGTCTGTGTCGGGCGCACTTTTCCAGCCCGTTGGTTTTGACTCGTTGGCCATATTGGCCATAGAATACTGCAATTTACACAAACGCCTCGCACTGCATCATGCACTTTGTGGCTGGCCCTAAGGGTCAACAGTTTTTAAGTTGCTGCTTTGCTTTAGATTGCATTTCAAACTCATATGCTGTGCTGGCCAATGTGTTTACGTACAAAATGTCAATAGATACCGATAGTAGAGCAATACGCAGCGGTGGTCCAATGCGTTGAACCCCACCTATAATAAAGTTTAAACTGCTGTTTTCATGTGGTATATTGAAATTGATTTATATTGGCTATAAATACAGCGTTTATGGCACACGGCATAATTGAAATGAGTTTCGGTTTAATAACAAAACCATAACGCATGAAATACAACTACGTGCAAACATTTAATTACATCCTAATCGGAACTACAGCAATTACAATACGCATTTGAAATGAAATGTAACAGCTTGCAACAGCTGCAACTTATACTGCTGTCAGCTGTAGATACAATTTTAACATTTTCTTTAAGTTGCACAAAATATCAGACTTTTCTGCTTGAAAACTTGTTGTTCGGAGCTGTTGTTATCAAACCTTTTTACTTTAAGCTCAAGCGTATTTATAACGGCAACTGCAGTTTCTAGTCAGGTATATTATTCTAAAACAGATTTTAGTTTCAAAAGAGCACAACTTTCAGGTATGAGAACTGCGGCTTGACTTGCCAGTCACGCCTGAGCTGGCTAAAGAAAAGGCAACACAGCCCAAGTGCAGAGAGTCTCATTGGTATGATGCTCATTCAGACATCTGCATAATACACGCACGGATAATGATCTATACTTGTCAGTGCATTATACTGCTGGCTAACTATGGTAGTAGTGTGTGTTTTATTAGCGAGCTTTGTAAATGCAGTCAACACTTGGCAGCATGGTTGCCATGCCTATCGTCCATTGTTGATTTGCATTTAATTATGCTTTGCATGCCTTTGCAATTGGAATCGGCACAGCCACTGACATCCCGCTGATTGGACGCATTGTCATTTGCATTTCATTTGGCGAACGCTAGTAAATTTCACATTTTCACATGAATTTTGCAGTGAAACGCTACAAAGCTTTGACAATAAGCCAGAGTAACTCCAAGGGCTTTCAGTGTCATAAAGACTCTTGTTGAAGTTTTTTCCATTAAATAGTCTGCTGCAAGCAATTTATGTTCATACGCACAATTTTGGCAATGCTTCTTGGCGCCAAAATGTTCATAACTCTTGGCATCCGTTAAATGTTTCGAAAAAAAAGTGCCAAACATTTCATAACAGAAAATTTAGTGTAATGTAAACAAATGTATTCTACTTTGCGCACTACTCAAATTAATTATGACAATTTACGCATATTTATAGCAGCCACTGAATTATCACAATTAGAATAAGTTGCAGTTTATTATGGAAAATTATTTCGTTTATGGCAAACTTAAGAACAAAGAGTAAACATTTCAAAGCTGCCACTTAAACTATGGCAACATTTTGTTTTTGTGCTGCCTCTTCAGCTCAATCAAGGCTAATAAATACAGCAGCCATGAAAATGTTTTTTTTACGACAAAATAAACAAACATAAAATCAAATCGGTAAACAAACAAAAAACAGCTGCAGTATAATCAAACTTACACTACAAATAGCGAACAATAAAAGCGCAATATTTAAATAAATACATTCAAGAAGTCATCAAATGTTAATATGCAAACCAAAAGTATTTTGAACGAGTTTCAATACCACTTTAAACACAGTTTAATAGATCTGAATCCAACACAAATCAAATCAAGCGAACTAATAACTTTTTATTTAATATTGTTTAGAAATTGTGTTGAAAAACTTCAAGTAGTAAAACATAAATCATACATATCAATATATTACACAGATAATTTAATAAATGGCATTGCAAATATTCTACAGATTTTAAAAAATTGCTGGCGCAAAGTTTGTAAGTGAAAATTAAAACAAATGAAATTATATGCTGAATGCCGTTTTATTTCTTTTGCGAAGTTCTGGCATAAAATTTTAGATTATGCCGTTGCCTCTTGTTGTCGATGTCGCTGTCGCTGTCGTTGTCGTTGTCGCTTTTGGCTGTTGGTTTTTGTGGCTTTGCTGTTTTTACAGTAATTCACGGCGTTGTCGGGGCGTATACGTAATTTTTCACACTTCAGAACGATGACTCTAAATGCTGTTGCTGCTGTGTCTTATAATTTATGCACATTTTTTTATTTATTTATTTTCACTGAGTATTTTGGCATTTTATTAGGCGTCACAAATCACATTGCAAATGGCAGACGTTGTAGGAATAAGTACAGCGAGTACAACAGAGTCAGTGGGAAAGCGAGTGAGAATGAAAGCTCACTGGACATGGTAAACGGCACCTTGGGGATTTGACTAATAGTTTGCTAATGCGCGTTTTATGCGCTCAATGTTGGGCTTGTCTGAGCTATGCCAAATTGAAGCTGACATTCGCGTAATGAACAGATAAACTGCCTGAGAAATGTGCAAAAGAGCATACGTTATATATATATATTTAAAATAACAAAAGGTCTTTAACAGCAAAAAATAAATTCTTAAATTTACATTTAATCAGGTAAAAATCACAGGCTTTAAATGCCGCAAGGCGCTTTAAAACATTTCAATAAGCCCTGAGCCCGTAACGGACTGAAACAGATGGAAAACGGTTGAAGCAGCGAAATTCGAAATATCAAAGTATTACAAACTCATTTCAGATGGAAAAAAAATACCACAAAATATCCAACTCGCAGCGAAATAATGGAAATTACAACAGAGCAAGTTGTTGCTGAATTTCACTCTCAAAATAGTTGAAATTTTTGGCAAAATGCCAATGCACTTTGCAAATTTGGCTATTGATGATATAGTACACTCGAAAGTGAAAATACCTACAGTGCAACTATAATGCTGCGAGGTGCAAATACCACAAACCAAAATGGAAAACGGAAGGGAAAGCGAGACTATGAGCTGGGCCTACGTTGCGTATGAGCAACGAAGCGTACCACAAATTGTTTACTTAATATGTATAAGTCGTCCACGGCCACTTGCTACTTGTTGCTGTTACTGAAATGCAAGAGAACACAAGCGAGATATACATGTAGAATTAGAGAATGAGAGAGCGCAACAAACTTGTGTTGCAGCCCAAAACTTTTCGCCTTATTACGTATACGCCATGTAATCGGAACCCGATGAGTTAAGGCTGCCAGATGCTGGCGTGCGAGAACAAAATTAAGCAAGGCACGTAACCAAACTTGAGCCGAGGCAAAGTCCAAACACAAACACGAACTCAGCAGCACGTAGCCACATATAAACAGCAGATGGATATCTAAGTGTGTAAAAAGAAGAAATGTACCTAAAGCATGCTGCTGGAAATCATTTTCATTTCCCTTCCAACACATATCTTCTATAAGTTCTGTCTTTGTGCATTCAGCGCGTGCCAATTTTGTTTGAGGCCAAAGAAATCAGTCATGTGTTAAGTTCCCACATAGCTTATATTTCCATGTGTCTGTGTGAGTCCTTAAAGCACTTGTGTGTCTTGTCTTACCGACTCTTGTCGAACTCATTGGGGGCCCAACACCTTTGGGCTTGCAGCTAATGAGGCGCATATTTCCTAAGTGATGCTCAATTACACTGAGTGCTTCAGCTTAAGTTTGAGTTTGTGTTGCAGTTGGAGTTGGAGTTAGAGCTGGAATTGGAATTGGAATTTGTGCATAGAATTGCTCAAGAGTTTTATGCCACTGCTGGGTTGTTATGATGAATGCTTTGCGCCATTTACTTGGCAACTGAATCAACTTGGAAACTATTTTGCAAACAATTGCAACCTTCTAGACAATTTACAGCTGCACTCAAGGCCATGCCATGAATGCCAGGCAATGGGAAATTATTCTAAAAGTTTTAACGGCAACAGCAGACAAAAGATGTGCAAATTTGTTGACTAACAAATTGAATACTGAGCAACAGCCCTAGCCAACAATGAAATGCATTTAAGCAGCTTAAAAAGAGAACTTGTTTAATAAACATCATTTGTATTCTGCCACGTGCCAAATATAACTTAACTCAAGAATTATTTATAGGATTTAATTAAAAAGTACACACATTAATTAATTTTTGATAGAGATACTTTTTTATTAGGTGAGTTTATTATTTAGGCTTTATTTACAGCTTAATATTCCTTTTAATTAAAGTAAACAACTTTTAATTATATAATAAATTTAAAAGGATATACGTTTATAAACTTCTATTTATTTATGTTGTATTATGCATTTATTTTATTTTAATTACACTATAGAGCATTTTTCCAGTGTATTATTGAGTGTACATAACAGTTTACAATTACAATTTCCCTATCCAATCTTGTCATCAACACTCATACAAACAATTCCTAGTTTCGGTCACGTTTTTGTGAACTGCCGCAAAGTACGCAACGTTTCACTTACAAAAGTTTCTCAGCAAAAACAAAAAAAGGAAAAGCGAAATACAGCTCTTAATTGATTGCCCTGAATGAAACAAAGGCGCAACAACGAGGCAAACGAAAAGCAAAAGCCAGAGCAAAAAAAATTGACAGAAACAGTCAACGGCAGTCAAAACCCAAGATGGTCAACAGTCGAAAAGGGAAAGAGGCATGACTGCATAAGGCATGAGGCATGAGGCATGCGGCGAGAGGCATAGAGGCATAGAGCAAGGAAACTGGCACAAACGGCAATTAAGTGGCACAAGCACAAAAGCATAGTGCCTAAACACAATGCAGTTGCGAATTGTGCGGTAAATTTGGCGTTGAAAATTTTGTAATTAGAAATCGCGTCACGCGCCATATGGCAATTTGACGGCATACTTTATGGACGCTAGCACTAATTAAATTCCAAGAAAAATTACAAATATACAACTTTTCGAAAAATATGTATGCACATTTAGTGCAAATAATTATCATAAAGTAGCATTCAAGCAACTTAAAAAAATAGAAATATAAAAAGCAAACAGACCATTCAGAGCATGGCAGCAAAACGAAGCTGCAGTAAATTTATGGCCAAGCACAAAACTTTTTGGCTTCCCAGCATACAAAAGTCAAACAGAACGAAAGAGAGGCAGAGAGAGAGCATAATACTAGAGCGGATGAGGTACAGTCAGAGCCGCAGGAAGAGTGAGGTTAGGTAGATAGCGGGGCTGCCAACTCGTTGCCGGTCGCCGGCACTTAAGTTTCGTCTATCGGAAAACTTTTGGCGTCATTCTTGTCTGCACGCTCTCATTGACCCACTGCGGCCTTGATAACCAAACCAAACCCCCAACTCCTCAGTCAAACCCCCCACCCACTGGTACTCACAACCGCATGCATAATCTATGACAACTCGACCAATGCGCCAGTAGCTATGAAACTTGCCATAAAACAAAGCTCTGCTTTTATGGTCTACAGTCCGACTGCAACATGTTTGCTTTTCTACTGACATAAAATAGATGGAAAATTTGCAATTTGTGATATAAATTTAGGCACACAAAATCAAGTCGTTCTAGTATTTAAATACATTTTAAGCATGTTAAAAAGAAATGTGGTTCGATAACTTGGCAATATCAAAGTCAAATACGCATTAAGTGCATCAGAAGATTTTTCATTGGGATTTTCGGTAACCACACCTTTTTGAAATGCCGCAACAAAACTATTCTTATCTGCTTTGATTTTTAACAACGACTTAGATAGATATTGCTTGCGCCGTGCATGCGAGGAAAAAGTTTTTCGAAAAACGTTTTGCAATTGAAAAAGTTATTGCCTTTTATGGCATTACGATATTACGCAAAAGTTTTTCAAATGCAATGCCTTGCCACAAAAGCGAAAGGCACCTAAGGGAAGGAGGTCGGATGGGGTTTTGTCTGTGGAAAACTTCCATGTAGTATGTGGCCAGGAAATGCAATGCGCACATAAATCTAAGCTGGGATTTGACTAAGTGCTGAAATGCCTAAGAGCAACGATGTGTTTATATGTATATCCATATAGAATGTATATATCCCATACATGCATAGATTGTATGACTGACGTAGCTGGCAAATTAAGCCGTAAAATGTTTTCAGCTTCATGAGAAATGTTTGCCAAACGATATGAAAAATATTTTGCTATCGCAAAAAAAGCAACAAAATATTTGCAAATATAACGAAAATTTGGAAAAATCAATAAAAAATTGTATATGCATTAAATCAGGTTTTGCAAGCAAATCAATTTTGACTTTGGTGCATATTTTTACTCTTTCAATTTTCAATTTACTTTTCAAATTGGTATTGAATCTCTGTTGACTCTCCATTACAAATAGAATTTATGTGTACAGAATAACGTACATATATGAAAGAATTTTTAGTCAAATTCTTTAATTAATTCGGCTTTTCAGCTTCTGTCAAGTTATAAGGTAGAATTTTTATATTTATTTATTTTGTTTGAATTTTTTTAATTTATTGGGAATTTAGTTTAGTACTATCACAAGCATAGCACCAGAATTAATTAAAATATAAGCGCTTGCTTCCTTAGATACTTCCCTGTAGGCTATGCCCATAACCTGTCCACCCACTGAGGAATATCTTTTCCTGTCTTGGCAAACAACCGGCTAGACACGCCCACAATAAACAACGGCATTAGAGTAGTCTGCAAAGTTTTGCTGATTGAAATTCAATTTACGAGCATTGCTTTGCGATTTAAGTCTGAGTGAAAACATTTCTTACTAAATGTCAACGGTGGAGGCAACTTTCTGGCTGCTAATTGAAAATGTCTGGAAAGTCAATGGCAGCAATAATTTTTCATAAAATTCTTTTTGTCATTTGCCTTGGTTCATGTTTCGATTTGTCAAATGAAAAACTTATGAGCGACTGTAGAACTTGACAGGTGGCCATGTCAGGGCCAATATTGTGGCGTTGATTTATGCCACAAGAAAACATATGCTGTGTCTGACAGAGAAATGTGATTGGTGGTTAAGTTGATTGTGGTGTGGTGAGGTGTGGTGTGGGTGGTGGCGGTGGTGCGGCTGGTGTCAACGACATTCTGTGTTGCGTTCAATCACATTTGTAATTACCAAGATCCCCGAGGTAATTAACTTTGCATGCATTACCTAAATTACAACAAAGCGCAGCAGCGTTTTATCAACTCAATTACGCAGAGCAGCCAACGCTCCAACTGCCATTGTGCCGGGAGACTAGAGGAAGAGATACTTTACACAGATAAACAACAAATAAGCATTGTTTGTAATTTAACGAAATTGTTCTCGCCAACTCTCTCTTTCTCTCCATCTCGCCATCTCTCCTCGCTCTTTCAAGCTCTCTATCGCACTTTTCCATTCTGCTTCTACCTACCTTAGCGACTCTCACTCCGACATTTTGTTTATCAGCTGGCAACAATCACAGGAGCAGAAGTTTCTCTTAGTTGGTATACAAGTTTTTTGCACGTGCATATGTGTGTGTTAGTGCGTATATGTGAGTGTCTGTGTGTATATGTATCGTTGACAGTCAGCTTGTTAATAAGTGTGTTGTTTTATGCATGCTTCTTGCTTCTACTTGCTGTTTTTATCGCTCTATCTCTCACTGTCTCTAGTTTCATTTGTAAACGTGGCGTATACGTTATATGCACTACCATGTGTGCTACTTCCATCTTCATCTGTGTATGTGTGGGTGTATGTATGTATGCGTGTGTGTGCAAGAAGCTTATTAGAACCTGTCTTGACACACTAGCACTACGGCATAATAACTATTTTTTCTACTTTTCCTGTGTGCTGACTCCTCTGGCGGCATGCGAATTTTTAATTACCACTTGATGCCATTTCCATACCCTAGAAACTGCAAACGGGTATCTTAAACTGAACACGGGTATCTTAAACATAAGACTAAAAATATATTTTTGTATTTCAATTATATATTTATTATAATTGCCTACAAAAACTCACCAACTTGATTAAAACATTTTCAAACCTTCTATAAACTCTAGGGTATTCTCCGTGCTATATTAGTATCAAATATTCAGGGGTATTTTGTGTACTCTGCTTTTGTTGGGCAAGGTCATGTGCACTGTAAATAACAGCAATAGTAGCAGCTTAATTATGCCGTAATGCTGCGGAGTGTAAGCCAAGATTTACGAGAATTTTGTTTGTGTATGCGAGAAGATTGCACGGAATTTTAGTTGAAACAAAATAAGCAAATAAATTTGCTTAATATATGTACACATTTTTCGTGCAATCGTGCTTGAAGTAAAATTAATGAACAAATTCAAATACAATTATTTAACTATGCTTTGTTGATTCTTCAACAAATCTTCCATAGCACAGCATATCTCAACGGCCTAAACTGGCTTTATCCAGCTGTGATAAATTATATTATTAATTTCATTTCATTTTTGGAAGCCGCACAGTTATTCTTCGGCGTACTCACAAAATTCAATTCTAATTTATTTATAAGCACAACAAACCCAATGAAAAATTGAATACTTCATGAAGTGACAACAATTTGAACATTGCCCGCATTCAACAACGAACAAACTAACAAACAAACAAACATACAAATAAACAACACACAACAAAAACAGAAAAATAAACCCACAAAAAAAACTTGAATATAAAAGTGCTGAAAACGGAAATAAATCTAACAAAAAGGCTTTGTAGCTTACGTCCGATTCAACCCCGCTCAGCCTCCCGGGTCTATCCAAACCCCAAAAATTATATGAGCCGGCTGGTATTATTGTGTGTATTTGCAACGGACACACATGGAAATGTCGGCATACATTTGTATAAGTACTTTTATACCCTATAAACTTTCTGCAAATAGCCAATATAAAATAGGTCGAAAAACATGTAATTTTATATTATTTTAATAGCTTAATTGAAGCATTCCTGTGCTTTAAATTTCAACTTTCTTTATGAATGTCTTAATAGCTGAATATCTGTTTTGCTTTGATATATTTAGCCCTTCTGCCTTTTATTTAAACCTTCTCTACATTTATTATTTTATTTGAAGTTTTTGTAATAAGCATAAACATTTTATACAGCTTATCATAAAGTCCAGCTAAACCTATAAAAAAATCTAGAGTTCTTGGAGTTGTATGTGTATTTGTTACGTTTCAGCTGCCCTGCAGTTTGCTACATATGTCAACTTTTATGCGTTGTAAGGCTAATGTTTTTGCAGGGGCAAGATTTGTTACAGATTATGCTTGCCGCACATACATAAAAAACACAGCACACTCCAACATCAGCAGCAGGAACAACAATAATAATAATAACTACAACAATAATATACACAATCTGGGTACAATGCCCCGCAATAATTTCTCGCTTTTACCTACACAAAACACAAAATAAAAGGCTGCTGCAATAGTACAGAGGGAGCACATACAAACACAAAAAAAAAAATGTATAAATAAAAAACGGAAACAAAAACAAGGCAAAAGTTTATGCCCGGTGATTGGGAAGTTGGTCTTTGAGTTGGCACTGCGGCTGGCCAACTAAAATTAAATTTAGTCGCAGCACACACACAAAATTTATGACTTACTATTATTTCAGTTGAACGAACATATAACCATTCCGTTTGTGTGCCTTTCCCTCGCCCACTCGCTGGCAGGCAAATCATTATTTGTACATTGGATCCAACATTTTTCTGCTTCCCACACAAAAAGTTATGCTTGTTATTTGGTCAACATCATTGAAAATGCATTTAGACATAAATCACTTTATTTGCTACTGTTTTGCCCCTCTCTCCTTCGCATTAAACATCAAATCAAATTGCAATCAAACTCAATTAACGTATTACCCACGTGCCACACGGCGTATGCGTATTGTGTGCACAACTCAATAATATATGTATATATTTTTCCGACAGCTAATTAAAAAAATCTTAGCACACTTTTTGGCGCAGCATATATCAGTCTGCATGCAAGCACGTTTCACTGCAAGGATTTTGACAGCTGTTACAGCAGAGATGTCACTTGAATGCCGGCAAAACATCTGCAATTTCAACATTTTCAGAATTTTCTTGTTATCCTTTGACCAGCTGAATTTAAGCCGTTCTCATGCAGTTTGTGGGTTGCACGTTTTATGCAAAATTTGATTGTGTTCACTATCGGCTTTGCCCTGCATTGCATGCATATCCGATTAGCTGTACGTAATTTTGGTAAATATCAAGGTGGTCTGCAAAATTATCAACCAGGTAGAAGCTTTAGGTTATGCAGATAAATTGCTTGATAATAATGCTCGATGTTGTCTGTAAACTAGAACATTTTCAAGAACAATAGAATTGCATTTGCATACTAGTATGCCCACATCAGAGAATATATTTGAGTAAAATCCATGTCATTACTGTTTCCTATCAGATCTTTCCCAATTCTTGATAATTGCATAATACAGATTTAATTTTTTCTGCAAAATTTGCGTTTTGGAGACAGAAGATTATTTGCTTGATAATAATGCTCAATATTGTCTTTCAAACAGAAATTTTTGAAAAATAAATGAAATAAAACTAAAAAGTACGTAGGATAGTTATAGGTAGTGTTTTTATATTAATATAAACCATATCTGATTTTCTTAGAGCATATTAAAGGAGCCATGTGGCCTTCATTTTGCAGCTGTATTTAAGCGTAAAATATGCCCGCAGCACTAAGTCTTGCCGCATTCCAAAACTTAAAGACGCGAGAGCAGCTGCAGCAGGCCAAAAGCAATTTGTGGCACATGACAAAAGTGCCGCAAAATGAACGGCAAATGCATGTAAATATTCAAAGTTGCGACCGCCAAAAACATATGTACATGCCGCATATTTAAAGTATGTATATATGTAAAACAATTCATAACACCCGGACAAACAAAAAAAGGAGCTAGGGAAATAAAACGAAAATAAAATAAAATATAAATGAAAAGAGTAGGCCAGCATATGCAGGACAATAACCGTTGCCAGCATACTACACACACACACGCAGACATACCGACAAAGGACATGCCGCCATGATTTTTATGAGCTTGTATTTATATGATTTCCTTATATCCTTTAGGGTCGCCAGGGTAGAGCCCTTGCGACACAACAACGTAGGGTGTCTCGCCATCGTCTCTGAGCTGCCGAATCCTGGCTGGATCCTGAGCGCCCAGGATGTGCTGGCGACAAAAAGTTGGACCAGGCCAAAAAAGTCACCGACCAAAATGTGAGCAAAAATATGATATAAAATTACGTGTCCATATGCATAGTATAATACACACACACATACACACGCACATACACACTTACACATACACGCGCACGCTCTCTCATGTAATTGCTGTGCTTGTTGTTGCCATGCATTGTTTAAATGAAATTTATGTTTATTAAATGGCGACGGCAAACAGAAAAAAGTGTCCCAAACTGAGGCCATTGCCTTTATCAGAAAAAGAAGCATTCTTGTATAAATCTGTTTGTACCCTGTAAAAAAAGTGACACATAAAAAGATGCGGACACAAAAGAAAATGCTGATAGATATTTTTCAATAAATAAGAGTGAATGAAAGTGATTAAAGGGTTTCAATAAATTTAAGACCCGTTGTCTTAAGCAATTTTTGTGCAGGGAATCTGCTGTACGTCATTAAGAGCTTACAAGAAAATAATAAATTAATTCTAGAGATAATAATGGTTAAGAATAGTTAAGAGAAATTAAATCAAATCCACTTAAGACAAGCAAGTAAGCGTTGCACTTTAGCATATTTATACTTTTTGCTTCTCATATTTCGTAATTACTGAAGAGTATGATGTATTCTATCAGTACTCGTAATGTGAACTCGTTTTTTGGGTCACACTAAATAAAATAATGCCTACGATAGATAAAGTATATAGACCCGTATTTATTTGCGCAAATAACTTTAATGACCAGCCATTTCAATATGTCGCCAATTTTAATACCCGGCTTAAAACTGCCAAATAATTGAGCGATTACTCGATTGACAGCAGTACTACTGGCCGTAATAGTAGCATCAATAATGACAACAATAATGAGCATTTAAGCCACGTCAGTCAGCTCATTAATTTTTGTGGAATTTTAATTGCCCGCATCATGGCTTCAAATGCTGGGCGGCGTTTTGTCCTTATGACTAAAATGAAATATCATTAAAATTGCTGGAAATAACCCTTTGGCAGACTCCTGAAGTACTTGCCGTTTACCGTTTTAATGGCCAAAGTCATTGTTATGCAATTTATGAATTGGGGCTTAGGCTAAATGCCGCAGCAGCTTTTACCTTGTCATCAAGTCAATCTAATGGCCATGCCACGCCCACCGTATGCCCATTATATTGTTACAAAATAATCTAAACTTTTTAATTGCCACGACAAATGGCCGCGCACGTTTTGCATTCGTATTTTGTGCTTGATTTTCCTTCTGCTTTTTTTCCTTCATTTTGGCTTCTCTTCTTCCTGCAGCTGATGATATAAAAAATGGCAGCAAAAGTCAGTGAACTTGCGGCCAGGGCGGCAGTGAACGGGGAGCCTTTAGCAAGTTTAATTGTGCGGCCAGGCTGGTGGGTAATAAAATGATTTTACGATCTTGTTTTCCTGCCCCGCATCCCAGTGCAACAACTTTAAGTTCGAGTTCATTTACGCAACGCTGCGCAGCTCGTGGGGCGGCAACGACAGGCGCTGGGCGTGGCCCATCGTCCATTGTCTGTACTTATGACTTGGCTTGGATGCTGGCAAAGCTGCTTTAAATACTTACACACATATATACAAACAGCTGCATGTATGCCACTAGAACCGTTAAGTCCTTGTCGTTCTGGCATTGTTGTTGACTTTTCATCTGGCGCTGCGTTTCGCTTGACTTCAGAAACAGAGCAAGTACAACTCTCCCAGCAAGTCATGCACTTGGAATCGCAATTCTCACAGATGCTGGCAGCTTTTTGGCAAAGACCTTGCCCTCATCGTCAATGTGCCAGTTGACAGGAGCTAGAGTCAATACATATGCAAGCTACAAAAGTCAAAGTGCAGGTGTACACAAATACCCTTTGCCATAGAGCACTGAGAAGTTGCCATTTTACTCAATGGGAAAACACACATACACACGTATTGATTGAAAAACAGTCAGCACATGAGCTGCTTTTCTATATAAATTTCCACTAAGTTATGTGCAGCTTTGTAGCACAAATTGGCATACTTTTCAAAGCTAATAACTAAGCTCCGATACAAATTTATATTCGAGCGGAAGTATCCAATTGAATAGCATGTAGTAACAATAGCTGTCAGACTTCGTAAATATAATATTGAATTTGCCAAATAATCCATAAATATCATATTGCTTTTATACAACTCTTTGCAGTCAGTTAAAAACAAATAAAAACCACGTATTCTCTCTCTACTGTACTTAATAGTTGATAACTTTTAGCAGTTTATTTGGCTAGAATATTATCAATTTATCAATAAATGTATTACATAAATTGCTTCAACTTACAGCATTTTTTTCATTATAATCCTCGACTAGATTTCATAAAATATTTACATATTCACGCTTAACGAAGTTGCAATTATGAATTGTAAAATTCAATATAAATTATATTAAGCACAATTGTTGAAATGAATTTGTATTCATTAAATTTCAACTTGATTTTAATTCTATTTTCACTTGAACTTTATTTAGTTTTCTGTTAGTCAAACTACAAACGTTTATGCCCAACCTCAATTCAATTTGCCTTCAATTTGAACTTTGTTTTCAGCTTGTCGTGGTTGACTCTCAAACAAGAATTAATTGAATATTTCATTTCCATTTCCATTTGCACTTCAACTTTAAGTCAACCATTTTTGTACTGCTTGAATTTCAATTTCAATTTCAATGGCAGCCGCTCTGAGCATGCGAACCGTAAACCACATTCAGGCAAATTAGTCGCCCTTTAAATTACTTAAGCCAAGACCACGTGCTGCTCTCCCTTTCACTCTGGCCCCCCTTGCCGTCTTTTCCTCGCTGCCATAAAATATGTCAGCTACTTAAAGCAACATAAAAATTAACAACACGCTGCGTATACGTAATACGTAAAACAAAATCTCAGGCGCTAAAGAGTGTAGGGGCTGTAGAAGAGTGGAGGAGGGGGGAGAGCGGGTGGCAACTGCGAAAGTGAGGAAGTAGGGGGTGTGGGGGGCATGGCAGGCGTCACCCAAAAAGTGATTTATGCGCATTTGTGTATAAAATTTAGTTCCACGGGCGTCGACAGCAGCTCGAACCTCGCTGCTACCAACAAGTTAATTTTAACTCATGGCCATAAAAATGTTAACAAAATTCTGCTGAAATGCAACGCACTATACACTACACTATACATAATATACTTGTGCACAGTGGGCCAAGAGCCACTAAATAAATCAGTGAATAAAATTTGTTGGCAAGCACTCAGCGCCGCTAGCTCTCAGAGCCCCATACAAGTTGAAAACTCTGTCAGTATTGCAGCTAAAGAGTTATGCGAGCCGCAGAACCTGCTGCTGCTTAATATGTATGAATATCTCAAGTGTCCTCCTGTCTGTCCGCATGTCTGTGCGTGTGCTGTGTGGAGTATGTACTCGTACTTAAAGTTGTGCTAAGCAGGCAGGCAATGTCAAAGCTGATAACCCTTGTGGCAATGTCTATGGCAACATTGTCAACAGCAGCGTCTTAGGCAATTGAGCCGAATATAAATAACTACAAGATAGAATAAAACCCTTGACATTCCTTCTGTGCGCGACAGCAGTAAATTAATTTGGCAGACAGCACCAAAAAGTCTAGGCGACTCCCAACTGTCTGGCAGCCTCATTCAAATGCCGAATACCTGCGCATGGCCGGGGTTCAAGGCCCCGGGAATCGAGTGCAAACATCAAGAAAAGTCCTCAACAAATTTGTCATAAATATAAAAGTGTAATTAACCTATTTGTTGCAGCGCCTTTCAAACGGCATTAGCTGTCAATTAAAATACATTTATTTAGCAGATAAAAGCCAGCAAGAAAACGAAAAGAAACTGTAATTAAAGTAAAGGCGTCAAAAGAGAAGCTGAGCCAAGCAGACGCTTCCGATTGTTATCGACCTGCCACCACTTGTGCTGATCGTAGCCATGGCCTATCTGCGATTGGCAGTTATCGATCGGCTGTGAGTTGGCGGCACTTTGTTGAAAGGCTGCACTTCAGTTCTGTAGAAATAATTGAATGAAACAAAAGTTAATACGAGTCGCAACTGTTACAGTTCTGCACATAATACCATAAAAATAAAAATTCAATTAACACGCGCGTTAAATTAAAGGCTGGGGACACATTTCAGATTTAACATTTTTTTTGCAGCACGTTCAGTTTGGTTGTTTTATCAAAACTTTGGTGGGGCAATGCTGCAAGTGATTTTTTGTATTACAGCATTTCATTTTTGCTTGTTTTTTGCCGTTTCAATGGCTGGCAAATTGTGCAACATAACAATAAGCACACAACGACCTACAACAACAGCAACGGCAGTGGCAGTGGCAGTGGCAACCTACAACGGCAACAGCGACAACAAGTACGCACTGAATGTAATAATGATAATAATCATAAAAGCGAGTCCTTGTCGCGTCGGCTTTGACTTTGTGAGTGTTAAAGCCGCAGACCCCAGCAACAACAGCTTCCGTTCCATACCGAACTCTCGCTCTATGCTCTTCTGAGTTATGTTGCTAAAGGACGTTAAGGATGTTCGCCGGCTGCTGCTGTTGCTACTGAGACATGATTTAATTAAGGTCCTACATGTGCTAAGTAGATTTTATTCTTTGCCAAGCTCCTATTTGCTTTCGCTTTTGCCCCAGCACACCTCATTTCAGCTCGCCTTTTGCCTGCTGCTCCATAATTGATTTAGGCGTTTACTGCATTAAACGACGGCCAGGCAAAAACTGGGCCCCATAAATTAAGACGGCAGGCAGCCAACGCTGCGTATGAATTATATTTGATTTAGCAAAAAACCAGCCCAGACACCAGCACCAGTTCCAGCACCGAGTTTATTACAATGTATACAACTTAATATACAATAATGTACATTGCATTACATATTCTCAAGGTTCTTTCAATGTGTAGGGCAAATGGATATGGCAGCGGAAGTGAGGAGTGTGTAGGCAGCTTTGGTTTATGACATGGCATATTTTATACTATAGTATATTGTAGTTGCTAGTTTGCATGAGGCTGCACTTTGGCCAAGTGTCTGGTGTCTGATGTGATAAGCAAATTGAATGCCTGATTTCAGGCTGCTGCCACATAAACCTATGACTTTTCGACAGCAGAGCAGCAGCAAAATGTGTTCGTCATCAATATTATACTTGATATTAAAGCTAGAGAAAACACACAAAAGCAACAAAATATTCCGCACTAAATAATCTAAAAATGTAATTAATTAGATATGCTTTTAAAGAACAAACTTCTTTTTTTCATAAATTTATGATCATAAATGTGTTTAATAAATTTATATTTATTTTTTTTTTTTTTTAAGAAAAAAGATATTAACAAAATAATATTGAAATTTTCTGCTATGCCGTTGACAGATTTATTTGTTATTCAAAAACTGCGCAGTTAATGCAATAAACCTAAATCATTGCGTTTAAATGCTTAATTAAACAATTACCATAACTGTCAGGCGTGTAATTTCGGCCTAGACATTTGCAGCTTATCTTAAGTCTAGGCATACATAATTTAATCAAAACACGAGCTAAACTAATGTTGATTATTTTAATTGCAACTGCCTGCTGGCTGCTGATACGAGTAGTTATAGGATTAATCAGGCAGCTGCTGCCTTTGCCCACTTAAGAAAATAAGCACAGTGGACAAACAAGCTGCCACACAGGACAAATTAAACGCACTTAAACAAATATCTGCACAGATTTATATTTGTGTGTGTGCTCACTACATACATACATATATATGCATACATATATATTTTATAAGAAATTGTTTTGTTGTACTTACATATTGACTTGCTGCTTTGCTGCTGTTGTTGTGGCGCTGCCTCGGGCTGTCGCTCTGTTGCAGCAGCTGCAGTTGCAATTAAAGTTGCCTGCAACGTTGTTGCATTTGTCATTGTGGACAGCGCAGTCGTCGTAAACAGCGTCAGCAGCACAAACTGCACACACTTCACTCCCCTCGCCATGTTGCTAACAGTTTCTACTGTTGTATGTTCTTATTATTTGTGCTTATTGTTTGGCCCGGGCTTGATTAGAGGCATTTGATGAATTATATTGATGCTTCAGTCGGTTGCTTAGTTTCACATGATTTGCCAGCTGCCAGCTGCCAGCTGCTAGCTGCTTGCCACAGCAACAATGGCTTCTCTGCAATATAAGAGGGAAGCAGCAGAATAAACAATCAATTTGTGCAATTAATTTAACACATGCAACATTCAGTCTAATCAAATTTCTTCAGCAATCAACCTAATGGAGCTGCCCCAAGTATATATCTGCATATACATTTAATACCCAGATAATTCATTTATACTTCACATTTTGCCGCAAGTCTAATGCATTAAAGTACGCACTTTTAATAAGTTTAATTAGTTTACCTATCGTTAAGTACTTGACACTCTTGTTGTCTGAAATTCATTTAACCCAGAGCAATTACCTTTAACAAATTGTCGGTGCTGTTCGAATAACAATTACCTCTGCGGCATGACCAAAGGCGGCGTGTTCATTTCATGTGCGTTTGGCGTGTTGTCCATTGTTTGATTGGAAGCCAACGCACAAACCGCTCATTATACAATAACAGAATGCCAACAACAATCATAATTGCCATAAGTGGCGCATTGGTAATATGTAAGCATTTAAATGCCGTGATTATCTCCCTGGCTTGCAGCTTAATACGAATGTTTATATACATGTGTTCTATATATGAGTGTGGGCTTGTTTATTGACCTGGAAATCGATGCTTGGGGAGCCATCTAGGTTGCTTCTTAAACCGGTTCAATGCAAACAGCTCATACACGTACATATTATTTATTTATTTTCATTTTTTTCGCAATTTGCATAAGACAAGCCGTGATTAATATTTGTGCCGACTTTTATATACACAAATAACAAAAGCATTAATACATTGTATTGTCATGGCACAAAAACAATAATGAGCCCGTCATTGAACATAGACAATAGACAGCAATCAGTCTAAAATAAAATATTCAATTACTCACAAAAAGATTATTTTTAAAACATCTCAATTTCAATCTGCATTGTGTGTTTAAGGCTTTATTATCCCAGTCTTGCATACTACATTAAATTTCTGTTATTCGTTTGTTAATATTTATTAATCTCAGTTGCTCTTAGAAGCAATGATTAAGATTACACTATGCTATGTTTTTATCACATCAATTAAACTAGACAATGAAAAGTTAAAGCAAGCTAAATGCAAATGTTATTAGATCTGAAAAAATACCCTTACAGCATAATAAAGTTTAAACAAACTTGATTTTAATTATAACAGAATCGGTACTTTGCTGTCCTTGCGGGAAAAAGAGCGTCATCAATATGCAAATTAATGTTATGCTCATCAATTTGTAAGCACGCTTGGAATCATCAAAATCAAAATTTGCCTTAAACGTCATTCGATATTTTTGGGGCAGCTTAAATAAGGTTTATGGGCATGCAAAAATGCCGAATAGATAACTAACTAAACCATCTACTACTTGTTAGGCGATTGTAGCTAAATTTATGTGGATAATAAATATACAGTTGAATGGACGTTACATGGAATATGCATGGGTATTTGGCAGAAAATGCCTAGTTATTAGCTGTTAGTACATTAATTTGGTTATTCAGTTAGTTGTTAATGAAACGGCATATTCAGTCAGTTGTTAAGTGAATGTATTCATTTACACTCACTACAAGCTTTTGCTCTTAACCTAATCTGACACGCGTGTAAGCCAACTGAAATCTGTGTCTTGTGTAGTGGCCATTAGGGTATTCAATTCAGTCAGGTGGGTGTATGAGTGTGAGTGTGAGTACTGCTTACTGCTTACTGCTTAGTGCTTACTGCTTAGTGCTTATTGCTGAGTATCTGTGTGTATAAATACAAGTTAATTAAACAAGCCACGTCTGCACATTAATCACCTGGACAACGGTCAGGCGCCAGTTAGCCACAAAAGCAAAGAGCAAAAACAGCCAAATACAAACAACAACAAAAAATTAGCAAAAAGGGAATGTCAATAGGAGACAGGGACTGAGAATGAGAATGAGACTAAGACTGAGAGACGTACAAACTGAAACTGTAATTCAATTCAAAGCACGTGAGAAGTGACAAGCCCAATGTCCTTGCCTATATGTAGTTGTGTGCTTTGCGGTGTTTATGAGGTTATAAGATTAATGAGTGACAAGCTCATCTTTTGTTATTGTTTTTCAGCAACATCTAATTAATTGCCAAGGTGCACCCCCAAGTCCCCCATGCCTTTCACAATCACTTAAAAGCCTGGCGACCAACTCAAGTGGCAACTGGAGACGCCGCAGCCTTGACGCCACTTTAAAGAGGCCAAAACCGCCAACGGCTTTTCAAAATATTTTCACTTACGCCCTTGACATTCCGCCATGTCTGAAAATTGTTACAGCATTCTCAGCTCAATATGAGAAATTCCATTACAGCACTGTGATTTTAACACACAATATCCGTTCAAGATTTTAATTCACCCAAGCCTCGGACTTAGTTCCCAGCAGCCCCACTGACATTTCATAAAATTAATTAAAGCTTTTCAGTGTATAGAATGTATTTGTTTGTGTGTATATAACGAATTTAATATTTACTTTTATTGTATCAAATACTTTTATTTAGACATCTCAGCAGTTTCTCTCGTGGCAAACATCAATCGAAAATTTTGCCCACTGCTGGCATGCAAAAATTGCTTGAAGCATTTGATTTATTCTGCGGAATCGCAAACTTCAGTCGATTGAAGTGTTTGTGTTTTATACGATAACAGCTTATTGTTTGAGCAGAAGGACGCAAACAGGCATTGAAACACTGAGAAAAAGTCTGCCATAAATGAATAAACTAATAAATAAAACAAATAATAAAATAATTATATTATTAATCCTGTTTTTCACCTCTTTCGGGGGTTTCATGTAATTTATAATAAATTAAACTTTATAAAAATACAAAATAATAAGCAATTTGTTACAAACTCAAAAACTATGAACTATTTTAAACATATAATATAGTTTTTTTTTATGAATTACTTAAGCAAATGTACTAAAAGTAACAATATCCTCATTATTTGCTATTGTAAATTTAAGATAGAGGAAAACTGATCAACTTAATGCTTATCACTTATCAATAGTGTACTTCAGAGTTGTTCCCAAGTTTATATCAATTTTAAAAACTTGCAAACATAGAGATAAGAAGCCATTCAGTTGCAAAGCTGTTAGCCCAAAGAACTAACATCATTTGTCACTCACTAAAAATCTCAATGGAATCAACAAATCACTCAACGGCAACACACAGACGAACAGACGGACGGATAAAGAGAGAGCGAGAAAGAGAAGGAGAGAGAGAGAGAGAGAATTAGAGCACAAGCAAGAGGGCAACCATGTTGCGGACATGTACACGTGCTCATCAAGCAACAGCAGCAGTTGGTGTCTGCTCCGGCCAAAGAGAACGAAATCAAAAGCAGATAAGTTCGAAGTAACTTGGGTAGAACTTTCAATTCCGGCGTAAACTTCGATGCGGAAAACGAAGGCCAAGAATATAAAAAACCAGTAAGAACGGAGTCGATCAGTCGAACGCGCCCAACTGTAGAATACCCAGCACCAACTATTGTTAATAATATTTAAAATTATTTTCAATATTGTATTTACAAGTATTTATGAACGAAGCGCAGCAGCTATGCTTCATCTTACTTTGAGACATTTGACATTTAACATTTAAAACAAACTTAATCCGAATATGGTATATAGAACTATCGACATTCTGAAAATTGATGCTCTAGTTCTTGTGGGGTCTGTCACGCCTACTTTAGCTGGTTTCAAACATTTCCACAAATTTATTACGTTCTGATTTCACCCGTTTTCAATGGGTATAGGATATGGAGAGACAAACATGTGTAGCTGTGTGTGTGTGTGTGTCTGGGCGCCCCCTAAAGTTTTCAGAGACAAACTTGCCAAAGATCTGCACAAATAACCCAACTCAAGCGCTATATATCCGTGTCTCTAGCTGCATGTGTATGTATATGTGTGTACATATAAGCGAAAAATTGTAACAAATGCATTTTCGATTAGCATTAAATCACGTCGCTTGTCTGAGTTCATTTCCGATGCGAAATAAATATTTTACTTTGATTTATTTGCCCTGCAACTGCGGCAGCAGGTGCATAGATAACAGTGGGGCAAAAACCACAAATGCAAGTCAAATGAGCCGTGTACGTGCTGTGGTCGTCCGTCCTGAAGTTAGATATATCAGGTACTTGTACCGATTCTAATACGCGTACTTGCCTGCAGTTTAATTGGTATTTGCTCTGGGATTTATTATTGTTTTTGCTCGGCTTATACACTCGGCTGGCCACACTGCATTGTTAGTGGGGCCATGGCAGCGTGAAATTTGCTTATCCTTATTCGTACAACTTTTACTTGCACTTTCACTCACATTCACACGCACACACCGATGGAATTGGCACAAATCGAATCAATTTAAACGCTTTTCTTGCACTTTCGCTGCGCGTTGGCCCAGCGGTGCCTGATCAAAAATGCATTCAGCATCTGCTTGCCAAAAAAACACGGACAAAGCTTACGGCAAAACCGACAACACGAAACCACTCAGGACCACTGATAGGACGCGCATTGGAGCCCAAAAACACGTGCGACGCGAATCGACATTCGTTTCAGACTGCACGACAGCCCAAAGCTTTTCCAACCTGTTTCCCGAATGCGATTCGTGTTATCCTGTCGCCCAGCCGAACGCCATATTGCCGAAGCCCATGGCCAACATTGGGGAAAGTTACTCCGAAAACAGGGGTCCAGTTAACAGCTGCTAAAGTTTGCTGTGCTGTTAACAGTTAACAGCAGATGCTACTGAGTATTTAAATTGATATTTTACGGTTGATTTAACAAATTTATATGATTAATAACAAATTTTATAATATCATTAGAGTTCATTTTATGATAGTATATTTTTTTGTAATACATAGTTTCCAATTAAATTTAATATTTTAGTATTACTTATTTTATTGTTAATAATTTCAAATAAAACATTAAAAAATAAAAAGCGTTCAAATTTCATACATATCAGAAAGTAAAATATATAACTTTAAACATCAACTCTTAAATATTTATACTCAATAATACTTATACCATGTTCTTAAAAAATAACATCAATTGCGATAATTGTGCTAGGAATAACAGATTTCTGTTTTTGTTTATTATTTAAAAATAGTTCTTGCTGTTTGCATTACTAACACTCTTTTGTGCTGCAAAAAAAATCCCAAAACATCGCCTAATTCAAATACTTTTATAGTGGTTGTTGAACTGGCTAGCGGCTTAACCGATTACTGTAAACAGATTTAGCAGCACAGCCAAAGAAATGAAAGAAAGTCTCCTAAATCAGAGTACCATATATTTTATTTGATGTCATAATGTAATCTTAAATTTTATCCCTCTTCCAATCTAATAGAAATAATTAAATAAAAAAATTAATGGAAATTCCACGGCCAAGCTAAATTATTTAAGGTTGTTGTACATGCTAAAACAGTTTACAGCAAACTGCAAACGCTAAAAAGTAAATGTAAATGTTTTTCACTATGTAATATATGAAAATACATTAACAAAAAAAAAAAAACAAAAAAAAAAGATACAACAAATTTTATGTTTTTACCAAATGAATATAAAAGCTGATAAAAAATTCACAGTTAACGCTAACAACAGCCAACAGAAATTCGTTAACAGTGACAGAAAAAGTAACTAAACAGCAAATGGAAAATTATAATTGGTATTATATGAGATATAATAAAATTAATTTAACAAATTATTTAAAAATTCATATTTATTTTAAACAGTTGGCACATTTAAAATATACATTTTATTATAATTATTGACAGCTTATCAAAATTAACATTTTTAACCTAACAGCTCGAAGGGGCAATTGCTTAACAGTTGCTGTTAATTTGAATTGGCTGTTAGCGAACTCAGAAACACGGCGAATACTTGAAAGTGCCTTTTGAAAGCTTCCTTCCTTAGCTTGTTGCTGGTCTTCGGTCGGTGTTGGCGTTGGCGTTGGCGATACTGCAGCAGTTGACATTGGTTGCCAGTGGCGTTGTCAGCGACGGCAGATTGCTTCAGTTCTCTAACGGAATTCCGACGCAACGGAAGTGTGACACGTAACGGTGTATGAGGCAGTTCGAGTTCCGAGAATACTTGGTGCGAAAAACGCGAGTTAAATTCTGAGGGAAAACTAAACGTAATGTGAAACGAGTTGAGGCAGGCCGACAGAGTGAAGTGCGGAAACTATGTAGATACAACTGCAATAATATCAAATGTAAATCGTGTGTGTGTGTGTGTGGCATGATAAGATGCATAATTGAATGGATAACCTCAAACTGTGCTGGCCGCAATAACGACAATAGAAATTTAAATATTCATGAACTCTTGTCGTGCGTCGCTTGTCGATTCTCCATTGTTGATTGTGTTGTGTTCTGCATGCCACAAAACATTTTCCACAATTTCCACTCATCACAGCTAGATACAGTACATTGCTGTCTGTGTGCCTGTCTGTCTGTCTGTCTGTCTGTATTTCTGTCCGCATGTCAATCTACTGCAACAACAATTTGTATCGAATGTCAACAAGAATGCAGCTGTCAATTTGAGCAAATTATGCAGGCTTTTTTGCACTTCGAACGTACATATGACTGCAATTAGCGTTACAAATTTGCGAAACGATCCCCAAATAAAACGAATTCGGATCCCAATCGAAAGTGAATGTAAATGGCACTGATACGATTGACAGTTGACATTTGTAGCAGATTAGGCTTGAAATACAGCAACTATGTATGTTTGCCAGTGTGTGTTTGGGGGTTTCCCCCATCAGTCGCCCGTGCGTAGCCATAAAAGCGTCAAAATAAATAACCCCGCCCGACATATATACTGCCTTTGTAAGCAAATGGGAATTGTATGCCTTGTGGGACTCTGGCTTCTTCTTCCTCTTCAAGTCCCAATCGTGTGATTTATACGGCCTCATGCGTAAGACCCAAAAAAAGTACGCAAAGTGTTTTAGAAATGGACGCTTGTAAATCAGAAGTTTTAGCCGAAAAAAATACGAAAATTACGCCAGGCAATTTACCTTGCTTTACTTCTACTTCCTCGGAAACTTACCTATAAAATGAGATCTAAACATGCAATAGGCCATATAAAGTACTTCAGGCCATAAGCTGTGCTTCTTGTTTACTTTGTGGTTATACGACCTGACCAGTCTATGGTAGGAAGTTGTTATGGCCCTATTACAGTACGACTCCGACCGGCCAAGTTAGTAGATTTCAGGTCAAATTGAGTGTGAATTATGTTCGCACAAATTACAAAAGTGTTTGTTAAATTATTGTAGCTACTTCGTAAAAATAAAAAAAAACTTTTCAATGTATTATCGAAACATTTTGAGCCTAGGTTTTAAAGAAATTTTTAATTTATTTTTATAGAAAAGAAAAATTTGAACAACAAGCAGATTTCATATTTATATTTATACATTTATGTATATAAAAATATAATTTTTATAAAATTGTAAGTTACAATAAATTGTAACCCAAGTAAATAGTTTTATTAGCTTATTTAAATAAAATAAAATAACATCGAGTATTCGGCTGCAACAGTATGATATTATTTTATAAAACTTTCATTTGATATAATAATTTCCAATATTTTTACTAATTTAGCAGTTTGGTAAACTCTTTGCAATTTATTGTAAATCATTTAATATCTCGAACTCTAAATTAAATAATAATTTATTTTATTTAAACTTGTTTATTCGTTTCCTTTATTTGTATCTGTACCTAACTTTTTGATTTTATTCATGCTTGTTCATTTGAAATTCGTATTTATTGTTTATCCAATTATCTTCGTTTGGCAAACCTATATGCATTTGACAATTTTTAATTTAATTGATATTATTGTGTATTATACTTTAGTTGACAGCTTAGTTGTTGGCTTTAAAAATCAGAAAATAAATGAAAAATATTGATTGCATAACACTTTACTTATAGCAAAGCTGCAGTTTATTGCCAAGAAAATAATCTAGTTGAACAATGCAGTTGTTAGGTTCACTTGGTAGTTTATGTTAATAAACAAACAGTATATATACATATATGTTATTTAATTGAAAGAGTAAATTAATTAAATCCTAGATGACAGCAAATTTGACCAATTTGCAATGCTTTTCAACTCGCAACTAGTTTTCTATACACTTATACATAGAAACAGAAATCACAAACTTTTCCTAACATGCACTGAGTGTGCTACATAAAATAAATATTAAATATTTTTCATACCAACTTTAGTCCAAATAGATATAATGTCATGCGAGTGGCCTCAATTCGACACTTGGCCAAATAGCGAACTGAACACCTGGGCATTTAGCTGGAAATCAACTAAATCGCACAACTTTTGGCCAAGAAGAAAATCAAATCAAACTGCCAGAAAGACAGCGAGATAGAGCAGATGATATAAGAGTGTGGGGCAGACGGATACACTTGATAAACGCTCAATGGTTTTAAGTTGCCGTCTCAAGTTGAGAGTTAAAAACACTTCAAAGGCAAGCAAGTGCCGGATACAGACCGGCATATACCAATACCTAAGTATATATAATGTCTAAAAAAAACTGTCGAAAGAAATCGAAAATAGAGAAAAAATCAGAAATTGCAGAGTTTGTTTTATTGGCTTTGCTCTACGGGGAGTTGCTTGAGGCGATTCAATTTTTATTTTCTGTGTGGATTTTAGTAAGTTTGCTGCAAACTTAATTTGCTTAACAGTTAGCGACTAATGGACTGTAAAGCCCCAGACACACACATACCATACATATATTATATGTAGATACATACACATAGAAAGGTAGACAGTTATTGAGTGGCATGCTCTGCTAATTAGCTAAAAGCAATTGCCAGCTCAAAGGTAACTAATGAACAGAGATTTGTCGGCAACTTTTGACCAGCAACTGCATGAATAATTGAATAGGCCTTTAGTAGGCGTTTAAACTAATCATACGCTGCGTATGCGTAATATTTACAAAGCAGCCTAACGAATTGTGAGCTGCTTTGCACTTCTACTAATAATTCATAAACACGCGCCCATTTAAGCATAATGTACACATACAGCGACCTTTAAGACGCTGAAAAGAGAAGAAATAGCAAAAAACAAGGAATTCTGTCAGGCATTCAACGTATTCCCAGACAATCCGCTTAGCCAGCCATCAGCTCTGAGGTGCCTGGCCAAGATTTTCAGCACACAAGCTGTCGCTGTGGTTACATGACACACATACAGACCCGCAACACACTCACACACACCCACAGCACACCCATACACACTCACAATTATGCGTATTTAGTCTCACGCACGAGTGTAATAAAATGCTGCCCATGTACATTGATACCAAAAAAATGGTTGCTGCATCTGCTGCTGGAAAGGTTCTAACTTTTATGGGCATATTTCATAATATCGCTTTGTTATTGGCTTTATGTTGGTTTAAGTCATTTATACATATGTACTGGCTCACAATCTATACCTATATATCGTACATATCGTACGTATCTTATGTGTACACAGCATTCATTTAATATGCTATTTCTGGATATTGATTGTCAGCATAAGGCGCTTTAAATATGCTTTATGTGTTTGTATGTGTACAATGGGAAATTAATATTTTAAATAGTTCAAAAATGTTCTCAATTCATAATAGAATTTTTATACAATTATCCATTTTAAGATTCATTCGTAGCAGCATGCGAGAGTGTTACTTTAACAGCAGTGCATTTTATAACAGCATGCTGTTAACTTTACAGATTTAAGCGTATTATTTGATTAGCTATTATTATTTATTATGTGTAACAATCTACAAACTCTAGGTTTATTTTCACAATCTAATATTAATTTACTATTATAATTATGAATTTTATTCTGAGCAACATTCATAAAATTAATGTTATTTAATTATTATTTTTTGCCCCATTGCCCTTTGTTAATTGCAACAAATCATGTCAGAGCTCCTTAATAAATCATTTAACTTTACCGCAAAGCATTAAAGAACAAAAGTAAAAGTTAGCAGCTGGTGAAATTAAAAAGGCAACCAGATAAAAGCCAAAAAAGGAAAAAAAATAAAAATAAAAAAGTGAAACTAACATGAATGCCGCATTGTTTGAGTTGGACTTTTTACTTGCTAGCGATTGGCAACTGATAAGGATTAAGGGATAACAGCAAAGCATGGCAAGACCGCACAATAAAATCAACTCATAGTCAATACAAACAAAGCTCACACACACACACACACACACACACACACACTCACGCACACTTAGAACAAACAAAGCGAATCAGGTCAATAAGGTAAGAGGGAATGGCGGAGCGAAGAGGGAAACGGAAATGGGAACTCCTAACAATCTGCAGACAACATTGCGGGTGGTGTATGCAATTAAATTAGCAGAGGAAATGAGAGAAAGTTTCTTTAATACAGAGCCAGTAAAAAAAGCGAAAGTGGAAGAGAAAAGCACAAAAAAAAACGGAACGAAAAACAAAAGTGAACAGCTAAGTGCTGGTATTAACAGCAGACAGGTAAGAGGACAGGTGCGAACATGCTGAATTGTAGCATGACAGCCAGGGCCGGATTGTTCACTAGCCAACTGCCCAGGGCCCCCAGAATTTCTTGTAAAAAGGTTTCTATTACAAAATATAGTTAGAAACCATAAAATTATTTAATATTCATATTATAAATTTCATTGCAAGCCATGATAACAAATAAATTTTTGTCAAAAGAGAAAATCTTTTTGAATTTAAATAATTTAGTTTTTTTAATTTTTTTATTTAAATGGCAACACATATTAATATAAAATTTTGTAAGCTAAATTTAGTTGATTAAAAATTCGAACGATCGCCCTAATAGAAAAGTGCCTAGGGTCCCCAAAGACACATAAACGGCCCTGATAAGTGCGCTGAGAGCAGAGCTGCTCAGTCGCAAAGGTGTTGATGTGGAAACAGCAAGAATAACAACACCAACAACAATGAGAACTTTAACAATAACAAAAGCAACAACTCTATTTAATTCTACTTTTGACTTTAAGGCTGCGCACTGAAACTAAGCGAAATAAATAAACTACTGGAATATTTGCATAGTATTCAGCTCTGGGTACGAGTTTGGCGTGTGTTTCACAAACCGGAAGTGTAATAGGCCATACAAATGGCGTCAATGGCTGCCGGCGCTGACAGCAACAGCAGCCATAACTCTACAGCTTGTGCAGCTAAAGCAATAAACACAACAATAATAAAAACAATTATTATTATAAAGTCGTGCAACAACTAAAACTAAAACTTAACTACAGGCAAAAACCATTAACTAACGCTGAATGCCTGCAGAAATAGTTATTGTTAAACAGCAACAAGAACCGCAGCAGCAGCAGCAGCAGCAACAGCAGCAGCAACAAGCACTACAAACAAATAATAAACAAAATTCCAATATAAATTTATGCGTGCTTTCACGTCGCTGCGGCGTCGACGCCGACGCAGCTGCTGTACGTAACAGCACGAGTGCTGCCGGCGTCGACGTCAGCATACACAGCGCAGCAGCAGCAGCAGCAACAACAACAACAACAACAACAGCAACCATAGCATGGAATAGCAGGCATAGAACACGCTATGCCACAGCAGCGTCTGCGCCGACGTCAGCAGCGACGCCAGCGTCAGTCATTATTATAATGGCGTTAGTTTTTAGCATAATGCAACAACAACAACAACAGCAACAACAAGTGCTGCACTGGCCATTCTCTAACGGTAAGTACGCACTCTCTCTTTATTACACGCCTGCCATCTCGCTCGCTCGCTGGGCTAATTTCACTTTTCTACTTCGTGTTGTTCGTAGTGCAATAATAAAATTTCTATTGCATACTTTTAGCTGCTGCCATAATATTTCACAGCAATGCAAATTGTGTTTACGTGCGTGGGCGAAAGCACAAAATATGTGTACAAAATGGCGCAAAAAGTGCGCTTTTAACAGTTCAGATTGCATCTAATGCATAATGCAATGTACTTAAGAGCAGCAGCAGCAACAGAAACGCCAACTAAATTAGTTTCATTATATTTATTGGGCAAATTTGCTGCTTGCATTAATAACAGCGCCTCTTGTTTAACAGAGGCTTAGCATAAGTAGGCTCGAAATGGCGAATGCCATAGCTGAAAGTTATCAATATACGCAAACAGCATGGAAGCTTGGGCGAAATTGTAGGAATATGAAATATATTAAATGGAAATATTCTATAAATGCTCATAAAAATATAAAATATAAATAAATGTATCAAATTTTGTCTTACATTATACTGTTAATTAGCAGCACAGCAGGTAAAATGTCCGTTGGCTTGCTTTAGTTTCTCTTTATACTTCCTGTTCTCATTCTATTTTTATTAAATATTTAACAATTTATATAAAACCGCTGTTGTTCAGTTTAAGTAGATTTAAATTAGGCTAAAAATCTGCGTAAGCCTGCAACAAAACTTAAGTGTCAATGTTTAAATACAAATTTAAATTGCAAACTGTTAACGCAATAGATTTATGCTTTCATCTTTAATTTTATCCAGTGCAGAGATACTATCTATACACATTAGTATTTCGGCTAGTTACTTGGCCATATCTTACATATCTTACAACTGGATCAATGCAGTATTCTCATCAGCAATTGACCACATTTCAGTGCGTGTTGCCATAAACCCACACACATAAGTACTGAATATCTATATATATGCATATGTGTGTGTGTGGCCAATGCACACAAGTGCAGTTTCTGTTACACACTTTCCATTCTGGTGGCATTCTGCGGCTGTTGATTTATGGCATGCTCATTGTCTAGCTCGTTCCCCTCCATTACCAGCTTTATGCCTCTCTCTCACTCACCCTCTCTGTTTCTCTCTCTCTCTCGTTCTCCGTCTATTTCGCTGCCCTGTGTATGTGGTATCTGCGCTGTTATACCGCAATAATCTTGTTTTATTAGTCTCTAGCGTAATTTTTCTACAGCCATATTTTTGACCATTTTTTGTAACGTTACGCTTATCATACCCTGTAAATGTAGCAGACAAACAACAAAATCATTTTCAATGCTAATGTATATTTTCTGTTCTACTTTCCACACTTTGTTTTGAAATAAAATTGTCTTATATGCAGGGTATTTGTTGGTCGTGCTTTTATATATTTATTTCTCTCTTTTTTTGGCATCGACATTTTCCCCAAGGATGAGTTAGTAACTATGCTCTGCGAGCCGACGTCTTTAATAGGACTTGGGCTATGGCTTTGCGTGTGGGTCCTATCTTATAAATAATTCATTAATATTTTTCAATTGATTTAGCCCAATTTCGGCATCTTTCAGACATTTTGTCAATGATGAAACGGCTGGGTTTAACAACTGTTTATTAACTTGAATAAAAATTGCTAAAGTTGATGAATTTTCCGCTTCAACATGGGCCTGTTAAAGTTGTTCTCAGAAGTTTTCATATTTTGTAGAAAAGTTTTCGAATTGGGGTCAGAACGTCTGATTAACAAAACAAAAATTCCCATACAAATATGTAAGTACATTTTTACAAAAGAGCAAGAAATTTTCTTCTTTTAACTCTATATTTCTCAGCATAAACCGGCTGCCTTAAAAGTTTCTGTATCATGCAATTTTTTACATCAAACAACTATCATAAATATTTTGCTAATGACCGTAGCAACATTAACAAATCTTCAAAAAGTGTTCTACAGCAAATTTTCCACTAATTAATGAAATTTATGTCGGTCAACTTGGGGCCATGGGTCCACAAAGTGTGAAAAAAGGAATTTCCTGGTGAAATAAGGCCAAGCTGAAAAGTGAACGCTCCAAACTTGGAAACAGGCTAATTGAATGCAATAACAACACGGGCCAAAGCAACACCAAAGAAATTTATAGTGAAAACTTTTATACGGGCTCAGAGTCTGCACTTATGAGCTTTGTTTGCTGCTGATCTAAGCAGAACTTCGGATTAATCATCTAATTGAACCGGCCCTCCGATAACCCTTTGATATTAATTACAATTGCTTTGTGCTTGGTAATATTCAATCTAATAGTGTCCCGTTTATTTTAATTTTATTAGTTCAGATTGCTTAATATTTTGTTGTGGTTAGCATAAGCTGCACTCTGGTAAATGCTTAAACTAAATCTGTAGTGTGCTGCAACAACAACTTCAGCTGAAAATGAAATGTATTATGCCATAAAATTTAAATATAATTTTATAACAGAACAATAAAGATTCCCAATTTTGCCATATGAAATTTATATAATCGAATATTAACAAAAAATGTTTTCCAGTCAGCCATGGATATAAACTTTTTTACACAATCAATAAAGTAAAAGGTCAGAGCTGACGGCGAAATAGCTAAATTTGCAACACTCACTTCCAAAACTAAACGGTAACCATTAGTGGGTCTGCAGCAGGAAGAGTTGTAAAAAACTTTGACACACACACACATGCACAAGCATGCGTGATAACAAAACCGCACACACACACACAGTTGCATACACAGAATTAGGTCAATTGCGCGTAGGGCGCGCGTTTTGCGTCTTGCAACTTGCGTCTGCCAAGCGAGTCTGCTCCGGATATTGCCATGTTTTTGCATTTGGGGGGCTTAGGCGGTGTCAACCTTAAGCAGAATATATGCAGAATATACGTACATGTGTGTGTAAATAAAATAATATCACACAAAGCGTGCGATAAATTAAAGCGCATCGCGCACCGTGGCCCAACTGCCGACTAAAGTTTTGCCCGGCTTTCCCAAAAGTTCTGCATATAATTTACACACGCACCATGGCCATGGTATAAAAATGCGCACAAAAGTCAGGATGAGCGAAGGGGGCTATCGGTGGAGTCGGAGGGGGAAGCGATATAAGGATAGGCGCACCAGACGAAGGGAAGCGATATAGGGGGAGGCATAACTTGGCCAACTTTTTGCTTGTATTTAGGAAAAACTTTCAGTGCCGACTGCTTAAAACTACAAGCGAAATTAAATTGGGCAAAAGCTCAGGCAGCCGTCGACTGTTTAGTCTGCCGGACAAACCGACAGACGGGACAGACCGGACAGACAGTCTAATAAAATACAATGCAGACAAAAACGTATACTTAGTGCTCCAGGCACAAAATCTCAACTTGCAGATACGCTGTATTAAAGCACTTAACACTTACCTGAAGTTAATATATAATAAAACCATAAATTTCGCATGAAATTCAAATACAGGCTAAAGGTAAAAATACTATGGAACAGAGTAAAATTTTTAAATATAGGAAACTTTTCAAATTATCGATTATCAAGAATTGTGTTGTCGATGAGTTGATTGATTTATTACTCCATTATAATAAAAATCTGTTAAATTTGGAAGTTGCATTATATACTTATCAAAACTTGATTTTCGTAACTATGCTGTTAAGCTAAAAATAATATAATAATATATCACGTAAAACAGCAGAATACCAGGTTAATTTGCGACCAAGCATGCCGCATTATACCCTATTTTAAGCCTTTTTAATTAGTGCAATGATAAGCAGAGTACGGCCGTAAAAACTGCACTAATAACACTGAAACTTTATTAATTTGCCGTCAACTGGCAGATGGGCCAGACGTCCAGACGCACAGACCAAAAACTGAAAATTTACATCTCGCTAATTTGGTAAATTTGGTTTTCTAGTAATTTTCACACTGCACTGCAACAACTGAGCCAATTTTTTGCATGGCAACAGCTGACGCTGTGGGCCACACATCTTGCTCGGTTTTTTCTGTTTGTTTTCTGTTCTTTTCTCCAGTATTCCAGTATTGCATATTTTTGCAGTTTGCTGCGTCGACGCATTTCATTAATTAAATTGCAATTTTAGTTGGGTTTTCGTTTCTATTTTTTATCTTCTCGCAACATTTCAGCGCTTGCTGTTAATTTTGTACTTTGATGGGCATTTTTTCTCGTCTGTCTCTGTCTGCGTTATTACTGTGTATTATTTTAAAATTAGTTTAGTTGCAGTTTTTATGAGCTCTTTGAAATGAACGGGAAGAAAAAATACGCTAGGAAAAATGGTTTTGCATGCATAATTGAAATGCTCGAGGGGAAAATACTGGAAACAAACTTCTTTGACTTGAGTTCGACTGTGAAAGTGTAGAAAATACAATATAAATTATTATATTTTAGTTAGCAAGAAAAGAAACAAAATAATAGTAATTCAATGAATTAGCATTTAAATTAAATATGCAGTTTAGTTTACGAACTGCGCTATAATTGCCATCGACCGACTGCCACTTGTCGTGCGTTGAGCTATAGATAATGCCTTGAAGTATTTTAAACTTCACACTTCTTATTCAAAAAGTTTTGGTAGAAAAGTTAAATTTCAAACATTTGCCCAGCTTCAATGGCAGCTGCTTATTTTTGGCATGCACTGCGTTGACCGCCTTCGAAGAAATCACGCACATACTGAGTTTTTAAATTGGCCCCTAAAGTGTACTATATGTCGGCCAATTAACAAACGATTTGCTTGACTTACGGCGAACGTTTTGGCAAAGCTTTTAGCTACAGAAGGATCTTTGAGGCCAAATGCCGCACTTCCGCCATTGAATTGTGGCTGAATGCGTGGCGTATGGCTGACATGCCACCACCTACATACAGCAACTTGCCACAAATATGGAGGCTTAGGAAACCTTGTAACCATAACATAAATATTATGTGTGCAGAAACAATGGCACAGCAGTCGCAACAGCAACAATACAAGTAAACATACAAGCCAACATTACGCAGGCGAAACATGTACAATCATGTTCATACTTATATGCACTACATACATACATACTTGCCCTTTACATTCCCCTGTGTGAATGTGTGTGTTTATGGGCCTCAGAGTATGCTACAAAGAAGTCATTCAACCGCAACAGTTCTGACTGCGCCAGCCAAGGAATTAGTTGCAATAATATATATGAATTGAAATGTTAAAATACACGTACATACTATATAAATACCCAAAAAAAAACATACAAATAGACCTTTATAAAATGTAATGTTTGACAACATAATGCCCTCTTTTTAACAAATCAAATACATTAAAAATGTTCAAATATACGTATAAACGTCAATAAAACTCCCAAGTTGCCTCCAGATTCTGCATTGATTTCAAGCTGAAATATAAATAAACTAGGGGTTCTATTGAAAAGCATTAAATTCATAAACGTAACTAAGTAGGGATTATAACTAACCGTCTTTACTGTCCATTTGCAAATAATATAAACTTATCCATCTCGCATATTTTATGCATTTTGCGCAACAGTTGGCAGATACTGTGAGACCCTTCAGGCTTTAAAATAAATAAAACTGCATTTATTAAATTCACGGCTGCCTCAAATTTTGATATATCTATCAAAAACAAAGCTAATTAATCTATTAACAATTGAAATTTAATTAAGTTAAGCGACCAATATAAATAAATTGTTAATTTGGCTTCCAAACTGCATTTAATAAATCGAAAAATAAACTAAATGTTGGATAATGCGTCTCTATTAACTAAATTAAAACAATTTAAATTTTAAAATCAGAGTTGATTGCATTCCGGCATATTAAAGCTAGTTAAGCTAGTTATTTTACTGCTTCAATTATTTAGTATATGTACTAAGTTGTAGAGCAACAAAGACACAGCAGAAACAGTAGCAAGTACTAAGCAATGCAGAGCTGAAACTTATTACACACATTGCATTTCTAGAGCCAGCTGCGTTCGAGCCGAGGGTAACTGAGTTGTTGCCTAGTTGAGCTGCTCTTTTTAATGCAAATGGAATTGCTTTTGGCTAGAAAACTCCTACGGCAGCCTGGCATTTGCTTTAAAGTGCCCCGAGCACACAATTAAGCCCCCTTTTTGGCAGGGCTGTGAGTACGCCCCTGCCTAGCAGACTTTAAAGCTATTGTTGGCAGAACATAGAGTGCTTGCGGTCACTGAGTAAAATACACATATATACTTATATAAATAACATTAGCAAATTGATAAACATGCTGAAAACGCATGATGCGGAATGAAAGCACACACAAATCAGCAAAAAGAAAACAATTTAAAAATATAAAAATAAACTAAAGCATACCCCAAGGGGCAGACAGTCCGACTGGCGCAGTTTATCGCCTGGCTCTAGGGGTTATCGGAATAGTCCGGGCCATGTAAGCCTTGCCAGATTACAATCATATGAGCGTACACAAATATAACAATTTCATTCATTTCCATTCCTTGGACTTCTTTTCTCTTTATATGTAAATCCCAACATCTTAGTCATTTTATTAACACTTTTTTATGCGTGTGTCTGTGTTTGTGTGCTCTTGCTATTTGTTTGGATTTGTGTGTATAGAATTGTTGGCACAAAGTTTTAATTTGCGGATAGACACTCGCTTTCATCCTGACACAAGTTTAATTTGTTGGCATAGTTTAATGATTCATGATTGGAAAGTTTCATTTACGTAGGTCATGATTCCTGGAAGCAACTACCGAGGCCGGCATAATTTATTGTGCAGAGTGCGAGGAGTTTGAGAGAGAGAAAGAGTAAGAGAGACTGAGAATGAGAATGAGGGAGAGTCAGATAGCAGCATAATTAGAGACCAAGTGAAAGTTTTTTTGTACCCAGTTTGTAAGCAAATAGCACAAATTACGGGAAAAATAAATGCCATAAGTTTTTATTAGTGTTCAACTACACTAATTTCATAAAATAGCTTCGCACTCTTGAGATCAATTTTTGACCATATAAATAAATAGAAAACCGAACATTGATGTATTTGGTAAACATAAATATAAATGTTGGGCGTCAAAAACGTAATTTTAAATATGTTTTCATGACTGAAACCCAAATAAATCACATAATCACATAAAATAATAAATGGATAAACAAATTCTATTTTAAAGCCAAACACAAATTTTTATTAACGTTGCTTTTGTGCTTAAAGCACATTTTTTCTAATTTAATTGGCAGCAAAGCTTAAGCATAAGCTAAATTAAAATACTACAGTCTTATAACCTTGACGCTAAATACGCACTCTATCGCTCTGTAGGGTCAAATACTTAAGATCTTTACAAAAAGTGTCTGAAACTGAGTACCAAGACATCAATCCATCGAGTCGGCAAAGTTTTATGCTCCATTCTGGCTCGTTGCGATGCCAATTAATTTGTGGCTCACCTGCAACAATAAATATACAACAAAATAAAACTCAACAGCAGTGAACCAGCAAATAGGTTCGTTAAAATGTTACAAAAAAACAAGTATAGAATATCAATAAGTAAATAAAAAACAAATTTAAAGTCTCAACAGCTCTGTTAACAATTAGGTTGTGTACGTCTTTATGTGGCTTCTATTTACATGACCTACATTGTTTTTCTTAGCAATTAGGAGCGTATTTCAGCCAGAGCCAAAGCCAATCAAATAGAGGCATGGAAAACAAAGTATGCTTAAAGTTTTACGAAAGGAATTTTGTCATTTAATTAACTGAAGTGTATATTTTTATATCGTAAGGATACGAGTTTTATGTTTCCTAGGCCATTTGAAAAACAAAAAATTAATCAATATTTAATTGCTAAACAATTTGTCTAAAAAAAAAACACAATTTTCGATGTTCAAACACCAAGTGTGGCAACCTTGGCAACAGGCAAACACAAGTTGATGTTGGTGGTTTTCTTTTGTGTGGAATTCATTTGGTTAATCAAACAGCAACATTGCAGCAAATATATCGATATATTAATAACTAACAAATTGCCCATATAAAAATGCAAATTAATTCTAGGATTTATGCTTATATTTACGTGAGTATTTTATACATTTATGTGTTCTTTTGAATATGCATCATGAGTAAATAAAAACCACCGAACGCTGTGCGCTGAAGTTAATTTCTAGAGCTACATATATTGTTCAGTTCACATTTAGTTCTATTCAACTACTTCGCTAACTGAACGAGCTGGTTGCCTTGATGCAGTTGCCATAAGGTTTCCAGAACTATTTCAATTTGGCTAATATTAAGCTCAATTTGATTATTATAAATAACGAATTTGTTCAATTTGTATATACATTACTTTAATTAAAAATTCAATTTTTGCAGCAATTAGTTCTTGTTGGATATTTTTAATAACCCACTCAGTTGCAATTAAAAACTGGCAACGGTGAAAACGTGACCAGTGTGACCAGATGTAATGCGATAAATGACATGTTGTCGGCTATCGATAAATTGATGGAAAAATTGCGCGTGACAGTTGGCTTTTGAACTTAACTTTAAATCGTAAATTCAATTGCAACAGCAAGCCGCATAATGAATCAGTCAGGACACAGTGTTTGATATGTATGGAATTTCATGTTTCCAATTATAAAAAGGCTATACTTTACTCTATTAAACCTTTTTAAGAGCATTTAGAATCGCTTGTTGTCCGGCACTCGAGCTATTTGACCGTTTAATGCAGTCGAGTACATTGAAAGCACTTGAGAAATAGAACAAGAGCTCAGCTGATGGGTAGAGCACTAAGAGCTGCAGTTGACACCATCTTATAAAATTAGTTTCTTTCTGAGTTGACATCATTTGGCCATCGCTGCCCACTTGAGTGAGGCATTCGCAACTGCAGCTGCACACACTCGCTCCCTCTCTGTTTCACTCAATCTCCCTCTCCCTCTCCCTCTTTTCTTATGTGTAATGTGAATATTTGTGCATTCTTTGCATGGACACGAGGCAAAGGAGCGTAGGATAAGCAAGCGCAAGAAGCAACATCAACAAACGCCATAGAAGGCCAGTGCATAAATTCAGCTCTACGACTAACTGCCTGCTTGACTAGCTGTCTCTCTGTCTGTTTCTTCAGCTGTCTCTTTCTCTCTCTCTGTTTGTCTGTTTGTGTGTCTGTGTGTGCAAAGCGTTTCTGTTTAACTTTACACTTGACCCAGGGAAATGGAAGCTGCCAAAAGTAGGCTACTCGTTGGCTCGTAAGCTCGTAGCTTTCGGATAATATATGAGCACCTGTTCCAGGCAAGTTGAATTGGCAGACAAGCTGTCGAGCAAATACTCGTAGCTTGAAATTCAAGTCATTCCCCTAGACCTAAAACATGCCACAACTCAAGGCGAACTTCAGCTTCCATTGACCTTTAACATTCTTCAAATTGCCCAAGCTATGCCTCTAACTGCATGTGGCAAGACTTAAATCGCTTAAAGCAACGCAAATTGATGACGCTTTCGTAGAGCTAAGAGTAAATAAAATTTACTTTAAAATGCAGCATAGTTTTAAAGTTTGATTAAAACAATAAATACGAGTTATATTCAACAGTGCTTAAAACATGAATTTATTTAGTACAACCCTAATATTCACGCCATGGGCAAATAATGTGAATTAATAAAAAGAAAGCACACCTGGCTTCAATCTCAAAAGCTCTAGGTGACAGCCATAATTTGTGGTCAGTTTGTTACCCCTAGACGAGTTCTGTGGTTCTGACTCTGACTCTGACACAGTTTGCAAATAAGGCTCATTTATAAAATGGCGAAGCGTTTGCTTATAAACACTGAAAGAAAAATCAATGGTTCTCTTATTATTATTTAAATAAAATATTTCCGGTGTTTCATGAAGAAAATATTTATTTAAGATTTAAATGTTTACTTTTTTATTAACTTTTGAGATGAAAATAAAATTTAATACTCTGCAATTGAAAGTAATTTTTTTTTAATATTCCATTCAGAACGCTAAAACAAATTGAGATTCCGTTTCTTACCTTTACTTTGTAGAACTTTGAGTGTATATATGTAGTTACGGGGTCTTTGCCTTTAGTTAAATTTGCATTTCGATTCACAGTTTGCCATTGCTGCTCAATGGGTGTCTTTGGTTTCGATTTAGCCAAATCGATTGACTCCAATTGATTGCTTTGATGTATGGCAATGAATTTGATTTGTTTGTGAGGTTCAAGGCGTGCAAATCTATCCCTCGGGTTTCATTTGATGTTGCCACATTACTTTCTGTCTGATTTTCAAAACGGAAAAATGGAAATGCTCGTTAACACACGTGTAAATTGTGGTAAAAAGTAATTTATGGCCATGGCTAATCTATAAAAGCCAACAGCCATCACATCCTCTTGGTATTTGGTGCTTGGCTTATTGCAGACTGCAACAACGACATAAATGCGACAGGCAACATTCCACATGCAACACAGCGACCATTTTTTTGTTATATCGAAGTTTGCAAAATCCATAGCAAATATTAAATTAATTTTGTCGTTTTCTCTGCACATATCTCTATCAATTTTATTTCGTTTCTTTAGCTTTAAATTCACAAATAAATGCTGCTTCCTCTGGTTTGCTGTTTTATTCATTTTTCTTCTAAGCCAAAAAGCTGTAGGACGTACAAACACACAAACTGAAAAAAAACAACCAAACAAACTGTGGCATTAGCAGGAACCAGACTGTTGCCGAGCCAACATGACATAACGTTAATACCACAAAAAATCACAGAAATCTAAACGACTAAAAAATTGCAGCATTTTTTCGGTGCTTGCAAATCGTTGCTATGGAAATTGCAGGTCAGTAATAATTGTGCGGCTGCGGGTCTAATTAAAATGCCCAACGGAATTTAAAGGTTTAACAAATATTAAAAATTTGCATGTAAGGTATTATGACCCAAAGTAATATGAGTTAGCAGTCAGTGTTTTATAACCATGCCAGCCAGTATTTTACGAAGCTTTCAATCACAGGAACTTATTTTTGAAACTTTCGACTGTCGCAAATAATGCAAATAAAATTTGAATAGTCAAAGACTTAACTAAGACACATCTTTCAAATGCTTACGGAGATTCATATTAAAAGAGCTTTCTAACTGCAGCTTGCCGAAACGCTTAAAGCATTTAAGTATTCATAGAATTTCAGCTTAGACTATGACAACCAAGTTAGGGTATTAAAAGTTTTTACAGCTCTACACATTTATGCAGAAAATGAATTATGTGTTAAATGTGTGCGGTTTTGGAGTACGCCAGGGTTTATTACGACTTGTTGACATTAACTAACCTACGAAACGAAACTTTGAATTGCAAGCACCACATTTCAACCATAATATTTTAGGATAAATTGCAGAGTGCCACTGGAACCACAGTGTTCATGCTTAGCTTTAAGTCCAATATTGTAAATACGTATATTAGTTTTCCAGCTTAATATTCAAATTATTTAATAACATTATCAAAATCATTGGCTTGGCTTCTGCTTGAGCTGTCAGGAGTTGTTGGATTCCGGGTCTATTGAAGGGCTTAGAGACTTGGCCTTTGGCACGTGGATATTCCGTAGAATTGTGTTGGAATTCCGCTTAGCGGCACTTAATCAGCGTGGGGCGTGGCGTTCGCGTCGGCACGCCTCCTTGTCGATTTAATTGCCCCACAGACACTTTAATGTCAGCATAAATTAAAATTTGATTTCGCTGGCTGGGGATACACACTAATGAAATTCCGCACGCCAAATTGCAGAAGCATTTTGAGGATGACGATGATGATCAGCATGATGATGTGCATGATGTGATGATGATGTGGCGGCCTGAATACTGTTTAGGCCCAAGACACAAACAGTCGCGTCTCTTGGCTGCTGTCGCATCAATTAATTCGGCACGCACTGCTTCTGACCATCAAAACAGTTCAAGTTGGCTAGCCCAAGCTGCTGCTGTAGCTTTTGCTACTTTTGATGCTTCTTCTTTTGCCTGGCCACCGGCTCATTATGGCCAACAACTCGCCATCAATTTGCAATTGTATGTGGTGACATTGATGGGCGTTGACGCAGCCACAGCAGCACGTAATAAGCTTAGAGCAGGACCCAACACAATATTGAGCCTCTGAGCCACAATGAGAACCGGCTGAAAGACAAGATTAACTCCGTGAGCGTATTTTGAAGTTGCTTTAATGGCTTTAAGTTGACTCTTAGGTATTTGGTGGTATACCTTTTCGTGGAATAAATAATTATTAGCAGAAAAAGCGCTAAGTGGTTGAACGATGCTATAATCTATTTATTAAATCCAATCACATTTTATTATTTCTATAGGCTTAACCAATTTTCTGTTGGCAAATATAATTTAAATAAAATTGGCAGCCAAAGTGGTTCCAGGAAATCATTATTGGTATATTCCAGTGCACATTAAAATGTTTAATTAAATATCATTTAATTAATTATAAATAAAAACAAAGCAATCTTTAAATTTAATAGCGTACCAGTTTATTACATTTAATTCAAATATTTCAATTTGGTTTCACTTAAATGTTTATAGGATTCGCCGTGTGCGCTTTATTTGCCTAATTTAAAGTAATTATAGGTCTGTTTTGTGGTGTTAACAGCAATCATACAATTATGCACTTGAATTAATTAATTAATTGTATTTGCGTAGTTCCAGCATTTGCGTTCGCAACCACAAAAGGCGCAACTAAATTGTTTGCATAGAAACCCATATTAATTCCCTTTATTTTCACAAATTTGTTCAATTAAATTACGTATTCTTTCCGTAAACCGTATAAATCAGCTGACTTCTGGCTGCTTTACTATTGCCTTAAGCAGTTTTCATAGATCTGATGGTATTAGCATTCATGGAATCCGAAAACTTTTCAAGTCTATTTCACTCGCAGCTTCAGAAGACGGAAGTAAACTGTAATTACTTAATGTGCTTTATGCGCTTCGTGTTAGATTTCGACTTACTATTACTAATGGGCATTGCTTGCTGATAGCCAGACAGTCGTAGAGAAGAGGAGAAGAGGAGTCTGTGTGAGGGCCAGAACATAATTGTATCTGCAGCCGCGTCATGCCCAGGGCCGTACAATTAGACGCCTTCTACATTCTCGGCCAGCATAAATCATAATTACTTGGCCAGCACTGTCGCTCTATGGGAACTACGAGCAGAGGCTTCTAGTCCAGCCCTCCCCTCCACTACCCCTCCTACGGCCTATGTGCTGCTGCTCAATTCGTTTTGGGCTTTGTTTTGGGCTCACACGACTGAAGACGTTTATTAAGCGCCATTACCTCGGCATATAAAGTGCCTCCTCAGCAGTGTTGCCAAATTTTATTTTTATAATAAATAAAAAGCTGTTTTTAACGATAATCAGAGGAAAATAAAGCTAAAAAATTTGGGATAAAAAAAATTATAATTTAAATCTAGAATTAATCTATGATAAAATATAGCCAGACAAATGCCAATTTATTTCTGAAATTTCTAATTTTTTCGATAACAATTGGTAAATATTAAAACGTGTTATCTATTTTCTGTTATTATGTACAGAACTCGTCTATAAATTTCAGCTAAAACTGCATTACAAATCAAACAACCTAGAATTTATATGACACAGAACTTAAAGAGAGATTTCCTTTTGCAAAGTTAAATAGATGCCAAAGTCTATACCAAAAATATCTGAACTTCAATTAATTTAAATTTATTTTTTTATAAAGACTAATGCAATAATTTATAAGTTTATAATATAAACTTTATATAATTGTAGCATACATTTTGTAAAATCTAATAAATCAGAATTTCAGCTTTCTGTACATCACAATTCTTTCTAGCAAGTGCTTCTTAGTCAAAGCCAGATTTAACGGGAAAAATGCGAATTTGGCAACACTGCTACTTGAAGGCAGGCGGTCGTTCTGCACTCCTGCACTTGTGTGTGAGTCTGTGTGAGAGAGAGAGTGCGTGTGTGTATGAGTGTGTTTGCTGTGGTCCACTACAATTGATTGCACTGCGGTTACGGGTCGACCAATTTGTTGTTGCGCTCACCAACTACCTTCCTACCTCCCTCCCTCCCTGTTCATTGCTTTCAGCATTGCTTCATGCATTGGGTTTGCGGCTCCGCTCGGCCTGTCGTCGCTTCTCCATTCTCAATTTTTCCTCTTCAACTGCCTTTTGTGCTTCTTCGCCGCTCCCCTCGCCCTTCGTTTGCTGTTCAGCGAGGCAATGAAAAGTTTGCCTTTGCTTTTAGACAGCTAAATGAAAATTTAAGAGCTATTCATTATTTGTGATGCCCCTGACCACCCGCCCTCGCCAACACCCTCGCCAAAACATTGCCCGAGCATCGATTTATTATTTTTATTACACCGCATAAATTTCTTTTACACACACAATAAATTTGTTGTCGTTGCCCTGTGCCAGCGTAATTAATAATTATAAAATTTCAAATATTTATGCTAATTTATGCCAAGGTTTTTACGTGGTTTTGTCATTTGTGGTTTATCATTTGTCTTTGGAAATATGATTTTTTCTTAAATATATTTGCTAATTAACAATTATAAATATTTTATAGGTCTCCAGGGCTGCCAGCAATTTCTAAAAAAAAATAATTGAAAATTTATATTAAGAATAAGGCAAATGTGCAATAAAATAAATGGCATAACTTAAAAATAAAACTATTTTTTCAAAAAGACTCATAATAAGCTAAGGTGGCAACGCTAAAGCCAAATTGGCAACGCTGGCTGCAAGATCCAGGAGATTTTGAGTTGATTTGAGCGGCATTAATTAAATGTTTTTGATGCAAAAATATGTGTTTCCAGTACTTCCAACATTTACCTATTTAATTGTTTATCTTAGGCATCGCTTTTCGAGGTAATTATAATTCATTGCGTGGGATTTATCTAATTGCAGTTAAACAAACTTAGCACTGGCACACACACACACACACACATGCGCATACAATGTCTGCTTACACAAACACACACATGCATAGGCAGACTCCCTTGACGGCGTTTAAGTCTCCACGAAATTCACAGAGGCTCACACGCTCGCACTTGCAGGTGGCGCATGTAATTAATTTCTAATTAAAGACCGCCAAAGCCCAAACACACACACACACACGCACGCACACACACATGCCAAGAATGACAGAGTAAACTGCAAGCCTTTATTTCAACTGCGTAGGTGTTGCTGTTGCTGAAGGCGTGGCAGCTAGTTGCCTTGCCCTGTTGTTTGATCGTACAGCTTAGAGTTGTGCATCCTAGTTCAATTGGAGGATTTAGTTCACTAGTTTAGTTCTTGATTAACGATCAATGGGATACAGAAGAAATTAATTAATATGTTTCTTTATCTAATTATTAAAGGTATAATCGATTGATAAAATTCAATCTAAATATTTTCTTGCTAAATGATAAGAATCGCCAAAATCTTCAATTCGGCATATTTAACAATCTGTGAACTTCACAAATTAATATTATTAAAAAAATATTGCATAAATACATAATTTTATAATTTTTCTCATATTCTCCAATTTCATTCCTTCAATTTCTCCTCGATTTTAGAAGTATATTTAAAGTAAATTTAATTTTATTTTATTGAGTTAAAAAATTGTAGATTTATAGCTTTTAGTAGCTTTGTAGAATTTATAATCTTTTCAATTTTTATACCCTGTGCCCATTTGAAAAATGGGAAAAACAGGGTTAATAACTTTGTCAGAATGTATGTAACAGGCAGAAGGAGGCGTGGCAGACCCCAAAAAGTATATATATTCTTGATCAGGGAGACAAGCTGAGTTGATATAGCCATGTCCGTCTGTCTGTCCGTCTGTCCGTCTGTCCGTCTGTCCGTCTGGATGAACGCGTCGATTTCGGAAACTACAAAAGCTAGAGATGCCGTGTTGGTTGCTATCGGTAGGTGTATTCAATACGCAGATCAAGTTTATTTCAAATCGTTGATGCCACGCCCCCTTGACGCCCAATAATCAATAAAACTTACATAACCTCGAATTTTTAACACAAAAAGTTGAATAACAAGCGTAATATTGAACATAGAAGGTTGTTATTCGGAACATAAGCTCTGTTGTATTATATTTAACTATCCTGAAAAGCGCATTGAAATCGGTTAAGAAACACAGGAGATATAAGCTTCACAATAGTTGAACTTGAAAGTTTAAAAACAAGCGTAATATTAATCATAGAATGTTGTTATTTGGTATATATACTCTCTTCTATTATATTTAACTATCCTGAAAAGCGCATTAAAATCGGTTAATAAACATAGGAGATATAAGCTACTCAATACTGCATGTATTGCTTCGCACGGGCCCTGCAGCCCAGCAAGTGTATGTGTGTATGAAATGAAACACACATACATGTAGAATAGACGAATACCATATATGCATGTGTGCATGTACGCATGTAAACAACACCAATTGCAAGGTGCCAAAATAAGATTACGCAAAAAAAGCAAGCGACAAGTGTTTGAGCGCTACCTTCATCGTGCCAAATTGAGTATTGGCGGTAGCGTTGCCACATCGTCAGATCGTTTTGTGCGTTCGTTCGATTGCTGCCTAATACGTTGTGTAATTTTTAAAATATTTAAAATATTTATAATATTCGTACTATTATAAATAGTTTAAAGCGCGATTATCATTGCGACCGTTAAGTTAGTGAATTAGGCGTGATCCGTTGCGTGCAATTCGTGCGTTTAATTATTTATTTAATAGGACTCTTGTTTATGTGTGTGTGTGTGTGTGTGTGTGTTCGTTCGCGCATTTTGGCGCTGAACTATTAAAAACTATAATTAGTACATTTGAAGGTACTTTCAATAAATAATATTAAGAGAATATTTTACATTATATATAGTACGGGCGAGCGCGCAGCGCGAGCTGTGGTACAGGGTATAAGACAGTCGGGCTTGCCCGACTGTCAGGTCGAGCGCGCCTGAGCGCGCGAGATTTTTTTATTTGGCAAATCACTGAACACATTTCGTTAGTTTAAGGAACCGTTCAATCGAACTGCGTCTGAACTGAACAAAGCACCTCTAAGGTACATGCCTTGACAGTGTTGTTGTTCCGTTAGTTCCTGCGTGCGTGTGTGTGTGTGTGTGTTTGTGTGTGTGGAATGTTGTGACAAAGCAAAAACCGCACTGCATTTAACGAGTGCGCCTTCGAGCCAAGTTTCATCTGCAGGTGTTCCATCTTGTTTCAGCTGCCATTGCTGTTGTTGTTGCTGTTGTTGTTGCTGTTGCTGTTGTTGTGCTGTTGTTGTGTTGCTGTTGCACTGCAGGTGGATTATTGCAAACAAATGCAAGCGCTTAAAGTTGCCAACTTGTAGGATAGTTGAACTAACAATTGGAGTGTTTAAATTAGCATTTGCATGCATTACGAGCGCTGCAACTTTTTTGCCAACTCAATTCAGAGGGCAACGCTCCAATTTGCTTAATTCACAATTGCAATTTACAGCACGCTGCTGTTTTTTATTGTGCTCTGCTGAAGTTGTCTGGCTTTTATGGAGAGCGAAAAGTGTCTTTACGCAGCAGGCATTCAAGCTAATTAAATTTAAGTTCTGCTAGTTAACCATTTCATTTTAGCTAATAAATTTAATTGAACTTATTTCGAATTTTGTGAGCTGTATGCAACGAACGCTCTTCTCGCAGATGACTCATTGTTGTTACAGTTATGATAGAACTGACTATTAGGCACACGCACCTACCAGACCTCTGCACCTCACGTCTGCACCCCCCGGCGCCAGAAACTGCACTGAAGATGAGAACTGCACGCAGCAGCTTTTACAGATCAGGCAGTCTGCGCTCTCCCCCTAGATCGAGCTTTGATGAAAAGAGAGCGCCTCAATCAATGAGCTTCTACTGCGGGAAGAGCAATTAAGCTGTGCGGGCGTAGCGCACGCATACATCTGCTGACTGCGCTGCTAACTGCGACGCTCTCTCTCTTTTTCGCACAGCCTCCACAAGCGTACGCACATAAGCAGCGCTCGGGCGCTCTCTTCAACTTGCGCGCTCCTGTTGGCTCTCTAAGCGAAAGCTCAAGTACCGATAGAGCACAGATCGCAATTACAGTTGCCTGCAGTGCGAGGCGGAGACAGCGCTGACAATTTATGTGATTTGTGAATTCTATATATGTATATATAGTATGTTGCTGATCATAAATGTGTTTAATAAATTTTTAATTATTTTTATGCCCTATATAATCGAGCGCCAAAATACGACAGTTACGACAATTATAACTAAATAACTATATAGCACTTAAAAAATGACGATTTCTTATAAATAAATTTAATTGTACTTAATATATTTTAAATTTATTTCCAATAACTGTGTAATTAGACCCACGGGTCGACTTAAGCTGCTACATAAATCTCAAAAATTTTCGAAAAAAAAAAGAAGTTAATAAATAACAGGGTATAAAAATAATTGTAAATTTATTGAACACATTTATGATCCGCATAATTGGATAGCATATTGGATATGTTCGCACAGTTACATTGCTGTTATCGCAGTAGAAGCTCGTTGGCAAAGCTCGATCAAAGAGTGGGAGCGCAGATTGCTTGCACTTTAAAAGCTGCTGCGTGCAGTTCTCATCTTCAGTGCAGTGTCTGGCTTTGGGGGATGCAGACGTGTGGTGAAGAAGTCTAGTGGGTGTGAGAGCTAAGAAGTCTAGTTAGTGCTTACTAGTCAATTCAATCATAACTCTCTCAACAATGAGTCATCTGCGAAAAGGGCGCTGGCTAAACTTTCGTTGGACGAACTCTCGCTGGCCGAACTCTCACTGGCAGAGCTCTCACTGGCCAAACTCTTGCTGGCCGAACTCTCGCTCGAAAACTAACTATTGTGAGAGTATCGAGTTCTGATCGTTTCCGAGAGAGTTTTTATACCCTGTGCCCATTTGAAAAATGGGAAAAACAGGGTTAATAACTTTGTCAGAATGTATGTAACAGGCAGAAGGAGGCGTGGCAGACCCCAAAAAGTATATATATTCTTGATCAGGGAGACAAGCTGAGTTGATATAGCCATGTCCGTCTGTCTGTCCGTCTGTCCGTCTGTCCGTCTGTCCGTCTGGATGAACGCGTCGATTTCGGAAACTACAAAAGCTAGAGATGCCGTGTTGGTTGCTATCGGTAGGTGTATTCAATACGCAGATCAAGTTTATTTCAAATCGTTGATGCCACGCCCCCTTGACGCCCAATAATCAATAAAACTTACATAACCTCGAATTTTTAACACAAAAAGTTGAATAACAAGCGTAATATTGAACATAGAAGGTTGTTATTCGGAACATAAGCTCTGTTGTATTATATTTAACTATCCTGAAAAGCGCATTGAAATCGGTTAAGAAACACAGGAGATATAAGCTTCACAATAGTTGAACTTGAAAGTTTAAAAACAAGCGTAATATTAATCATAGAATGTTGTTATTTGGTATATATACTCTCTTCTATTATATTTAACTATCCTGAAAAGCGCATTAAAATCGGTTAATAAACATAGGAGATATAAGCTACTCAATACTGCATGTATTGCTTCGCACGGGCCCTGCAGCCCAGCAAGTGTATGTGTGTATGAAATGAAACACACATACATGTAGAATAGACGAATACCATATATGCATGTGTGCATGTACGCATGTAAACAACACCAATTGCAAGGTGCCAAAATAAGATTACGCAAAAAAAGCAAGCGACAAGTGTTTGAGCGCTACCTTCATCGTGCCAAATTGAGTATTGGCGGTAGCGTTGCCACATCGTCAGATCGTTTTGTGCGTTCGTTCGATTGCTGCCTAATACGTTGTGTAATTTTTAAAATATTTAAAATATTTATAATATTCGTACTATTATAAATAGTTTAAAGCGCGATTATCATTGCGACCGTTAAGTTAGTGAATTAGGCGTGATCCGTTGCGTGCAATTCGTGCGTTTAATTATTTATTTAATAGGACTCTTGTTTATGTGTGTGTGTGTGTGTGTGTGTGTTCGTTCGCGCATTTTGGCGCTGAACTATTAAAAACTATAATTAGTACATTTGAAGGTACTTTCAATAAATAATATTAAGAGAATATTTTACATTATATATAGTACGGGCGAGCGCGCAGCGCGAGCTGTGGTACAGGGTATAAGACAGTCGGGCTTGCCCGACTGTCAGGTCGAGCGCGCCTGAGCGCGCGAGATTTTTTTTGTTATAATTTTGCTCGCCAATGTTTCGCGTAACTCTCTTTTGGGATATCCTTTACGAGCTTTTGGTCCACTGGGAAACTCCCAAACTGCAAACACAGGAATGTGAAATTAAAATAGAATTGCGCTCAGCAATTGCATGGCATTTGCTGCAGTCTGCAGTCTCCCACTTCTAATTACTTTATCTGCACTGCAATCCTAATTTGCTGCGCACTTGCCGTTTGGCATAATATTCAATTATTTACCCCTAAGTGAAGAAGTGCCGTAAAGCCCTGGCACATTCCAAATTACATGCAATTTGCAGCGCAATAACAAATGTATGAGCAGAGAAATCAAGACACTGTCATGTGATACAAACAGCTTTGGCTACAGCAATTTACAGTAGCATATAACCATCCATCCAGCTAAAACTGAGCTAGATTCTGGAGTATTTGATGTTCGTATGACGCCCCAATGCTTAGCTCCACCTTCGTCTCAGTGCAATGGCGACCGAACGGTGCGAGCGAGACGGACTGAGAGAGCGTGCGAAATGCAACGAGCTGACGACATGGGAGAACTCGGGGCAGTACAAAACATTGCAGTTTCTGTTTCTGTTTCTGTTTCTGTTTGCAATTCTGTTGTTGTTTCTCCAAAATGCATTCTCTCTTTTTATTTTTTGTTTCTGAATGCCACGGACAAGCTCTATTTTCCGACGATTTCACTTTTGCAATAGGATACCCACATACGCAAAAATGGCGCTGCTAGGGTGCTATAATGTAGATGCAGGGTTGCCACTCGAAAAAATAAATAAAAACAATCAAATTTTTCTGTTAACTTAATTTAAAACGGTTTTTACGCTTATTTGAGATTAAATAAGCAAAATGCTAATAAATAATAAAAATATTGTAAATTTTGCACTGCATATTCATAGTTTTGAAATAACTGTTTAAAAATTTTAATATTTTACTCTTCTTAATCAGTATTATAATAATATATTATAATAATATATGTGTATATATACTTCAGTGCCACGCTTTGTTCTGGCTGCATTTACGCAAACTTTATCCACCTTTTGTGCTTTTGTTTTAAGTATACGATCCCGAAAAAACACCACTTTCAGCACAATGGTGCTCATATTGGCAACCGGGTATAGATGCACTTCGTGTGGGTGTGTTGTTACAGGTGTGTATGTGTGTGTGTGGCAGTGTTGCAGTCTGAAATTGAAGCATTACATTGTGTAGCGTTGATGCCATTTAGCGCTGTGGCCCCTGTATTCTTAGATATTGCCATCCAGTTCCCACTTGGACGCGCCTTGTTGGCTCTCGACATTGCCATTGAGGAGGCATCGGGGTATCGGATGGCCGTCCGTGTTGTCCCCATTTGCAGCTTTAGCTTTGACTTTTGGCCATGTTGTGAGACCTGCTATGGGAACACGTTAGCTTGTTATGCTTTTATGCGACCCTTGAACATTTTCCATTATGCGAATGCGTATGCGTTGGCTTGTGTTGTTGTTTCATTTGCCAATCTTCAGCTGCTGCTTTCAGGTTACCCTTTTTTCGGCTTGTTAGCCATGCGCTTTGGCGCTTTTATTGCATGTTTTATGGAAATTTTGCAGACATTAGACGCACTCTGCACATCAAACGCATTTAACGCATTCCAATGCCAAGCCTAATGCCATTGTCTTGCTGCTCCATACAATCTAACCCGCCAGGCAATTTGACTGTCCAACGCACCTGAATATAATCAGTTCTACACTTTTATACGTCTGTCAGTCCGTCAATCAGTCAGTTAGTCAGTCAGTCAGTCAGTCAGACTTCAATCTCTTTTGTGCTCTGGGTACTCTGGCTTTTGCTGGCATACAAAGAACAAACTGCTAATTTGGTTTGATGTATTGCCTCTGGGACATCCATCAGCACTGAGCACAGAGCAGAGGGCACAGGGCTCGGAGTGGAGAGGACTCTGAGACTGAAGTTTTAACCTTCTAGCTACGAATTGAACAATGCTCACTCCCAAATTGATTATATCAAATTGTTAGTGTTCTGTGTGCCTCGTGCCTATGAAATGCTTTCGGTTTCATTCCATTTTGCCCATGTCTCTGTCTATTTGTGCTTGAGTACTCATTTGATTTGGGATCATCCAATTATAAACCTTTACACTTGCTATTTGGGAGTTGAGAGTTGAGAGTTGAGTTGTGAGTGAGTGACTTTGGCAATTGTGTTAATTGCTTTTGATATTTCGACACCCACAGCACTTACACTATGTGGAAGAGCTTCAAGGGCTCTAAACGAATTTTAAATTAAAACTTCTCTAAATTCTAAAGTCTCTTCAACTCATTAGCAAAACTTGTATATTTCAGCAAATTGCAAGGATTTTACATTTTACATATTTAAGAGCTTTGAAAATACAACAAAATTGGCCAACTTTTCTACAAATTGCTGCCTAATTGGAATGGTTATAAATTTACCAATACATAAGTATCTCTTAAACGTAGCTTTTTTTCAATATTGACAATTTTATGAAAATTTCTCTGATTTTGCATTTTATTTTCGACTTGTCTTTAATAAAAATCAAGACTTCTGAGCTTTAGTTAATTTGCAACAATTGGAATTTCCATTTAGCTGTATTATTTTCTTGCCAAGGCCGCCAAGGCTTTATAAATAAAATCAATTCAAAGTAGAATGGTTGGAATATCTACTATTTTAGTCGCGTGGGTCTATCATTAATCTAATCAACTCGTGTCTCTAATACAAATGCTATTTATTTGAAGCAAATACACACACGTCGAAAGCTGAGCAATAAATTTATTTATAACTTTGATACAAGCCGGGTCGAATGCTCAGCGTTTACTTTTGGTCAAATCCACTTTCACTTGACACGTAAATTGAGTTAAAAAGAAATGTCAAATTGAATTTAATTTACGTCAACAATTTGTGCCAACTTTTCTCGCTCCATTTCACATCAACCCAAACAGCGAACTGAAAAACTGCGACACTGGGAAACTGGGAAACTGAAAAATAAATATATGGAACAGTCGCAGGCGAAATGAAAATGGAAAACAAATCCCTTACCCGCATGGCGCGTGATACATATGAGTTGTGGAATGCCTGAAAGTTGATAATAAAATTTGCATGCATGGGGAAAGTCTCTTGCTCTGTCACCTTCTCGCTCTCTCTCTCTCTCTCTCTCTCT